>OW386287.2:61749309-62986756 GCA_936432065.2 Rutpela maculata
TCTCGCGAAGGGGATCAGCTAGGATGAAACCCGTTTTTGGATCTATTTTGGTAAAACTTTCTGCAGCTTGGAAGCCACTGTGGCATAGATTAGAGATAAACCTAATCTACACTATATCGGATCAGTACTATAGCATAAATTAAGTGTAAATATAAAAAATATTGCAACTGTAAAAACAACGTTGTCAACTCTAAAAACATTCCTTGTAGGCGAATACATTTTACTTTATGGAAGATTTTCTAAATCATATAATAATGTCCGGTTTCTGTAGTATTAGAAAAAGAAAGACGGAATCTGTATAAGTAAATACTATAAATGTATAATTAATCATCTGTTAATGTAGTTATTGACTTATCCTATGTTACAATTTATGATCACTTGGATTAATACGCGTATTCTATTCTATAAACAAAGGAATATACATTCACAACAAAATAAAACTTTAATAGCGCACAACACACAACATTTCATGATTATTTTACCAAATAAAGGAGGAAAATCCAAACGGACAGTGTCTTAACATTATATTACGCAGCTGTAGTACAAATGGTTTGGGTATTATTTTAATTAGTTGAAATTTGTCATATAAACTTTGATAACAGTGCGGCTAAGTTTGGCACAACATTAAACCGGGGCTTCATATCGCACCTCGAGTTCTGTTGTTATGCAAATGTTATAACACAACAATGTAAAATTGCGAGTGAATTAGATTTAATGGGCTAAGCAGTTAACGCCATAACTAATAATTCCACGATTTATTATGCAGAGTAATATGTGTTAGGATGTAAATACAAAACATTTAGTTTGCAGGAAGTGTTGCTTGAAAAATTAAAATGACATTCACATACGTTTTTATATTACGACTAAGGTCTAATAGCCTACAGACTCTATATTGTATAATAGGATGAAATTTATACTAGTGAAAAAGTTTCAGTTTCTCTTAACTCGCCTCCTAGATTTGTTTGAAATTCCAAAAAAATGATCTCCAAATCTGATCACAAATCAGATAATATAGGTAAAGATTGTTCATTACCATTTTCTTTTCATTACCATTTTCTTTTCATTACCATTTTCTTTTCAATATATTTTGAAAAATCGATAATTATTTAAACAATTTGCACGTTCCAAATATCAAAACTGTATTCAACAAAATTCAGTAATGGAAACAAAATGGAAATATTTATTTTAAATGAGTAGTACACTGTAAAAAATGAGGGTTTTACGCAATGGCGGTAAAGGACCGGAAATTGGCTTACGGTGAAATTGGCCCAAATTTTGATATGTTGCTCTACTAATCCAGTAGATCAAAAGTCTCAAAGGGCACGAATCCCAAAAACACATCCTTCTACCTTTTTTGCCCTCTATTGGGGGGGGAAAGCGCTCGTATACATTTAACAACTACATTTTTCTAAAAAAATATTTGTATCTTTCAGCGCGGTAAAAAACCTCAGTCGTAGGATCTGACTTACATTTAGACCCTTCCACCCTTTTCCACCCCTTTCGGGGGGTGAAAATGGCTTCCACGGCTGCACAGCGGTATCTTTGTTCCAAAAAAATATGAAACTACTCAGTTCAACACAGAACCTTAAAAGACGGTGCAAAAATCACTTTGAAGTACCCCCTAACGCTTCTCCACCCCTTCCGGGGGGTGAAAATCGCTTTCACGGCTGCGCAGCGGTATCTTTGTTCCAAAAAAATATGAAACTGCTCAGTTGAACACAGAACCTTAAAAGACGGTGCAAAAATCACTTTGAAGTGCACCCTAACGCTTACCCCTTACGGAGTATGGAAATGGATTTCACCTCTGCGTGGCGGTATCTTTCTGGCAAAAAAGTTATGGAACCACTCAGATGAGTACTACAACTCAAAAAAAAAGGTGTAGCAATTACTCTACCCCCAACCATTTTCTGCCCTCGCGGGGGTAAAAGTATACCACTATGCAGCAGTGAAAGTGATTTTCAGCTCTCGGAGGGGTTAGGAAATGGTTAGAGATTGGGTAAGAGTCATTGCTGTACCTCTTTTGAGATGTGCTATCGCTGTGCAGCCGCTTTATTAAGAATCACCCCCCGGAAGGGGTGGAAAAGTGTTAGGGGGTACTTCAAAGTGATTTTTGCACCGTCGTTTAAGGTTCTGTGTTCAACTGAGCAGTTTCATATTTTTTTGGAACAAAGATACCGCTGTGCAGCCGTGAAAGCGATTTTCACACTCCGGAAGGGGTGGAAAAGCGTTAGGAGGGTACTTCAAACTGATTTTTGCACCGTCTTTTAAGGTTGTGTGTTCAACTGAGCAGTTTCATATTTTTCTGGAACAAAGATACCGCTGTGCAGCCGGAAAGCGATTTTCACGCTCCGGAAGGGGTGGAAAAGGGTGGAAGGGTCTAAATGTAAGTCAGTTCCAACGACTGAGGTTTTTTACTGCGCTGAAAGATACAAATATTTTTTTAGAGAAATGTACTTGTTAAATGTATACGAGCGCTTTTCACCCCAATAGAGGGCAAAAAAAAAAGGTAGAAGGGTGTGTTTTTGGGACTCGTGTCCATTGACACTTTTGATCTACTGGATTATTAGAACAACATATCAAAATTTGGGCCAATTTCACCGTAAGCCAATTTCCCATAAGATTTGTGAGGTCCTTTACTATGAAAAGAAAATCCTGTCTGGATAAGGGGTATTTTGTTACACGTGAGGTGTAAATTGCCCCTTACCCAGACAGGATTTTCTTTCATAGTAAATTTACCGTCGTTGCGTGTAAAATTATATTCAATTGTAATGTAACTTTACCCGCAAAAAGAGTATAAAATTTCTATTTACCTTATATTTTAGGTAATCCTCTCTGGTAAATGGAATTTTACGCTCTTTTTGCGGGTAAAGTTACATTAAAATTCTACACGCAACGACGGTAAATTTACCCTCATTTTTTACAGTATTTTATTGTTTTAGCTCTGGTCCTGCTGTTTTGTGTGAAATGATGGAAATAAGTAAACGATATGCCACACCTCCTGAAATATCAGTAGTACCCAATTTTGCAATCATCTCCCTCAAAAATCGAAAAGGCAGTAAGTAGATAAGCTACAGGGGTACGGTAACAAAATCCCATGTATTTTCTTATGGAGTTTCATTTTGCAGAATTTTGATTCGATACAATGGGAACGATTTGAGACAATGGGAACGATAAGGGTATGCATGCGGACTTACATGAGAAGCTCGATCAATACTAGGGGAACGTAATATACATATGTTGTTCCTAACATCTCAAATCCTATTTATTTAAATCATCTAATACATTAGTTCATTTAGTCTATCGTACTACGTTGTTCCCCTAGTATCAATCAAGCTTCTTATCCATTTTCCCAAAAGTTCGAATTCCTACCTGTACTGTTCCCAGTATCCCGAATCCTATCGATTAGATTATATACTAATATATTTGTTTCGTCAACCTATCATATTACGTTCCCCTAGTATTGATCAAGCTTCTCATGTGAGTCCGCATGCATACCCTTATCGTTCCCATTGTCTCGAATCGTTCCCATTGTATCGAATCAAAATTCTGCAAAATGAACCTCCATAAGAAAATACATGGGATTTTGTCACCGTACCCCTGTAGTTTATCTACTGCAGTATGAACATACTTACAAGCAATTTAAAGAATGGTATCAGAAGAAAATTGAGACTCATCGGAAAATGTCCTTTGGGAATATTTCGATGAAAAAATTCAGAAAAATGAAGACCTTTACACTGTGGTCAATGTATTCTACGGTGAAATCTACATTTCACATAAAGGACAACTTGTCTAAGTTGTAAGTATCCGTCATAAATTGATTTATCTACTCTTATTAGGTTATATACTAATTACCGAACTGCTTTTGAACAATTAATAGTATCCATAAACAAATAGCGTAAGTTATAATGAGTGAGTTATTATAAATCACTAGGTACAGAGCCAATCACCTGTATCTTTATGGCTAGCCTGTCCAATCGACGTAACGCGCGACACGAATGTGGCTCTGTCTGAGATAAATTCTTTTTCGATATGGTGAAATAGAACGGTCCATTATTATTGAGAGGAGGATGGTGATTTATCATGTTTGAATAGTTCCGTCGTTTTCAAATCAAGTTAAGTAATAATTGTACCAAAAATGATGAATTCGATTAGTGAAAATGAACTAATATGTACACCGTAGCACAATGGGCCACAGGGCCTGCGTGCGGCGACTTTAGGTTGCCCCGCTAAAAGAAGAAGAATATGTACACCACCAGAATGAAGACAAATAGCTAATGATACAATACATAATTTATGACCCGAAAAATAGCAGAATAAATATAAAAGTGTGTACAAAAATTAAATTTTACAGTTAATTTTATTAATAAACAAAATGAGTAATTTAAACAAAATGTTCTCAATTTAATACTTATTGTTATAATCGCAGATAGAGAATAGTATTCAACTTGCGGTAATGGTAATAACTCACTTGATGACTGAGTTACATAAACTTCATCTGCGTGAGATATTACCTACATTACCGCTCGTTGAATAATATTCTATTATTTGTTCCCTTGTAAAAATTTTGGATTTTATCTTCACATAGGGAACCAATTTATTGATTTTTTAGGTTAAGAAAATTCAATAAATTGTGTTCCGGAAGTTTTCGGCTCACTACGTCTTTATTGAACTACTGATCCCTCACTATCTTTCTATTAAATATGATTTCCATAGTTATTCACCTACATAAAAAAAATTCAAAAGAATATGTAGACATACAGGGTTTTCCATTCATTGTTATATCACGTGACCTATGCAAGCAATTGTTTTTTTAATTGCATTTAAAAAATATATACCGGATGGCTCACCCGATAGGGACACTTTTGTAACTTTTGGATGGGCGAATGGATTTTTTTCAAAGGAAGAGAGTAGATTTGGGCGGTTTTTGCTCCAAATTATTTCTAGATCAAAAAATCAGAACACATTTTTTTTATGTCTACTAACAATAATAAGTCGATTTTACCCTAAACGGACGATCCCCCCCTCAATCCTGAATATTAGTCCATGCCATAGTTGGAAAAACCCCAAAAGTGCAGGAATAGCGACCAAACATGACTACCCTCCCATTTTCGAGGACGGCCAACACGATGGTGATAGTCGCGCGGTCCCTACCCGCCACCCCTCTCGAACTACCCCCTAAATGCAAATGCTTTTTTCGATTTTTCGTTGTCAGCCATGCGAGGATTTGTTGAATCGGGTTTCTATTAAGGAATCTGAATATGTCCTGTAAAATTTCGCAACCAGACAAGCTAACGACCCACGGGGGTTGAAACCACCCCCTCCCTCAATGCCGAAACATGCCAAAAACATCCAAACGTGCTGAAAATTGTTTTCCACACGTTTTCAAGGGCGGGGAACATGATGGTGATATTATTTAGCCTCCCACCCCTAACCAACTACCTCTAAATGCATAGAACCACATCTTCTTCCCATTTTCGTTTTCAGTCATGCGAGGATACGTTGGATTGGTTTTTTTTTTTAAGAAACTCAATATGTCCTGTAAAATTTTGCTACCAGACATTCTAACGACCTCAGGGGGGTTTCACGTCCTCAGTATTGAGAAATATAATTAAATGCAATATATATGGGTTAAGGACTAACTATATGCATACGTAGGTATTGGAAAACCCCGATCCAACAAGTCCTCGCATGCCTGATAACGAAAAATTTGTGGCAATATGCTGGTTAGAGGTGGGAGACTAAATAATATCAGCATCGTATTCCCCGACCTTGAAAACATGTAGAAAACAATTGTCAGCATGTTTGGATGTTTTTTGCATGTTCCACTAGTGAGGGACGGGGTGGTTTCAACCCCCGTTGGTCGTTAGGATGTCTGGTTGCAAAGTTTTACAGGACATATTGAGTTTCCTCAAAAATAACCGATCCAACAAGTCCTCGCATGCCTGACGACGAAAAATCCGAAGAAAAATCTAAAAAAGGGGTGGTTGGGTAGTTCGAGGGACCGCGCGACTATCACCATCATGTTGGCCGTCCTCGAAAATGGGGGGTCGCCATGTTTGGTCACTACCCCTGCACTTTTGGGGTTTTACACTTTTTTTGCAAGTTTCGTATGGACTATATGCCATCACTTGCTAACAGCGTTCTTGGGGAAATATGTCGCTTTCAAACTTATATTTGCTTGATAGATATCACACTAACTCCCTTTTAACTGTATCTGCTCTCATTTATCATTTTTTCCTCTTTATACCCTCCCTCCCTCCTAGGGGGGTGGAGAAGGTGGTTTTACTATTTATTCGTTTGCGGGAAATATAAATGCAAAATATCCAAGCTTGCTCACCAGACTTGACCAGGGTATCCTGGGGTTTTTGGGGTCGCTGATTCCGAACCCGGAGAACCTGTTATTTAATTAGATCTTTAAATGACGAACAAAATGATATTAAATTACGAACAAATCGATATTGAACTAAATATGAAAAAAAAAGAAAAAACAAAAATATGTTTTTTGAAAATTAAAATACCTAATATTTGAGGATCAGATCTTATGTATTTTGGCCAGCAGGATCCAAATATATAAAAATATACAGGTTGTCCCATATAAAAATTTGGTTTTTATGTCAATTGCATCGAAACCGGAAGTCGGCCATTTTGGTTCTTTACATTATATAATTGGAAATTTTATCCCATATCACCATACCGAATTCGAAAAAAATCCATTCGCTCATTCAAAAGTTACAAGACTGTCCGTATCAGCTGAGCCATCCGGTTTATACAACCCTACAACTTTTATACGAAGCTTTTTTTTATTTCCAATAATAACAGAAATAAAGGGGGGTCAATATATAATGAGTAACCCTGTACAACCACCAAGAAAAATACCACCCTATATTATAACAAACGTTGCCAGTTGTAGTTGAAAAAACAAGGATACACGTCAATTAAAAACAACAGAATACATATATCGAGCTATTTCTTTTGATCTAATCTTTATTGTATAAAAAAAAAAAAATCTTAATTGTGGATAGAGCTTGAAAATATGCAGTAACCGAATTTACCGTTATGTTACACGCTTCTCTTCTTAAATTCACCTAAAAAAGATGAAATCAGTTTTAGAATGGTTGTCTCTCCTTGTCCTCGTAATAAATCAATTTTTTCCCTTGAATGGCATATTATAAAGGCAATAACAATAAAGCTTTATTTGAGTTATTCAATCACTTATTTCATTCAAAATGATTTATGAATTTTTTTATGGTGAATGTAATAAATGTGTATGGTTTCTTACAATAATAAATATTGGCATTGTATCTACACAAACATTATTTTATTATTTAGTTTTATTTGAATTAACTACTATAAAATAGGTTGCTTGATACTAAATGATTGATTAATGTCTTTCCTTTGTTTCGAAGACAAGTAATCGTAGATAATGTACAGGGGTCGGATTGCTTTACTCAAGCATTTTAATTAGAAATTTAGGGTTTCTCAGAATTTTAGGACACCGAACATGTTTTTTATGAGAGTTTTAGGAGATTCGACCGACACCTTCTTAAGAAAATGTTTACCTATTATTAAAATAGAACAAATGTAACGCAAACCCAAACGTATAACATATTTCTTAAAAAAGTAAAAAAACATGATAAAATAAAATTTAATAAAAACTTAACTTTTAATTCGGTATATGGTAGTTGTAGTTGTTGATTTTTCTTCGATTACTTCCAAAATGAATATTGCCATTAGTTTACTACTAGAAATTCAATGGCACTCATTTGTCTTTAGTTTTTTCTTCTCTAAGTCATTACTTTCTTTCTTCTTCAGCAGGTCATCTTTTTCTTGTTCTAGATTTTTCAGTTTTTCCTTTAGCTCTTTTTGTCCATTTATGGCCAATGATATCATAGCTTGGTCTTCACAGACCAACTGATTTTTGTCTTTGCTGAACATTGAAGTACCAATTTTTTTAAGTTTCCCGTTTCCCTTCAAAAGTAAGCTATCTGAAACATCGAGTTTTTGTCGAACCTGCTTTTTATTACATCAATTTTATCCAATACTTCATCGTGTTCCTTTCGTTTTCGGTTCAGATGTTTAAGATCTTCGTCTTCTTTCTCTTTTGCAATTCTGTCCACATTCGCTTCGTAGTTTATCTGCCTCCTTTTTTTATCCAAATAAATTGTGTAATTTTTATGAGCTCTTTTTACATTCTCCAAAAATTCTGGTGTAATTGGAGATATGTTTAGCCCCCCAAGGATAATATTGGTCTTTAATAAGTCTTAAAGCAATAACTCCTGAAGGCTGCCTCGATCCGAAATTATATGCTTATTTCTACTAAAACCTCTTTCAGGGAGGCATTTCCACATTTGACTGTGGTGCATAACTGTTGGCATTTTAGATTTCAAGATTTTTAAATTGTCAATTTTTTCCCAGTAGTTCAGAATTTTAATATTTTCGTGATCTTCCCGGGATAATACTGCTTCGATGTCATGGATGTGTATATCGATTTGAAATTTTTGAAGATATCACCATTAGGCATTTGAAAGAGTCTTTTCAAAGTTTGGGTTGATTTTATTTCCTTGAAAATAGCTTCAGTCAATTGCATTAATGACTTTGCAATTTTGGTCGGCTATTTTTCTTTTTGGGTTTATATATATATATATATATATATATATATATATATATATATATATATATGTTAGATCACGGTTTACATGAGTGACTTTTTTAAAAAGATTTATTTACTTAAATGGAGCCAACGTTGGCTCTTGGAGAAGGAATATAATAATAATTAGAAGTGTTTCATTCTAAGTGAGTTTAATAACTGATTCAACAAAGCGTGTTTAGTCGTATTTATAACATACAGAACCTGAGTAAGCAAAATATATAACAAAGGAATTGCAGTTCTGCAGTCTGCACAAGTTATGAGAAACAAAGGTGTAATATGATATCTTGAAGATAAGCAATTAATAAGAGAAGCTGTTATCGTGAAATACGATATACCTGTGAAGGTTTATTATGGCTAAGTCGCAATAAGATAGCGTGTAATATTATATAACAACTTCCCCCTTAATAAAAAAGTTGATGTTATGCAGCAACTTTTGAAAATTGTTAAAACGTTAAATGAATATAATGCAAAAATAAATTGAAACAATGTTGAATGAATACAAAGCAAAATAATAAAATAATGTAAAAGTTAAAATTGGTAAGCGATAATAAAACATTACATAACGTAATAAGGATAAAATACAATAGTCTAAATTAATAGACAAGGGTAAAACTCCACATGAAAGTCTATGTTAACTCGATGTCCTCTTCTTCTTGAGGTCTAATACCGGGTCGCTTTCTTGGAGGGATCAGTCTAGGAAATTTGGTAAATACTCTGCTTCGCTCTGAAGGAGGTGAAGGAGGATTATCCGTTGAGGGTTGGATTCGCAATGCTCCACATCTTCTTCTTCTGCATTTACAAGTTATGTAAAGTAGAACTAATACGATGATGAGAGTGATTATGAAGTATGTGAACCAAGATACATGTTTGGTCACAAAAGGTTCGTTTATGATGTCGTCTAGGTGTTTGGAATATTGCTCTAGTTTGTTTTTAGCAATATCTAAATCTTCTACGTCGAGACTGTTTAATTTAAGCGGTTTTAATTTTGGGATTTCGATTTTGTCCGGCATGTGATTGCAGCATTCAAAAGGAATTTGGATTGGGTGTGAATTATCCTTAATTTCGGAAAAGTCTTTAGCACTGGCTTGTATTCGAGTAATGCCTGCATAGGCGTAACATCCTGGTTGTAGTTTTATGATGGAATTTTTATTAATTAGCTCTGTTATGGATTCTCTCTTCGGACAGTTGATGGTAATGTGAAGTGGTTCGGAATTAATTACTAGCCATGTGTTGTCTTCAAGTTCTTGGACGTTGTATCCTTGACTAATGATGAAGGAAGTTTGACAATTTTCTGGGAGTTTCGGCAATGGTTTTAATATTCTAGCTTCACAAATGGCATTTTGGTCGATAGGATATGCAAACAGGTTTGAACATAGTTTGGTTCCAAAATAGAGTGGTTTGCATTCTTTCAAATTTTGTATAGGTATGTACATTAAAGAATCATCGTCTCTCGCGATAAACTTTTGTGAAATAGATAAAAAGTGATGTAGACCAGTTCTGTTATCAAGTATAGGTATAGGGTACAGACGAAAGGTGTTGTAATTTTGAGGTTCAATGAGAGGTATTGTTAAATATTAAGTTAGAATTAAGTTGAAAAGCTTTTAGTTCAATAATATCCAGATATTGAGCAACTGCTGATAGTTTAATTGGAAGAGGTAAATTGTTCCTTCGCAAACTCTGTGAAATCTCTTGTAACGCCGTTACTAAGTGATCAGGTGTTATGATTGATGAATGAATAATTCCTAATCTGGCAAATGTTATTGAATTTAGAATATCGTTTAGATTGTCTTCGATATACAAATAGCTGGCCATTAGTTGTTCGGAAATGTATAGAAATTTTAGTTTTATTTCGGCAGCTTGGATCGTTTGAGTCATGGTTTGAATTGTGTGCTCGATTTCTTTGATATCTTTGTTAAATGTTTCCTCATCAATTTGCAATTTTTGTATAGTTGAGTTGAAATTTTTGATAACAGAAGTTGTAACTGAGATTTGATTTTTGATTAAGTTTTCTAATTGATGTTCGTCATTATTTAGTTTATTTATACAGTTAGTGTAGTACTCGCCATCTTCGGCGTCTAAGTTTCCGGTGATTGATTTGAATATTGTTCCAAAACCGTTAAGTATTCCGCGTTTATATCTCTTTGTGTCTGAAAAGACTTCGTCAAATTTCGTTTTTATCGAACTAGCTATTTGCATTAAAAGGTTAAACTCTGTTTTAACTTCGCTTCTAAACAGGATTGATTTTTGATCAGCACCATCGAGGGTGTTCAAGATTCTGTCTAAATTATTTTGATTCTTGTCAAAAGCTAGTTTGAGGGATGAAATATTTTTATGCACTAGTAGAGTCCATTTGTCATTTGTCACCACGATGTCCCTGTCTTGGTGATAGTATACACCAACAGTGTTATTGATCGGGGTAATTTTGTATTGACAGAGTGCTGATCCGAACAGCAGGAGAAACCTGAAAATAAATTTAATTTTCAGTATATGGTTTCATTCTATCAAAATTTACTTTAGTCTCTTGTTTTGTTTCGAGATTTAATAGGGTAGCAGAATTTTGAAAAATTTCTTTTATTTTAAAGGGACCGTTAAATTTGTTTTGTAGTTTGTTCTTAATTTGTGATTCTTTTACATAAACTAAGTCACCTATTTTGTATTCAGGTCGTTTTTGGGGAATATTTCTGTCGAAGCGAACTTTTGCTTTCTCTTTTTGAGATTGTGTTCGACTACGGGCTATTTTATAGTAGTGGGATATTCTATTGTTTAAATCTCTAACGTATTTAGTTATTAATTCTTTTTGGTTGTACAAAGTTTCGGGTGGTCTGTTAGATGTATGACCAAAGATAAGTTCATATGGGGTAAAACCGTGTGTTTTATTTACCGAATTGTTATAGCATATTACTGCATATGGTAAAATCGTGAAAGGATGTTCGTTTGGGTTTTCAGTTTTGTGGATTCTTATCATTTCGGCTAAAGTAGCATGAAATCTTTCTATGGATCCGTTCGATTGGGGATGTCCTACGCTTGAATAAGTTAATTTTATGTCGTAGAGGGTGCAGAGATCTTTGAGCAAGCGGTTGTCAAATTCGCCACCATAATCGCAATGGATTCTTAATGGGGTACCATAATGTTGGAAATATAACAACAAAGTGTTTACGACAGATTTTGCGGATTTATCCGGGACTGCATATGCTTGCGTGAATTTAGTTAATTCGTCGCGGATGGTTAAGGCGTAATTTCGAGTAGGGAATTCAAATAAATCAATATTGATTCTTTCGAATGGTGTTCTTGGGGTTTCTGTGACTACCAGAGGGTTATTAAGGTTTTTCCGGCATACTTTAGTCTTTTGGCAAGTTTCGCAATTTTTTATAAAATTTTCAACGTCTTTAGTTAGACCTTGCCAAGTGTATTTTTCTCTAATTCTTCGAATCGTTTCATTTATTCCGCGGTGTAGATTATTTTTACCAAAATGATTTTGCTCCAATATAATTGGAATTTCATCTTCGTCGGCAGTTCTGACGATATCTTGACAAATTACTACTTTTAAGTCTTTTTCCGCAAAAATGAATGATAGAATTTCGAGTATGGGGAGGTCTAGGTTATTTTCGACAAAGTATGTCTTAGAAAGGTCTAAAACATCTTGATTTTTAAATAATACCAAAAATAGATGTTCAATTACAGATTCGATATCAAAAGGTAGAGGGATGATAAAATATCTCCTATGTCTGACTGTTTTGCTCGATACAATATTGATTTTATCGTTATGAAATTCGGGGTTTTCTTCGAATATGTCTTCGATAATTTTATGATGGAGGTCTTGTAGGTTATTTTGTTGGAAGAAAGTTATAATATCTTTGTGTTCTCGATACAAAAGTTGTTTGTTCGAGGCTTTGATTTTCGAATAGTCAATTAAAGATGTTGTCTTATATAAGTTGGCGAAAGTTTCGAATTCTTGGGAAATTTGTTCGTCAGTGATCTCGTTATTGTCTGGGTTTTCGTCGTCGTCTGACTCTTCGTCATTCGCGGCTAGAACCTTTGAATAGAATTTGGAACATTCAGAAAAATGATTAATTTTGATTCTGGAAAGTGCATCCGCGTTCTTATTGATTTTACCAGGTTTATAAATTATTTCGTAGTCGTACTCTTCTAATTTGAGTCGCCAACGGGCTAGTCTACTTCCTGGATCTTTTATAGAGAATAGCCAGGTGAGTGGTCTGTGGTCGGTTACAAGCTTAAACTTTCTACAGTACAGATATGGTCTAAAGTGCTTTACACTCCATACTATCGATAAAAGCTCGCGTTCAATCGTTGAATATTTAGTTTCTGCACTGCACAAGGTTCTAGAAGCATAGGCAATAGGTAAATCTTTGCCAATAGGCCCCTGGCTCAGCACTGAGCCGACGGCAAATGCGCTCGCATCAGTGGTTAGAACGAAAGGTTCATCAAAGTTGGGGTAGATTAATATCGGAGTTGTCGTTAATGTTTGTTTCAAATTTTGAAAAGAATTTATACAATCATTGTTGAAGAGAAATGGTACGTCTTTTTGTAGTAGTTTTGTTAAAGGCTTGGTTATCTTGGAGAAATTAGGAATAAAGCGCCTATAATATCCGGCTAAGCCTAGAAATGATTTAATTTCTTTTGGATTTTTCGGTTGAGGAAAATTTAAAATAGCGTCAACTTTCGAAGGGTTTGGTTTTACGCCGTCTTTTGTAATGAGATGTCCTAAATAAGCGACTTCCTTGCGGAGAAACTCGCATTTGTCTGGTTGAATTTTGAGGTTGGCTTTTTGAAGGCGTTTAAAGACTTCAGTTAGACGAGAAATGTGTTCGTGAATTGTAGGAGAGTAAATAATGATATCGTCCATGTAGACGAGACATCGTTCATTTTGAATACCTAACAGGATGTTATCCATAACTCTTTGAAAAGTTGATGGAGCGTTTTTGAGTCCAAATGGCATTCGCACGAATTCATAATGACCGTTCTCAACTGTGAAAGCAGTCTTTTGAATATCTGCGGGATTAATTTCGATTTGGTGGAAACCAGAAGCCAAGTCTAAGGTTGTGAAATATTGGCATTTGCCAAGTTGGTCTAAAAGATCGGAAATGTTGGGCAGAGGATATTTGTCACCAATTGTAACCTCGTTGAGTTTGCGGTAGTCGACTACGACGCGCCATTTCTGTTTACCAGAAGCGTCCAGTTTTTTTGGAACTACCCAGACAGGAGAGGACCAAGGTGAGATTGAGGGTTGAATAATACCTTGACTTAACATTTTCGATACTTGGGACTTAACTTCTTCTTTATGGACCTGAGGATATCGATACGATTTAGTGAATATCGGTCGGGAATTTTCGGTGTCAATAGAATGCTTAATTTCGTTAGTAAAAGTTAAATTGTCTCCTTCTAAATAGAATATATCTTGAAAGTCTAAACAAAGCTGCGTTACTATTTCGGCCTCTTCTTCGTTTAGATGATCCAAGCGCAATTCGTTCCTGATTTCGAAGGATCTGTCCGTCATTACTTGTTGGTCAGAGTTTTGCGCGTTTAAGTTAAAAATTGACTTGAATTTTTGTACTGGCTCTAGGTTAAGGTTTGAAAAGTTTATGGTTTTTGGAATAGCGTTTGCGTTTATTATTGAAGTTAAGAATTCTCCATTGTGATCGATTTTGACAATGGCATTTGGTAAGCGTACTTTCTCGTTTTCCTGGGCTAATAGTATAGCCTCGGTATTTTGCAGATTACATTTTAATTTACAGATTTTTTCCATGCGAGGTTCGATAGAAATTAAATTTTTGATGTTGCCTAAATTTGGATTTTGGTTTTTGATGTTAGAGTTACCAGTTGGTTGTACAGGTAAATTTACTGTAGTTTCTTCCGTGACTTTAAATAGTGGTACGGTTTTAAAATTTGTGACTAGTTGTTTATTTTTGAAATCTACTCGGCATTCGTAATGTTCTAAAAAGTCTGCGCCTAGTAGTCCATCAAAATCTATATCTAGGTTATAGATATAAATCTTGTGTGACTCATCTGAAAAGGGGATGAGAACAGATTCGTTGATATAAATTTTTTGATCAGTAATACCCTGTATAATTACATTTTCAGGGGATCTACGTCTATAATTTTCAGCTGTTTTAGGTTTAAAAATTGAAATTCCTGCACCTGTGTCAATCAAAATTTTAAATTTGCCGGTTGCGTCTTTGATGTAATAAAGATTTTTTGAATTTACTGTTAATAGGGTGTGAGAAAGCATATTTACATGAACGTCTGTTCTGGGAAGTTCAGCATTGGATCGAAACTGTCGTTGAGATTCATTGTTTGTATTTGGTTTGATATTTGGTCGAATTGGTCTATTTGTTGTGTTGGAGTATCCGTGGGGTACTCCGGATCTAAGCGAAAATCCTGAGGGTTAGCAGTATAATCCTCCTGTAGTGTTTGAGAATTAGCAGTATAATTCTCGTACTGCTCATAATATTGAGAATTAGCCGTATAATTATCTGAAAAGTTTTGAGCGTTGCCTGAATCGTAATTTTCATAACTATCACTTACGTTTTGATAATCGGGTGAGTAGTCATTATATTGATTATAGTTACATTGATTGTTATAATTGTCATAGGGTTCGTAATTCAAATGATGAGCTTTTTGCTGGTTAAAGCGATTAAAATTTGGGTTAGGTTGGATAGCTGATGGTCGCTGTTGCATAAAATTAGGGTTCGGCCTTATGGCTGAGGGCCTGTTTTGCTGTGATTGATTTGGCTGATTATTTTGAGGGAATGTCCTCTGACTAAATTGATTATTACTCGGTTGTGCGAAGTTTTGATGAGAAAAATTTTGTGAGTTTGGGTTTCCTTGGAAACTTGGTCTCTGGAAGTTTTGAGACTGTTGCCTTGTGCGGCATTCGCTTATTACATGTCCATTCCGTTTACAGAAGGAACAGAACTTTTGTTGCAAATTGGGACCCTGTGGTCGCTTTTGTTGAATTACTGGGTTTTTGACCGGACTATTTTTTGGGAATTTTTGCTGTTCAAAATAAGAGAGTTGTAGCTCTCTACGGATTCTAATAATTGCGTTCATTATAGTCGGAGGGTTACTGGCACGTATTATTCTGCCTAGATTTGGTTCTAGACCCGTTAACAAATTATTTAATGTCATAGTTTCAATCAGGTTTGTTTGCGCGGTTCTTTGCTCTGAAGTTAAATTTTGTTTTTGCACTGCAGCGTGCATTTTCGCATTGTGCGTTTGTAGACGCGAAACAAATGTTAATGCAGATTCACCAGGCAATTGGTGAATTCGTTGTAGGTCTTGGATAAGAGCTGTTAAATCTCTAGAGTCACCGAAGTGGGTTTCTAGGAGTGCCTTAATTTCTGGCCATGTGGCAGGGTTACGAGAGTTGATTAGTTCGGCAGCTTTGCCTTTCAATTTATTTTTAATATGAACAGTTAATAAGATTTTTTGGTCATGAATTGCCATGCGTTGGGCGCACTGACATGAGTTTAGGAAAGTTTGGAGGTTGATGGCGTTACCATCGAACTCCGGAATTAACGAGAAAATTTCTGAGAGTTTGTAAGGCTCTACCTCGTGCTCGACTTGCTCTGGTTGCTCGGCTGTCGTCGGCACTACTGGTTGAACTGGTTGAACCGGCTCTGGTTGAGCTCTGTCTGGCATTTTGCTTTTTTGTTTGGAAATTTTTGAACTAAAATTGGTTGCGTATCAGCAGTATGATACGGGAATTAAATTAAAATTGTTTGTTATGTTGCGTACGTTAATAAATTGTGTATTAACTGTATAATACACAGTTGTTTCGTGAATACGAAAATAAATAACTTAAAATTAAAATTGTTGCGTTGTAGCTTGTATAGGATTTGTTTGATAACAGAATTGGCTTTGTTTGCCGAGTGTATTAGCGGTATAATACACGTAAATAATTATGAGAAATAATAATTGTAAAATGAAATAACGAGATGATTCTTAAAAATGACTTACATTAATTTCATCTCCATGAGTAGGTTCTTCGTCCGTCAAGGGATTGGGATCCGCCACCACCAGTGAGGAAGGTCTCCTTTTTCTCGTAGATGTACACGCACTAGTTAGGCACCTTCTGCAGATGTTCTCCTTGTTCTCTTACGCTTCACTACCAGTTAGGCTTCTTGTTCTGATGATGTTTACGGATCCTACCGACTGCGCCAATGTTAGATCACGGTTTACATGAGTGACTTTTTTAAAAAGATTTATTTACTTAAATGGAGCCAACGTTGGCTCTTGGAGAAGGAATATAATAATAATTAGAAGTGTTTCATTCTAAGTGAGTTTAATAACTGATTCAACAAAGCGTGTTTAGTCGTATTTATAACATACAGAACCTGAGTAAGCAAAATATATAACAAAGGAATTGCAGTTCTGCAGTCTGCACAAGTTATGAGAAACAAAGGTGTAATATGATATCTTGAAGATAAGCAATTAATAAGAGAAGCTGTTATCGTGAAATACGATATACCTGTGAAGGTTTATTATGGCTAAGTCGCAATAAGATAGCGTGTAATATTATATAACATATATATATTGCATATTTATCAGTGTATCATTGGTTAGTGGTAGTTTCTCTGCCAAATAATTTACGGATGCTCGAAAGAAGTTAATATTCCACACATTTTATAGCCCAGTCACTTTACCTCTAAAAAAATACAACCTAAGATTTTCCAACGGGATTCTCTTTATTTTGGCATCACAAATAATTTCTCAAAAGTCCATAAAGCCAACTGGACGGCTACAATAGTTACAGCAGGTCAAATATCAAGAAAATCGGTTTTTCTCAAAGATCTCGTAAATCATCGGTTTTACGTTAATTTTGGTTATTACAAAATTTGTTCGTGAGCTAAATCTGCATAAAAAAGTTCCTATACAAAATTTACGTAGAATCGATAGTTATTGATATTATTGAGAAAACTCGGACATTGTGCTGCATTCGTTTCCGCGCCACCTTTGAGGTAGAATGCAAGGCGCGTTTTTATACATGGTGTCCCCTATAAGCCTAATCCATGGGTTACAAGTTATATTATAAATTATTGACTTCTTCTTCTTCGTCTCCATCTATCCCTTCTATTTCCACTTCTTCAATATTTTCATCTTCGTCAACAACCATTTCAGCGGAAAATAACGAAATGAGTTCGTTTTCATCATCGTTGAACTCAGATTCAACAGTTGTATCCTCGGACATCGTATTAAGCAATCCAAACCACGTGACTTTTAACATGGCGTTGTGGGCAAACATCCGGCAAACGTTTATTTTCATTTGTTAAACGTTTGTTAAAGAGTTTGTTTTTCGGTTGCTTTGGCTACGTTTCCGCGAGTTAATTAAAATAAATCCCGTGTTTGCCCACAACAAAATAATTTGACAGATTGTTGGATTGACTAATTGAGACACGACTGGCCCCGACAAGAGCCACACACTACCGAACATGGCAATCCTATTTTTCTGCATCCACAATTGGTGCCACAACCTATTGTGCAATTGCAGAAAATAGAAATGAGAAATTCATCTGGTGCAGGAGGAATCAGAGTAGTTGTTGGCTCTAATAAATGATTGTTTAAAGTTCAACCCCATTGCTGAGCGTCTAAATCTTTTCCCAGCCATGTTTGAACCTGGTAATACACCCTGAACAGATGTTGTTGAGTAGCTGCTGTTGTGGGTGGAAGTGACGACAGTTGCACAGGCTTACTTATTAGCAAATTTTTCGAATAGTTTTCTATTTTGAATGCCACCAATGCTTCCTGTAAATCTGCTGTAATGTTTTAAATGCATTTATTTTTCCTTTTCGAAATAAAGCAATGAAATGTTAGAAAGCTACTACTAAACGCCTCTACTATTATTATTATGAAGAAGTGTCCATTTCAAGGACATCTCAGACAGAAATTATGCGGGTATATATGCATGTTATTTATATACAACACTCTATGTAATAATAGTGGCGTATGCACTTTGCTCCGAAGTTTCTCAGACCAATATCTCGAAAACTATTTGTTCTACGTAAATTTTGTATACAACCTTTTTTAAGCATATTTATCTCACGAACAAATTCTATAATAGCCAAAATTAACGTAAAACTGATAATTTACGAGATATTTGAGGAAAACCGATTTTCTTGACATTTGACCAGCTGTAACTATTGTAGCCGTCCAGTTGGCTTCTTGGACTTTTCAGAAATTATTTGTGATTTCAAAATAAAGAGAATCCCGTTGGAAAATCTTAGGTTGGATTTTTTTAGAGGTTTGGCCTTTTTTATGTATCAAGTGACTGGGTAAGGTAAGGTCGTTCTACACTGACGCAAAGTAGCTACTTTAAGCCACACACGGGTGTAACTTTGGTTGCCTACGCAACAGATGCAAACATTCCGAACTAAACAAATAAAAGTAGAAACAATTTTAAATAATGAGAAATAAGTAAAGAGAAGCGATAATGGGAAAATAAGAATCTAAAAAGTTCAAATTTTAGGAGAAAACATGTAATTTTATATATTTTTTAGGAGTTTTAGGAGAAATTAAAAATTTTAGGAAATTTTAGAATATTAGGAGAAATCCGACCACTGAATGTAATGTATGGGAATTACGGCTGTGTTGTGCCATTAGTTACTATAGTTACTTCGAAAAGTTTATCGTGTAAGGCAAGTGTTCAGGTAGAATGTTTCATAAAACATGCATTTCTCTCGCAAAATTAAAACGAAAAGATTAAAGAACGAATGTCCATCACACTATGAATAATATTTTTACAGCAGTATGACTTTGAGATC
Source organism: Rutpela maculata (assembly GCA_936432065.2). Classification (NCBI taxonomy): domain Eukaryota; kingdom Metazoa; phylum Arthropoda; class Insecta; order Coleoptera; family Cerambycidae; genus Rutpela; species Rutpela maculata. The sequence goes on from OW386287.2 coordinate 61,768,738, forward strand.
AAATACCGTAAGGGAAGCCTAAACCGTGTGGCTGATGCATTATCACGTCATACCGCCTTTTGCTTCCGTCTGTTATAGTAACATCACAGCAGCATCACCGTCACTGGATAATAGCCTGGGTTTTTGTGATATATGGTAGATTTAGTGTATATTATAGTAGTTATTGTAGAATATAGGAAATATATTGTTTTCCGAATTGTGCGTTTTACTGCTGTGTGTGTGAAGGTCTAAGTTTCCCTATTTGACCCACTATAAATTACCGTTTCTCCACTGTAGTTATTCCAGACCTACTGTACTGGCTGTTTGTGAGACGTGGCGCTTCCCCACTTAATATAGGAAACTGACGCCCGAGCAACCTCACCGCAAATACCACCGTTGCCCACGGTGCCTTTCGGCCTCACCGAAAAGCACGTCACAAACTTGAAAATAAAACATATTGTTTTCCGAATTGTGCGTTTTACTGTAGTGTGTGTGATGGTCTAATTTCCCTATTTTACCCACTTGAATTTACCGTTTCTCCACTGTAGTTACTCCAGCCCTACTTTACAGGCTGTTTAAGGGACGTGGCGTTTCCCCACGTGATATAGGAAACGGGCGCCCAAGCAACCAAACCGTAAAAACCGCCGCTGCTAAAATGCCAAAAGTGACGCTTTCCGGTAAGGCCTGAAAGCGTCACTTTTTGACACCTTAGCAACACCGGTACTTTTGCGGTTGCGTTCGGTTACAGAATTCGAAAAGTCTAATCTATTTTTTTTTTAATGCCTTATTTATATTAACGTCTTGGCGAAATTTAGCTAAAGCTACTCTACCACTTAACCAGAACGGCGAGATAACATACGGTCACCAATCCAAGTGACGGACTCGCCTGGCGTGCTTAACTTCACCGATCGAGGCCCAGTCACTGAAACCAGTACCGTACCTCATCTCACCTCAGGGTCCCAGGGTCCCTTCCGATGAGGCCTGAAAGCGTCACTTCTTGGCACCTTAGCAACAGCGGGACTTTTGCGGTTGCGTTCGGTGACTGCCGAATGCGAAAAGTCTAATCTAATTTTCCCAGGGTCCCTGCTCGGGCGCCAATTTTGTGACGTACTTTCCGATGAGCCGAGAAAGCGTCACTTTTGGCACCTTATTGCGGTTCGGTTGCTCGGGTGCCAATTTCCTATATTACGCAGGGAAATTCCACGTCCCCAAAACAGTCTGTACAGTAGGGCTGGAGTAATAGAATAGAATAGAATAGAATAATGTTTATTGTGTAAAAAAATTAAAATTATTTACACAAAAGATAAGAGTTCGGCATCGCCGTTCTTCCGCTCTCCCTAAAAATATATAAAACATATACTACTCACTGAAAATACACATTTGTAAAATATACACTAGTGAGATAAACTAAAATATAACTAAATTTAGACAAATTTAACTCTCCAATAACACGATTTTTACATTTTCTTTGAATGTATCTTTTGACAAGGAAATAATATCTATTATTATTATTTAAAATCATAGGTGCCATATAAGAGAAGCATCCCTCAAATTTTGACGTATTGTGTTGTGGCACTCTATAATTGTCTTTACGTACGTTCGTAATATTGTACATCCGATAGTTTTACTAACTCATTATACAAATATGATGGTTTTTCTGTGTCAATCAGTATTTTCAAGAAAATACAGTACAAATAGTTAGCTCTATCTACTATTTTTAGCTCGTCATTGAAGAATGGGGGAATACAATAGGCAAACCGCATTCTGAATTCTTTGCAGTTTCAATGTATTATATTGAGTCAAATAATGTATATATGTATTGCAACAATAATCTACATGTGGATATATCAAACTTTTTATTAAACTTAATTTTGTGTTAGATTCAAGGCAGTACTTAAATTTCTTCAAATTATTTAATCTCATGAACGAGGTGGATACTACTTTATTGACGTGAGTTTCAAATGTCAAGTTATTATCTATATATAACCCTAAAACCTTTGCTGTATCAGTCCAACTAATAACTTCATTATTTAATTTTATTGTAACATTATTATCCTCCACCTTTTTCTTAGCTTTACGTTTCCAATACACATTACTACCGATTTGCTGGGGTTTATTTTTAATGCATTGTCATTACACCATTGACTAAAATTACTTAGATCAAAGTTTATTTGATTGACACATTCTATAGCTTTTTCTGGTTTAGCAGACATGTAAAGTTGAACGTCATCAGCGTACATATGGTAATGCGAGTCTATGTAATGTATCTAAATCTATCGTATCTATGTCGTATCTATGTATCTAAATAGTTTATGTAATGAAGGGAAAAATAGTGTAAATATTTCGTGCAAATACGAGATTACCTTCCCCCCCGTTTTCGAGGATGCTGAACACGATGGAAGTGGTGGGAGAAGTTTTTGACCGCCGCAATCCCCTGAAACGGCCAAAACCACCCCTTTTATTGGTTTTATGTTTTATGTTTATGTTTTCATATATAAACGGGTCTGGGGAGTGATTTATCGACGGGTTATACATATTTAAAATAAATGAAGGGATATGCACAGGAATAACTATCATGTGTAGAAAAACCTGTAAATCCTGGATAGCATACTTTCTGGTGAGTGAAGAGTGGTTTCTGCCCGTTTGAAGGATGGAGCTGAAAATTAATATTTTTCTCGTGATCAGCGATCCCGAAAACGGGGAATAGGCGTTTGAACCAAATCATTTGAAAAAAAATTATCTTCCACCCCTAGGGAGGATTTAATCAACCCCCTAGGCCTGCTGCCTGGATTTCACTTACTCTATAACTCCCTTCCATGTTATTTCAAGTATAACCCGTCGATAAATCACTCCCCAGATCCGTTTATGTATGAAAACATAAAGGGCCGTTTCAGAGGGGTGCGGCGGTCAAACACTTCTCCCACTACTTCCATCGTGTTCAGTACCCTCTAAAACAGGGAAGGGGGAAGGTAATCTCATCTTTGCACGAAATATTTACAAAAAACTCGTCAAATAATGCTTCATTACATGGACTATAACTACAGTGGAAAAATGGTAATTTCCAGTGGGTCAAATAGGGAAAATTAGACTTTCACATACAGAGCAGTAAAACACACAGTTCAAAATAAAATAAATCTTTATTTCCTATATTCTACAATACCAACTATAAAAAAGGAAAACATTTTTTGTAGGACGCATAGTTTAGCAGATATTGAGCAAGAACAGAAACAGGTGCAAAAATTCCGCGGTTTCTTGCGCATTGTATAGGTCTTTCGAAGCTGCAAACTTGGTTTCTTACTATTGGCACAGGTCCTAACAACAGATTAAAAAATTAGAACTACATGACCTTTTGCAAGGTCAAACCCTTTTTTGCGTATAAATTGACTGGCTTAAATGTAATATATTTAAACATGAATGTTTAAATTTATTTTACATATGATATATTGATATTAACTTGTTGAATGAATTTTTTAAAGTATTTTTATTATTTGTAAGTTTCTAATAACTTCGTTCTCTAACGGTGCCACTTCTTTTAACTTGTTTATAACAAAAAATTAAGCACAAGTTTAAAAAATAATAATAAATTGACCAATTAAGTAATGTTCTGCATAGCACTTATTGAATAAAAAGCTCGTGGGGTGTGCACTTTTGATTTTACCAACGAGTTAATTTTTTGCACATCATCAACGGACAATTGTGTTGAAAGCTCTAAAAAAAAAAAAAAAAAAAAATGTAAAACCCGACATTTAATACATGCGCTTAGTTACTGAAACTTCTGTCTGCTGAAGTGTTTTCTTACCGATAAATTTTTATACATGAGTAAGTGCATAAATATTGCTTTATCACATACTTTCGCAGGCAAAGAAATTTATTTATAGAATGTAAGTATAAATACCAAGAATTCAAACGTTTCTGGTTAAGATGTTAGCGAAGGTCGTCTTCTCTAGTGCAAATAAACAAAAATAATCACTAAACAGGTTTCGGGAAAGAGAAGTAACCAAAAAGCCTAACAAGACATTTCTTGTGACTGCTGTAAAAGCCAAATTAAATAAATGTATAAGCTATAAACAACCATAAAAGTTAATTTGAGATGTGGTCGTTACTGATTTGTTGTTTAAAAGACGATTCAATTTAATGACTGCATCTATATAGGTACGTTCAAACAAGCTAGAGAGCAAATGAGCCAAAACAAACTCTAACGATTACCAGGCTGCAAAACAAAATATCTGATATATGATGAGAGTATTATCCCGACAGAGTAAGAGCTTAAAAAACCAAACAAGAAAGGAAATTGTGCTTTATACGCAAAACACGAAAAATGAAGCAGCTGCCAATACGGGTGTTTCAATATTATTGTTCCTTATCGGCGCATGCAGCTTCGGGGTTAAGCTACACTGCGCTGAAATGTAAGAATTATAAAATAGTACATTGTGTATCTCTAGTAGTAAATGCAATACATTCCCGGACGACGACGATGTGTATTGCATTGAAATCCGGGAATGTGCTTTTACTACGAGATACACATACTACTTTTTCTGAAATCGCAGTCAATGTTATTATAAATATATAAAAAATATATATACATACCACTTTCCCGGCCTAGGCCGCGAAAGTAACTTTTATATATAAAAACAGTCCGCGAAGTTAACTTTCCCGGCCTAGGCTTTGCCTGACTGTTTTCTGATAGTTACTTGGCAACGGATTAAAATACTAGAATAGCGTATTTTGGGATCTGAAATTGCGCCGAAAAAGTAGACATTCTTGATCGATTTCAGAAAAAAGACTTTCCACAGCCACGAGCTGTTTCTTTTTTTAAGTATACGGTTTTTTCTTGCATTGTTATTAGTTTTAGACTATGGTTTTAAAGAGTCGCTGTAACCGATCTATTAATTTTTTAATTAAAAAATAATTTCACAGAACCTATTGTATTTGTGTCGCTTCATTATCAGAATATTTCATATTTATCATATGTTGATAGTTATATTTAGTCGGTTTCTTGTTTTATTTTAATTTTGATTTTGGTTTTTTTTTTGATGATATTTACAGTTTTCTATTTAGGCATAAAATTTATAAAATGTATTTATCATTTACAATTTTTGAATAGACTAATGGAAAATCTATTACAGTGGAGTAAAATTAAAATTTGAAGGGAATTGTTTTACAATAGCATTTTTTGCTGGAATTTGTCGGAAACATTACAAGCAGTGTAGCAAAAAGTTTTGGAACAAACCTTCGTCCCGCAAGTCATTTGTTTAAACAATAGAATGTTGAAAATTGTATTTTTTCGCAGTTTTTCTTAAATATCTCTGGTTTTATAGCTCGTTTAGCAATGAATAAAGAAAGAGATTGTTCATAATAAAATTCCGCAGAAAACTAGATTTATTCGAACCTTTCTGGTTAATTTGTTAAGTTGCTATAAATAAAAACAATAAAGAGCAGCCATGTTTAAACAATTGATGATAACTTAAATAATAATGCAAATATTTTAACGAAATTTTAGAAAACGATGCCTCTAGTGGAGCTAAATCGTTATACCAAATTTTAAGTTGGCATGTTTACATCTACACTTAAAAAACAAAAGCAAAATCGATTGTTTAAGTGCATCAAGTCGTACAACAAAATTAATTTTTTCAGATTGAACCTTCTTTTATCTCCTTTTCAGTGATATTTACAATTTTTTTTTATTTTTAAACCATTTTTTTATTAACTTGTTGTATTTTATTTTTATAAACAAATTCACTTTTCTCATCAATATTTTGCCCAAAAATAAAAATTAGTATGTGTTAGAAGCACATAAAGAAAGAAACAATTTAAAAAAAGTTTTTCTTACACCAATTGGAAGCCGAAATATGGCATACTTTTTAGGCAAAATATTGATGAAAAGTGAACTTATTTAAAAAGAAATTAAACAAATCAACAAAAAGTGGTTTAAAAACAATGTTTTTGTTAATATTACTGAAAAGAAGATAAAAGAAGCTACAATCTGAAAAAAAACTGTTTGCTGTACGACTTATGCACTTAAACAATCGACGATTCTATTTTAGACTTTGCTTTTGTTCTTTAGGCGTTGTCAACATACTAACTAAAATTTGGTATGACAATTTTGTTCCACTAGAGGCATCGTTTCCTAAAATTTCGTTAAAATATTGCATTATTGTTAAGTTATCATTAATTGCCGCAGAATTTTATTATGAACAATCTCTTTTTTAATTCATTGCGAGACGAACTATACAACGAGATATTTAAGAAAACCGCTGCCCAAGGAATCACTACTTCCACTTCCAAATTTTTTATCCAAGTCACTCACAACGAAAAAAAATTGTATGTGGAAATAATTGTTTATGGAACTTTAATAATATAATATTTGAAATCCTCTACCCCAAAAACCCATAAAACGATACCCCACATCGGTAGCGGGGTGGGAGTGGTGATGGGGGGTGGTAGTGGGGGTGGATGAAGTAAAAAAATATTTTGAGGTTTCTGGTTCTTGTACACACACTAAATCACAATTTTTTTTTCATCCCCTTTAATAATGGGGTGGGGGTGGTAATGGGGGTGACTAATGCCAAAACTTTTTTTGGGACCTTAGCTTCTCTTGTATATACTAAATACCAATTTTATGGACTCCTACCTGCTTGATTTACCTATTTTCCCCAAATTTACCCCAATTTACCCCCCAACCCTTCGACGGAACAAGATGAAAATATAATCTAGTTCTAGATCTCGTTAAAGTACATATGTGTGCCAAATTTCAAGTCAATATCTCAAACGGTTCCAGAGTAAACGTGCGCACAAAAAAAGTTACAGACAGACAGACCGACAGACAGACAGACCGTCAGACCGACAGACAGACAGACCGACGGACCGACAGACAGAAATTTTTTTTTCGTTCAAACTTAAAATCTCGACGTTGTGATATTCTAAGCCTATCTGAACAATAAAAATTTTTAAAAATTTTTTTGTCGTTACTATACTTCCACTGGATGTGGAAGTAAAACTTTAAAAAAACACAATTTTCAACATTCTTTTGTTTAAGCAAACGACTTGAGGGACAGATTTATTCCAAAACTTTTGCTGCACTCCTTGTAATGTTTCCGCAAGTTACAGTAAAAGAATTGCTATTGTAAAACAATTCCTTATTATGTGATTTGGAACCTTAGTTTTACTTCCACATCCAGTGGAAGTATAGTAACGACAAAAAAATTTTTAAAAATTTTTATTGTTCGAATAGGCTTAGAATGTCACGAAACGTCGAGATCTTAAGTTTGAGCGAAAAAAATTTCTGTCCGTCGGTCTGTCTGTAACTTTTTTTTGTGCGCACGTTTACTCTGGAACGGTTTGAGATATTGCCTTCAAATTTGGTACACATATGTACTTTAACGAGATCTAGAACTAGATTATATTTTCGTCTTGTTCCTTCGAAGGGTTGGGGGGTAAATTGGGGTAAATTTAGGGAAAATAGGTAAATCAAGCAGGTAAGAGTCCATAAAATTGGTATTTAGTATATACAAGAGAAGCTGAGGTCTCAAAAAAAAATTTTGGCATTAGCCACCCCCATTACCACCCCCACCCCATTATTGAAGGGGATGAAAAAAAAATGTGATTTAGGGTGTGTTCAAGAACCAGAAACCTCAAAATGTTTTTTTACTTCATCCACCCCCACTACCACCCCCTATCACCACCCCCACCCCGCTACCGATGTGGGGTATCGTTTTATGGGTTTTTGGGGTAGAGAATTTCAAATATTATATTATTAAAGTTCCATAAACAATTATTTTCACATACAAAATTTTTTCGTTGTGAATGACTTAGATAAAAAATTTGGATGTGGAAGTAGTGATTCCTTGGGCAGCGGTTTTACTATTACTTCCACGTCCAGTGGAAGTATAGTAACGACAAAAAAATTTTAAAAAATTTTTATTGTCCAAATAGGCTTAAAATGTCATGAAACGTCGAGATTTTAAGTTTGAGCGAAAAAAAAAAATTTCTGTCTGTCTGTCGGTCTGTCTGTCTAACTTTTTTTGTGCGCACGTTTACTCTGGAACCGTTTAAGATATTGACTTGAAATTTGGTACACATATGTACTTTAACGAGATCTAGAACTAGATTATATTTTCATCTTGTTCCGTCGAAGGGTTGGGGTGTAAATTGGGGTAAATTTGGGGTAAATGGGTAAATCAAGCAGGTAAGAGTCCACGAAATTGGTATTTAGTATATACAAGAGAAGCTAAGGTCTCAAAAAAAAATGTTGGCATTAGCCACCCCCATTACCACCTCCACCCCCTTATTAAATGGGATGAAAAAAAATTGTGATTTAGCGTATGTACAGGAACCAGAAACCTCAAAATTTTTTTACTTCATCCACCCCCCACTACCACCCCCCTATCACAACCCCCACCCCACTACCGATGTGGGGTATCGTTTTATGGGTTTTTGGGGTAGAAGATTTCAAATATTATATTATTAAAGTTCCATAAACAATTATTTTCGCATACAAAGTTTTTTCGTTGTGAGTGACTTGGATAGAGAGTCTGGATGTGGAAGTAGTGATTCCTTGGGCAGCGGTTTTACTACACTATCGGGTATATTACGGATGAAATTCACAGCCAACGTGTGAATGTGTTTTATGTTAATTTATGGGTGGTTAATTATTATGAATTAAACCATATGTGGCTGATCAGTTGAGAGGCAAGAATACTTCAAGTGGTCCCGGGTTTGATTCCCGGCTGTAGCACTGAGACTTATTCGGAAGTAGTCCCAGTATACTCGGATATAGGATTTGTGTCTCTAAATGTGTAGCCCCTCTCGTACAAGGCCCTTTCAGAGCCTCCAGGGGATCGTATTACCTGTGGTGTTATTGTATTATTATTATTATATGGTACTAAACATATGTCTATTCGATATAAAGCGAATACAAACTGGCATTAATAGGTGAGAACTGTCATATCAGTTAAAACTATACTTATAAAAAATTTTGAATTTTATAATCACTAGAAATGATCGGTATTAATCAATAAAGAAAGATAGAAATATTTTAACATTCATAACAAGATGCAAGTACCATAAAGTTAAAATAAATAAACAGTTATCGAAAATGTACGTAAAATGGATATAAATGAGGATTAACTTTCTGAAGCGGCAGCAACCACTTGTGCGTAATTTTTGATATGAATACATATTTTTTAACTAAACAGGGTGTTAACTAAATAATTTTAGTACTTTCAGAGGCTGATTTTACATGAAAAAAATAGAAACACCACAGCAGACAATAATATCGAGATACACGTGAATATACAAAACCTGGATACCTCTTACTAAATTCGAACAGCAAGCCTGTAGTGTAGTTACCTAACTATTTCCCTTATTATTTGTTATATTGTTTTACATAAAACTAGATCCCGAGGATTAAAATAAAATCCGTTACTTAGGTTACATAATTAATAAGATATTATATATATGTATATGTGGTAATGTTTTTAACCTAAGTAACGGATTTTATTTTAATCCTCGGGATCTAGTTTTATGTAAAAAACTTTAAAACAAATAATAAGGGAAATAGTTAGGTAACTACACTACAAAGCCTATGCATCTATCTCATTTCTGGATTTCTTTCGTTGTAACATTTCCCTCTGTTGGTCAATTGAATCCAGAAGCACCATGTCTGGTCCCCGGGTTGTTGTAAAGGAGTAATTCCAATATATCCCACACTTGCTGTTCTCTAAGTCTGCCTCGAGTCCTTGAGGCACGTACGGCACGATTGGATCTTTGTCGAAGACACATCATGACACTGCATGGAGGGACATGCCGAGTGTGTGTGTGTGTGTGTGTGTGAGTTAGGGTCTCAGGATGTGAACTACAGGCGCTGTATGTAGTTTGGACATTTTTCTCTAGAATAACACTCCGGTATACCCGGGTATTTATTACTTCATCCTGACATCCCAATACAAAATCATCGGTCTCCGACCTTAAGTCTGCCGACTTGAGGAAAGCAAACATCAAGTCATTAGACATTCTCTGATTACGTTGATGTTTATGAAAGACAGAGTGCATCAGATTGTTCACATGCTGCCATGGGCATTTTAGCTTTGGTCATCCTCAGGTCTTCGAACAATTCCTGTTTGCATAGGATCAGATACGAGTTCTGGTAGTCCGAGTTTATGAGTGGCTCTAAATAAAAATGATCCTTTGTTCTTCTTTTCATGCGTCTAATCATTTGTGCTAGAGAATCGTTATTTCTAAGTGTTCGAATAGCTGTATCCCGTGTCATTCTGTCATACAGACACTCCAAACTAGTACGACCCCTCTCCCTCCAAGATCACGCGGGAGGTAGATACGTTCTATCAAGATCTTGGGCGCAGACTTCATGATTTTCCTGGTTTCATTATCTAGTGCCTGCATGTCATTTACCGACCAACGAAGAACACCAAACAGCAGCCAGCATATTTGTCGCAGAAATGTTGTTTTTGCTGGAGAATTGCGATTTCCATATGCGCCTAACTAGCGCTTTGTATCTATTACAGAGAGTTTATTTTACTAATGTTGCGTCCTGAAGACCTGTTTGGGAAACACTCAGGAATTTGTAAGATTCTACCGCATTAAGATGCCATTATTATTATTATTATTATCATAGACTAAGCCACGACACTTTCTCAGCCGTAGCTGGAAACTGTTCACAGATTCCTTGCGCGCGTTTGAGATTAGGCTATAGGTATACGGAACTAGGCGACTTCCGCATAGTTTTAACATGTGTGCATTTTTGAATGGTCGGATCGTATTCGTGTACGAATTTTTCCATTTGAATTACATCGAATGGTGTGGCGGTAAGCGAATTTGATTTCCATGTACGGAATGACTTGACAGGTAATTATTGTTGACATTAATTTAACCTCAAGAATTATCCACAGCTCTTATTAGTCAATATATTGTGGTAACAGGTGATTTAGTAAACAGTGATTGTGGCTATATAGATGAAATAGTTCATTTGGGTGGGCTTGCAATTTTAGATGCCGAGATAGGGCATCTGCACGTGACATCACAGCTAATTTCAAAAATATATATTTTTTAAGATTCACAAGTCTTACGTAGCTATTATGAAAACCTCCGCCTGGTCTGAGAATACGCTTTTCTGCCCATGCACGAAAAATATTCGTGTGTGATCCATCGTACACGAATTTATTCGATTAAGTTCGAGAATAGCACCCCTGGTGGACTCCGTTCCAGGTTCTTAGGCCCTTTAGGTGATGTTGATGAAGTCTGCTCCAGCAGCTCAGAGTCCAAACCACACCAAGGGATTACAGAGAGACTCCTTGTCCAAAACTTTTCTTATAATAAGCGCAGTTCCCAATAGTGCGATATTCTGCGCTTCTTGCGCGTACGGCTGACTTGGCAGTTGTTGTAAACTCCGATCATGGCCTTTCTTAACAGTTCCCAGAGCTTCTACAATCACTGGCGACTGTGGTCTTCGCAATCCTCATTGTGCGAACTTCGGTCATTGTACTTGCTCAATTTCTCTGTTTACTTAAGCATGATCTTAGTGTGGTTAGGGATAGATACATCGATCAGCAAACAAAGTTTATTCTCTTTGTTATGTACGACAATGTGTGGTTGATTTGTGCGAATTTCTCTGTCAGTTATAATCGGTAAGTCCCACATAATTGTGAGGTCGTTGAATTCAGGAGTATATTCATAATATTTTGTGGTACTGGTATTATTTTTATTATTATTATTATTAGAGGCTCAGCATCGGATAGTAATTTAAAAATATCAAATTTTATCCGTAAATGCTACTATTCTGCAGATGATTTTTTTAATGATAATGTTACATGTCAAAATGTTTGATATTTTTGTATTTACCTCTATATGGCTACTATAACACAGCCCCACAAAAAAAAATGCTCAGAGCAGCGAACCAGACCCATGTATCCTTATGTATTTTCGGTCGCTGAATCCGAATCCGAGGTAAAAAAAAAATCGTTAGCTAGAGCCAAAAAACACCCCTGAAATGAGGTAAAAAGGAGATTAAGCTACGAGAATAGTTGTTACATCTTAATCAATCGAATTATACAAATTAAGGTTAAACAGTAACGTGCATACAATAGATATGAAACACACCCCCGAGGGAGAGGCGAAAACTAGCCCCCATATATAAAAAAATCGATCCAAAACAGCAATGACTGCTGAAAAAGCTCGAAATGTCTAGAAACTGCATCAGGTCCGACGTAATCTTCATAAACTGCCCTTATAGGGTTGAGAACAATCACCAAGTTTAAAGGACATGAGAAAAATAAGAAAAACGTAACATCCAACAGGATTTCTATTTTCATGGATGCTATGATTGGCTGAAATTGCGTAGTACTCTAAAATAGAACTAGGAACTTACGTACCATCAACGTCTTACAGTGTCAACCCTCAGAGGGTGTGAAAACTACCCCCTATGTAAGATTTAACTATAAAAGTTACAGTGACTTCTATAAAAATTCGAAACACCTGCGTTGTGTGGAAGGGAGAAGAAACTAGACTATGTTCGACGCTGTGCTTGAAAACCACCCCTACGGGATTGCAAAATGCCACCTCTATATCCGTAGGATGCTGGAAAAACAAGAGAAACTAACCAGATTTACATTTTTATGGATGATATGATTTAGCCGGAGAGCCGGTCGTCGAATATCCTATGAATAAGATACATGAAAAACTTTTTGTGAGTGATTAGTACTAACACAGACTTAAAGGGAGCCACCTCTTATACGAGCTGATTTTGCCCGCATCATGGATTTTTGACCTCACTTCCGGTTACGATTTTTAATGTTTTCTTAAGTTATCAATAGTCCCTTGGGGTAAAGCTTTTACCCCACCGGACATGTACTCCCCCGTTTTCGAGGGCGCAGAACATGATGGTGACAATATTTTCGAACCTAATATGCAACCGCTACCCCTGAATCGAAAAAACCACCTCTTTTTCCGGTGCTACGCTTGCGAGGGCTTGCCAGGTCTGGTTTTTCTTGGTCAGATTGAATAAAATAAGCAAATATTGACCACAGGTAACCTAACCCACCCCCGGGGGTTGAAACTACCCCCACCCCCAATAAAGAAATGCCACGAAAACAGCGAAAATCAGCTGGAAAATGGTATACTTCCATTTTCGAGGGCGAGAAATACGATGGTGATAATATTTCCTAACCTACCCTTTACCCACTACCTCTAAACCTAAATACCACCCCCTTTTCAAATTTTTCGGTGCTAGGCTTGCGAGGGCCTATCGTATCGTTTTTTTTTTTTTTGGTCAGTTAGAATAAAATAGTTACATTTTTACGACAAGTGACCTAACCCACCCCCGGGGGTTGAATCTACCCTCATCCCCAATAACTAAATGCCACGAAAACAATGAAAATCAGCTGGAAAGCACCGTTTTCGAAGGCGGGGAATACGATGGCGACAATATCTCTCGACCTAGAATCCAACTGCTACCTCTAAATCGAAAAAACCACCCCTCTTTTCGATTTTTCGGTGCTACGCTTGCGAGGGCTTGTCGGATCGGGTTTTTGTTGGTCAATTTAAATAAAATAAATAAATATTGACCACAGGGGTGACAGAAAAAATTGAATTGGGATTTAGTGTGTGTACAAGAACCAAAATCTCAAAAGGAGATGGGTTTTTTCGATTTAGAGGTAGTGGGTGAAGGGTAGGTCGGGAAATATTGTCACCAACGTATTCCCCGCCTTCGAAAATGGGGGTATACTGCTTTCCAGCTGAATTTCGTTGTTTTCGTGGCATTTAGTTATTGGGGGTGAGGGTAGTTTCAACACCCCGGGGTTGGTTAGGTCACCTGTGATAAATATTTAACTATTTTGTTCTATCTGACCAAAAGAAAAAACGATACGACAGGCCCTCGCAAGTCCAGCACCGGAAAATCGAAAAAGGGGGTGGTATTCAGGTTTAGGGGTAGTGGGTGAAGGGTAGGTCGGGAAATATTATCACCATCGTATTCCTCGCCCTTGAAAACGGGGGTATTTCGTTTTCCAGCTGGTTTTCGCTGTTTTCGTAGCATTTAGTTATTGAGGGTGAGGGTAGTTTCAACCCCCGGGAGTGGGTTAGATCACCTGTGGTCAATATTTACTTATTTTATTCAATCTGACCAAGAAAAACCAGATCTGCCAAGCCCTCGCAAGCGTAGCACCGGAAAATCGAGAAAAGGGGTGGTTTTTTCGATTTAGGGGTAGTGGTTGGACGCTAGGTCGGAAAATATTGTCATCATCGTGTTCCCCGCCCTCGAAAACGGGGGGGTACATGTCTTGCGGTCCGGTGAGGTAAAAGTTTTACCCAAAGGGACTATTGATGACTTAAAAAACATTAAAAATCGTAACCGGAAGTGAGGTCAAAAAGCCATGACATGGCAAAATTAGCTCGTATAAAAGGTGGCTCCCTTTAGGACTGTGGTAGTACTAATCACTCACAAAAAGTTTTTCATGTATCTTATTCATAGGATATTCGACGGCCGGCTCTCCGTCTAATTGGCAAAAATCGTATTTTACACTTAGAGTTTAAAACTCATGTCCTATCAATGTTATTAAGTAAACTACCGTCACTCAAGATGCAATGAAAAAAATGTTGAAGTGACTACTGAAAAAGCTATACTGTTGCTTATTCGTTTCATTTCCATAGTTCTCCTCGCCACTGGTTAATGGCCATGACAGTTGCACACACTACAGAGTAGCTTCTGGGAATGTTTAAATAACGGAGGATTCCAACCGATGAAGCACTCCCTAGGGGAGTGGAATTGAATAACAACAGTGGTGCGTGACTTTCTAACTCTAAGGACTGCGCAATTTTAACCAATCACAGCATCAATAAAAATGGAAATACTTTTGGATCAATGTTTTTTCTTGTTTTTTCTGTTCCATTTAAGATAAAGGGTGATTTCTGACAGCGCTGTTGGGGTAGTTTTCAATAATTGAGCCAAAACTACTGCCAACTCTTCTCACCTTTACACACCTTTGGAGTTTCGAACTTTTTCGAGGGTCACTGCAGCTTTTTCAAGTTGAATCTTGAAGGGGGGTAGTTTTCACACCCTCTGAGGGTTGACACTGTAGGACGTCGATGATGCGTAACTTTTTAGTTCTATTTTAGAGTACTACGCAATTTCCTGTTGGATTTTACGTTTTTTCTTGTTTTTCTCGTGTCCTTTAAACTCAGAGATGGGGCAGTTTATGAAGATTACGTCGGACCTGATGCAGTTTCTTATCACTTTAACAAAACTTGGGAATTTCGAGCTTTTTCAGTAGTCATTGCTGTTTTGGATCGATTTTTTTATATATGGGGGCTGGTTTTCGCCCTCCCTGGGGGTGTGTTTCATATCTATTGTATGTACGCTGCTGTTCAACCATAATTTGTATAATTCGATTGATTAAGATGTAACAACTATTCTCATAGCTGAATCTTCATTTTACCCCATTTCGGGGGTGTATTTTTGCTCTAGCTAATGATTTAGGGGGTGTACGATTTTTTTTTGACCTCGGATTCGGATTCAGCGACCGAAAATACATGGAGATACATGGGTCTGGTTCGCTGCTCTGAACATTTTTTTTGTGGGTCTGTGTAATTTATATATTAATTGTTTTTAATTGTCTATTAACTATATATTTCTATTGCTAATATATATGTGTATGTATATACATCCAACTCTCTGTGTGCTGTAACATTAAGAGGAGTAATAAAGATTTTATTGTATTATTATTATTCAATATTAATAAACAATTTTTGTTTGGGTTTAAGCTTCTCTACTTATGCACGTTTAATCACAAAATTTTGTATAAAAAATATTTAAAAAAATATCAACAAACGTTTTTTGGGCTTTTCAATTTAAAATATATAAATTTAAATAATGTATTAAAAGAATATGTTATGTTATTAAAATAAAATCATGACTATATTTTGTCACGAAACAAGATTGTATTGTATTATTATTATTATACAATATTCATAGATAATTCTTGTTTGGATTTGAGCCTCTCTACTTATGCACATGTTTAATCACAAAATTTTGTATACAAAAATATTTAAAAAAATATCAACACACATTTTTTGGACTTTTCAATTTAAAATATATACATTTTTATAATGTATTAAAATAATATGTTACGTTATTAAAATAAAATCATGACTATTTGTCAAGTAAACGTCCTTTGTGTCTACCGGATTCCTGGGTACAGACTCTCTCTTTTGTTACATATTAAAAGTTTGCGCTAGATATCCCGTATCTGTAAAGAACACCTGCTAGCAGACCGATACGACTATTTTAATAAATTGAGGTTTTAGACTACTCTACCGCTGTTGTTGAAACATAACCTACAATAACATTTTAGCTTGGAAGCCTATTACCAGCCCGTCAAATACACCTGACGCTATATCAGATAAGTATTTTATACGAATAAAAATCGATCGTCAACTCAGTGCACCGCATATTTCGTTCAGATAACGGTATGGACTTACCCTGTTTCCCGCTTATCTTCTCTGTTGACTTTTGCGTTAACTTTATAAGTGTATTAAAGTAGTTTATGTTGTATGTCGTGGAGCTTTTCAGATAGAACTATCTTCTGTTTTCAATGAATTTATGTGGTCGATTTGTAAAAAGATTTTACAACAGACAATAGGATTTAGCATTTTAAGGCATGAAGTTATTTTCTCGCTAATTTTCATTTGTTAAAGTAATATACAAAACATTTATGTTTAAAAATGTGGGTAAAATTTATTGAGATTAAAATCAATTAACTGATAAATTCTAAGCAACAAATCAGCTATCAACATATCGTACAAGAATTTTAAAGATAATCGATCGATTTTTTTTTTTTTTGGTTTCTCTATCGAGAAGTAGTCCCTTGAGGTAAAGCTTCTACCCCAAAAGTTCTGCGACTGGACCGCAAGACATGTACCCAGGCCGTAGCAACACTTTGGAGGGGGGGGGGAGAGATTATTTTGGCGCTCCCTATTCGAATTTTTTGTCTATTCCATATCAGCCGTTTGAAAACAAGGGGCAGTTAGATCTAAGCTATCACACAGCAGACACGAAAAACCAAAATAAACAAATGGAAACTAAGAACACCCAAATTTTTATTATTTTTCAAAATAGTACTTGAAAATAGTTTTAAAATCTGAACAGAATATATTATAGTCCAGTCAAATGTAGAGAACATTGAGGAGGGGGGAATTTTTCTCTTCAGGAATGTGTTTAACACATTAAACACATTAAACATTAAACACATTAAACATTAAACACAGTAACACAAAACAAATTAAAAACGTAAATTTCCCACAAGAATGTTTATATTCATTTTCTTCCTATGTATTATAGTTTTCGAGATATTCGTCAGCGAAAATCGATAATTAATTTAAAAAAAAAAATCAATTATGTACCTTGAATATTCCTGTCAAAGCGGTTTACCGTGGTCTGCTAATAAATCACAGTCACAAAACAATCTTTATTTTACAACACTGGACTTATTTACTAACGTAATATTTTGGTGAAATCTATACATTTCCTTAAATAGACAGTGTGACTCACTTAAAATGAAGATACTCTTATAACTTTATAGAAAAAGACTACTAATTACTTGACAACTACCTGACAGCCCGGAAATGAGCTTGGGTTTAATTTCAAACAAAGTTGTCATGAATTTTTTAAACAAAAAACCCATTTAAATGACATTTTCGGATTTATTATTATAAACAAAATTTCAATATTTTTTAATTTTGATTAAATTTTGGATTTAGCGTTTTTGGGCAGTTCTGAACAACTTTAGTTAATACAACTTTCCGATCAAAAATGCCTAGCACCGGAAAATCGGAAAAGGGGGTGGTTTTTTCGGTTTAGGAGTAGTGGTTTAGGAGGAGTAGTAGTGTAGGTCGGAAAATATTGTCTCCATCGTGTTCCCCACCCCCGAAAACGGGAGGGGGGGGGGAATATCTTATAAGTAGGACTCCCTGCACTAAGATCTTTTATAATACTGCCGTCTAGCATCCACCATTTCGATGTCTTCGTTTACACCGTCCGATCATCCCCTGACCATGTGAAATACAGCACACTTGATCAAACCTAAGGTAATCCCGATAGATGACGTATATATAAACACTATGCCTAGGGAGCCTTGTAGACCCTTTTTATTGAATGCATATGCATTTTATGTTCACTTTTATTACGTGGTACGGATTTATATCCATTTTCTTTTCTACGCTCAATTGAGGGGTAACAGTGAGATATAGAATAATAGAAGACTTAAAGGTTCTCATTGGAAGACTCCTCTTTTGTAATTCACCCACTTTTAGATGAGATTTTTTCCAGATCGTATGGAAAATTTTGTTCTCTAGGGTAAGAAAAGATCTTCAATGCATCTGCGTATATTAGGGTGAATCTAGGCTTTACATCAACCGTATAAGCAGAGCACGGGAGGTAGTATTAAATACCTTAATAGTCCACTCAAGCAACAGAAAGATCACGCTTGTAGTAGCTGGCATCTTGACAGATACACTAGTCTGCAAGCAAGTTCTCTTTGAAACCCCTTACTCCTCCTTTGCACCTCTCTGTTGATATATATTATACCAGACAGGGCCTACTGAGCTTAATATACGCTCATTGATCGCACTAGTGCAGATCTTGTATAGCACAAATGAATAGTCGATAATTCTTTGGCTCAGTCAAGTCACCATATTTTGGAATAAGAACAGTTCTTCCTTCGGCGAGTCATTGTGGAATCAGTTTGCTGTAATTAAAAAAACTTGGTAAATGCTCCAGCAATATGCGAGGTGGAGGGAAAGGCCTTCCAGAGAAACGATGTAATCCGTCGATGACCGGTGTGGAGAAATTTTATTTGCCCTTTAAGGTGTGGCCAATCTCCTCAACAGTTACAAAACGATCATTTTCGTCCGGTGTTAACTGTAAAAAAAATCTAGAATTGGTGTGTCCTGTACTGTAGCAGTATTCTCGTATATTTCCTTGCAAAATATCTCCATTTCTCCTCTCTTTGTGGGTTTTAGTTTGTGTTGTATGTCGCGGGGTTTCTCGGATGCAACTCTTCTGTTTTCAATGAATTTATATGGTTGATTTGTAAAAGTATAGACAGTAGGATTTAGTATTTTAAGGCTTAAAATTAGATTCTTGCTAATTTTCATTCGTTAAAGTAGTGCAAATATATTAATATTTATAAATATGGACACACTTTATTGGCATTAAAATCAAAAAATAATAGATTTTAAATAACAAATCAGCTAATATCGTATCACACGAGAATTTTAAACCACTGTAAACTGTAAACTGTGGTTTCCACAAAAACCACAGTATCAAATATGTAAATATAAAATATTCTATAAATGGGAGAAATTCAAATTTTTATCTAATCATAATTTGTCTCTGATTCAAACGTCTGAAAGGATCTTAATTTTTTTATTCACAATCATACAGCAGTAATCAATTTGTCTTACATATCAAAAGTTGGAAAGAATGACATTTCTACTTCATTCGACAATGGGGTCATTTAGTCAAATTTAATATTGCACTTTTTATTACAATGAGCAAGATGCATGAATTTTAAAAATGCATTAATTTATTATTTTTTCATTATACATATTATATAAGCCGAGTATATAATAAAAGGAAACTATAAAAAAAGTTATTTTGTAAAAAAAAATCATTTTAAAATTCAAATTTTATCGGAACAAAACCACGTGACTATAAACGGTACTGATGTCATCTGGCATAACGTTTTAGTTTCATCCATAGACCGCAGATTTCTAAATTCACCGGTGGAGCGCATCAGTAAGAAATAACATTATATGATCGGCTAATTTGAAAAACACAGCCAATCAGCTTCGTATTTTATCCACCCAGCGGTAAATTTAGAAAAGTACGGAGACAAGTGACAAGTTTGATAGCTTTGACAGTTTACATCTGCTAGTGCTGAAATATTAAATTGTGTGTTAATTAAATGTTAAATTTTAGTCTGCTGACCTTTAAATATCGATTTGTTTATTTTTTGTAAAAATTATTAGTGTATTAATTTATCTAAGTGGTAAAAATGACGAACAGCGACTTTGTGCAAGCTCAAAGTGACAATTTGCCGAAAATCGACGTGTTTATGATGAGCAATTTTTTGGTAATAATACCGATTATATCAGTGCAGAAATTGGAGGTGGAAAAGCGACAAGGATGCATCATTCATTGTTCGTAACAATAAATTTGTTTACGCTCACTTTTATCCTTTTACTGCAGTTAGATTTAGATACCTAACCTCAGAATATGTAAACATAATGCATTATTTAGATATTTTTATCAACATTAACTATTGTTTTTCGTCTCAGATTATATAACTTTTTTATATTAAATAGTTTGCCACCACTAAGTACATAGATTAAATATCTGTTGAAAATAATACTAATAAACATTGCCAATGCTAAATGCCGGATGACGTCACACGCAAATGGCGGGAAACTTGCTTCGTTTGAACGTGTCTAAATTCTCAGCGAAACTAAATTATTTTTTTATCCTTTAATTCCGATAAAAAAAAAATAAAAAATACATAGAAAATAACGCTTTTTAGTGATCTATTATTCGGTGATGTCAAAAAAATTTATGCATTTTGCTCATTGTGCGAAGCAATTATCAAATAATTATTACACTAAAAATTTGAGCTCGATCCGATATGTAATTCCAGAAATATACTGGTTTAAAATCTAATTCTTCATAAACTGAGGCGGTCGAATCGCTGACGTAAATGTCTTCACAGTCCTACTTCGCTTACCTAATAACCTTGCCCACCGCAATCGAATGTCAGTGTTAGTATTATAGTACAGTACCTAGAAATTTTCGTCGAAAACCCGACATCTAAATATACTCATATTATCAAAAATACGATACCGCGACGCCCGTACTATGTCGATACGGAAAGAGGAAGACTTGTAGTTGATCCGCGTCGTAAATCGCACGCCGAAATTCGAAAATTCGGCTCGACACGAACGAACCAAAATTGACATTTTTGGCATTTTTCTATTAACCTACATGTTATCTTTTATATAAACTATTTCTTATCTGAATAACAGAAGAGGGTATTAATTTCTTATGCCGGATCTTAGACTACTAGGCAAGCGGGTCAGCTACGTCTACGTCTCCCGATGCGATAGAGACATTGACGTCACACAGCTATAACATGAAAGCGACACGTGCTGATATGTTCTTGATTAATTTTGAAGCCTATAGAGACCATATAAAATTATTTTTTTTTTGCATTTCGCTCTAGAATTAGTAGATCTTTCAGAAAATGTAATAAAAAAAAATGCTAAATGAGCCCATTGAGCTGAAATGTGACATTTCAGGTTGGAAAGTAGCCAGCCACTTTCTTACCAGTTTTCGGGTTGGAAAGTGAGCATTTGGCAAACTGTGTTTTTTACTGGTTTTCTTTTAGTTGTAGGAAATATAAATTATAAGAAAGACATCGAGAGTATTTTTATATTTTTTAACAGAAACCTCGATACAGAGCAATTAATTTTAGCTGAAAAAAATAAATTGAATAAATAATTATATATTAAAAATTTTGGCACCAGCGTTTGTATATTTTATATGTCTTTTCATACCCATTTTTACTTTTTTCTGACAATAAATTTTCTTTTGCTCGCTCGGCAACTTCCCTGAGCTCAGGCGGAGTACATCCCATTTCACTATCGGTATTATTATCCTGCATTTTCTATAAATACAGGCAAGGGACAAACACAAATGACGCGACGCTACTTTGTCGCCTGAATTTTTTGTTCATTGCCTGCTTAATAAAAATACAAAATGCTATGTAAAAATTTAGTAAACGATTTTTTTGGCTTCTTGTTCTTTAAGGGAGGTGATTGTGAATAAAATAGTATATAACTCTTGGTGGAAAGTTTCATCGCTGTCTCGAGAATTAGTTAACCTCGCCGCTTCGCGCCTCGTTCAACGATCTCATCTCTCGACAGCAATGAAACACTTTCCACCTTGGTATGTAATATACTATTAAATAGGTTCTCTCCTAAGAAAATACGATACTCAAGTCTTCTAGCATTACAGTATAATAAGACACGACAGGTAATAGAGCTCTTGATCAATGAAGGCATAAACAGACTTTATGTGTGAGGGGGCTACGTATTTGGAGACAAAGGACACACACCTAGTACAAGAATATACTAGGATTAATTTCTGTCAGAAAAAAAACCCAGTGACATGTCCAAGATTCGACTTCAGGGTGAGAACCAAGTGTGCTTGCCTCTCAACCACACAGTCATACGTATTCTTCCGCATGTTATAATTTTTTCGCATTATTAACCGGGAAACGGATAATACATAACGATATGGAAAACCAGCTGACAAGTGGCCAATGGAGGCTGATTTTACTTAGAACTGATGGGATGATGCTGTTAAACGTGCCGTACAGCAAAGGTAGGTCGATTAGAATTATATATGAACACAAAATTCCTATGTGGACGTTGTGAATAAGAAAAATTTGCCGAGAGTTGCATCCTGACTAGATTACGCACGCATATGACCACACACTCATAAGATAAACAATGTGCTTGCTTTGTGTTTTCTCATTTTAAACAAAAAAACCCCAGGAATTACTACTTCCACATCCAGATTCTCCATCCAAGTCACTCACAACGAAAAAACTTTGTATGTGGAAATAATTGGTTATGGAACTTTAATAATATAATATTTGAAATCCTCTACCACAAAAACCCATAAAACAATACCCCACATCGGTAGTGGGGTGGGGGTGGTGATAGGGTGGGGTGGGGGTGATTGAAGTAAAACAATATTTTGAGGTTTCCGGTTCTTGTACATACACTAAATCACAATTCTCTTTCATCCCCTTTAATAATGAAGTGGGGGTGGTTATTGCCAAACATTTTTTTGAAACATTAGTTTCTCTTGTATATACTAAATACCAATTTTATGGACTCTTTCCTGCTTGATTTACCCATTTACCCAATTTACCCCCCAACCCTTCGACTGAACAAGATAATAATATAATCTAGTTCCAGATCTCGTTAAAGTTCATATTATGTGTACCAAATTTCAAGTCAATATCTTAAACGGTTCCAGAGTAAACGTGCGCACAAAAAAAAGTTACAGACAGTCCGACAGACAAACAGAAATTATTTCGCTCAAACTTAAAGTCTCGACGTTTCACGGCATTTTTCGTCTATCTGAACAATAAAAATTTTTAAAAAATTTTTTGTCGTTACTATACTTCCACTGGATGTGGAAGTAATTGTTGTATATGTACTATGCACATGTGCTTGTTGTAGAACATCTTAGAAGAAGAAAATTATTAAAAAGACAATTAGAGTATAACTAAACATATTTAAGGCACAACACGTGGCGCCCTAAATTTTCACTTAGGAAAATATGTTTATGTCTAGACCGTAAAAGTATATTAGGGTCATGGAAAAGTGTAAGTGTAATAAATAGTATATTGTGTATTTAGATGTGAAAACAATACATTCCCAGACGACGATGCAAATTGTTGGCCGAGGCGCTAGCCGAGGTCAACAAGCATCGAAGTCTGGGAATGTGCTTTCACACCGAAGTACACATACTATTTTTTCTGAAATCACAATCAATATTATTATAAATTAAGGAATTTGTATTAATGCATAATATTTCTTCGTTATAATATAACTACTTAATAATAAATGCAATTTTAATGTGAGTTGGTTTGTCTGCGTGTATTTATTTATTGTCTAAAATATACATAAAAAACCGTACGGGAATGTTACTTTCCCGGCCTAGGCCGGGAAAGTAACATTCCCGTACGGTTTTGTTGATCGTTGCTTGGCAACGGATCTTTTCCGGTCTGTTTTCTGATAGTTTCTTAGGAACGGACTAAAATACTGGAATTGTGCATTTTTCGATCTGAAATCGCGCCGAAAAGGAGGACATTGCCGATCGATTTCAGAAAAAGTATATTTTTGGTCAAGAAAAAAATATATACATATATATACTTTTCGAAAGTGCGCCAAAGTTGGAAAATATTTTTGTGGGCAAGGAAAACATGATGAAAGTGGAGACACAGTCATTGTGGATTTCATTCAAAAGAATGACTATCAAATTTTTAAGAAGCGACGCGACGTACTGAAAAGGCAAAACTGAAAAATGTGGCAAAGGCGCGTAGCGGCTGTAGGCAATTATTAGATAAAAATGAGCAAAAATAGACATGGCCGGTTTCTCAAATAAAACAAATTTGGATTCATCCAGCGACTCGACAGTTGGACGAGTGCGTTGGAGAGTAGGCAGAAAGCTGTAGTAAAGATGGCAAAGTTATAGAGAAAACTGCCTTGTGCAAAAGTAAGATAAAATGTGTTTTGCAAAAAAGTCGTTCAAAAGGGAAGTCGTGTCACATCCCCTCTATGGGGCCGGTACGTCGCGGTAAAGGAGGCAGGAAAGCAAAATAAACTCATATATCGTTGAACTTCGTTCTTGTGAATGGCATAATCACTAAAAGGAACCTTAAAGCTAACCACTAGTGTCACAAAATTTTGAAAAAGTAAAATATTTTTATATTATTTTCAGCAGTCCCAAAACCAAAGTGCCTGCATAAACTTCTGAGGAAGTTGTGTGAATTTTTTTACCAAATCGATTGCTATTGCACGCTCTCAGTTAAATGGTAGTTGCGAAATAAAAGTCCTCACTCATCCTTGCCCTGTTTGGGGAGACGATTTATTGAAATATATTTTCTTAGATAGGCTATTGTGATACCCTGATTGTGTTTATTTGTGATTCTAATCAATAAATGGTATTATTTGAACTGTTTGCATTTTACTGATTGAGTGATTATCTTTAAGTCTTTTCCCTCAAGGGCTTTTGTGTGTTAGATCGGAGTCGAGTATCGGGTGTCTCCTGCAACTGCCTGCAACTCAATACACCGATCGGCTCACGGAGGCTCGGGAGGGATTTTCTATGAAAGTGAATCAGAGATCTCTGAGCACAAGATTCATTACAGTGTTAGATAAATAACCTAAAGTGCATTACCAGAGAAGCCATATTGAGAGAAAAGGCAGTTAATAATCTAAAGTAAGTACAGTTTTTACCCTTCTCGTCTATCAAGCATCTCTTAAACATATCGAACTGGGAGTGGAAACTACCACACAAAATCAAAAGTGGACGCGCCCATAATAGATAAATTAGTGTGGCGTCTTTCAGACGCTGTGTGTAAGGTTCGTCTACATGCTCACATTGCCCATATCGTGTGTTAGTATTGAACGAGTCAATAATTATGGACTGGTAGATAAGCTCATTGTACTTTTCGAAACGTATCGATCTGATAGAAAGCTATATGTTGTATAATATGGTTTTAGATTCAACGAAGTTTTAGCTACATCAGGAGTCCTCCAAGGTTCAAAGTAAAATTCAGACTAGACAGTCTTACCGTTAATTGTCTTTTATACATGGACGATTTAAAACTGTTTTGTCATGTTAGGTGTGAAAGTATTAATATATGGCGTATAATAAACAAATTACATTTAAAAAGAGCAAAATATAACGCTATGACATTTACAAGAAGACAAAATGTTATTATATTCGATTACAAATTAAATAATCATACGGTTTTTCGTCCTGACATTTTGTGTGACTTGAGTAATTGAGTATGGCGTTTGACAAAAATCTAACATTTGTAGCTGCATCGAACTTACTATTCTTAAAAGTTATACCTTTGATTTTGTCACACAAAACTCAGCACATTTTAAACATGTAAATACATTAAAGCAACTATACATTACTTTTGTTAAATACATCTTCAACCCACAAAATTTGACCGAGACACAAGTATTTTTATAACCAATTACAAAAAAATTTTTGCTATTCCTTGTTGAGGTGAATTTTCATCTATTTTACCTTCACTATGTAATAAAGTCTAATCACTAAAATAACAACGACGATTGGCATGATTAGTACGTGCTGCCAATAATTTAAGAAAAAGTACGTTATTCGGAGGCGAAAATATAGATTTGTGTACCTCCGAACGCTCAGCTTCTATTTTCAATCATGTTGCTAAGCGATTTTAATTGGGAATAGCTTATCGTTGTACAGACGCCTCGTCGTAGGGGGCATCTAAAGTGCCTAGCAGAAAGCAGGGTAGTAAAAGCGTCGCCGCCGCCGTCTGTGTTGTGACCGACGCTCGACAAACAGACCTCATATCCAGTCATGAAACTACGAAAGCACCTGCAATGAATGATAGCAGTGTCTTAAATCTTTACAAATCAGCGTGACAAGTCGAATAAAGTACCTCATTTGTTTGACTTTATTCATATAGGTAAGCACTGCGATGACAGCTATGACTACCGTGGTTGCGGTAATAACGTAAGAAAGACAGATTTCGCAGAGGAGAAATATTCACTAAATTATTATAAGGTGTAATTTTTCAAAATGAAAAATGTATCATGCAGTTAATAAGGGGGTACAATTGCAGAGAGTATAAGTACACTAATAGGTGTAATCCACTTTTGTTGTGTATGATAATATGTAAAATTTTCTCTTCGCCAGCAGTAGAGCAACGAAAACAGTTCTAATCCAAAAAGGAAGAGATTCTCTGCATAAAATAAGCTAACTTGCTTTAGACACTGTTGGAAAAATTTCTAATCCAAAAAGGACAAGATTTTCTGCATAAGATAAGCTAACTTGTTTTAGACACTGTGGCGCATGATGTCAATATGTCACGGTACATCTCGAGTATGCTTTTTTTATAGACCATACCGGGTGACACAGGCTAGCTGACCCCTATATTACCTTTATTTTTTAACTTATTGATATAGCGGTGAGGGCATAAATCATGAGGTTTAGTCCGAATAAGTGCGGGAGTTTTGAAACTTTGGAAATTTGTAGATTTCGATGACCTGAATGAAATAAGAAAAAATGCAAAATGTGATCTCAGCCGCTGGCACCGCCGTATTGAAAAAATGGCGCACAAAAACAGCTTCTTTTAAATATCTCGCTTCGGATGCCCCACACGTCAAAAAATTTTCTACAAAAAATGTCCTACACATTTTTTCGATAAACTGAATAGTTTCGGTGCAACAGCCGATCGAAGATAAGCATTCTTGACAAAATTATGATTTTTTGTAATTTCTCAATTTAGTGCAACTTTTATGAAGGAGTATTTTTGTGTTGAGACAAAATTTGTTCTGATACCTGAAAATCTTCAAATATATTTGATTTTACTTGTCTGCTACGCATAGCTCAATGTTCAATACTCGTTTCTACACCACCTTGAGGTAGAGTATATGGCTCGTTTTTTTACGTGGTTGTGCCCTATAGGTCTAATCCTCGACTAGCTTACTTCTAGAGGCGTTTTAGGTGCTTGATGTCGAAGGTCCAGGTTCGTTGTAGTCTTCAACAATACTTTCTTCGGAAATTGTTTCCGTTGCGCTGTCCACTGATTCTACGTATTGATTGTTCTCCATGCATGCGAGAACTATTTCAACTAGAGAGTCGACTTCCTCGTAGTCATAAAGTTCGTCGACTGTTGCTGGTGCATTGTCGCAGCTTTGTCCGTTACAAAATTTACAAATTACAGAACATTTTAACCCTGCCTCTCTACAACCACATGCTGTTGAACATCGCGTCTCTACCACCTACAGCTGCAGCGGTACGGCAGCATTCATTCAGGACATATTATCAAGTGGCGGGGGGTCTGTAAAAATGTTGAAGAATGGGATTGGAAATAGAGCAAAGCTGGGCTTACACCAGTAGTAATGCTGAAATATCCTGCTTCTGAAAAGCTACTTAAATTTCTTTCCTGTAAATGCAAGAAAAGGTTAAAATATTCTGTAATTTGCAAATTTTGTAACGGACAAAGCTGCCACAATGCACCAGCAACAGTCAACGAGCTTCGTGACGACGAGGAAGTCGACTCTCCAGTAGAAACATTTCTCGCAAGCATGGAGAACAATCAATACGTAGAATCAGTGGACAGAGCACCGGAAGCAATTTCTGAAGAAAGTATTGTTGAAGACTACAAAGAACCTGGACCTTCGACATCAAAGACCTAAAACGCCTCAAGAAGCAAGCTAGTCGTGGATTAGGCCTATAGGGCACAACCACGCAATAAAAACGCGCCATATACTCTACCTCAAAGTGGTGTGGAAATGAGTATTGAACATTGAGCTATGCGTAGCAGACAAGCAAAATCAACTATATTTGAGGATTTTCAGTTACGAAAACAAATTCTGTCTCAACACAAAAATACTCCTTCATAAAAGTCGCACTAAATCGAGAAGTTGCAAAATATCATCATTTTGTCAAGAATGCTTGACTTGGATCGGCTGCTGCACCGAAACTATTCAGTTTAACGAAAAAATGTATAGAACATATTTTGTAGAAAATTTAATACTCTTTTATTTTCATAAGATCATTTTTTGCCGTATGAGGCACTCGAAGCGAGATATTTAAAAGAAACTCTTTTTGTGTGCCATTTTTTCAATATGGCGGCACCGGCGGCTGAGATCATATTGTGCATTTTTTCTTATTTCATTCAGGGCATCGAAATCTACAAATTTCCAAAGTTTCAAAACTCCCGCAGTTATTCGGACTAAGAATCTACCTATCGACTGTACTGTATCTATTTGAAATTTGGGGTGCTTAAACTACCTGTAAAAATGGATTCGTTGACGTAAAAAACGGTATGAGACCATTTTCGGTTTACCCGAAAATGACCGCAACTTTCGATTTTTAAATGGAACACCCTGTATATTTTTACATATTTGGATTCAAAACAACATTCTGAGTACACCATGAGACTCGAGAATTTTTGAGTCGATGTTCAGTTTTCTTAAGTATTTTATAAATTAAATATATAGATGGCATTTTTTATACGGATTGTAATTGACTGAAATCCTTATGCTTATATGCTATTATAGCGTTAGGCTGCGGTGTGTGTGCCTCAAGCCGGTGCTACACGATGATGTTGGATCCAACATTAATCCCAATATTGGACCTAAGGTTGGCGTCTATGGGCATGCAACATTTGTCACATTTTTCACTGCTACACAAAGTGGCGAACATTGGATTCAACGTTGGAAGGGAACTTTTCATCAAGTACTTAAATGGAAAATATCTATCTATTATTTTTTGTAAGTAAAGATATAAATTAAGTTTAATAAAACGTACTATCCTATTGAAAACCAACAACAAAAACGCAAGTTTAACGGCAAACAGGGCGAAAGGCTGAACCAGTTGTGTTGCCGTGTACCGAATAAAAGCACGCGTTTCTTCCAATATCGAAGCATCCTTTGATGTGGGTAAAGAGACCGACAAGAGCTCGAACATGGTAATTTGGCCAATGTTTGTCACATAAATTTGCCTCTATTCATTTGGAGAACAACCACACAATGCGGCAAACTACCATGTGTCCAATGTTGAAGGCATTTGACACACCGTGTAGCACCGGCTTTAACTTTAAAACTAAAGCCGGCTCCAGACTATGCGTCCAGCGTTGGCTCCAACGTTGGCTACAATATTTGTGTCTGGAACGTTTGCCAAAAGCCGGTGCTACACGATGTGTCAAATACCTTCCACCGTTGGAAACCTGGTAGTTTCTCGCATCGTGTGACTTCTCTAGATGAGTAGAGGTGAACTTAATGCGACAAACTCTGGTCACATTACCATGTTCGGGCTCTTGTCGGTCTTTCCACACACATCAAAGGATGCTTCGAATATTGGAAGCAACGCGTGCTTTTATTCGGTACACGACTACATAACCTGTTTGCTGCCAATTTTGCGATTTCGTCGGTGGTTTTAAATAGGTGGTTTTATTAAATTTTATGTATATTTTTACTCGCAAAAATTAATCGATCTCGATATATTTGATATTTAGGCGTTTGATGCGAAGTTCCCTTTCAACGTTGGATCCAATGTTCGTCACTTTGTGTAGCAGTGAAAAAAAAATATTGCGTGGCCATAGACGCCAAATTATGTCCAATATTAGAACCAATGTTAGATCCAACGCTTGACACATTGTGTAACACCTGTTAAACTGTGCCTATAGACAATGCATCCAACATTGCAACCAGCGTTGGTTCAAATGTTTGTGAATGAATTCTGACCAGTGCACTGATTCAAAACACAAAAGATATTTTGGCTAATTATTGTGACACCGAAATGTATTACCGGCACGATCCAATGTTGGAAGTTCTCATTGAAGCGGGACAAAAATACCGACTATAGCCCGAACGACTACCAATGCCAATGTTGGAGGCTCGATCCTCGACGCACGCCACTTGCTTATCATACACACTGTGGGTCAAACTGTCACTCGTCCAGCATTGGAAGGCATTTGACGCATAGTCGGGATCCGGCTTAATCCGTTAGTCGCATTGTGTCGTGCCAACGTGGATAAAGCTTGTTACGATTTCGTAAAGTTTTACTAAGTGTTCAGTGTTAATGTATTTAAATTCTAGGTTTTTAAAGGTTCTGTTTAGGACTATCGGTGGAGGTCATAATTTCACATGGCGATAATTAAGTAGTTAACAACATAGTTGAGGTTTCGCGATAGCACGTTTAAGGCTTGGTAAAGTGCAAAAGATGGCCAGCAACGCGTGCATTTGAGAAAACTATCGTGGATAATTTGCGTATTTATACGGATAGCTGAACACGTTAGCACAGCGAGACATCGTCCATTGTTTGATATTAGTACGACAGCCCGTTACCAATAACCCCTATCAAAACAGCGAGTTTTATCGCGGGGAAACTCTATAGTTTACGAAATTCTAAGAAACTTTTTCATACGACAAAAGTTCGAAAAACGATACAGGCGGCTGGCAAACGACTTTCCGCCTGTCGAAAAAAATGTCGTAATTTTTATACTGCGGCGAGGTAGTTCTCGATTAATTATCGTTAAAAATGATGAACAAGACATAATTTAATCGAGAACTGCCATTTTTCATTGGCCTAAGTTCCAATAATATCAATCAAAGCTGTATCAAATTGGAGGCTAAAATTATTAAAGCAGCGAGTCTAACACTTTTTTCTATTTATAGAGTGGGTTGTATAAAACGATAAAACAAAATGCGAACTGCCGTTTTCCGTTGGCCGTAGCTGCACGAAATCGAATGGAGTCGCATATACGTTCGGCGTGCTGGCGCAGCGGCGCGCGAACGACAGAGATGCTGGATGACTTCCTTGCCTATGGCAACGACATGAAGTGTATCCGAAGCTATGTAGCATCTCCAGCAGAAAGTATAGAACGTGTGTATACGCAAATAAAAGATGGCAGCTGCTGGGACCGAGGATGCGTTATTGTTATACAGAGATGGTATACTCCGTATAGTGCCAACGCAGCATCCTCGGTCCGGGCAGCTCGTATCAGAGTCTCCTGGTATGTATATGCATGCTCCGGAATGACGCGGTGGCGCGCGCAATACATGGAGAGGCCGGATGGCTTCGTTGCCTGGCAATGAGGTGGAATGTATCCAACAAAGTGGAAGGGAAGACTGCTACGGAACGATGAGCGATATTCATCGATATTCGATGTTCATCGAGGGCAAAACATCGATTTTTCACCATCGATGATGAACTGTATTAATTACCGGAACATCGATTTATAAGCACCAATGATAAGAATCGATGATAATCAGAAGTTGTTCAGTATTATTTATTGTATATTGAAAATTATTAACTATACAAATCGTACTTCCAGTAGAGTCCCCCCCACTCATCAACTATTAGACGACCATCGATGTTTTGAGGTCGATGATAATCGGTTATTGATATTTAATTGTGGATGTCAACATCGAAACCAACATCGATGATTTCTTAACATCGCTCATCCCTACTGGAACGCCGACGCCGTTACGTGAAAATGAAACTCCTTAGAGCAGTGCGGATGCTGCCGGAGGGTCAGCTAGCCTCGTCTAACACATTATAAATCGTAGTAAGGGCCGCATTTGCAAATACGACTGCATTCGCTAAAATGAACATTATACATAATATAATAAAAAACCGCTGCCCAAGGAATCACTACTTCCACATCCAGATTCTCTATCCAAGTCACTCACAACGAAAAAACTTTATATGTGAAAATAATTGTTTAGGGAACTTTAATAATATAATATTTGAAATCCTCTACCCCAAAAACCCATAAAACGATACCCCACATCGGTAGTGGGGTGGGGGGTGGTGATGGGGGGTGATAGTGGAGGGTGGATGAAGTAAAAAGATATTTTGAGGTTTCTGGTTCCTGTACATACACTAAATCACGATTTTTTTTCATCCCCTTTAATAAGGGTGGGGGTGGTAATGGGGGGTGGCTAATGCCAAAATTTTTTTTGAGACCTTAGCTTCTCTTGTATATACTAAATACCAATTTTATGGACTCTTACCTGCTTGATTGACCTATTTACCCCAAATTTACCCCAATTTACCCCCCAACCCTTCGACGGAACAAGATGAAAATATAATCTAGTTCTAGATCTCGTTAAAGTACATATGTGTACCAAATTTCAAGTCAATATCTCAAACGGTTCCAGAGTAAACGTGCGCACAAAAAAAATTACAGACAGACCGACAGACAGAAATTTTTTTTTTCGCTCAAACTTAAAATCTCGACGTTTCATGACATTTTAAGCCTATTTGGACAATAAAAATTTTTAAAAATTTTTTTGTCGTTACTCTACTTCCACTGGACGTGGAAGTAAAATAAACCTGACAATTTTAATCCTTCTTTCATCATTACTGTATATCAGGAAGCTTGAGGTTCAATTCCAATTCCATTTAAATAAATTCTCTGAGAGTTTGTGCTTACAAACAGCCTTAATTTTCTTTTTTTTCTGTCGCGGCGGAAATCATTTTTCTCAAATGTGAACTGGGAAAAAGTTCAGTTCATATTTTTTTCGTTTTCTTAATGATATTTGGAATAGCCTGAAGTGGAGAACTGCCTCGCCGGGATGACTCAAAATTAAGCAACATGCGAATGTAACCACCACTCGTAACTGAACTAGCAAAAAGTTCCGTTCGAACTTTCTTGTGGTCAAGAGACATCGAAACTACTCGATAATGAAAAGAACTGCCTCGCCGCGACGACCAGAATTTTGACCGGTCGCTATTTGCCATTATTTCGGCCTTTGTAACTCGGCGTATCAGTCAAAAGGGCAGTTCTCAATTTTTCCTCATCATATTTACTTTCCTCGACAAGAAGAAAAAAGAAACTACCTCGGTGCGAAGACCGAGATGACCGGTTTTTCTTTACATGTTCAAAGCTCGATTTGAACCCTTTAGGACAGGTAAAAAGTTCTGTCACCCTGAACTTTTCTTCTCAGCTCTCCCAGAACTGATGAAAAACGCTGGAATTATCTTCGCTAAAGTAACTCGAAAATCTTGGTGACGGGCTGCCATACTTATATATGGATATATAGTATCTTAGAGTTTACGACGCCGTCCTGATTAAAATTGGGATAGGTTTGTCGCAATTAGGTCAGCGTTTATTTTCCATTACCTTTCAGAACTTAATTAATGGTCTCTGAACTAATGTCAGGTTTTTTATTTTTAGGCGTTTTTTTTTCTCTTTTACCCATTTTTGCTGTTATTATTGTGTCGTACTGACGTCGATGTTACGTAAGAGTTTGGATGTACTGGACCATAGATTTAAGGAGGAGTATTGAACCTGTCGTCTAAGTTTCAATGCGGAGGGCCCCACATTTTTCTATAAAGTAGAATAAAATTGCAAGTCTCGTCGTATGAGTGTATTGTGTAAGGAACCGATGGTAATATAACTATTTAAGACTCTAGGAAATTATTGTGCCTCTTGCAAGATCGGATATTTTTGAGTGCACTCGTAGTAATGATTACACATATTTAATTAACCAATAAGGTACTAATCTAAATTTTATTGTATGTAACACACGTCTTTGTTCGTGTATATTGGGTTTTATCAGTATTTATTAAATTTGTAGTAAATGTTTAATGATTTTTGTTACTATTACCACTTACCTTTGGCTCTAGGGCATATGCTGTCCCAGAATTCAGTTCCTGGATGAGAACCTGTCATCTCTGAGTTCATATTGGGCCCATATAACACAACTTATAGTCCAAAAATGCATCCCTGAGGAAGTACATCCTCTTAAAGTGAGACAGAAAAAAATATTTTTTTCAATAACTTCCGCTATATGGAAGATAAAATTTTCAAATTTTGATGGTAGCTGTATCTCTATAGGTACTCTATGTAAACTTGATAACAACCAAATATCCTTTGTTTCTCAATTTTTTTTGATTATAATTAATAGTTGACTGGTTAATTTTTTAATCACCCTGTAAAATTACGGAATACTTAAATATTTTAACACAGCATTGGAAGGGCTGCAAAAAAGGTGCTCTTAAAAATGTTTGTAATATCAATCAAAATAAAATTAACGTTTTTTCCTCTAATTGTATTTAACATTTATTTACGGTTCTAGAACAAAATTTTGTAATAGCAGAAAAGTACATTTTATTTTAAAAAACTACATTCATAACAATTGCTCCACATGACGTCCACCTGTTTCAGTACACAAATCAACACCTTTAAAATTTTTTGTAATATCAACCAAAAATCAAGAATTATCGTTTTTTCTCTGTAGGTCATAAGTGCTCGTAAAACAAAAAAACTTGTCGCGTTCTCATAACAAAACTTAATTAACTAGTAACGTCAAAAAATAGCAAGTATAAGATTAATTTCGGTAATCTACCAGCAACGAGTTGGGTTGTAATTTTGTGTTAGAAGGCATCAGGGTTTTCAAAGAGTACTATTTCGAGAATTATAAATAAACAACAACTGTATTCATTACATTTTCAAAAAGTCCAAGCTTTATTAGAGCGAGATTTTCCACCTCGATTGGAGTTTTAACAGTGGTTACGAAATAAAGAAAACTAAGATCAAAATTTCTTTTCCCTAATATGAAGCAGCATTCACGAGGGATGGAATATTTAATCTACATAATGCTCACTATGATCCTCTCTTGATGAATATGCTCATATCATAAATGAAACAACAACAGAAATTTTCAATAAATGTGTGTTAACAATCAACTTATGTTGATAGGTACAGTTAAATTACCAAACCGTCTAAATGGACAAGAGCACTTTTTGCTCGATTATGTACCTTTGGAAATACGACGTAATTTATGATTCATGCACGACGATTGTCCTGCTCATTTTAACATTATTGTGCGACAGTTTGTTGGCAGAGTTTATGGAAACCATTGGATTGGCAGAGACGGACCCACTGCGTGGTCAGCCAGGTCGCTAGATTTGAACCCTTGGGGTTTTTGTATTTGGGGTTATTTAAAAACTACTGTACAATCTGTTCCAACTGACACTAGGGAGCAACTTTGGCAACGTGTACAGAATGCGTGGGGTGAATTTAGAGGAATTTTGCATATTTTCCAACGAATTCGCTCGTCATTGATGAAAAGAATTGATTTGTATACCTACTGAAACAGGTGCACGTCATGTGGAGCATTTTTTATGAATGTAAACTACTTTTCCATTACAAAATTTTATTCCAGAATCGTAAATAAATGTTAATACAAATAGAGGTAAAAACGATAATTTCTTGTGTATTGATTGATATTACAAAAATTTTTAAGAGTACCTTTTTTGCAGCCCCTCCAATGCTGTGTAGAAATGTTCAAGTATTCCGTAATTTTACAGCCAGTCAAATATTAGTATGAAAAAAAAATGAGAAACAAAAGATATTTGGTTGTTATTAAGTTTACATAGAGTACCTATAGAGATACAGCTACCAGCAAAATTTGAAAATTTTATCTTCCATATAACGAAAGTTATTGGAAAAAATGTTTTTTTTCTGTCCCACTTTATGAGAATGTACTTCCTCAGGGATGCATTTTTCTACTAAGGTAAGTTGGATTATATAGGCCCAATATGAACTCAGGAACCACAGGTTCCCGTCCCGGAACTCAATTCTGGGATACCCTGTATAATTTTTTTGAGGATAATGAAAATACAACAGTATAATTTACTTACCCACGCCCCCACTGAGGAACTAACTAGCCAAAGTATAATACTGTACTCCCTTATGAACATTATTTAATTATTTTAAAAACAAGGTAGCAGCAAGGTCTAATTTATTTGAAACGATATTTTGAATAGAACTTTTTTTATATTTACTATAATCAAAAAAATGCCGGCGCCGCGTCACTTAATATAATTTTAATGGTAACAAACTTTGGAGTTGTATCATTCATGAACATTGGTAAACAATTCATATTTTGGAGATTTATTAAATTAGTTATGAGGGGGAAACATAGCTGTTGCGTAAACATTATTTGGATTATCTACATAACGAAGTGATGTATAACATTTATAAGAGCTGCGGGACACATTACCGGGAGTAGAACTGGAAGAAATTTCTAATGCGCCATGGGGGAAGTGATGAAAATGCAAGTTGTTGCGCTAAGGGATGGTTGTTGACACAACTGATCCGTTAATTTCAAGTAATTTCTATTCCGTAATATTAATTCCGTAAATATTTGTTTTATTATAATTCACCATAGAATAACTTTGAAAGATTCATTGTAGGGATATATAAAAAATAAAGTGTAAACTTTTACATAAAATACGTCGCCAAAAAAATAATGTCATATTTTATTCTCATAGCAAAATATTTGAAAATATACTTAATATTACCTAAAATTTAACTATTTAAACAGAACTATTTAGTAAAAGCAATGAAAAAATATATAAACCGAGAAGTTGTAGTCGAGCGTGGCCGATTGCGAATACCTATTTGAATAACATTTTGCTGGGATACGTCACACTTCATTTTTATGTGGTGCCACTGAAATTAACCATACAGCACCCAGTTATATATATTTCACTATTTTTCAAATAGACATTCTGCAACGCAAAACTGCCGTATGGCTAATTTTTATTCAATATAAAAATTTTAAATAAAAATGCCGCCTAAATTGGCCCCAACAAGTTAGGTCGCCTGTACACCCCTTTAAAGATATTATTCATAGAAGTTTTAAACGAAATTTTCACTATAGTACAGTAACTTTATACATTCTACCTGACATTAAATCAGGTATGGCTGCTTTTTGAATATGTTGTTTAGGATTAAAAAGTAATGTTAAATCCAAGTTTACGACCTCGGCTGACCTCCGGATCTAGGTCAAAAATCCAAAAAAACTGCGAGATTTTTGTTTTTTTTTTCAGTTTTTGTCGATTTTGACACCTAAAGCCTACTTTTTCGGTAAAAACATTTTAGTATTTTTTAAAAGTAGATTAAATTTGCTAATAATTGGTACCAGAGCGGACTCTGTCTATCAAATAGTATCCGAGATACATCTGTTCAAAGTTTTGCAAAATTTTCATTTTTCGACATTTTTATGGTGGTAGTATGGTATTTCACAGATTTTTAAGTTAGAAATTGTTAAAAATGTCGAAAAATTGAAATTTTAATTTTTATTCAATTTCTAAATTAAAAATCTGTGAAATACTACCATAAAAATGTCGAAAAATGAAAATTTTGCAAAACTTTGAACAGATGTATCTCGGATACTATTTGATCTGCAGAGTCCGCTCTGGTACCAATTTGTAGCAAATTTACTTTTAAAAAATACTAAAATGTTTTTACCGAAAAAGTAGGCCTTAGGTGTCAAAATCGACAAAAACTGAAAAAAAAACTAAAATCTCGCAGTTTTTCTGGATTTTTGACCAAGATCCGGAGGTCATAAACTTGGATTTAACATTACTTTTTAATCCTATACAACATATTAAAAAAGCAGCCGTACCCGATTTAATGTCTTTTTTGATGACAAAGTTACTGGATTACTATGTAACTTGTTCCAATTGTCGACGGAAACGATATTTTTCTTCTCTTCCTTGGCTTTGGATGAACCATCAGCCAGTAGCTCTTGGTTTACAATAAAAACGTGACACACAAACAAAACTATTCCAGCGTGATCTGATTTTCATCCCTATTATTATCCACTCAATCACCACATTAACTTAAATAAGGCTATGCTATCAAATATTGTGCCTATCTATCGTCAGGACATGTAATAATGGGGAATCTCATTTCACGTTAAAGGGTCCATCTTGACGGCTTTATAGTGACATAGACAAGGGATAAGATGTTTCAAAGTCTCCAAAGGTGGACATCGTAATGTACAGTGGCCGTAACTCTTGTCTCTTATAATTGTGTCTTGAAAGGATAAATTGCATGAACAGGAGTTTGAAGATTTCGCAGCATACATGGCAATATCATTTAATCAGCATTTGGTTCAAATAAATTCAATTATAATTCCTTGCAAGTAATTCGTTAATTAAAAACATTTCGTCAAAGGACCCCGTATCTCTCTCTATATGTAAAAAGTGGTTTCAATCAAATGTCATAGAACTGGAGTATGATGTACTTCAAACCATGTTGATTAGAAATCTCAATAGACTCAAACCCCTAAGTCAAGGGCTTCCAAGATATTTAAGTATGAAGTTTGAAAAACGCAGCTGGCAGGGGCAGTACGTTTCACCAAGTATACAGGATACGTAAGAAAATTGAGGAGGTGATTATATGACGAATTTCAAGCATAAAAGTTCTAATGAAAGTATGTCCTAAAATGCTTCGTAAAAAAGTTACAGCTCTATAAAGATGGCGTCCAAAAGGCGATTTTCAGATAATATCTCAGCAACTAGATTTAACTTTTATCTAAAAATAATAATTCACTCCAATGTATTTTGACAATTTCAAACAATTATATCATTGTTATGAAAAGCCTACTTCCTTTATTTCTCTAGAGCTTTATTTATAGAGCTGCAGCTTCGTTACGAAGCATATTAGGGCATACCTTCATTAGAACTTTTATGCTTGAAATTGGTCATATAATCACCTCCTGAATTTTCTTACCAACCAACATAAATGGTGGAAACATACTGCCCCTCCCAACCAGTAAACTCGTTTTATAATTTAAATGTTGTACTATTATTTTGTTTATTTATGCTTCTAAATTACTAATTGATTATATTAGAATTGCAGAAAACACTATCTGGTTGCCTGCAACTGAACTGTTTTATAAATTTACTATCAAAACATGTTTACAGCAAAATTATAAAATATCATTTCAGCTTATAAAACTAAATAATTTTATAGTGCTTTTTTAGTAACGTTCGGCAGTATTTTCAGCACTGTTATAAATATATGTTAAAATTATTTTATAATTGTTTCCTATTAAAGTCAATGCGGGTAACTGGGACCCCATGTTACCTCAACTCGCATTAAAGGTTCCATATGTCAGGCATTAAGCAGGAGATAATCAATCCCAATTAATCTTAACTTCTTTCCACATTAAAGTACATAATCAAATGGGTAATAAGCCACTTGATGATTCTGGTTATGTGCATTTATTTTATTTTATTTTTTTTTTGGCGTACAGGGTGACCCAGTTACCCGGAAATTTGAGGCAACTGGACCACCTTATTGTAAATTTCTATTGAAGCACACTGGCAAATTTCTGGGGTAATTGCTTCTTGTCGCACCTTGCTTAAAATCCATTTCAAATTTGGTAGTGATAATCTTGAATAGTAAGGGAGCTATAGAAGATGTAACAAAAACTTCCAGGAAGCATAGAAAAATGTTTATTATGAAAAATAATATCTTATTTTTGTATATATTTTGTGTCTTTCAATTTCCTGAATAGAATATACGCCCCTTTTGTTGGCCAGTTGGGGTGGACGAATAACTTGAATAATGTCAGATTCATTGTAGTCTAGAACACAGGCCATCGCCACCCAAATAATCCACTTTTCTTCATGTGTGTCACTTTAACATTGTTTTCTTTAATTTCAATCACTTGTCCAGGATACCATTCGTCATCATAGATTACGACTACATAGTCATTCTCGACAACAGTTGGTTGCTCATCAACATCGGCATCGGAAGCGCTTGAGTCGCAGGATTCAATGGATTCATCTGAACTGGAATCCACCACGTAATGCTTACTTGCTTTCTTCTTTGTAGCAATTTTCTTTTTCTCCGTAGCTTCTGCTTTCTTACTTTCTTTAAGCGCCTGTTTTTCCGCCTTCTTCTTTTGTTTCTATTCTTCCTCCTCTTTTTCAAGCCGTTTTACTTCCAAATAGTCTGCTGTTGTGATTATTTCAGCATCGTTGCAAGTTTTTTTCCGTTTAGCTTGAGACACACCTGGCGTTCCATTTCCTGCAATCATTTTCAGGAGTACATCTTCAAAAGTTATCTTTTCAGGTAATTCTTCAGTCTGCCTTGAACCACCAGGTTGTGGATAAACGGTTAAATTTCTAGATAGTTCTGGTGTCTCTCTCGAAGTTCCAAGTTCTAATTCTTGATTTTCAGTTTCTGGCAACCCTGCTGCAGCTTCTTAAATATGGAGGTTTTAATTCCGGTGCCTTTGAAGGCATTAACAATGTTTGTTACAGGCATTGCTGAGAATACTTGGTTCAGCTTGTCAACAAACAAGTTTTTTGGAATTTTGTGCCGAGCATTTTCCCTTTGCCATTTTGTTAGTGTTTTGTCACATTCATTTTTCAGAAATCTAAATACGCCAACATCAAGTGGCTGGAGGTGGTGCGTCGTATGTGGTGGTAATTTTAAAATCTTAATTCGATTGTCTAATGCCAGCTTTATAACTTCATATGTTGCATGCGGGGAATGTCTGTCTTCAGGAATATTTGCCAGGAAATATTTTTCAAACCATTTACAAAATATCCATCCTTTCTTGGATGCGGCAATTGCTGTCT
This sequence comes from Rutpela maculata, assembly GCA_936432065.2. NCBI lineage: Eukaryota > Metazoa > Arthropoda > Insecta > Coleoptera > Cerambycidae > Rutpela > Rutpela maculata. The sequence continues at coordinate 61,809,476 of OW386287.2, forward strand.
TATCAGAAGGGTCATTTTTATTGGGCATCCATGATTCCATAATGTTTTTGCCCTTGAACACTGCTAAAAGTGGAAATTTTTGGCCGGAGGCTGAGCAACAAATCAGTACAGTGGTGTTTCTCTTCCTGGTGCGCTGATGGTTCTTGTACATTTTACCCCTATTGCACCCACCACTTTTGTTTTCGATGGGTCGTGGCAAAAGGATGTCTCATCACAGTTGAAGATTAAATCGGAACGATTCTCGAGTTTCAAGTCCTTAATGGTCTTTTCAACAAATAATCCACGGATTTTCCTGTCTTTTCCTAGCGTATTCAACACCTTGGGGCTTCTTAATTGACATTTTGTTCCTTTTACAAAAATTGAGGAACCACTGTTCCCCAGGGCGTCCATTTTTAAAATTCGTTTTAATTTGGTTCAATTTTACGTATGATTCCACCACATCTAGGACTTCTTCTCTTGAGAGACTGTATCCCCATTGGTTCATTCCTTGAATAGTTTCAGCCATTTTCGTCTCGCTTTGTTGAGGCAGGATCAATTTTTCCCCTCCACCTTTTGCACCCTTTGCAACATTTCCCTTTAAGCCCCGACTTCCATCCAAAACATATCTTAAGTAGAGCGAGGGATATTGTAAAATGTAGCAGCGCCTTTTTGGGTTTTATTCCATTTCTTACATCCTCAACTGCCCTTTTGAGATCCTCTCTGGTGTATCGCTCTCCATCGGCCCCTCTAGCAGTTTTGCGTTTATAGTTTCTGACCATTATAACCTAAAATTATTGAAAAATTATTTCAATCCCTATAAGAAAAATCCGCATAAGGCAATTGGGCCCCCTGATACAGTTGCCTCAACCTGACCCAGATGCCTCTTTTTGATAAATATCCGGGGCAACTGTGTCACCTAGTTGAGAATAATAATGAACAATATTAACCTCAAAATGTTCTTTTTCTAACATTAAATACATTATTAAATGGATAAGTTACATCATGCATTCAAATGAAAATATACTTACTAAGAATTTATTTTTAACAGAAAGTTTGTTGTAACAGCTGGTGGCACAAATAAAAAGAAATAAAATGGTTGCAGTTTTAACTTCTAATGGCAGATGCTCAATGAAGTGTGATGTACAGGGATACAAATAAAAATATTGGGGGCCTCTGCTACCAACATTAATGAAATTACTGACCCAGTTACCCGCATTGACCTTATCTTATAAAACAGTTATATTAAAGCACTATTTGGGACAGTTTTTCCATTAATAAATAAATTAATTAATAATAAATAATATAAATTGTTATTCCAGAGTCTGCTACATAATTATTATATAGCATTGCTATTTACTGCAATATGGCAACGGCAAGTAGTTACAAAATAAAATTTTTATTAAAGAGTTTTTGATCGGAGACAAATTTTTACGTAAAAAAAGTTTTAGCCTATTTAACCTATTTGTTATTTTTAGGTCTGGCGCCTTCGCCAAAATGTCCAAAACTTTATTTTTTTTTTCTACGCTATTTTTATTAATAGGCCAGGCTAGATAAGGGTTGGACAACAAAATAATTCGTTACAGCAAACTGATAGCAGAATATTTTAGAACATACCACAACTAAAGAAGGAAAAATAATCCGAACCACCTGCGGTTAACTGGGGTGAAATGGGGGTGGTTTTCAGGGGTGAAAAACGGTTTTTTGCGATTTATGGCTTAACTACGCATCCTATCGAAAAAAGTTAATTATAAAAGTTGTAGGTAATAAAGAGATCTACAACTTGTGTGGAGAGCATTTTTATCCTAACCTCAAAATTTTTCGAGATACACGCAAAGAACCCCTTTTTCGGTTTTTTATTTTTTCCTTCCACAAAAATAATTCCATTTAGCTCAAACTTGGTGAAAGTATACCTTTTGGTGTCCCACATAAGCACTATTTTTTTTTTGGAGCAAAATATTCAACGGTTGTTTAATTCAATTAAAAAAAAAAGTGAAATTTTCAACTGCAATACCTCATAAAAGTATTTATCCGATAGAGTTCGAACAGGGCTCGTTTTTTTGTTTTTACTTCTAATTTCAATAAATAAAAAGAATATATATATAGTGCAATGGAAAAAATTGCCGGAAAATCGAAAATTCCGAAAAAATGCCCTTTTTTGTTGTGTGTTTTTTAATTATTGCCAAAAATTTGTTATTATTTATTACAATTAATATAAGTTTGTAATATCAGTGTACGCTACAAACAATAAGTAAAATAATTAATAATTAATTACATTCCTCAACCACGTTTGAATTATTAAACAAACAAAAAAAGTATGATATTGATTTCTATGCCTTCTATTGTAACGGTATTGGTACGGCGTATAACGGCATTTTTATTTATTTGATAATCTAAGTATATTTACTGTTAATTTTGACTGTTAATAATTTTTAAATTGTAAAAATTGATAAAAATTACTTTGTTAATTTTAATTATTAAACATAATGTAAATAATTTTTTGTAAAAATAATTAATGAACTTTTTAATACATGATTTTGATATATTTACATTTCGTAGTAAACATACAATTATTAATAATAATAATAATAATGCAGAACACAACATCTTTCTGCAGCTTCACACGGATAAGCCAATGCATGGAGTTTTCTAAAAAAAAAATAGAAAACCTTGGCTTATCCGAAAGGCTGACGTTTGCCTTCTTAAGGTCAGCAGGGCTGAAGTCTGAGACCGAGGGATTCATAATGGCTTGCCAGGATGGTGTATTTAATACCTTCGTCTATCGTAGTCGTGTCATGGGTATAGAGGTCCTTGATGTCAGCTGCAGGGCCTGCCGCAGGGCGCCAGAGACTCTGATGCACTTGTTGTCGGCGTGTCCGACATATGCAGTCTCGGCTTATATCCAGAGGCACGACGGAGCATTACGAGTGCTTTGTTATCACCTAAGGCACTCGCATGGGGTAGATGAGACAACAGTGCTGCCTTACGCTCCGGGAGATATTGAGTCCGTTGTGGGAAATGAGAAGTGTCTAATTTATTGGAACTACTCTTTTCCCACAGGCAAATACAAGCCAACAAGCCTGACGTAGTCCTCCTCGACCATCATCTCAAGACAATGTTCATCGTGGAATTCTCGGCTCCCGCGGAAAACAACATTGTCTTGAAGGAGAAGGAAAAACAGACAAAATATCGAGATTTGCTCTTCGAACTCCGCAGACTGTATCCAGACCATACTGTTATGATAGTGGTACTGATTATAGGAGCCCTCGGTGGAACGAGACACACATTGCTTTCGGAACTGAAGATCATACCGGCATGCCGAAATTCGGCAGAGGTCTTAGCCGGCAGAATGCAGAAGGCCGTCATCCTCGGTTCATTACGTCTGCTCAGGGCACACGATTCTCGGACCCAGTAGTCACTTACCCCACGAGCGTGGGGAGTGGCTACCGGTACTACCAGCTCCCCTCTGTGAGGATCTGAGCCACAGAGTAGGGTGATTGGCTTTTATTAAATAATAATAATAATAATAATAATAATAAAATGGCTTTACTTAGGAATAAAATTACAGCATATTCTTAAACTAAGGCGAAGTCTAGCTTAATAGCTACTCAACTTAACCTTTTACATTATAATAATTTAAATCTAATCTAAGTCTAATCTAACTTTAAGTAAAAAAGTTTTAAACTAAATGGCACCAAAAGTGCAGTATTGTGCTTTACTTCTAATAAAACAGGGGAATACAAGAAGGCAAATCTAAAGATCGCTATCAATGGGCAATACTTGCCCATTCTAAATGAAGCAAAAAATTTAGGTCTTATTTTTGACTATAAGATGCTTTTCACGGAGCACGTGGCAGTTTTATTAAAAAAAGCATATTACGCATTGAAAATGTTATATTATAATTTAAATTTCTATTTTACATTTCGCAAAACGATAAAATCTCATTTCCTTCCTCTCCAAATTTTATAAGATACCTAGCCATTGGTTTTATATGTGCGGATGTATGTGTATGTGGGTATATATACACATATTTGCTTTTTCCTAGTCTTTAGTTTTTATGTTTAATTCTATACTATATGTTTAGTTTTGTTTTAAGTACTTAGTTAGATTAGACTTAGATTAGATTTAAATTATTATAATGTAAAAGGTTAAGTTGAGTAGCTATTAAGCTAGACTTCGCCTTAGTTTGGGAATATGCTGTAAATTTATTCCTAAATAAAGCCATTTTATTATTATTATCATTATTATTATTATTATTCAAAACACTTCGCCACTCAATACACCTTAACCGATTGAGCTACTGCTTATTATTTTTTTTTCTTTTTTTTTACTGGCACTATAACCGTGATTTGTTAACCAGGCTATGATCGGCCCTAAAGGCAAGATCACTAAAGGCAAGATTATTATTATTATTATTATTAATTGTATATTTACTACAAAATGTAAATATATTAAAATCATGTACTAAAAAGTACATTTATTATTTTTACAAAAAATTATTTATATTGTTTAATAATTAAAATTAACAAAGCAATTTTGATCAATTTTTACGATTTAAAAGTTATTAACAATCAAAATTAAAAGTAAATATATTTAGATTATCAAATAAATAAAAATTCGGTCATTTATACGCCGTACCAATACCGTTACAATACAAGATCATACTTTTTTTGTTTGTTTAATAATTCAAACGTGGTTGAGGAATGTAATTAATTATTAATTATTTTACTTATTGTTTGTAGCATACATTGATATTACAAAATCATATTAATTGTAATAAATAATAACAAATTTTTGACAATAATTAAAAAACATACAACGAAAAAGGGCATTTTTTCGGAATTTTCGATTTTCCGGCAATGTGTTCCATTGCACTATATATATATTCTTTTTATTTATTGAAAGTAGAAGTAAAAACAAAAAAAAAACGAGCCCTGTTCGAACTCTATCGGATAAGTACTTTTATGAGGAATCACAGTTGAAAATTTCACTTTTTTTTTTTTTTAATTGAATTAAACAATAACCGTTGAATATTTTGCTCCAAAAAAATAGTGCTTATGTGGGACACCAAAAGGTATACTTTCACCAGGTTTGAGCTAAATCGAATTATTTTTGTGGAAGAAAAAATAAAAAACCGTGTATTGCGTGTATCTCGAAAAAATTTGAGGTTAGGATAAAAATGCTCTCCACACAAGTTGTAGATCTCTCTATTACCTACAACTTTTATGATTAACTTTTTTCGATAGGATGCGTAGTTAAGCCATCAATCGCAAAAAACCGTTTTTCACCCCTAAAAACCCACCCCATTTCACCCCAGATAATCGCAGGTGGTTCGGATTATTTTTCCTTCTTTGATTGTGATATGTTCTAAAATATTCTGCTATCAGTTTGCTGTAACGAATTTTTTTTTTTTTTTTAATTCTGGCACTTATCTAGCCTGGCCTATAAAACGAAAAATCTTTTTAGTGTAAAATATTCTAAAGGACTATTAGAAAGTATCACAATATAAAACGTATGAAAAAAAAATCATGAATTTGGAAATAACTTGACCGCTTGTACGTTTTTTGAGCTGTACCTCGGAAACTAGACGTGGGATCGAGTTGGGCCCATGAGAACTCTTAATCACAAAGTCGAAATCTACAACAATTACCAATTTTAGTAGCTTAAACTGAATTAAAAAGAAACCCCCAAGCTATTTTTAACCTCTCGTCAATACTTCAAATGTTGATAAATAATAAATTAAAAACGTATTAAACTAATAGTGTACCAGTACCCAACACGTAATTGAAAGGTGCTCATATTTATTAAAAAAGTGAAAGTTTTCCCAACTTTAGTAGCTTGAACCTACTTAAGATGAAGAAACGCTTAAGTTATTTTTAATCTCTAATTGCTAATTTTAAAAAAATGTAAAAATGCAAATGTAAATAATAATTATAGACCTTCCTATAACCTGCCAAAAAACAAGACCAATAGATCAACCCAACCTTTCTATGTAGTACATAGCCTATTAACTAACATACCTAACCTAACCTAATCTAGCTGTCATTCTTATATTTATTTTTTCATTTAATTTAGGAGTGAAATTCTTTAGGTGTTCTCTTTTCACATAGGTTCAGGTACGGGGTCCTTTATCATGGGTTATTTTTTTAGTTTAGTTTTTCACAAAGATATTAATTAGATGACCGCAGGATAGTGTATTTTAAATGGACTTTATTTTTAAGGAAATGTTTGAAGTTGCTTATTTAGTGGGAACTGATTGTTAAATTGCATTCGTTGAATCATAGGCAAGTGGTCACGTGCTTCTCTCTTACGCGTGCAATCGATTATCCAAGCTACGGTATGCTTATACTTAGCCCATAACTACATTAGATAGAGGGCTTGTATCAAAATGAAAGGGTCAGCCGTGCGCCAGTCACGGGACGGTCAGCGTTTGGTCACGATGTCAGAGCATGCACATTAACGGGCGACCTTTGGTCAAGCACCCGTCTTCGCTTTCTTAGATAGCCGGATCCAGGCTCCCAGGCAATCGTGCTGGTACTTTCATAATTTTAATACCTTAGCCATATTCACCTGCATTTTAATGCTCGAGTAGGTCAATTATTAAATACTTTCCAGAAAATTAATTAGTGGTGCTTTGGCAATGGGCCACACTGTACTTAGATAACGAGTGATGAAGAAATTAAAATTTTCGCCGATTGATTTAACAGTTTGATTGTGTGGACAAGCATAAAAGTATCATTTTCATCACCATATGTACCTAACACCTCTCAACGGTTTGTTTAAATGTTTATTACACGATTTTATTTCCTCATCTGCACACCACTTTCTTCTATTACTTTTTAAAAAATAAACAAATGGAAAACACTTTATATATTTTTAGAATAGAAATTTATCTTTATTCACTACTTCACAGCATACGTGTTTATAGCAAGTCAATAAAAAAAAAGAGAACAAGACAGGATTAAAAGCATTTAAAAAAATTACAGTCTGACATGTATATCACAATAAGTGAGCTTAACTGGGTAAGCATATTGTATGAAGAACAAGGAGAAAGACAGAAAGAAATAATTACGTATAATGTATGATAGGTAGAAAAGTTATTAGATTAAACATTAATTATATTAATGTACATAGCACAGAAAATTTATGTATATTTACTTTACATTTCAATGGTGGGGGTGGGGTGTTCATATACTCCTGGATAGAATAAAAACAGTTTTTTAACAGAAAAGTTTTTACATGACGTTTGAAATGTTGGTTATTGAGTTTTTTTAGTTGAGAGATAGTTTATTATATAGTTTTAGATTCAAGGAATTATTTTCCGATCTCTGTAGCCTGTGTTTAGGAGCTATGAGTAAGTTGGAGGATCTGGTTTGATGTTTATGTACATCAGAGTTTTTATTAAAAGTAGCTACATTTTTATGGATTTCTAACAGTGAGTAATAGATATAAAGAGTTGGCACTGGCATAATGCCATACTTTTTGAATACAAGCTTACAGTGGTCTCTGAAACCTACATTTGCAATTATGCGAACTGCTTTTTTTGTAGCCTGAATACACGTATAGCCGCAGATGAATTACCCCATAAGATGACCCCATAACTCAAGGATGAGTGATATATAGAGTAATAAACATTTAATAACATGTTATTACTAGGATATTTTTCAATTGTCTTAGGAGAAATATATGACTTGACAGTTTTTTACAGAGAAGGTCAACATGACATGTCCAATTCAGAGAGCTATCCAGAGTTATCCCAAGTAGTTTCATGCTCCTCCTCACGTGCGGAGTACTGCTGGAGAAAGTGATCCTTTGCGTTTTTTCTTTATTTAATTTCAAATTATTAGAGGAGAACCAGGATTCGGTCATAAGTTCAATATCTTTTGCAGTTTGCAATAAGTCGTCCTTGTTTTTTCCAGAACATATTAAAGTTGTATCGTCTGCGAAGAAGACGCATTTTTCAGGGAGCAGGTGATAATAAAGATCGTTAATGTAGATTATAAATAGTAGTGTACCCTGGGGTACACCATATTTAATAAATTCTAAATCAGACATGGCAAACATGAACAATGTGAGAGAGAAAAATTGCCAGGGCCCTGGATTACCCCATGATAACATACGGATGTTCTGCCCATATTGTGAATTTGCTTTCCAAAGATATGGAAGTTACAAAAGTAAAGTCACGCGCAGTTCAAATTGTAAAATGTTTTCGCAATACACACTTACCAAATGCTTGGTACATAGAAAAAGGGGGCAAGAAAATAACATTACTATTATGGAATACAGTTTCAGACTGCCTAGAGGTTTATGTCACTGAATCGCCTAAGTTGTTGCAAATCTGTGAAGAACACAAAGACGACATTGATTCATTGATTTTTGAAAAAGTGTCGAATATTCAAATTAAAAGAATGGCCGAAGACTTTCTAAAATTGCTGACATTTGACAGAGTTAAGCAGAAAGGTGCCAGTGTATCTCTTGCAGTTGAGGAATGGAAAAAAATTAGTGCCGTTTTTTATAGATAAGGGCAATGTCAGATATTTGAAAGGAGATATGATCAAGTTTTAACGCTATTTCACTTTTTGGAATATTGGCTGGATCATCAGAAATAAAAACAATAAGCCACTGTCGAAGGAAGAAAAAAGGCTGCTTTAGATATAGTTTCCCAACATTTTTCTGGCACAGGGTTATTACCGTTAATAATTAAGTTGGAAGCGAAAGCGTTCCGTTCCAAGAAACAATGTTTTCAGAAGAAATATTACAAAATGTTAAGGTAGTGCAGTGGTAGAAATCTCAAAAAGATATTCCACAAATTAACAAAGTACTGGATCTGATAATTCACTTTCTGTGTGCCGTTGCTTCTTCTGCAGGCGTAGAAAGAATGTTTTCTTCACATGGACTTGTTCATTCAGATATTAGAAATAGACTGGGCAATGAAAAAGCATCTAAATTAGTATTTCTCTGTAAACGTTATAATACTTAAATATGGCTTGTATTGTACTGTTTTGAAAAATATATATTTTTATTTTTATATGTTCATATGTTTCTTAAGTTTATGTTTTAAGCCTTTAAATTAAAGGCTTGTTAAAGTTTTATTTTTGCAAATAAAAATTTTTACTAATAAAGTTTGTATATTTTCTTTATAACATTTAAGCTTGAACAGAAAATCACGATTTTTTTAAATAAAAATCGCTCATAACTTTAATCAAATGATTTAAATCAGCTCAACCCTGATGGGTTTATAAAACTTTTGCATTTTTACACGCATTTATTGCTTAAGGTTTTTTGGTTGGGTCAAATCTCACTATTGATTTTTCAGGTATTTCCTGTCCACTTACACAATACTGGCATGTATTCATGTCTGTGCGAAATTTCAAGCAATACAATACAATATTATGATATCAAGTGCTTTTCTCATTTCAAGAAAATAACTCAAGACTCTATACACAAGAATTCTATGACAAATGAGCACTGGAATGTAAGGAATATTGTAGAGGTTTTACGTGCTTCGTATCAACTGTTAGAGTGACTTGGAAATTCTCCTGATAACAATTTTAAAGATTGCTGAGTTCAATTTTGACATATCATTATTGAAAATATATTATAAAATAACTGTTTTTTTCTTCGACCGTTGAAAAAATTGCACTTTCTTTCATCATTTTTTGTGCGTAAAACATATGTTTATGGTGGTAGTGAGAAAAAGTAAAAAAGTAAAAAGGGTGAAAGAAAGTAACACAGTATAGCTGGATCCATGAGAGCATTGAAAACAATTGAAGTTATCTCTCGCTTTAGAAATGTCAAATTATCGATTTGTGTTTTGACGTTCAAGATATTTTTGAAATATTTATATAAATATGGAAATTAAGCAGCAATTGCTGTATGAAACTTATGTATAAAGTGCCTTTTTTTACTCATGGGCATTGCCGCACCCACCTACGGCTTCTGTGTCAAACTTCCCATTCGTGAAAAAAGTACCACTTTATGCACTTGTTGCATAAATCGCTAAATGTCGCGTATTGCTTGTTGCATAGAGACCAGTCCTTAAAATTATAATTTATTACTTAAATTTCTCGGCACTAGGCGGCATTCTTCACGCCACTTTTTGTTAATGTTGATTTCAATTAAAAGGTTTAATCACGCTAAACATTGTTAATTTTAGATTATTGTTCGCATCGCAGTACTTTTTTATATTATATTATTTTTACACCTTCTGAAATACAGTGTATTAGCGATAGTGTGTGGCACTGCTGCAATATATTGAGATCGAAAGGAGTCGGGGTTGTCCAACGAAAAGGCCTTTTCAGACAGCAACCCTCGTCGTGGGTTTATAACCTATTCAACAAAGAATGCCACAAGGCTTCTCGAACTGAGATATCTCAAGAACATGGGCATGGCAGAAGATGACAAATGCAGATACTGTGAAGCTGCAACTCAGTCTGCGGAACATATACCTTATGAATGCAAGGTACTAATCCGCATTAGGCTAAAATTCCTAGAACAGGCGGAATTAATACCTGAAGATATAGGGAAATTAGCTCACAGGAAAATCACAAGCTTTGCAAAAAGTCTTGGAATCCTGGGCAACAACTAGTTGTAGGGTAATTCACAAAAGACCTTTTAGGTTGAGGTGAAGAAAGGCCAACTCAGGGCCAAGCGACCCCTTAAACAATCTACAACCCTCGTCGAGACCCAGGAGTCTTATTCACCAAGGGTACGTCGTTTAGTGCCTCATTTTGTCAGATATTTTATGTCAGTAATTGATCAGATGAAATTCGCAACATAATTCAGTAATATTACGGTTCAAATTGCGATATATCCGACAAAATTCATAAAGTTTTGAAAATTGGTGGAAATAATCAGGACAGCATATGTAATAATAAACCGAAAAGTTCCCACCCCTAAATTGTGTGCTTCATCCCCTACGACATAGTATTCACCCCAATTTTCGCTTTTTTAAAATTATCCATGAAATGGTGCATTTTACGACAAAAATACCTATGTACAAAAGTGTTCTACAGGAAATTCTCTACAAAAAAGGTTTTTAGACCATTTCTCCTCAAACGAATAGTACGTTGGTAAATCAGGGCCGTAATTAGCGCAAGTCATATAATTCGTTATCTACCATCACCGAAATGTTCGGTGTTACTATGCAGCACATCATTCCGTGACGCTCAAAGCTACCGATTGGGGGTGGAAAAAAGTTGGCGATATATTAATCCCAATAATGACTATAAAAGAACCAGCTCCCGAATCTGTTTTAACGCTTATTTCATGTTCATGTAAATTAGGGTGCGAATACAGGTGTAGTTGCAGAAGATCAGGCTTACGTTGCTCTACAATGTGTTATCATTGCCATGGACAATCATGCTTGAATGTTGAATCTGTGGAAGACGACCAAAATTTATAATTAACATTTGAAAATTAGTGGATTAGGCCTACAGGAGAAACCACTTTTAAAAAAACGCGCCAAGTACTTTACCTCTAGGGTGGTGTGGAAATAAGTACAACACAGTCTTTTTATAGAGGTGAGGGGGTGGAAGTTGTATATTTATTAAAATTGTAAATAAATTTTAGTGCCTACTGCTATTTTAAGCGTTAAACGTTAAACTTTAAGATAGATCGTACTGTAGAGAGTGCTAGTCAGAACCAACCCTTATGTTTGCGCCATATTTCCCACGTTATTATTAATTTTAGGAAAAAAGTGGTAAAAACCTTTTTGATAGAGAATTTTACAAGGAACAATTTTGTATATAGGTATTTAGGGATGGGAACTTTTTGGTTTAGTAATCCTTATGCTATTCCCAACATACCCACCAATTTTCAAATCTTTATGAATTTTGTCGGAATAAAAACGTAATATTCCTGAACTAACATTAAACTTTTATAGTATCATTTTACGCTAAATAAAAATACAGTCTACTTTTTCTTCGACCATATTTGGAGCTAGCATACACAACACTAATTTTAAGATACTTGTATACTGATAAGAGCGAACCTAGCGGTGGATTTAATAAATTAAAACAAGAGAGAGGGACAGATAGAGTAAAAAGATTTGACAACTGTATGGGGTCGCGTGCGCGTGACGTCACAGTCTGAGACCTTAGGAAAAACAAACTGAAATTCTTTAACTGTCAAATGACAACTGACTGAATTTTTCGTAATGACAAGTTTTTGGTTTGTTATTAATTGTGGAAGTGTAACAATCCGAAACTATGCCAATTTTTATAAAATAACCTCCATTTACAACCAGAAGAAGTTAGAGGTTAAAAGACTGCAACTATTACAAACAATTAAAAGAAATGATTTTACAATAGTCTTCCAAGAATTTTATTTGTGGTAAGTTGTTGCATATTAATATAAGAATTTGATTTTTAACGTGGGTTTATGTTGTAGGAAAAACAGCCGTATTACAAGACCATGATGATACATTCAGTTGGGCATCATCTCTCAATAAGGGATATAATTTAAAACCCATATGTGAAACTACTTGTGATAATAATTACTGCTGCTCAAACAAGCAATAAACAATTCATGGTAAAAAAAATTAACATTTTATATTGGTTTGTCAGTATTTTTAATAATTATTTCTTGTTTAAATTTTAGTTGAGCGAAGGTGTGGAGCTGTACCAAGGGAGAGAAAAGTGCAATGGCAGAAATTGTTTTAAATAAAAAATAAGGTATACTCCAAGAGGAAAATTTGCAGGCTTCATAAAGATATTTTGATGAAGTACATAAATTAAGAAAGGAAATTCCAAAGTACCTACCTGCTGTCAACAAGTGATGCAATGTGCCCTTTTAAAATCGTGTAGTGTTTAAAAACTCAATGTTGGATTATTGAACATTGAAGAAGTATAAAATTAAAACTTTGAAGTGGTCTAAGTCCAGTGAACACAAACAAAGTCTGAATGGGCTATGAAAGTGTTGTAGCTATAAAAGCCCTTTGAGTTATATATAAACTACGAATGTTACCTTTATTGCTTAGATAGATATTAATATAAAGTACCTATATATGTTATGTTACAATCATTTATTTTTTTTGTTACAATATGAACCTTTGTAACTAATAACTTTCTTCTCGATTATTCTTAGAAGTACTAATAGACCTTGGATAATAAATTACTTAATTAGTAAAGATATTTTGTTTTGCTTCGAGTTACATGCATGTACCTAAGTATAAGTTCGACGTAATTGACTATTTCAATTTACTGTAACAATATATATAGTAGTAGGAGTGATAAATAAAATATAATAAAAAGGGAATATTTAATAAAATAATAATGAACAAAAGACTTGCATAAAATTATGACATATTACATAACATATATGAAAAATAAAATTCTTACGGAAATTACAATGGATTATATACCTAGTCCAATCTATACATACATTATAGACGAGGGGTTAAACACTGGAAGAAATTGTGTACGGCTTATTACATAGGTACCTCAAATAGTTTATAGCACCTCAATCTTCATTGCTTAATTTATATGGTGCCTTTTTCACAAAATTTACAGCGGTTAATTCCTTGACCATAGCCATGTTTACTGCTAAAAATCAAAGAAAATACTTCTTGTCACTAAGTAGCCAACATGTTTTGTCTAGACTAGCAACACATTCACAGTAAGTACTAAGGAACGATCTGAATCTGCAATAGTCCAAGGAGTCAATAGCTTTTGTTCACGATGCTACTTTTTCAGGTTATAGGAGTCTATAACCTGAAAAATGAATTTGTACGTTAGTAATTATTTATAAGGCAACATTTAATTAGGCAAGTACATATGAAAATATTGGTTGATCACTGATAACAATTCTTACCTTTGCAACAAGCTTTTATTCTGTTTTCTTGCACAGTACTTCTTTCACTTAACCGCAAACAGACATTTGAATGTTTTGAACTCGTCCTTCTGTCTATGCACTTCTCTCAAAAACCAAGTAATTCGCAGTATCCCCATGTGTAATATTTGGTAGTACATCAATATTTATACTAAAGCATTTTTTTCTCAAAATATAAGGATTTAATTCGATGGCAGCAGTATACCTAACCTCTACATCATGAGACAATTCTGCAAAGTACGAACTAACCGTCATCCTGACGAACAAAATTGAGGATGTAAAAGTATTAAGAATAGCTGCAGATGTTAAATAATCCAACATTAAGCTCTTAAATGGCACAAACGGAGCAAAAATCACTTTAAAGAAAAACATTCTGATTCAATGACAGCTGTTTGTTTTTCCTAAGGTCTCAAAATCTGTGACGACTGTCATATACTAATCTGCTTGCCACTGCTTGTTAATTTATGCAAAATGTATTTTTATTTTTAGTTTAGATTAAGTTAGAAATAGAATAACATTAAATAATAATACAGAATATTAAAAATGTCAGAACAACTAAAATATAAAGTTTATTTAAAATAAAAAAGTGCCCGAAAAAAACAATTAAGACTTACAAATAATATACCCGATTCTAACCTTTCAACCTTTCAAGATGATGTTTATGAAGAAAATCGCATGATTAACGTAAAGGAGCTTGGTAAAAATCTAAAATGTTTAGAAAGAAGTGACAACCTAAAGACAATCATAATTAGCTATGGAAAACAATGGTTATAACATCGTTGAAGTGATGCGATCGTTAGATTACGAAGTAATATTTTTTAAATTTCAATAATTATAACTTTTTTTCATTTTAAAGAGGATTATAAAGACAGTATGAAATAAAATATTATACGATACAGGTCTGGTAGGTCTCATTACAGTACTCATTTATATTATAAAACTCGTACAGTAATAAGTCACATACCGGACTTATAACGTAAATGACTATTCTTTGGAAGACATAAAGAGTGAAAAACATTGTGGTTTACTTTCAATAAGGGATGTTTTTTTTGCAAAAATTGCTCATTCGCTTTATACTTTTTAAAAATTTAAATATTCGCGCCAACTTTGAAATATGCAAAAATATCCACATGAAAAAGTGTCACTGGCGTAAAACTTTTTTGGTAAAAAATATCAGAGAATATGTTTGCAGGGACGCCACTGGTGGAGCGATAAACTAACTTTTCTAACTAAAATATGTAGTTTTAAACCCCATTAATACATACCAAAATTGAAAATAGTATCTAAAGTACTTTCTGAGATATTAAAAAAATTACGATTAAAAAAAATTCAACAGACCCTGTGTAGCAAAAATTTTTAGCCGTTGCAGACATATGTTCATATGAACTTTTCTTCATAAAATAACCTAAGAAATCACACCCTGAAATATTACCACGTCATTAAGCAACATCCTGTATGGGTCTTGTGATAAATGAGTGCAAGAAAGAAAACAGGGAGATTAGAAAAAGAAAGACGGATACTCCTACTATAATGCGCACGCGGATGCCCTGCGTTGATATACGACAAGGCGACAAAAATAAGATTTCACGAAGTGTGGAGCGTGCTTGAAGCAGTATATCCGTCAATCTCTTCCTAATTTCTCTGTTCTTTTTTTTGCACTCGTTTATCTCAGGATATATAAAGCTATATTTGCAGAATCTATATACAGTGTGTCCCAGGATAGATGAAACAAGAGGTGTAATGGACCAAAAATTTTGAAATTTTGGAATGGTATTTGGGGATTGAGTCCTACTTGTTGTAAAACTAAAGGGTACCAAAAATGACTTGATTTGTTGTTCTACAGGGTGCTTTATAAGCAAAGTTGTAAAAATCACCACTAATAAAGTAGGTACCTTTATTTTTCAAAATATGAAAAAATTCCACTAAGAAAAGTTATTTAGAATGCAATTTTATACCTCTATACCAAATTTCAGGAATATAAAATTATTTTTTTGAAATTTCCCATTTTTTGCGAATTAAGAGTTGAATTCATATTTAAAGTTGTGTAGGAGCAAATGTTAATCATCTCAACAAGTAGGCTAAATAAAAAATTGAATATACGAGATGTAAGAAGGCATAATATTAATCGAACTAATTGTAAAACAAGAAACAATTACTAACAGAAGATAAATGAGGTTTAAAAATTATAACAAGTAATAAATGTCAAAAACATAACAGATTCACAAACAAATTAATTATTGACCAATACAAAACAACCTTTACAATTTTTTTATTATTCGACGTAGCTACCACCCACATCCACACACATTTCGATCCTTCGCCTGAAATCCTTAAAATTGTTTCGAATATGATCTAACGGTATGGAGTTTACGGCATTTGTAATTCTCTGCTTCAATACTGCTACATCGTTAGGAAGTGGTTCAGCATTAACCAACTGCTTGAGGCGACCCCTGTAGAACATAAAAAGAAATCCAATATTGATAGGTCTGGGGATCTCGCCGGCCACTTGATCGGTCCATTCCTGGCAATCCAATTTTCTCCAAAATTTAAATTCAACCACAGATTAACCATTTATGTGGAGTGACCAGGGCAACCATCATGTTGAAAATGAACTAAAGGCATATCTCTTAAAATATTTAAATGTTCTTCAGAAAATCTTTCAAGGAGCTGTAAATAAGTGTGCTGGTTTAACCTTCCCTCAATGAAATAAGGTCCAATAACTCAAACGTGATAAGAAACAACACACCACACATTCACTTTTTTATAATATTGTCTTCTACAATGAATTCTAAAATTTGGATTTTCAGAAGCCCAAAACCGACAATTCTGAGATGAAACAACACCATTGGTTGTGAATGTGGATTCATCTGAGAAAATTATGAAGTGATGAAAAAATCTCTCTTCCATGATTTTTTCTTCAATGGTCAAATAAAAATCCAACCTACGGCCGTCATCTCCCTCTTCAAGCGTATGTTTATAATTTGCTTTATATGCCCTAATTTTCTTTGCCTTGTAAATTCTTTGGAGTTCAGACTTGCTAATATTAATAAGAGCTGATCTCTCTCTTAGTGGCATCCTAGGATTTTCTATAACAGAGGCATGAGCTATAATAGCCCCAACATTATCTTCGTCATATGCTTTTATTTGTTTTTTCATATTGAGAACACTACCAGTAGCCAGAAACTTTTTAATTATTCTCATAGCCTGAGTACGTGACAAAGCAGTGTTTGGAAATTTCAAATTAAATTGGCTTACCACTTCTCTTAGCGAGTTTTCACCGTCAATTCCGTAGCATTGCACAATATAAATTTTTTCACGCACTGTGAGTACCATTTTCACTTTATTTTGTATGCTTGGTTCGTTAATTTGAAACAGACATTAAGGATAATATTGACTACGTTTGACAGATATGTCAATAATAAATGATAAATGTGTATCCACTGCTTTTCTCATAGCCTACTTTTAGCTTCTACATAACTTTAAATATTAATTCACAAAAAATACTTTCTATGCAGTTTTAATTGAATGGTTCAAAATAAAATATTAATTTATTGAAAAAATGGGAAGTTTCAAAAAAATAATTTTATATTCCTGAAATTTGGTATAGAGGTATAAAATTGCATTCTAAATAACTTTTCTTAGTGGAAGTTTTTCATATTTTGAAAAATAAAGGTACTTTATTAGTGGTGATTTTTACAACTTCGTTTATAAAACACCCTGTAGAACACCAAATCAAGTCATTTTTGGTATACTTTAGTTTTACAACAAGCAGGACTCAATCCCCAAATATCATTCCAAAATTTTTGGTCCATTGCACCTCTTGTTACATCTATCCTGGGACACACTGTACATATATAGAGACCACAAGTCACTTTATTAAATACGACAATTTAATGTAGGAACTAATGTACCGATAAACATTATTAAGGCGTTTAGCTCATAAAGCATAGAACACCCTAGAAAAAAATCTGAGAGGTTCGTTCCTTATCGAACGCCACATTTTAAATGAGGTACATAATGAGTTAGAGCTGCCTCTAATACGTTTTATCAAAAAAAATGAGGCAAAGTAATTAATCGAAATACATAGTAGTTAAAATATACATTTAGTTATTTTTATTTGCGTAGAGGTTTTTTATTCTTATTAAAGGTTAAATTATTAAATTTTGTCTTTTTATTAAACCGCATTTAGTGACATTTTAATGATTTCGTAATACATAAGTTACTTTGATTCCTATTAGACACCATACAGCTAACGGTTATTCTGCATCATCGTGTTAATCCATAAATAATATAAAAATTTTGTATCATATTTCTTTAAGAAGTCTGTTTTTTTTCTTATCTTATTTGTGCTTTTTAGTCAAGGTTTATTATTCTTTTCTTAAGATACGTAGGAGAGACAATAACCGTCTTTAATCAACTAGTAGAGGTCGAATTACTGGTTGCAGGAGTGTTAATTTATTTGGCCAAATCTCTTGTTGTTGGGACGGCCAATAAATAAATATTACTATGACCTGTCAAGATAGGTCAACGGCACTCAAAGCCTAAAAGAGGCACCCACCGGGTGAGTTTCATAAAAGGCTTCTTAAGACACGTAAACATCCTGCAGTCACAGAAAGGGCAGTAGTTGTTCGTTTTAGACACTTTATAATGATAGACCGGGCGACCACAGTAAAAAATCGTATGATATCGAATACATAATAGTCCGAGAACGAGGCATTTTAAGGACCCTCTATAACACTCGCGAACAACCACCTAGAAAAAATTGATTCTTATGTAAATGAACCTGGCGGATCCGATTTTGGAGTTCGCCAGACAATCCGGAATTGCGAAACTGGCCAAAATCGGCAATTTCCGAAAAATCTCAAATTTTATGGAAATTTTTAAATTTTTACTTATCACCCTATATCTCCCTTAGTTTAAGTCCGATTAAATTGAAATTTTTAGGAGAGCCAATTTAGATCTTTGTTATGATGACCGACATGACAGAATTGCAAAAAAAATTACGTGTCACCAGTAATATTTTTTTAAAAAGTTGGTGACACGAAATTTGTCAAAAATGCAGCAATAAATATTCGATCGAGAAAACTTTTTTGTTTTTAAAGATAGATATATATAGCAAGCTACAAAGTTGTAGCCAAAGAAGCAAAGAAACTTTTTTATTTTGGTGATTTTTTTGATAACTTAGTTTTCAAGAAAACGGTGCTGCAATATAACACTGTGACCGCCGCGTCGCGTCGCAAGATAAAAGATTAGGTTGGCTTATACCGCGGCTTTGTTTCTCGCCCTTCAGAACGCCCCGCATGGCAAACAGATTATATATTGACTTAGAAATCAAATTGGAAGCACACATTTTAGTAATATTTACAGGATCTTCATTTTGACACGCTATGAGTTCAGTTATCAGGTATTTTGCAAACTTATATACATTTGCTTGCAATTTATAAGGCGAATTTTGGACCGTACCTAATACTGCTTCAGAATCGGAAGATAGCATTTTTTAGAGAATCTAAAATAGACTGAATAAAATCATGTGAATAAAATAATGCGTAGTTGTGAATATTTCTTTATAAAACATTTAATTAGTTGTTTTTAACCGATGGACGGGAGTAGTTGTCATCTATGTGGTTTATGACGCTTATTCTTATTGAAGATTGATGAGTTGCAGCTATAATAATAATTTATTATTGCGTTAGGAAAGTGCTATAGAGGATAAAGTGCATATTAAAGTAACGGAATTTCTTTTCCAGACATTTTAAACTAGTTTTAGTATTTAATTTGAACAAAGAATAACTTATAAGCAATTTTTTTAACGACAGCAGTTTTGTGCGCGTTTTTAACTTTTCTTTTAACAATGACTTCCCAGTTAAACCCAGAGTTAAACTTTATGAAATGCATATTTTGCCAACAAAATAGTAAAGAAACTGTACAGGGTGTTACAGAAGAAGCACTGGACTCTGTATTTAAAGCAGTTTCTATAAAGTCGGATGATATATAAGTTGAAATATTACACCGAAAAAAGGGATTTATTTTTGTCAAAATGTCCTGTCTATCGTGCAAGATGCGGAAGAAATTACACCCGAAAAGCTTATAAACAAAAAGCAGAAAGCACAGATGTGGCTAATACTGGTGACAAAAAAAGGAAGACCGTTGAAAGCCCAAAACTTTGTATAATTTGCAATAAAAATCGGGATACTAAAGGGTCCAGAAAATTGAAGCAAGTGACAACATTTAATATGCAAAATGAAATTTTGGCGAAAGCCAAGGAAAAAAATGATGAAAACCTTTTGTAGAGAATACAAGTTTTGGGGACTCTTGTATCGACATGAAAATTCTTATCGCAATGTGTGTACTTTATATTATTTAAAAATAAAGGCTACACCCAATAAATCGGTAACTTTAACATTAAATGAAATTTTTTTAAGTGTTGCCAAGTTTGGAAAATGCATTGCTTATTCGAAATACATTTCTTACCATTGCTAATATTAGGACCATGTTACAGAAAGAAGCAAAGTCGAATGGTACCCCACCTATCCTCATTCAGACGAAATAATCAACAAATTGAAGCAACAATTTAATGATAAAGTTATGGTATTGCCCCGCAGCGTCAAATTGTCTAGCTACGTGTGTTCTACAAAAACAGTTCTCAATGGAGTAGATTCTCTAAAAAATGCTCAATCGTCTTCCGATTCTGAAACAGTATTAGGTACGGTCCAAAATTAGCCTTATAAATTACAAACAAATGTATATAAGTTTGCAAAATACCTGAGAGCTGAACTCATGGCGTGTCAAAATGAAGATCCTGTAAATGTTACTAAAACTTATGCTTCCAATTTGATTCCAAAGTCAATATATAATCTGTTTGCCAGGTGGGGCGTTCTGAAAGGCGAGAAACAAAGCCGCGGTGTAAGCAACCCAATTTTTTAACTTGCGACGCGACGCGGCGGTCAAAGTGTTATATTGCAACACCGTTTTCTTGAAAACTAAGTAAGTTATCAAAAAAATCACCAAAATAAAAAAGTTTCTTTGGTTCTTTGGCTACAACTTTGTAGCTTACTATATACATCTATCTTTAAAAACAAAAAAGTTTTCTCGATCGAGTATTTGTTGCTGCATTTTTGACAAATTTCGTGTCACCAACTTTTAAAAAAAATATTACTGGTGACACGTAATTTTTTTTGCAATTCTGTCATATCGGTCATCATAACAAAGGTCTAAGTTGGCTCTCCTAAAAATTTCAATTTAATTGGACTTAAACTAAGGGAGATACAGGGTAATAAGTAAAAATTAAAAAATTTCAATAAAACTTGAGATTTTTCGAAAATTGCCGATTTTGACCAGTTTCGCAATTCCGGATTGTCTGGCGAAATCCAAAATCGGATCCGCCAGGTCGATTTACATAGAAATCAATTTTTTTTAGGTGATTGTTCGCGAGTGTTATAGAGGGTGCATCTTAGACATTGCTCGTTCTCCTACTATAAGTGAAACCATTTTATAGGGAAAGTAGATCTTTAGTAATGCAAAGAAACGTTGGTCTGCAGATAGTCCAGATTCTGAAGACGTTTATCTTTCTGATCTATAAGGTACCTGTTAGACATACGGCTGGAAAGTGTCGTATTCGATGTAAAATTTTTTGCTCAATGCGAATCCGGAAGGCGCATAAAAATCGGGAATTGTCTCCGCGAAATTTCTCCTTATTTCGGAAAATGTAAAAAATTTAATTTCCAAAATATAACTTTCGTTTTCTCCCACAAAACAAGCTAAAAATTTATTTTTTTAAATTGTAACTCGCAGTCTATTACGCCGTTTGCGCGTTGATAAATGTACCATGCGATAATTGTTTTTATTTTGAGAAATTGAAAAACTAGATCGTATTCTTGTAATTTCAAGAAAAGACCAAAATTATTTTTAGTGATTGATTCATAATCTTGCTTGAAACGGTAGATATGATTTTTTAATTTCGCTGTCCTATGAGGGAGCACGCCACGAAGTAAAAGTGCTGTTGTAATAAATCGGAATCGAGGAACGCGGGCAGTTGTTTGCGTTACTTAGTACTGTATTAGTAAGTACTGTCGTGAGCAAAAAAAAATAGGACAACTATTTTTTTCTAATGTAAATCTGTTTGCACACTTGCAATGGATTTTGAGAAATAACTGACAATGTCACAAAAATTAAAGTTAGATGTACACAACTAGATTTTAGCAAAAATACGTTATAAGATTTGTCCCATTTTTTTGAGCACGACAGTACAATATTCCTGTGTTAGGTTTTACCGGTTTTATTTTGTTTAAAATATAGCGATCCCCAGAGTCTCTTAACTTAGAGAAATAATTTTTTTTTTTGGTCAATCAAAAACCATCATTTGACATTAGATATTGTTGAAACGGTTGTCATGGCGACATTTGTTTTTCGCCTACTAGGCAAATGTTAAATTAATAAAACAAGTATAAATACCTGTAAAGCTGTTGTACAAAATATTATATTATTTTAAAAGATGTATAAACATCCTTCAGATTATGAAATTAACAATTCATTTCATACTCAATGAAATATATAAAACCGAATCTAGGTTTATATGGGAACAGATTTATTTGTCATTTTAGGAAACTTAAAAAAAAAATAAGCTCACAAATATAGAGAAAAATAACTAATTTACAGTCCTTATAGGTACTTAATTAATTTGGACATAATACATAAGGCTCAATAGAGTACCAATGGAGTATCATTTTAAAAGGCTACCGAAATTTCTGCATATAATGAAGGAAAGCAAAAGCCAAACATCCAAATATGTCACATTAACAACTCAAAATTTATTGCACTATCCAAATTCTTAAAAATATACAGGGGTAACGATTAAAATCTGACATGCTATTATTTCCTGTAAAACCTGAAATGATAAATACCTTACTTATATGCCAAATAACATCTATTTTTTTGTGCATTGACCAAAAAAAACAAAAACAAATAAAAGGAGGTGAGCCATATTGTGTCACCCGGTAAGGTAAGTTGATAAAAAAAAATTTGAAAAAATTCCTATATGATTATTGGACTACTACTACTACTACGCATAATTGCTTGTTCCAAACCATATAATCTAAATAATTCAATTAATTATATTGCTTGCTTGTCATTTGAATCAAAACGAACATTAAAGTCACGTATTATTGCACACTCAAAGAAAATGATAGGTAAATTCAACCAAAAAGAGCATATGAAATCGCGACTATCTAGTTTCATAGTTAAATCAATCAGAAAAGAATAGTCATACAACTTTATTTGTTTTCGTAAACAAATAGTAGTTTAATAATCATATCTTCTTGTAACAAATTAAATAGTACAATGACATTTTTTTATGTTCACTAACCATTTTCAATTTGGTCTACAATTAAATAGTACAACGACTTTGTTTTTTGTTCACCAACTAATTTTTAGGTTGATCTACACTTTATTGTATGATGAAGTTTTTTTTGGTTAGCCAAAATCTCAGTATTGAGACATCAGACCACCCAAACCAAAGATTAGAGATCGTTTATAAGATCCAACCAAATATATCGATGATCCCTGAGAGAATTTGAACATTGCAATCATGTTATTAATTTTTTATAAATTCATAAGAGTATAAGATAATGCATGATTGATTATTGTCAGTGATTTGTATGTGGCGTCATCTGGGAATAATTTCTGTAATAGACTACGTGGTAAGCAAGCAAATTTTATGGTAATTCTTTTAGAACTTCTAGAAGACGACAATAATATTGGTTTGTCTACCAAGTACAATAATACAGCGAACTAATACTGGGTTAGAATTACAATTCGAGAATAGCTAAAAATAAAATATACTATTATCTAGTTTAATTTGACAGAATTCAACAAAATAATAGTCAGACGAACAAAATAATAGTCTTATTCATCTATTTTTTAAGTTAATGTTTGTTTTGTTGTACGACAACTTTTTATTAATTAAAATAACAATCACCTCTTGTTTAAAAATACCATCAATATAGTTTGGTTTAACAAAATTAACGATATTGTTAGTTAACCATTTTTTTTTGTTGAATTTGCCCATACTATTTCTTTGAGTACATCTTCCGTTAAATTAACTTTATCGGATAGTGTTTAGTTTTTCAAAACCGGCCATGGGTGATCTTATTGCTGAAAAATATTGTTGAAACTAAAAACCAGTGGTGGGCGCCTTATGCAATTTTTTGCGAGTAAACTCACCTCCCACGTCACTCCCTCATGTACCTCCGTAGATCTACAAATTGAAATTGGCATATATTCACCAATGTTAATGTTTTGATTTTGATCGGTGGTGAGCCAATGCTCATTTAGATAGAGGACACTGCATTTACTACCTTCTAGTAGTCGTTCAATTTGTTGTATTTCATTTCGTACACACTGAATGTTTAATTAAATGTATAATTCTGACAGATTTGTTGGCATTTGATTTAAAAGTTTAATTCTTGAAAAGTGTTAAGAAGGGAGCCATCAATAAAAATGGACGAAGGGGGTTCTCAACTGACAAATTCTGGTTTCACATATAACTCAAGTGTAACCTGAGCTTTTTAAGCGGTTTCATGATTCGAGAAACATTCAACAAATAAATATAGCTCACAGCTTAGAGGCGAATGCTTTTAACAATCTGATTAAATTTAATTCCTTGGCAGTTAGAGTTCTACTATTATATTTTATAACTAATAATAAAACATGTATTTATCATTGGATGATCAAGCTTATACAGTCGCTAATCATGATCTGAATTACAAAATTGTCTGGATATATGATGTATGGACAAATTTTTATGGTACCATTTCTTTTAGAGATTATTATGCACAAATAATAACTCAAAAACGATATTATTTTTGTGTGTGCAACGGACATAGTAACTAACTCTTCTCAGTAATGAATTCTCCTGTAAACATATTGAGAACCAAAAATGAATTTTAATCTGCATAATAAACTACCACTAGAAGTAAAATCATTAAATCTCTTTAAAAAGCTATGAAAAAGTTGTATAATTAAATTTTCTATAAAATATACCAAAATAATTTTTAATAGTATTTTTTCTACGACTGCCTTCGAAAACAACAAATAACTCACAGTAACCACGACTCGAAACTGTCTTTTTTCACAGGATGTGTGCAAAAATCCAAAAAACACAGTACTGTCACGTTTTTCACACAGTTCTATCGAAAGCAGAACTTTTTTGAATTAGGCTAACCTATTCAGGTTCATAGCAACCGACTTATTTAACAACTGAATATCAGTTTTGAAGTCTTAAAAACCACATCACTTTTAAAGAAGTTTATTAAAAATGTTGATCTGTTTACTTATGAAATTATTTGTTTTCCTTGCAGTTGTAGAAAAAATATTGTAAACAACACGTTTAAAAACACCTTTTCACACTCATTCGACTTGTGGAACTTGCCTTCAGCTCGTTCCACCAAACTGTCTCACTCGTGCGAAAAGATTTGTTTTCGAAACTTGTTTAAAATACTATTTTCTACGACTATTAAATAATTCATTTATTACAGATACGTTTTTGAACATGTAATAGGTCTCATTACTAACGCCCTCGGGTAATAATTCATTACTCAATAGGCTAGGACCAATCACAAAAGTTCATATTTATTATTTAACAGGCTTGAACCAATCCCAAGAGATCATATTCATTATTCAACAGTTTTCGTGGAGCAATCGCAAGAAACGATTTAAAGTTCAAAAATATCGCGTGTGCCATAACTCAATTCGATCTGTCATAATAGGTAGGTCATCGATTTCACCAAAAGTTAAAAAATGTCACTTAGTACGCTCCTGTAGGCTCGAATTACCGATTTCGCCAGTGCGATTCACGATGTGCATCACATGCAATTCTTCCTCTTTCCATAATGCCATAGTATGGCACTTCACTCAGATATTAAAAAAGATCTGAACATTGAAAGATTTCGTGTTTCGCCTTCTTTGCAGATTGCGAGAAAGGACGCCTCAACACGGTTTTTTCGAATAAATCGAACCAAAAAAATATAAAAATCTCCAAGGTAAAGATCATAAACCGAGGAACAATTTACTTTTTTTAAAATGTCCGTTACAATTTGTTTTTTCGGACATATGGAGTTTTAAAAATGTCGTCAAACGTTTTTAAGTCAAAATACCTCTTTAAAAGTTAAATATCTCAGAAACCAAGGCACTTGTGCCAAAAATGTTAAGAAACCAAATTAAAGATTATCGATTAAGCTAAAAGTCTCTTTTTTAATTTTTTTCTACTGCTTAAAAAATAAAGAAGTTATGACCGATACAATGTGCGTCTTCGCATTTGTTCCTAAAAATCTCGCATTTGTCGGCAAATTTACCTTAAAGTGCAACTTTCTGTTGAGTAGTCGTAGAAAAACTATAGTATTCTACTTGCGTGTAATAGCTATCACTCACTCGGATGAATTACGACACTCGCCTTCGGCTCGTGCCGTAATCGTCACCCTCTTGAGTAATAGCTATCATTACACGCTCGTTGAATAATATACTATTAAACAAGTATCGAAAACGAATTTTTTCACACGAACTCGCTTATGTGTCAATTCGGTCCAAGTCCAATGAGTGTGAAAAGATATTCTCAAACGTGTTATTTACAATATTTTTTCTACCACTGTAAGGAAAACAAACAATTTGGTAAGTAAACGGATCAACAATTTTTATAAACTTCTTTGAAAGTGATGTGGTTTGAATCAACTAATTTTTAGTTGTTAAATAAGTCGGTTGCTATGAACCTGAATAGGCTAGCCTACCTCAAAAAATACAAATAAAAAAGCCAGTTTCGAGTCACTGGTTACTGGGCGTTATTTGTCGTTTTCGGGAGCAGTCGTAGAAAAAAGCATTAACGCAAAACTTTCCTCTCTATTTAGCACCTTTCAGTTTTATTCATTATCTTTTCTGTATAATGACTACCCTGTCTATTTTTTTAACTAAAAGTATGTCAGGTTTCATCCCCGATAATGAAGTTATTTCATGTGTGTAAAAAACTTAAAAATAACTACTAATTTGAACAGTAAAATATACGAGAATAACGTAACAGCAATTAAAATCACTCTGATATTTGTTAATTATTCATAAATCCACAAAAACTATACTATTCATTTTAAATTTTATTAACGCGTGACGTCAATGGTTAGAAGTAATTTTATGGTAATTTTATTGTTGTTATATTGCTGCCCTGTCAATACCAAATGTAACACTAATGTTTTAACCTCTTGTTTCCCAGTTTGCAAATAAATATTTTATGAATTTTAGGAAGTGTGAAGAGGGGCATATTTTCGGCCACAACTTTGTTGTTTTTTGTTAGAGAAAAAAATAACAAAACCTCGGAAAGCTCGATCAACTTTCTTTAGAATTGGTGTCTACGGATATTTTGAAGAAACTGATAATTAGCGAGATTCTTGGGAAAATGGAAGAAATGTCAGGTTTTCCTAGAAAATGCATGTATATCTTAAAAAAACCATTTTCCCAGAAACGTTCGCTTTGAAGAGCCGAGATTATGGAGCGTCTAGATAACACATGATATTAAGAGTACATCATAACTGAGATCAATTTCAGTTAATTACCGATTAATTACGGTGACAAAATGGCGAAATATTACCGAAAAAAAAAAGTTCTCACTTTCGCCCCTTCTATTTCCCTCATTTTTATCGCAAGACAAAAAATTTAAAAAAGACCTTTAGCAAATTTAATTCTTTTTAAATTCGTTAGAATAGTTTTTTGGCTCAGGAGCCAAGGTTAAGGAGTTACCAACTTATTAAACAAGAAATGTGCGATTTTTGCTGGACATCGCCACATATTTCAGTAAATATCTCCGAAACGAAAAATAAAAGCAAAATTCTGATGGAACCAAAAGATTCGTTATGAAACGAACTCTTTTTACGGTATTTTTATTTTGGGCTAGCTCTTACCGTTTCAGAGATATCGGCGAAAAATAGTAAAAAAACATGCAATCTTAAAACGTTCATATTTTTCTAAAAACACCTGCGGGAGAGCCGAACGATATCGCGACGCAAAGACGAAAAGTTCTAGTCGATCCGCATCGTAAATTGCACAAGGCAAATCGAAAATTCGGCTCGGTACGAACGAATCAAAACTGGTATTTTTTGACATTTAGCGAAAACGGCAAAACAAAATGTCAGTCACACATCAATATAGGCAATGGTGAAGTTTGCATTTCATGGCTGCCATACAAATTTACTGCTTGAACTATACTGTGCATGCGTAACCATTGACATCACGGCTTTTGGCGGGAACTACCATTTTCAAATTATAAATTGAATTTAAAATTATTTAACGTCCATAAAAAAATGCCATTACATATACTTAGTCATTACTAGTCCTAGAATCCGAATTTAATGTAAATAAAAATTATGAAATAACCCTATTGTGTCAACTACGGTCAAAATATTATTTTCACCATAATTATTTTTTATAGTGATCACCCTGTACATTTTCCATATTTTCTTCCCTCACAGTTGTGTTAACTATATGCGAAATATTATCATCCCTCATATTCTTTCATTCATTTTTTTAGAGTGGCCCTCTATATAATTTTTTAATATTTCAATATTTGCAACAGTTGTGTTAATCACATCCCAAGTAACACACATGGTACCAAATCCCTTCGGTTTCGGTTTTGCTACTAAGCCTTAGTTCCTGGTACTAATATTGCTGCTTTATTGGGTAAGGCTACTTTATATGATTCTTTTAAAGTAACTGTTATCACACCGATACCATTTATTGGAACTGTAAACACCCAAAGTCAAAGTAACATTTGGGTGTTTACTGGAACTAGGCAGTATCATTTTATTGTTACTCTATAGTGGCAAAAACTATACAGTACCAGTGAATCAGTTACTGCCACCCACCAGTGCTACTAAGATGCCTAAATAAAGTAACTGGGTACATAGAGAGGTAATCCAGGTTCCAGAATAGTTCCAGTGCTCATCACGTGGAACTTTAAAGTATCGTGGCATTTTAGTGGCAACATGGGTAGCGAAATAGTTCCTGTTGGTACTTTACAGTTCCAAAATAGAATCTGACCTCATAGAGTCACATCAGGATAGTTGCTATTGGGTCACCAAAGTCACAGATCTTTTAGAGGTAACTTTATGGTGGAGGGCCTAACTTTATAGTACCTTTGTTAAAATCGGCCATTATTAGTTGTTAAAATTTTTAGAAAAAAAAATTACAAAAAAAGGTTATTTTGAGGGCGCGTTGAAATTTTATCATTTAATATGTCAATTTATATCAAAAAATGGCGAAAGAAGTACTTTAAACACGCGATTAAAGTACACCATCTTTTTGGTATAATATTATTTAACTGCGCTATTATTATAAAAAAAACACAAAGAGCTCGCTAAAAGATAAACACCATTTTAAAAAATGATAGTGGCAGTTTCTAGGCAGCCACGTAGCGGTTACTAAGCCGCCGAGTCGCGGAGTAGTACCCACTACTACCCCGATCCTTCACAGTAACTAAACAGTCACATCTATAGAGGCCGGGACTACCCGAAACACTGCCCGGCGACTAAACATTTTTCCCCATTTTAGTGGCGGCTACGTAACTGCCCCGTAGCAGGGACGTAGCAGCCTATGGTAGCGGTCCACTTTATCGTGCCTTTTATAGTCGCCGATACGTTCCCGCGACTTTATGTGTTACTTGGGATGCAAACTATTATTGCCCTCCGTCACATTTTTCATTATTTTTTCATTTTTTTTCTTAGACCGTTGTGTTATTTCGTGCAAAATATTACCGCCCTCCATAATATTTTTTATTATTTTTTTTTTTTAGGGTGTATTTTCACATTTTTCTTCCTTGATAATTGCGTTAACTGCATATATTTTACAGTACAATTCTTAGGCATGTAAAAAATGTCAGCGCCTTTGGCGGTGAGATGCGACGTGTTTTATGATCAAAGGCGCCGATATTTTTTGAGTGCCTGGTAAGTCTGCTGTGGACTATACGAAATATTATCATCCTCCGTCACATATTTTTCATTATTTTTTTAAGGTTTTATACTTTTCATATTTTTCTTCATTTAAGTTGTGTTAACTGCATACGAATTGTTATCGTCCTCCGTCACCTTTTTTTTTTTTTCATTAATTTTTTTTATGGCGACCACCCTGTATATTTTTTTCATATTTTTCTTCTTCGACATTGCGAACCGTCCTTCTTTATTTTTTATGAGATCACCCTGTATTTCTTCCTTCCGACAGTTGTGTCAAACACACGCCAAATATTACTGTCTTTTGTCACATTTTTTCCTTAATTACGGTTTTTATAGGATCCACCCTGCATATTTTTGAACGGAATTGGCAACAGCAGTAGCATCAACTGCCTACCAAATATTATTCTTATTCGTCAAGTGGTTTTGTAGACAGAGCGCCGAGAGACAGACAGATAGACAGGCAGGCAGGCAGACCGAGGGAACCAAATGGCATTAATTTTCGTAATCTACATACTCTGAAACGTGAAAATCCGGAGAAATCTCGGAGGGTGATTTTTTCATGATTACAATACCTTCCTTCGGTAAGCGAGGGAAGAAATTCATAAGCGTACCACAAAAAAAAAGATAGGAGGAAAAGGTTTTGGAATATTTGATTTTAAAATGTTTTTACATTAAACTTTGGAATACGTTTCAGTGTACCAAAATTGGAAACCAAAATCTATAGCCATTTGTACAACATTTTAAAAAATCCTTTTTTATTTCCAACTTTAGGGGGTTGGTAGCTTCATAGAGGTACGGTTTTGGAAAGATATAAATTAGGTTGAACTAACTTTTTCTAGGACGCTGAGTCTGGGTGAGTGACATACGTTTTAAAAACATCCCGTATATCGTTTAGAGTACGGAACCCTCGGTGTACGAGTCCCACTCGCACTTGAACTGTACTATTTCGAATTTATCGAATAGTATTGCATATAACTGTTATTCGTTAACAAATGCAACAAATAGAAAAAAATTAATGCTAAATATGCATGTTTTTCACAAGAATCTAAACGATTCCGTTTAGAAATAATTTATTACAGCGTCTGACGGCTCCCATTTGCAAGATAATTTCCAGTAAGACTTATTGCATTGTTGGAAAATCCATTATGCAAAACTGTTACAATAGAATTAAATGTCTTTGGATGAACAAATTATAACTGTTTCTCTGCAAGTGCAGATTATACCTACGCAGATTACTGTTGAATTGAGTTATTTTCCCTATTCAATGAAATCAAATAAGTATATTACGCCGGTTGGGCCAGTTTTGAGTTTTTTTAAAGAAATTGTGAATCGGAGTCGCGTCTTAATATTCCCACACAGATTATATAGTACAGTAAAAAACCGCAGCCCAAGGAATCACTACTTCCACATCCAGATTTTCTATCCAAGTCACTAACGAAAAAAAATTGAATGTGGAAATAATTGTTTATGGAACTTTAATATTATAATATTTGAAATCCTCTACCACAAAAGCCCATAAAACGATACCCCATATGGGTAGTGGGGTGGAGGTGGTTATAGGGGGTTGATGAATTAAAAAAATATTTTGAGGTTTCTGTTTCTTGTACACACACTAAATCACAAATTTTTTTCATCCCCTTTAATAATGGGGTGGGGGTGGTAATGGGGGGTGGCTAATGCCAAAATTTTTTTGAGACCTAAGCTTCTCTTGTATATACTAAATACCAATTTTATGGACTATTACCTGCTTGATTTAACTATTTACCCCAAATTTACCCCAATGTACCCCCCAACCCTTCGACGGAACAAGATGAAAATATAATCTAGATCTCGCTAAAGTACATATGTGTGCCAAATTTCAAGTCAATATCTCAAACGGTTCCAGAGTAAACGTGCGCACAAAAAAAAAGTTACAGACCGACAGACAGACCGACAAACCGACAGACAGACCGACAGACAGACCGACAGACAGACAGAAATTTTTTTTCGCTCAAACTTAAAATCTCGAAGTTTCAAGCCTATTTGAACAATAAAAATTTTTTTAAATTTTTTTGTCATTACTATACTTCCACTGGATGTGGAAGTAATTAAAAGTTGACCCGGAACAAAATTGTAACAAGCTCATTTCTCCAGGATTGTATTCTATGGCTATCCAGGAGTCTCTGACTGAAAATCCCAAAAAATCCGCCGTGCAGAAATAAAGAAAAAACGCGGCGCCATGTTGAAATTAGGCACTTTTTTCCTTTAATCGGTAATAGCCCGCACGGATGACACTTTAGGAAAAAGTAAAAAGGCAAAATTTTGAGAGAATATAAAATTTTTTGCAATCGGTTAAATATTAGCAAAGTTATGGTTGTCAAAATCACAGATTTGTATAAAAAAAAATACTTCTTGTATTTTAATACCATAAAATGCAACAAAAGGCAACAACAATTATTACTGGTAATACTAATTAATTAAAGTAATACATTCGTAAAATAAAATCCATTCTAAAAACAAAAGAACGTAACAACAAACACAATAACAGAACTCATAAATAATGAAAAAATAAACTATAAACTCTTTAAAAAGCATGAATAAACTAAATAAGCATAAAAAACTCTCAAATACGAGCTTTAACTAAAAACTAGCCTCATTCTCAGAAAGTAACACGCATTGTCACAGTCCTGTCCAATGCAATTTACACAGCTGGTACTGCACTTAAGGTCATATTTTTTACATTTTCAAGACTGTTTGCAATTTTTCTTGCAACCACAGAATAAAATATTTCAAATGAAATCAGGGGCACACTTTTATACTGTTTTTATTGGTTCTAGATAACCGTTGTTTTTCCAACCCCAGTTCTCTGTATACACTCTACAGTATGATACACTACAATACACTCTATAAGTATGATATTTAGTGGCATCGGATGTTGGTGGAAGAACTGTTAGATCGAAGTCCTGGAAAATATTTTGCAAAAATCTGATTATTCCTAACGAACCTGTAATCATTTAAACTATTAATTTTTTTACTGCCATATCATCTTAAAATAAATTCTTCCCCAATTACTGCAAGCTGATTTGCTTTAGCAAAACTTTTCAAATTAATAGGCTGTTACTTAGTTCAGTATTATTTTCTAAAACTGAAAACACTGTTTTTTGCCATTTTTATAGAATGCAGAGGTGGTATCGCATCCGAATATGGCATGTGCGAATAGAGGATTTTTTAATACATTTTCACTTAGGTCTGAACGTAACTTGCAGATACTCGTTATTTTATCAGATTTACCTCAATCACCGGATCTCATCATGTACAGGGTGTCCCATAAGTAATTGTACACAGAGCAATGACAGATTCCTTACGTCAAAATATTACGATTTAACCAAACTTACCTTAGTCCAAAAGTTGATAATAACAAAGATACAAGGTGTCAAAGTTAAATTTTTTGTTTCTTTTCTTTTAAATAATTTCTTTAAAAATTTAAATATTTTAACAAAATTTGGTGACTTGGGGTTTTTTGAGGCGAGGGATTCAAATATGTTCATAGTTTTGCTGTTGTTTGTAGAGGGCGCCACCTACGGTAGTTTGCGTGTCGTTTATACGTCATATTTTTTTTGGCGATTTTTTAAAATTTTTTTAAAATAAAAATTCCTGTTTTCCTGTCATTTTTACGCAAAAAAGGCATACTTTCTAAATGTCGCTACGAGTAACCGTTTTCGAGATATTTGGTTTTAAAGAATTCAATGCAACCAATTTAAATCATGATTTAGCGATGTACGATTTTTCAAAGTAGGCTTTGATTAAAAAAAAACAATATGTTAAATCGCTTTTGCCAGTGGCGTACAACATAATTGATAAACCCCTTCACCCCTCCTAAATTACATATTACGTCACTGTGCGAATATCAATTTCAACTACTTAATTCATATTTTCCAATGTCTTATACGTAACATATGCACTCTTGTTAAGAACCCATAAAGTGGATAATTGTCGAGATATTAACCATTAAGGAGGTAAAAACACAGTACTTGATTAATTAGAATAATCAGTCATTACAGCAAGAAAATAAATTTTATTACATAATAATATTGCATAATTACTTTAATAAATTTTCAAAATGCGCTCCACCAACATCGATACATTTCCTTATCTTTTTGTTAAAGATTGTCTAACTTTAAAAAATATGGCAGGTTGATTTCTAATAAACTGTGCGGCATTTTGTATTTGTTGCCATAATTCCTGTCGATTATTAATTGTTTGGGAATAAACCAATGTCTTCATATGTCCCCAAAAGTAAAAATCCATAGGATTGAAATCAGAGCTACGAGCTGGCCATCGAAATTCACTTCCCCTTCCAATCCACCTATGAGGAAACTGCAAATTTAAATAATTGCGGACTTCAAGGGAATAGTGAGGTGGAGCTCCATCCTGCATAAACCATAAATTCTGTCTTATGTTTCTGGGCCATGTATTCATTTCATCATAAAGTTCAGTTTGCAAGAAGTTCAGATATGAAGCACCATTTAAGTTTGGTGGTAATTCATATGGCCCCAATAACTGATCTCCCCTAATTCCACACCAAACATTAATTTTGAATTATTGTTGAAAATATGATTCCCTAGGTGTATGTTGATTTTCCACATCCCAGTAATGGAAGTTCCTCCAGTTAAATACTCCTCTTCGGGTGAAAGTTGCTTCATCCGTAAATAAAATATTTTAGATAAAATTACGATTTATTGTTTGTTTATTTTGAAGAAATTGTGAAAATTCTACACGTGCGGGAAGATCCCTAGGTAACAAATTCTGTACCGGAATAAAATGAAATGGTCTCAAATCTTCTTTGTGAAGTATTCTAAATATAGAAGATACTTACTCCAGTAATTGCAGACAATCGCCGTGTGAAAAGTTCAGGATCTTCAGCAATTCGAACTAAAATTTCATCCTCCTGATCGGCGGTAATTCTTTTTGGACGCCCTATGTGGCTCTTGGGACGAAACTCGCCACTTTCTCCTAATCTGTCATAGATATTTTTAAATGTTTGATGGTTTGGTAGGGTCCTGTTGGGATATAATCGTAGATATGTACGGCGGGCACGTCTACCACAACAATTTTCTTGTGCGTAGACGCATACCATATCTCGCATTTCACTGTTTGAAAAGTTGTTGTGACGAGGCATGATTAATCCAAACAAATTTAAAAATTCAGTGATTATCTAAATCCAATCAACACAATACAATAATACCTAATTGGCACAAGTCACCTAGATTTATGTACAACAATTGTTAAATTGCATTTATTAGCACAACAAAATTTTTAGGTATGACATTTAAAGAGTAATTGACACAAGCCACCTAGATTTGGGTACAACAATCGTACATCCCTAAATCATTTAAATTGGTTGCATTGAATACTTTAAAACCAAATATCTTGGAAACGGTTACTCGTAGCGACATTTAGAAGGTATGCCTTTTTTACGTAAAAATGACAGGAAAATGGGAATTTTTATTTTAAAATTTTTTTAAAAAATCGCCAAAAAAAGTATGACGTATAAACGACACGCAAACTACCGTAGGTGGCGCCCTCTACAAACAACAGCAAAACTATGAACAGATTTGAATCCCTCGTCTCAAAAAACCCCCAATCACCAAATTTTGTTAAAATATTTAAATTTTTAAAGAAATTATTTAAAAGAAAAGAAACAAAAAATTTAACTTTGACACCCTGTATCTCTGTTATTATCAACTTTTGGACCAAGGTAAGTTTAGTTAAATCGTAATATTTTGACGTAAGGAATCTGTCATTGCTCTGTGTACAATTACTTATGGGACACCCTGTATACATTTTTGCAATGCTCAATAAGTAACGTATCTCGACCAACCACTATAACAGGGAACGAAATAAAACTTATATAGTTTTATGATTATCACAAATTTATTTATATATATTCATAAAACTATATAGGTTTTATTTCGTTCTACGTTAATATGGATTTTCATCAAGTAATGGTCGAAACCATCAACAACTGAGCAATCAATAGCAGCTTTTACAATTAAATAATCAGCACCTGCATCCGAACATTTGACTGTGATATTATTTTGATTGAAATTTGATGTTAGAAGTTTAATTAACTGATCTTTATTTGACACTGATGCTAAAAATTCGTTTTGAGATATCTCTAATACTTTTTTGTGGGTCAATATTAATTTCTTTCTGAAATGCATTTTAGCTCTTCTTTGATATTCTGTAAATTTAACGGAAGTGCTTTCATTAGAATAACCATCGAAAATAATAATACAATTTAAACCATAATGATAACGAACAAATGAAACACACCGATGAACAATATCTTTACATTGAGCCGGGCGTTGCCACACAACTTTTCTAAGGAGAAACCCCCGTCTATTACAAATTGTTTAGCACTTTCAAGCAAAGTTGGACTTGGTGTAAGTTTTTTATCAAAATAAGAAAAAAAGAGATAATTTTGTTGTTTTTCGAAACGAAGTATCGTCAAATAAACTAACCGGTATATGTTTTATTTCATATTTAAATAAACCACGTTTAATTAGTATTACCAATAAAAGTTTTTGTTGACTATTGTTACATTCTTACGGTGTTAAAATACATAAAATACCCTTTTTTAACCGATCTATACCATATTGAAGCTTAGCTCTTTCTCTCAAAATGTTGCCTTTTACTTTTTTCCTAAAGTGTCATCTGTGTGGGCTATTACCGATTAAAGGAAAAATGTGCCTAATTTCAACATGGCGGAGCCATTATTTCTGCACGGCGGATTTTTTGGGATTTTCAGTCAGACTCCTGGATAGCCACAGGGCACAATCCCGAAGAAATTAGCTTGTTACAAATTTGTTCCGAGTTTGGTCCAAATTTAATTTTATTTTACTGAATAGTACAGATCTTAGTTTGAATAACTCTGGGTGACTATTTTTGAGCTTGAGGGAGTAGAATGTGTAAGAGAAAATAATCATTTTCTACTCCCTCATGTAAAGTTTGTATTTTTGAATTTATTTTCCCCAGCCAGGTAGACGAAAACACTCCCTACTAATTCCCTTACTTTTAGTGAGAGAAAGTCGAGGGAAAGCAGAACAGAAACATTTTTTAAGTACTTTGTAGGTTATGGTCGTGCGTGTGGAGACGTATCATATTAATTCGGTTTTATTTAAATAATGGATATCGAAGATATAGTGGCTAGACAAGTTTTGGATGATTTAGAAGATGCGGCAAATCCGAAAAATATTCGAATTTTAGAAAAAACGGATCCCTTTGAATTGTCGGATCAATTTTTTTTTCGTTTATTTAGGTTGTCCAAAAAAAAATCTTATAAATAGATATTTTAAACCTACTGCTTTGTCATCCCAGCCGAAGATCGGCACTAAGTGTCGAAACAAAGATAATTAATGATTAAAGTACCTACATTACATATTGTTTAGTTTTTTGTGACATGACACGACTTTTTTAAATAATCGGTTGTCCATTCTGTGCACAATAAATAATGCTTTTCGTATGAGACTATAATACTGTGGTATGAGATTAACTTTTAAATCACTAGAATAAATATGTTTTTGATCTGTCAACTGTCACGCCACCACCAAACAGTTTTTGGCCACCACAGCTGACAAATATCAGATATAGGAGAGTTATGATTGGTTATATTGTGAAGAACAATATGACAACACTGTAGACTTCTCCCTCAAACTTTCACCGGTCCCTCGTTATTCCTTTTGTTTAAGAATACATGTTTTTCGAGAAGGGGAATTTCAAGTGAAAGGCGAGGGAATTAATTCGCCGGGGAGTAACAGTTTCTCTCGTGCTCAAGAATAGCCACGTTAGAGTATTTTTTTTCGTTATTAACAACTGAAGTTGAAAAAGGGTTTTCACGAAGAACTGCATGTCAACTTTTCATGATAAAGAACATAACACCACATATTTGTCCCGATATTGGAGCTTGTAATAATTTTTTGATGAACGAGGGGGAAAAATTCTGAAAAAAAATTTTGATGAGCGGATAGGAGGAGAAATCCGACATACATTTTTAAATTATAATACAAAATCGACCCCCCCCACAAACAAACTTGGGCCCCTCAAAATCGGCCGAGCTCAGGCCCGGGGGAATCATCCCCCCCCCCCTCTACCGGACTGTGTATACCGAGGGTTTATTATCGGTATGCAGTTGTTTTATGTAAAAAAAGATGTCTTGAATCTGTCGTTGCGTTGGAAAATGTTGGCTTTCTATAGGTATATATTAAACGTTAATTTATTTGTATTTTGTTTATTTATGATAAGATCTATAACAATGATCTATTTTTATTTATCCAACAACTCCATTGGTTTCCGAGTTGGTTTCTTTAAAAAAGGTGCATAAAATAAAAATAACTTGAAATGCATTCGGTATATCGAAACTTATTATATTGTGATATTTTACTTATAGTAAATTTGACACCCATATACCTATTTTCCCGATTTTTGGAAATTTTTAGTTCGTACTTTATTGTCATTGATTTATATGTTTAGTACGTCCACTCAATCCGGCGTTAAAAAAAAAGGTCAACAAAGATGTGCACGTTGGGTAGGATGCGAATTTATTTTTTTATTATGTAGGGGTGGGGGGGATGTCCAATAAAAGTTTAAATTTGAGTTTTCGGAGTCGGGAGTGCACCAATTTGACGGCCATCTTGAAAATAAGGGTATAAATGGTTTCTTAATATATCTTGAAAACTATAACTCTCACAAAAAATTTGTAGAGAACTTTTTTGTAGATAATATTATCTACAACTGTTATTAACAAACTTCGATAACTAAGAAGTTATAAGCAAACATTAATGAAAATTTAGGAAATGAAAAATTATTATTGTTGTTAACTTTTTATATTTTCATAATTTTTAAGGGTTTTTTAGCGCTGCAAAGAGAGGAAGGTCAAATGTAAGTGAGGTATATACCTAGGTAGAAAAAAATTATAGGCACTTTAGTTCTACCTACATACCATTTATATTATTATATTTTATGTCTTTATATTAACTTATTAATGTATTTTTCATTAATAATATCATCTTATTTATAATTAAATACAGTGTATTCCCGGATAGGGTAGCCCACTCTTGTAAATTTTCTTATTTTTGATTTGCCGAGAAAAAGTCATTCCTTATAAAAAGTTTTGCTTGTCTTAGGAAGTCATAAACAGTTGTCAAACTTAAGATAATTTATACAGGATATTCTAAAAATTAGAAAATATGAAATCGACTTTAAGGAAACTACCTTTTTTACATTTTTATTAAAAATTTTGTTTACTAAATACAGCTCAAAACGAACATTTTCCTTCTTTTTATTGGTTTCCGTATGACTTATAGATTTCGAGATATTCAAAGAAAACCGATGGGGTCTAAAAAATTAAATTGTTTCAATAAACAATACGCCGACCTCTCAGAAACTGCAAAACTGAGCTGTGAACTTAACACGTTAAAACAGAAACCTGCCCTGACCAGACAATTTACATTAAAATCCTAATTTGACTCCACTATACCTAAGAGATCAATTTTCACACCAAAAAACTGCCAAAAACTGCTACTTTCGACATAGGCATAAATGGAAAACCATATAAACCATAAATCAGCATTGGTCAAATATTAGATAAATATATTCTCCTGAATTAACGCATTGCTCAATTGTTTTTACCAAATGAAAGTAGAGGATTTAATTATTAACCTAAAATGAAGTGCCCGTTTTACATTAAAATAATTTGTGAGTCATTTAATATAACTTCAATGAATTAGGGTACAAAATAGGTATTCATTGAATGTGTAATTTTACTTCCACATCCAGTAGTAACGACAAAAAAATTTTTATTGTTCAAATAGGCTTAAAATGTCGAGATTTTAAGTTTGAGCGAAAACAAATTTCTGTCTGTCTGTCGGTCTGTCTGCAACTTTTTTTTGTGCGCACGTTTACTCTGGAACCGTTTGAGATATTGACTTGAAATTTGGTACACATATGTACTTTAACGAGAACTAGAACTAGATTATATTTTCATCTTGTTCCGTCGAAGGGTTGGGGGGTAAATTGGGGTAAATTTGGGATAAACGGGTAAATCAAGCAGGTAAGAGTCCATAAAATTGGTATTTAGAATATACAAGAAAAGCTAAGGTCTCAAAAAAATTTTTGGCATTAGCCACCCCCCATTACCAACCCCCACCCCCTTATTAAAGGGGATGAAAAAAAATTATGATTTAGTGTATGTACAACCTCAAAACATTTTTTTACTTCATCCACCCCCACTACCACCCCCCTATCACAACCCCCATCCCACTACCGATGTGGGGTATCGTTTTATGGGTTTTTGGAGTAGAGGATTTCAAATACTATATTATTAAAGTTCCATAAACAATTATTTCCACATACAAAGTTTTTTCGTTGTGAGTGACTTGGATAGAGAATTGGATGTGGAAGTAGTGATTCCTTGGGCAGCGGTTTTATTAATGTAAACTTTATAAATGTTTCAAAGGGCGTCTTTGTATTACTTCCAGAGAAAATAACTAATATAATAATTACGCTAAGTATGCGTGTCCTCCGATTGAGTTCGCTATAGGTGAAATGGACAAAAAATTTTCGAATTTTTTTTTCATATTTGGAGTTTCACCCCTGCTTATCTAAAAAGCAATTTTGGGTGTACTTTTGTTTTTTTTTTTAAATCATGTAGGCCATGACAGTTAAGCAAAAACGAATTTCATGTTGTAAAAGATACAGCAAAATGTCATTAAGGAAAGTTGTTCAGATTAAAAAGTTATAGTCCTATGCAAAATTTCATGAACATACGCCTACTTTGATGATTATTTTGATTTTTTCAATATAATTGCATTTTACCTCGCATTTTACGAAAAAAAAAAATGTTGCCGGTTTACTAAAATGTTTACTCCATTATGTACCAAATCAAACACGTTAGTAAACTGGCATAATATTTTTTTTTCGTAAAATGCAATTATATTGAAAAAATCAAAATCATCAAAGTAGGCGTATGTTCTTGAAATTTTGTATAGAACTATAACTTTTTAATCTGAATAACTTTCCTTAATTTTACATTTTCCTGTATCTTTTAGGGAAAAGGTACTTTACCTAACATGAAATTCGTTTTTGCTTAACCGTCATGGCCTACATGATTTAAAAAAACAAAAGTACACCCAAAATTACTTTTTAGATATGAAAAAAAAATCGAAAATTTTTTGTCCATTTCACCTATAGCGAACTCAATCGGAGGACACGCTGTACATATATTTAATAACAAAATTTTGAATAAATTCACCACCGTTACTTATTTACCATTACATGTGTTAACCCAAGTTTCTCACGGTAATAAAACATAATAAACCAAAAAAATAATAAAAATGCAGTTTTTCCATTTTTGTATTTTTAATTAATAACGCAAAGGCAAAATTATTTACTCATGTGTTTATGACAAAATTAAATGGTTAAATTATGGACATATTGGTTAATAATTACGAATAAAACGTTTCGTATCCCTCCTAAAAATTTGTCTTTTTTATTCCTACATGTTATTGAAATAAGTCACACCTTCCTTATCACAAGTTTAGTATTTGAGACATTAAGTAAGTAGTAACCTTTTTATACAGGAAAACCGAGGAATTGTTATAGTAGGTAGGTATATAATAATGTAACACAGTGATCTTTGACAGTGACAGTTCAGATAGATATGGAATAGGTTATTGGATTTCTTTCAGATACATATTGGAGATAGCAATATAAACATTGATTCCTTTGAATTGGATTTTTATACGTTGCTTTAGCCTAGTGAAAATATAAAAACAAATAAGATCATAAATAAAAATAGGTCCCTTGAAAAATCCTGCCTTATTGTATCTATTATGAGATGACAGCAGTTCGAGTGTACAGAGACGATTTTTCTTGAGAAATAGAAAATACAAGGTACCTAATCTTTACAAAATATAATTACTACCATCACTAACAGATAATTTGTTGAAACCTTTCTGTGCCTATAATGAAAAAAGAGCGCTGTTATTACAAATTATGTAATTAATTTGGCGCCGTTTCTTCAATTAACTGTAAATGTCACATTGTCCATTTAAATTTCTGTCTCAGTTACGTTCAAGTTATAAATAAACAAACATAGAAAGGCAAGAATGAATTATTATTGCTTGCTGTTGTGGTCATTATTTACTAAACATGGCTACTTTCACATGAGATGCTA
This sequence comes from Rutpela maculata, assembly GCA_936432065.2. Lineage (NCBI taxonomy): Eukaryota > Metazoa > Arthropoda > Insecta > Coleoptera > Cerambycidae > Rutpela > Rutpela maculata. Next base: position 61,851,473 of record OW386287.2, read on the forward strand.
GTTATCACACAAATGATAATTATATTATAACTAAAATACGTTACAATATGTGCAAATATGAGTTTTGACAGTATTACGCCCACATGCCGATGTTATGTTCGAATATGTCAACATTTTTTGTGGTAATTATGAAATAACATCCGGTAAGAATTTACTTGAAACAATTTTTAACCACTACTTAAATGATGTCCGTTGTCTAAAGTCATTTAAAATAATATTTACTCACCGTATTTTTAAAAAACAAATGACAATCTTCTATGCACGAACACACAAACCACCATGTTTATTGATTTTTGTTTATGACGACGCTTTTCACAACTTTTATAATGCAGATTTTACTTCTTTTGACATCCAGCGCTAGTTCACAGCAAATTAGTTATAGAAATCTAAGCCAATGCACTAGAAGGACTTTGAGCGTAGTTTTGTTTCGCATTTGACCAACAGATGACCAGCTGAAACCTTGATCAGGATGGATATCTGCTTTCTATAAGCGCTAACAGTTACCAGTACCACGCGTAATTCATGTTATGCTCCACAGATGACGCTGGTAGCACTTCAATGTGGAAAAACTGTTGAATAATGATTGTACAGAACCGTACTAGGTGAGAGGTAATAAATAATTATCTATTTAATCATTTCAATTACATCTGCAATAAGAAGTTGTTTAAATTTAAGAAACTGAACAAGAATTGACATTTTCATTTATATTTTTTAATGAATGTCGATATCAGTACATAGAAATAAATACAGTAATTAGTTTTTTAAAGAAATTAATTATTAATTTTAACAGACTAGCGAATATTCTGAAAATGTGTTATGTTTTTACAGCTGTTGGCTAGAGAGTGATTATATAGGTGTGCAAAAATAGGTATTGTATATATGGACTTGTAAAAATTATGTTATGTGATCAGAATATTTTATTTACTGAACTTTTTTTGAAGGAAGCAAAGAAGGCGTTTGGACTATTAGCACTAGAATGTACCAAAGACCTCTTAGGACCGTCTACATTCGACATATACAGAAATAGTACATTGTAATACAAGTGTGGCAAGGGCTTCATTGCAAAACGATGTATGAGATTTGCAATGAGGCTTGCCACATGTGTGTTACATACTATTTTTTCTACGGTTGTGAAGTTATTTCCCATAGTCTTTCAAAATTTTAAATTTGTGAAAATGTAATCGAGGCGTGTGGCAAATTCTTTGTCGCACGGCGTGCGGTAAAGAGACACTTTCCGCAGTCATTTTGAAGTTAAAAAATTTGACTTTCAACACAATCGTAGAAAAATAGTAGATTGTAATACAAGTGTGGCAAGGGCTTCATTGCAAAACGATGTATGAAGGTAGGAACACGAGCGCAGCTAGTGTTCCTATCATACGAGTTTCGCAATGAAGCTTGCCACATGTGTGTTACATATTATTTTTTCTATGGTTGTGAAGTTATTTCCCTTTTTTAAAGTCTTTCCAAAATGTTAAATTTGCTGCCTGTCAGATTTTATTTAAAGTAACATTTTCCGCAGTCATTCTGAAGTTAGAAAATTTGACTTTGTAATTGCAATTCATGTGTAATTAATGTACATTTATAGAATTTAATTGTTATTACCAGTAAGTAATATAAAATTCTTTAAGGTGAACACACTATTTTATTCCGATGTGTGAAGATGTAATCAAAGCGTGTGGCAAAGTGATATTTTCTGCAGTCATTTTGAAGTTAGAAAATTTGACTTTAAGCACAATCGTAAAAAATTACATTGTTACAAAAAAAGTATATGAGGAGGGTCATTATAAAATGAGTCGTATCCACTTTTAGTCATATTCTAGTTAGCGACGTGAATTAATTCTTTACACTGCTGTAGTCATATCAGCATATATTTTGCTGTGCAAAATCGATTCTAATCGTATATAAAATACGTCTAAAAATTAAGTGTTTATCTGTAATGTGCCTTATCCACCAACCATGCTATTTCAAAGTGAATCTAATCCAATTGGACCAATCGTAAGGACGTATTTTGATCAAGCGATTCAGCATCCCAAGGAACAATTTAAAAGTCATTTGGACTTGAGGAGGTTTTAAGAAAGGTTTGTCAGGGTTAGGAAATAGTCATGTGCTTTATTGATATTGTAGTTAAGGCCTTTCAGGCTTCAAGTATACTTGCTCTTAATAGTAAGTTTTAAAGCATTCTGTAAGACCTAATTATAAAACTAATTTGCTTCTAGGATAATATGTATTTGTAATGGATTTATCATAACCTACATAAAATTCTCCATAAAAGCTAATTAGTTTTATGAACGTCTTAAATTCCATTTAGATTTAAAGAGGCTTTAAATTAGTCTTTATGGTTTTAACATATTTGCAATAAATGCATTTTAAATCCTTTTTAAAACTAGACATTTTCAATGCCTACTAGTACTTATTAAAGGCCATTACAAAACTAGACTCTTAAAACATCCTTGATAAATGTTGTGATGAAACCGTTATGCAGAAAAAAAGGCCTCTATAAATCTAAAAGGCAAATTTTAATTCCATAAAACACTTTCCAAAACCTCAATAAAACATTTATTATAAAAATAATAAACAATATGTCTGCCTGAAGTGTCGTTGATGCGTGTGTGTGTTTTTTTTTATCTAAAAGCATTTCACGACTATCTGATGTGTAATTAAGTCTTTTTTGGAAAGGTGGAAGAAAATAAAAAAGAGTGGCCATTTTAAAAGGACTGTTAAAACACACACACATACAAATTATTTTGAGGTTGAGTTTTAAGTTTTTTGTATCAAATGTCAACGTCCCAAACGTTTTATTACAGCTTTCATCCAAGTCCATGTGATCTTCGCCAAGTGCATTTGCATTTTTGTAAGGAAGGGATTATTTGTGATAGTATACAAAAAGACTAAAAGGGCTTCATTTAGAGTAAATGTTCTAGGTCATTACCATTATTAGAATATATAATTTAATGATCAAAATTTTAAAAGTTATCAGACGACGCTTTAAAAAGTTACTATATCTTACTAAAATTTCATTAGATTTGAAATTAAAGCTCTCATCTTTAATTTTCAAAAGTTGCAGTGTAGGACACGTAATTTTCTTGAGTTCTCTGAGCACAGCATAGCTTTGAGCGTCCTCTATCTGATTATTTCGTTGCCAGACTTCGTACTTTGTATTGTATTAAATAGTTTGTAACTAGAAAGTACTGTTTGTCTACGAGACGCTAGAGTTCAACGAGCCCAGGCTATTCGATTGTAGCGATTCACGGTCAATAAACTATACGGTTACCTCAATTAGCAGCTTTTAGACGAGAGAGACGCGCGGAGCGGGGAATCGAATGAAAGATATTCTGTTAGGGTCTACAGCCTACGTCAGCTGTAGACACTACAGGCATCTTTGTCTGTGTCTATTGCACGGAAATCAGATATGTCTGTCTCTTTCATTCGATTCCCCGCTCCGCGCGTCTCTCTCGTCTAAGAGCTGCTGATCAAGGTAACCGTAGAGTTTACTCACGGTCAATAAACGATACGGTTACATCAATCAGCACCTTTGGGACGCGAGAGACGGTAGAATTACAAGAAACGACTGAAAATTACCGTGGGAACCGAGAAGCAGCCCACTTTTTTAAATTTGCTGATTACGTGTGTCTATGCAAATTTTGTATGGATATTAAAATCATTATTATTTCTGAGGGGCTCTTGTTTTTTGGGCCTTTCTTATGTAGTTTTAACGATAAACTGCCGTTGGTTTTAATTTTTTTGTCATACCTGATGGCTTTTTATTACCTTTTAAATCGGCCTTAGAGAGGTTATAGTGCTCTACGCTTTATACATTTCAAATTCCATTTTATCTTCAAACGTCTGATGGCGTGTTTGCTTAAATCAGTTTAGAAAAAATAAATGCTATAATACAATTATTTGGATTCCTTCGTGGACATTCTTATAGCTTCTCAGTTCTAATATGGTTTTAAAAACCTGTTTTAAGGTAGCCTTCTAGGTGTTTTCTAGAAATGCGGGACGCTAATAGAAAAGCTTCTGACAGCTTTAAAATAGGTTTTAAGAAAGGTTTTAAAACGGCCCGAACAAGGTTTTCAAGAGCAGCACTATGCCTCACTAAGGAGTTTTATGATGGAATTTAAAAAGGCCTTAACAACCTTCATAAGGGTGGGCCCTTTTAGTCTACAAGTCGCTTTATGATGGTATTAAGGATATTGTTACAGCAAAATAGATTTTTCAAGGCATTTTATAAATAGTTTTATAGCACCCTTGTATACATTTAAGAAAATAAAATTGTTCCTTGGGATATTATACAGGGAGTGCAAATTAATTTCTTTCAAATTTAAAAAATTTTGATTGGATTGGAGAAACAATAATTCATGGAGATCTTTAAAGCCACGAATGATTCTTTGGCAAAAGAAAACGAAGATTTTCATGAGTCTCTTTGGAGAATCCAAATATCTTAGAATTTAAAGCCTTTTATTTTCATTGTATTGCTCTTCATATCATTTTTACGATGTAGTGTAGTTGCATAAGAGTTTCAAACATATTCCATTTTGACAAACTTTGTTTGTATACTTATTCAAATAGTTTTTTCAAAATGCGCCTTAACCAGTCTGTTACTCTAAAACGCTTCTTATCCAAATTCAATTCAAAATTTCTGAGAATACAGAGCATAAATGATTTAAAAGACTTCTGTTGTACTGATCTATTAATAATATTCTTTTATGGCCAAATCTAGCTACGAACAAAAAAATGTGTTAATAACGGAACACGGTTTTTTTCGATTCCTATAATTTTCGTCTAGTGGACAACGCGCCGGTCCAAATATTGGACCGACGTAAAATCCCTCCTCCTATGTTTCTGAGACGTCTTAATCTTGTCCATTTTAAAAGACCCTCGTAGGACATTGTTAAGATGTCCTCAAATACATGAAAAAATGTATTTATTTCCGATGACATACAGCTTGGCGTTAATACAGCCTTATTGAGCGATGGACGAAGAGCATCAGTCATCACTTTCTTCACTGTGATATGTGTTTCGCTGTACTAGCGGCCTCCCCATACATACATACACATTAAGAGCTCCAGTTGAGATTAAAAATCATGTTCTAGCTCTAAAGAAAAAGAAAAATAATCAGAATAAAGGAAATTAGGTGAAGTTTAATTTTTTTAATTAATACCTTTCTTTAAACTTACACTAAAGCTTACAAGTATAGATCAGAACACAGAATATCTAAGAAAAATGCTGACGCAGAAATTAGGTCGTGACGTCACCACGACATTGATTGTACATTTAGTTTTACTTTATTTTACTTTTCATGTCAAAATAGGAGAGGGTATTCAACGGCTGCGTGACGTAGACAAGGTTACTAAATCTATATGTTGTCTGATAACGCCTAAAAATCTAACTTCATCATTTTCAATATCCCTCCCTGGTTGCATCTTTGCGAAAGACTGAATTTTAATATTGAAAATGTTTCTAGTTTACTATAAGGAGCCTGAATTCGTGAAAAGTGCTTGTTGCATTTGCAGCATGACGTAGACAAGGTTACTAATGCTATAGGTTGCCTGGTAACGGCTAAAAATCTAACTTATTTTCAATGCCCCTTCCTGGTTGCATCTATGAGGAAGACTGAGAATTTTAGCATTGAAAATGTTTCTAGTTTGCTATATGGGCCTGAATTTGCGAAAAGTGCTTGTTACATTTGCAGCATGACGCAGACAAGGTTACTAAAGCTACAGGTTGCCTGGTAACGGCTGATTGCAGCATGATGTAGACAAGGTTATATCTCTAAAGTTAATTGGAAAATCGTAAAAAATGCCGAGAAAGCGCCGACGTTTGCTCTGTGCCGTCGTCAAAATACCGTCGTGGTAAAGATCAACGTCATTTTCTCAATTGATATTAGAAATTCTATTACTAAAGTACTATGAGTTGCCTGGTAGTAGTTAAAAATTTAACCTCATCATTTTCAACGTCCCTCTCTGGTTGCATGTTTGCGAAGGAGTGAATTTTTTAAATACCGACTTATCACGGTAACAGAAGGGCGAAATTTTTATGAAAAAATGCGAAGACGCATATTGGATCGAGGATAACTTTTTATTTTCTAAGCAGGAGAAAAAATGAACAAAGACTTTTACCTGGTCTCTTAACATTTTCTGCACAAGTGCCATAGTTTCTGAGATATTTAACTTTTATAGTAGTATTTTGACATTAAAACGTTCTTCGTCATTTTTAAACCTCTGTCTCCGAAAATTTAAATAGATTTTAAAAAAGCAAATTGTTCCTCAGTTTATGAACTTTTCACATGAGATTTTTTTATTTTCTAACGGAGTGATAATTTATTTGGCAAAAACCCTGTTGAAACGCCCATTTTCGCAATCCGAAGAAGGCGAAGTACATATGAAATCTTTAAACGTTCAACTCATTTTTATATCATGAGTTGTCACTGTGAAAAATGGAGAATTGCATCTTAGTGTGGTGACTTAGCAAAAAGATCGTGACCTGCTGGATTAAAGCTCTAAATTTTGTGCAATTCTTATATACCCTCAGTACTATCAATTCAGGGGGGAGGGGCGATTTCAGTGTCCGCTATCTTGAAATACGACGCCATCTTTGTTTTCTTTGGACTGTACCTGTAAATTTTCGACTTTTATTTGGTATTTACTAAATATCTCCCCAACTTCTAGGTTCGTAGCAAAAAGGCAAAGCACATTTGGTAGATTTTTATTTCTTTTTAGTAGAATTTTAAGGATTTTTTAAAGTTTGGTAGGTAAAATTTGCTGGTAGATTTCTGATAATTCTATCAGAAATCTACCAGCAAATTGTACCTACCAAACCTTACAAAAAATCCTTAAAATTCTACTAAAAAGAAATAAAAATCTACCACATGTGGCATCGCTGACGAGGACTCTCAGTTTCAGATATGGTGTAGTGTAGAGTTGTAAATTATACATTAATACTTGCTGACCCAGCAAACGTTGTTTCTCCATATAAATTGTAAATTTTTGTCCAAAAAATAAAAATAAAATTTCTGGATAGGGCCACCCTTATTCTCAGACCTACCAAATATACACCAAGAATTTCATAAAAATCGGTCAAGCAGTTTCGGAGGAGTTCGATAACAAACACTGTGACACGAGATTTTTATATATTAGAAGATAATTTATATTTGTCTTTTTGCTAGTATATAACTTATTTTTTGTAAATATTATTCGATCGAGGGAGATTATGAATGTGAAAGTGACAGTTATATTGATTCCAGTGATAAAGAAAATCAAATTCCAAATGAGTTTCAAGTGAGAAAAAAACGGCATTTCATAAAAATGTTTTTCCTTGAAAATTAAAATTGATGAGCGGGGTGAGAAAATCTCAAAAAAAAATTATAAACACAACTAAATAGAATATATATTCAAAAATATAAAATAAATTAATCAAAATTATGAAATTTTAAAATGAAAGTTGATTGTTTACGTAATCTTGGGGCCCGTTACCCCCCATAAATCCGCCCTTGCGGCATTTAAGTAGTGACGCGAAACGAATTTTTTGTGTATAATACTCTTTTATCATGACAAGCTAATGAAATGCCAGACGAGTGTGAATCGTTTGAAAATGCATCGATTTTTACACGACTGTTTTTTGATTTTTCGATACTTTCACTCAACATATCTACGGCTGGGCCCAAGCTTTTTGTCAGGGATTTGAAATATGGTTTATTTATTACAATATCTTTTTAAAATCCAAATGCCAGACAGGAATAAATCGTTTGAAAAAATGGCTTTTTTCGTGCACTTCTTTTAAGATTTAAAATATGTTTGGCCCACGCTTTTTGTCTGGGACTTGAAATATGGTTTATTTATTACCATATCTTTTTAAAATCCAAATGCCAGACAGGAATAAATCGTTTGAAAAAATGTTTTTTTTTCGTGCACTTCTTTTAAGATTTAAAATATGCTTGGCCCACGCTTTTTGTCTGGGACTTGAAATATGGTTTATTTATTACCATATCTTTTTAAAATCCAAATGCCAGACAGGAATAAATCGTTTGAAAAAATGGCTATTTTTCGTGCACCTTCTTTTAAGATTTGAAATATGTTTGGCCCACTAAAAATGTCTGTGAATTATACAATACATTTTCGTTTTGATTAATTTTTACAAAAAAATTCATTTCACATGAGAACCAATCGTTTGATTTTCGCGGAATAGTTGACAACTTGAACAATAATTTTTTCACTGTTGGGCCCTCGGAATTTGTCTGGCGTTTGTTATATCGCGATAATTATAATCTATTTACCTATATATACAATTCCCAGATAAGAACCAAATCGTTTGATTTTGACCATTTTTCTTACAATTTCGGATTGAAATTTCGGGCCTTCCGGCCCACGGAATTTGTCTGGCGATAAGTTTCCATCGGATGTTTTTCTTTAAAACGTACGTCTAACTTGACGCCAGATAGGAACAAAACATTTGAAATTGCTCATTTTCATGAAATTTTCTTTTTTGTTTTCCGCTGAGGGGTCCTGGATAACCCCTCCCAAAAGGCCCCCAAAAGGCCAGATAGGAACCAAACGTTTCAAAAAATCTGTCACTATCCCACAGTCTATTAGGTTTGTAAGTTTGTAGCACGAAAAAGGTGCCTACTAGTACCACAGTAAACCACATCTGTGTCACCTGTACTGATGATGTCGGGTGCACCCTCTTGTAATGCATCCGATATATGAAGAAACACTGGAAGAAAAATATGATGGCGTCGTATTTAGAAAACCAGCAAAAGCAGATCCAGTCTAAGTTGTCGTAAATTTAGTTTACATTAAAATTGATTGTGTTGCTGTAAACCAAACAGATTATTGTAATAACCTGAAAAAAGTCCAAAAGTTTGGAAGCTTGTATTTCGCAAAATATTGAAGTTACAAAAGCGGCTCTGGTCTCAAATTGTAGCAAAATTAGTTTAAATTAAGTCCTTTTTGCTACAAAGCCAGAAGTTGGGGAGAGATTTAGTAAAACCCAAGTAAAAGTCGAACATTTACAGTTACAGTCCAAAGACAACAAAGATAGCGTCGTATTTCGAGATGGCGGATACTGAAATCGACCCCGCCCCCCCGAACTGATAGTACTGAGGGTATATAAGAACTCTGCAAATGTTGGCGCTTTAATCCAGCAGGTCACGATTCTGCTAATTGCTTCCACCTCCAGTGGAAGTATAGTAACGACAAAAAAATTTTCAAAAATTTTTATTGTTCAAATACGCTTAGAATGTCATGAAACGTCGAGATTTTAAGTTTGAGTGAAAAAAATTTCTGTCTGTCTGTCTGTGTCTGTCTGTCTGTAACTTTTTTTTGTGCGCACGTTTACTCTGGAACCGTTTGAGATATTGACTTGTTTGGCACACGTATGTACTTGAACGAGATCTAGAACCAGATTATATTTTCATCTTGTTCCGTCGAAGGGTTCGGGGGTAAATTGGGGTAAATAGGTAAATCAAGCAGGTAAGAGTCCATAAAATTGGTATTTAGTATATACATGAGAAGCTAAGGTCTCAAAAAAAATTTTGGTATTAGCCCATGACCACCCCTACCCTATTATTAAAGGAGATGAAAAAAAATGTGATTTAGTGTGTGTACAAGAACCAGAAAGCTCAAAATAACCTACTACCGATGTTGGGTATCGTTTTATGGGTTTTTTAGGTAGAGGATTTCAAATATTTTATTATTAAAGTTCCATAAACAATTATTTCCAAAATTTTTTCGTTGTGAGTGACTTAGATAGAAAATCTGGATGTGGAAATGGTGATTCCTTGGGCAGCGGTTTTTTATCATCACTTGAAGTCGTTTTTTCACAACAAGCCTGTGCAAATTAGTAAAAAATCATTACAGTAATTTTAAAATTTGAAGAAATCCACGTTATTATAGCGTACGCGATATTTCTGAACTTGAAATCGTCTTTTGTAATTGCTCCACAAAAAGTGTTCAGTAATGAAAATAAACTCCTGTGATTGGTCCTAGCTGATTGAGTAATGAATTTTTAGAAACATCCGTTAGTAATAAACCCTTTTGTTCAAAAACTTATCGATAATTAATGAATCATTCAACAGTCGTAGAAAAAAATAATAACTGTTTAAAATTATATAAAAAAAATATCATATTAGGATAGTAGTTTGATTTGATCTATTATTCCGTAATTAATTTTTGTTTCATGTAAAAATATTTTGTTCAAATTTTACATGTGCACACTGGCCTACAAAGGAATTTTTTAAGGAGAACGATTTACTTCGCTTGTTGGACGTGGGTATAGGCAGCACAGGAAATTGCTGCTGCCGAAATATTTCATGTAATATATCATATATATTGTCGTAATAGTGGAAGAAGAATAGACGATTGTATTATGTTTTTTTGTCCTATAAGTAAAGAAGGGAAAGGCAATTTTCGTCATTTCCGTAGTCATCTGCAAAGTATATAGGCTCCACGACCTAATATAAAGCTGTTTTGTATATTGTTATACTAGAGGTCTTTGAATTCATATTACATATGTAAATGTAACCTCAGAAAGAAAATAGTGATGAGTGAAGTGTTTAAAAATAATACATTTCTGCTTACACGGTCGTTGAAAAATATTAGTTTGGGTATTCAGCAGAGACAAAAAATGATTATTTTCTTGTTTTATCATATTAAATGTTAGATATTATATGAAAGAAGTTGATCAGATGTTTCGTAGGGGAGATTTCCTGCGTGATCACATTCGGATCAACAGTATATGGAAAGAACATAAAGTTGTCATCTGCTGGGTACCCAAAATAATATTTTTTAATTACACAGGCACACAAAAAAAGTCAATTTTCTCAGGTTTCACATATATACTCCCATGTATTCTTGACCGCTGAACACAATCCGATGTCAGTTTTATAGAATTCGGTCAGGATTTTTTGTTAACCACGAAAAACAGGTTAAAACAGATCAGAATAGGGTTTAAAATATAATTTAAAGATTTTAAATAAGTAGACCTTGTATTCGAGGTATCTTTAACAGTTGAACTCGATCCCGATATCAATTTTGCTTCATCAGGTCCGGATTTTTTGTTAACCACAAAAAATTAAAAATTTTAAATAAGTGGACCATGTATATCGAATACATGGTCTACTTTTTGCTGCTGAACATGATACCGATGTCAGTTTCAACCAATTAGTGACTTCTTATTTATCCTGATTTATTATTTTCTGTTGTACCGTACTCTTTTCTCTTTAAATGGTCTGCGTAATGGTTTTCTTTTTCGTTTTATTCCTCTCGTTTTCACATACCTTTTCAATGTCCAACAGTAGTCTGCCATCATATTAACATCCCATCGACCTTGATATCTACGCTCCATTTCCTTTATGTCTATATGATAGTGCAGGAAATATAATTTCAAATTCATTAGACAACCTAATTTTCCGAATTTTTCTACCATGTTGGATACTATTTCTTTGTAGCCTTCGCTCTTATTGTTTCCTAAAAATGTATCAATAATTTCTTTAAAGTTCTGCTAAGCTCCCTTTTCCGTATCTGACAGTGATGAATTTCTTATCTCTTACATTTTCCTTATTTGTCTATCGTTAAAAATGCCTTCCTTCAATTTGGCCCTTTTTTTACCAAGACATAAAGGAAATGGAGCGTAGATGTCAAGGTTGATGGGATGTTATTATAAAGGCAGACTACTGTTGAACATTGAAAAGGGATGTAAAAATAAAAGAAATAAAACGAAAAAGAAAACTATTACGCACATCATTTGAAGACAAAGGAGTACGGTATCACAGGAAAGAATAAATCAGGTTAGATAAGAAGTCATGACCTGATTGGTTGAAACTGATATCGGCATCGTGCTCACCGGCAAAAAATACATCGAATACATGGTCTACTTACTTAAAACCTTAAATTTATATTTTAAATCCTATTCTGGTCTGTTTCAACCTGTTTTTCGTGGTTAACAAAAAAAACCTGACCTGATGGACATCGGGATCGTGTTCAGCGGTCAAGAATACATCGAATACATGGTCTACTTATTTAAAATCTTTAATTTATATTTCAAACCCTATTCTGGACTGTTTTAACCTGTTTTTCGTGCATATCAAAAAAATTCTGACCTAATTTTGTAAAACTGAAAACGGAATCGTGTTCAGCGGTTAAAAATACATGGGAGTATATATGTGAAACCTCATAAAATTGATTTTTATGTGTGTGTGTGTGCGTGTGTGTGTGTGTGTGTGTGTGTGTGTGTGTGTGTGTGTGTGTGTGTGTGTGTGTGTGTGTGTGTGTGTGTGTGTGTGTGTGTGTGTGTGTGTGTCTGTGTTATTAATGAAGCGGTTTAGATGTACAGGATGTTTCATAAGAGCACTCGCTTGTAGATCAATTCAAAATATAACAATTTAACCTAAATTACCTTTATACCAAGTAGCACCTCTGACGAGACGGCCCCTCAAAAATTCATTAAAGGTGGGTCACCTATTAAACGATATGGTATCCGAACATAGCAGATCCTGAGACTTTTTTCCTGAAATCTCTATGTACAATTGATTATCACTTACGGAATATTCACATGCAATGTAATTTTTGTGGGGCTTACAGGATGTCTCAGAATACAGGTCCAAAATGTTCTATCATCTGCAAAAGTTCATAAATATATTTTTCTCTTTGGATATGAATAAATTTTAATCGTCAAGTAGTACAAGGATGCTGAAGTATATGTTTGTTTAAAGGAGTCTTCTATATACAAGTTGCTGTGACTTCAGTTCTTCTTAACTTTTACCCTAAAAATTATTTTTACTCTGTACCATTTTAAGAAACTCATATAGAGAAAAATATATGGTGCAATGACTTATAATAAAATGACACCATCTCCTAATTCTTGTATCTTTCTACAGACTTTAAAACTATTAACATAATAATTTCTTGTACTGGCTAAATGCACAGTAGTGTGAAGGTCATCATGTAAAGAAGAAAAAAAATTTCTTGTACCAATTGAAACGAGAAATTACTATTATGATTATTATTTAAATGAGAGGAAAAAAAATTTAAACGTACCAGAACCCATGCATGATGTCAACTTTGGATCGGTTCTCTGTAGATTCACAAAAATTGTATTGCATATTTGCTGTTCCTTGTTTGATAGTCAACTGTACAGGGTTGTTCATTATATTTAGGCCACCCTTTCTTATCGTTATTATTGGAGATAGAATAAAAATTTTCGGACGAAAGTTGTAGGGCTGTAACTTAACCCCTTTAATAAGTCAGTGGGAGCACAGTGGCGTGCAGAACTCGAGGGGTAAAAGAAGCAGTAATATTTTTTTAATGGAACGCCCTGTGTATTGTTGAATTTCTGATTTTTTTTTCTCATTTTAAAAATATAACATATGATAGTCCTATATTTAACCGTTTTCGAGTTATTGAATATTAAAAATCGAATTTAAGCTATTTAATACACGAACGGAAATTACAATTATTAAATTAGTCCATAAAAATGACAAGTATTCTGTTATTATATGAAACGCTGACAAATTTAATAACAGAATACTTGTCATTCTCATAGACTACTTTAATAATTGTAATTTTCGTTCGTATAATAAATAGCTTAAATACGATTTTCAATGTTCAATAAGTCGAAAACGGTTAAAGATGTGTCTATCATATGTCATATTTTTGAAATAAAAAAAGAAGAATAATTCAAAAATTCACAATACACAGGGCGTTCCATTAAAAAATATATTATTGTTTCTTATACCCTTCAATTTTTGCCGCCATTGTGCTTCCATTGGCTTACTAAAGGAGTTAAGTTACAGCCCTAGAACTAACGTCCTCTTAATCCAATAAAGATATCATTTTTCAAAAAAATTTCTCCCGGCAAGCTGATTTTTGCAACACCCTACAAGGGGTGTGGATTTTTGGTCGGATACTCGGGAGACACCCCTCCATCGACCCTGGAAAAATCGGGTTGCCGGGAATTATGTGTGAGCACCCCCTATAGAGAAGGTCGACTTTTACTGTACTATCTCTAATAATAATGATAATAAGGCCTAAATATAATGAATAACCCTGTACATAATAAAGATTCCAGTAAAATTCACTGGGATTCAGCAACTCTCAAGTTAGGCTTCCATAACCTGCCATAGATCTGTTTCATTTATTTATTAATTTTTATTTCAAATTATGCAGAATTTTAAAAACCGATAATTTTTGACAAAAAAGCAATTAACTTAAGCGAAGCTTTAATGGGTTTATTTAAAAATTAATTAAAAATTCAATAGCAAAGCAAGTCAAATCTTACAAATACATCCACTCTATAAAAATTTAATATATATTTTATAACCCTACTTACTTGGAGAAATAATATGCAATATACATATACAGTGTGTCCCATTTAAGATGAACACAAGCTCATAAAATCTATATTTGTTGACAAAATCGGGTGTTTTTTTTGTTATTTAAAGTTTAGGGTTTAAATTAGTGTACGGCCTGCAACGATCTTTTCATACCTCAAAAATTCGAAAAATCATATTAGATTTTTTTATTGCATTTCTGACATTATAGAACATTTTAAAAGGCTTTCGTATCAAATTTCATTTAAATGCGTCAAAGGGCATTTATTTGATTAGAGGTCAAATTTGAAATGATTGCCAATTAATTCTTTAATAAAAAGCTAAGCAAAACTTGGAAAAAAATGACCGAATATGGAAAGGAAAATAGTTATTTGTTTAACTAAACAATAAAATTGTATATTGACTGCCGCGGCTGGTAAAATAGCCAAGGCAGTCAATCTATTTTTCCGCTGAGTTGAACATTGACATATAATTTTTTCGCCGATTGTTTAAATATATCTTTTGTAACGCCATATCCTAAAATGATGTTTATTTTACGGTTTCAATGAATGAAAACAATGCCATTATTGACAAGTGTATAATAAAGAAAAAAGAGTGAAATTAAGTAATTTTATTTAACAGTGTGAAATAAAACTTATTGGTTTCTATGGAAACAGCAATAGAATTTAGTCTATTTTTACAAAATTATATTGTTTTTTAATTTCGAATGGCCATACAAAAAATTTTGTATATAACTCGAGACTAAAATTTTTACTCATGTGGTTTATAGCACTCGCTTCGGCTCGTACTATAAATGGCCCACTCTTAAAAAAAACACCATTTTAGCCACTTGTTATATAAAATACTATTTTGTAACTCCATATCCTAAAATGAAGTTTATTTGACGGTTTCAATGAATCAAAACAATGTCATTATTGACAAGTGTAAAATAAAGAAAAAAGAGTGAAATAAAGGAATTTTATTTAACAGTGTGAAATAAAGCTTATTGGTTTATATGGAAACATAGAATTTAGTCTATTTTACAAAATTATATTGTTTTCTAATTTCGAATGGCCATACAAAAAATTTTGTATATAACTCGAGACTAAAATGTGTTTATAGCACTCGCCTTCTGCTCGTACTATAAATGGCCCACTCGTAAAAAAATACACCATTTTAGCCACTTGTTATATAAAATACTATTTTGTAACTCCATATCCTAAAATGATGTTTATTTGACAGTTTCAATGAATTAAAACAATGTCATTATTGACAAGTGTAAAATAAAGAAAAAAGAGTGAAATAAAGGAATTTTATTTAACAGTGTGAAATAAAGCTTATTGGTTTCTATGGAAACAGCAATAGAATTTAGTCTATTTTACAAAATTATATTGTTTTCTAATTTCGAATGGCCATACAAAAAAATTTGTATATAACTCGAGACTAAAATGTGTTTTTTTTTACTCATGTGGTTTATAGCACTCGCTTCGGCTCGTACTATAAATGGCCCACTCTTAAAAAAAACCCACCATTTTAGCCACTTTTTATATAAACCTATGTAACTCCATATCCTAAAATGAAGTTTATTTGACGGTTTCAATGAATCAAAACAATGGCATTATTGACAAGTGTGAAATAAAGAAAAAAGAGTGAAATAAAGGAATTTTATTTAATAGTGTGAAATAAAGCTTACTGGTTTCTATGGAAACAGCAATAGAATTTAGTCTATTTTACAAAATTATATTGTTTTCTAATTTGGAATGGCCATATAAAAAATTTTGTATATAACTCGAGACTAAAATGTGTTTTTTTTTACTCATGTGGTTTATAGCACTCGCCTTCTGCTCGTGCTATAAATGGCCCACTCGTAAAAAAATACACAATTTTAGCCACTTGTTATATAAAATACTATTTTGTAAGTCCATATCCTAAAATGACGTTTATCTGACAGTTTCAATGAATCAAAACAATGTCATTATTGGCAAGTGCAAAATAAAGAAAAAAGAGTTAAATAGTACAGTAGTAGTACATTTTAATACAACTGTGGCAATGAGTTTTGCAATGAGGCTTGCCACTACATACTATTTTTTCTATAGTCCTGTCCCCAAGGCATAACCCCGTAAAAAAAATGTTGTCCAGAGAAACGGATTTCAAATTTCTGTTTAAGGTTCATTATAGAACTAATTTTGCTTGGGTAGACACCGCGAATTTGGCGCCACTGTTTTTTGTGCGCCATTTTTAAAAATGGAGGATGATTTCAATATTATATTGTATTTAAAGAACTATAAAGCCTACAGACTTCAGTCTGGTGTCAAAATCTAGGTATAAGGGGTCAAAAAATATAACAGTGGTAAAATTGAACCCTTCAGATTAACCCTTACACCATTTTCAATGTAGACAAATAATAATATATATCAATATGTACAAGTATTAACACATTTTATTTACTTTTTTATACACTTGGCCTGACAACCCATTTGCAATATATAAACATTAATGCTGAAATGAAAGACAATGTAATATCAACACAAATACTATATCACTAAAAGCTGATTAAAATCACATTAAGTGTAAGCTAATATCAAGATCACCTTATGTTCAAATTTATATTTGTTTATTTATTTGTTTTTACAATCTTGAACAGTGCATTTACAGTAGGTGGAACATATAAGTAGAGCATTTCGACTAGGGCATCTTTTTGTTGCACAGGTTTTGCAAGAACATACACGTGTAACTTCGGTGGGCAAACGATTTAAAAAGTTTACAGGTTTCAGAACTCCATTAACTTCTTCCCATCCAAAGCTACATGGATCTTTCTCTACGTAGGCAGGATTTAAAACATTTAAACAATTCCTGACTACATAAAACGCCCTTTTAATGTGACCTTGAATGGAATAAGATGTCGGCGGAAGGTCAGTAAGAGGGACCGATCTCTTGAATTCACTGTACCGCAGATCGTCAAATGTTTCACAGTGCGAACTCCTTTTCCAGACACACACAAGATATTTTTCAACTTTTTCGAAATCGTTTTCTTCTTCAGTTTCAGCAAATTCTTTCAGGAATTTTACTGGATCAGCAGTGAGGGCTCCAAGTTTTGTTCCAATTTTGCTTACGGTGTCATCACCAGTAAGAATGTGAGCCTTGATCAAAACATTGGGCAATCCTGGAGGCAGTTTTCTATAAAGAACATGAAGTGGGATAAAGCGTCTTCTCTCTCCAGTTCCATAACGTACCCATAGCTCCGATAATCCCTGATTTAAAAACAATTCAACAAATCTAAGTAGCAACACAACAACATCTGTGTCATTTGACAGAACCAGGACTCGACGTGAACCA
Source organism: Rutpela maculata (assembly GCA_936432065.2). Classification (NCBI taxonomy): domain Eukaryota; kingdom Metazoa; phylum Arthropoda; class Insecta; order Coleoptera; family Cerambycidae; genus Rutpela; species Rutpela maculata. The sequence continues at coordinate 61,869,111 of OW386287.2, forward strand.
TTTCGAATTGCCCAGTCAACGTGTAGCAGCGAGAACTTCAGGAGTCAGGTCAGCCGAGAACACCATGAGGGGCTCATTCTTTCTGTTGGACTTACAAAATCGAATTTTATCATTATAAACTCTAACCAGGAAAATCTTAACTTCATTGTTATGAATCAGCACTGTATCATCAATATTAGCCATTAATTGTTTAATGTCAGTGAGTGTGAACCCATAGCCTGCAATCAGAAGAGGCTCTAAAATTTCGTTAGCCCTTTCAAAAAGTGTGAATTTATCCGAAGATTGACGAGAATGTGGTTACGAAATTATGGCACACTCATACTTCCGAATATATATGCGCATACAGTTCGGGTGAGAATACAAATCAGCTGCAAATACACTCGTATCACTGCTTAAATCAGCTACTCGACTAAACACTTCGTCTCCGAAATAACTAGCTGCTGATAAAAATGTGTTTGCTCTTTTGGACTCGCATATTCTGTATTTGTTCCTGTCGTCCGTCCCTTTGACCTTTATTCTGGCTGAACCACATATAAGACACCGAAGGTCTTCAGGTTTCAAATGAGCTGATGGGGGTGGACGCGCAGAAGTCAACGATCTTCTGAGTAGATGGCCTTGGTCCTCAACTGTAGTATCTTCTGCAAAAGACTCGGGCTCTTCACTACATCGAGGTGTTTTTTGGTTGATTTTATCCAAGGTTTTTTTCAGTGTATATGATTTGTAGCACTTGTTGTTACAGTGATAAACTACTCTGTCATCTTCAGTCATTAGTTTCAATCGTTTTTGAACATCATCTTTCCGTATTTCAGCGGCATCTCGGATTCTCTTCTGTCTATTTTCACTTGATGTTACTGTTTCATTCGTGTTAATTTGACATATTACGCATTTTGCTCTATCGAAGGACTTTTGATATTTGGTTTTTAGTAACACAGAAGTTAGAGACGCTTTACTGCCGCCTGTATCACCCATGTTCAAGTAATTACATCAAGGGGAAACCTGGAACAAACACAAAATCTATAAATGTTGTAGAGGGTTACATAAAAATTGAAACGCCATCTTGTAAAATGGCGGAAGGGTGAATCTGAAGGGTTCAATTCTACCACTATTGTATTCTTTGACCCCCAATACCTAGATTTTGCCGCCAGACTGAAGTCTGTAGGCTTTATAGTTCCTGAAATAAAAAATAATACTGAAATCATCCGCCATTTTTTTTAAATGCGCACAAAAAACAGTCGCGCCAAATTCGTGATGTCTACCCAAGTTAAATCACTTCTCTAGTGAACCTAAAATACAAATTTAAAATTCGTTTCTCTGGACAACATTTTTTTCACGGAATTATCCTGTGGGGCCGGGATTACTATGGTTGTGGTGTTATTTGCCTTAAAGTCTTTCAAAATTTTAAATTTATGAAGATGTAATCGAGGCGTGTGGCAAATTCTTTGCCGCACGGCGCGTGGCAAAGTGACATTTTCTGCACTCATTTCGAAGTTAGAAAATTTGAATTTCAACAAAATTATACAAAAAATTCTTGCCGCACGGTGTACGGCAAAGTGACACTTTCCGTAGTCATTTTGAAGTTAGAAAATTTGACTTTCAACACAATCGTAGAAAAATAAATTTTATTTCACAGAGTGAAATAAAACTCATTGGTTTCTATGGAAACAACAATAGAATTTAGTCTATTTTTACAAAATTATATTGTTTTCTAATTTCGAATGGGGATACAAACAATTTTGTATATAATTCGAGACTAAAATGTGTTTTTTTTACTCGTATGGTTTATAGCACTCGCCTTCGGCTCATACTATAAACGTCTCACTTGTAAAAAAAAACACTATTTTAGCCACTTGTTATATAAAATACTATTAAAATTATTCAATGCCATATTCTCTTTATTTTTGTTGTGATAAATTCAATAAAAATTAATTAAAAATCGCAGTTGTTGCGTGTTGGTTAGTATGGAAATTTTATATGTCAATAGTCACCGTAATAATCAAAGTTTGAGAAGTTATAAAAGTTCTTGCGAATTTCAAAAAAATAAATTAAATATTGTGTATTGTGTATTAAATATTTAATTGCCACGAAAAACAATAATTTTGCTGTCTAGGCATCAAAGTGAAAACTTTGCTGCCCAGGCAGGAAAAGTGACACTTTGGTGATTGACATTATTCATCAAAATTAGTGTTTTGCCGACTTTCCACGAAAAACTATGAACTATATATGTATAGAAAGCCAATAATTTTTCATAAAAATGCATAATAATACACTAAGCAAAGCAGTAAAAATGGTAAAATTCCCCGCAAGAAAACGATGAAAGGAATTTCCTTAATTTTTTTTGCAATACGCTTTATAAAATACGTACATCAAAATTTATATTGTCGCATTATCTTTTTTTTATTTTTAAGGGTGGAAACCACCGCTAAAAACTGAAAAATTAATAACTGTTCTAATTTTACGAATAAATTAATGAAAATCCATATACTTATGTTTTTGAGGTCGATGAATATGGCTGGCTGTGGGGTCAAAACTTATGAGGCGAAAATATTAAGGTTTGAAATCACCCTTAAATACTGAAAAATTAATGTCTTCTAATTTTACGAATAATATCACGAAACTCCATATACTTATGTTTTTGGAGTCGCTGAATATGATTATGAGGTCAAAACATAGGAAAGACGAAAATATTAAAGTTTGAAACCACCCTTAAATACTGAGAAATTAATAATTCTTTTAATGTCACGAATGAATTCACGAAAACCCATATACTTATGTTTTTTAGGTTGCTGAATATGATTATGAGGTCTAAATTTGTAAAAAAAAAAATGGTGGATTAAGAATGGCCACAAAGGAGTATAGTAATATAACTAATTTTATTAAAAATACAGATTGTTATAAATAAATCAAATTAATATAATTACATATAACATAAGTATATTAAATAACATGTTTAAACTGTACTCTAAAACATGCTAAAGTGCAATGCGTATTCTTCGAAAAATAGACGGCTATTGCTCGTTTCTCTACCTTCTATAGACATTTAAAATGCCAAACTGAACAGTTTCAAAATTCTTTCAAACTCTTATATCTCTGGAACAGTTTGTCGTAGGAAAAAGAATAAAAACCCAAACTCTTCGTTTTTTTATAAGCTTCATTTCATTCTTATATCATGTTTTTATCAATCTTATAGTTTTTGAGATATATCAATTTTACATACACAATTTTCATGCGTATGCGCTCAAGCGCCATCTTTAAACCTTTACATCTCTGGAATAGTTTGTCGTAAGAAAATTAAAAAAAAAAACGAACTATTCGTTTTTTTTATAACCTTCCTTTTTGTACGCTTACCATTGTTTATAAAAAAATATTTTGTGAGCAATTTCCAAAAACACGATTTTTTTAAAAAATTATGAAAATTTTCATGATTAAAAATGGATATAGAATGAAAATTAATTATTTTAAAAATTCTAAAAAATTTGAGCATGTTAGTAATAACATCCACAAGAATTTAAAAAAAATGAATTAATCAGAAATTAGAGCAATAAGACTTAAAAAAATGGCGCCTAAATTTTAAAATGCGCTACTTTTTTATTTGTAACGTTTCTAGTTTTCAATAAAAAAGGTGGTAATACGACTCAATCGAAAGGAAATTTTAATACCTTTCATTTTTACAAGAATAAAAATAGTTGTAGATTTTGAGTAATTTTAGATTTTAACGTCGTATATTTTTTCTGAACGTTCGGCGCCATTTTGAATATGCCATATTTCTAAAACTTAACATGGGAGAAAAAAAAATAAAAAAACGTTCGATTTGTTTTCGTAAAAACTTTAATTTTGTACCTTTGTATTTTTTTTTTATTAAAGTCCACACTTTTCGAGTAATTTAAAAAAAAATCTAAAATACTGATTTTAGGGGGTGAAAATTGCAATTTTCAGTTCGCGATATCTAGAAAAATATGCATTTTAGCAAAAAAGTGTATAAGACCGTTCTTTCTTATAATTTGATTCTCTATCAGACTATGTGTATTTTTGTTTTCTTTTGCACAACCCCTGAGAAGGGGTGGGAACCACCCCTAACTAAAAAGCAGGAAAAACGACAATATACCTAAATTCTTATGTACATACTTTAAGAAGCATGTTGAAGAAAAAAATTTGGAAATTCATTACATCGTTTTCAGGCTGCGATTTAGAAGCTTCATTTACTGTACTATAAAAAAACAATAATTTCATCATTGTTCTTATTTAAAATAAAGCATTTTTTCTTTTCCACGTTCCATTTTTTCTTTTTTTTTTCTTTCCGGAGGCTTAATGTAGGAAAAATACATGGAACTGCTTTCAGCACTGGTCCCCAATAAAATAAGAGCCCTTTTACCCATTTAAATGAAATTTGTTATAAATGCTTTTCTGATTAATACTAAGATATCAGATTTTGAATTAAAAAATCGCTAATATGATTTCTTGAATTTTGGAGGCATACAAGAATCGTAGTAGCCGCACTGACATCTTCCTATAAAATTGGCTTGTATTTGAATTTTCTTTCGATTCCTCGCAAGGAAAAAAAACCATATTTTTTCTTAAATTTTCATCCCTCCATAAATCTTCTTTTTGTTATCTCAAGCCTCATAGAAAACACATATTCTTTCTTACGAGTCAAGGAACAGCCCCTTCTGCTTATTGGTATGTAAAAGGAAAAAACCTTTTACTAAGTATCTACTAGTATCTCTGTTGTGTAACTCGGGCAAATTAAATCAGGAAAAATTACTCCTCAGGTTATAGATGTGTGTGGGATATTCAGTATATTTGAAAAAATATGTGGTGTGAATTATTATCACAAATATTTGACATCGTAATACGCTGATAGAAACATCTTAAACGATTAAAACGAATTTGAATAAAATAACGCCTAAAATCCTTCAGTTTTATCTTTTATTATAATAATTATATACAAAATCAATGATATTTACAAGTAATTAATTATATAGTGGTAACAAATAATTAACATAATTATTTCTTAAAACAATATAAAATTTGTAATAAAATTTAATTCAGAATAAATACAATAAAACCCGTTTGAAATATTTATACTAAACGTCAATTAAGTTTAGTTCATTTCGGTATTTACAAATCATCTCATCTACATTACAATATGCAAAACGCGTTGTGGAGTCGACTTTGTACAAGATGGAAAATTGGAAAATTTATTTAAGATATATAACAACACAGTCACAATTTGGTTATAACTGCACTGACACCAGATCACATTGGTCAAACGAATCGTTCTCGTGTTCAGGAGTTACATCTGGTTTCACTGGTCGCGGAGAGCCATGCCTGCCCTCGTTCTGTGATTGCTATACTGATATTTCTTGTATTTGCACTCTTTTCTTCACCGTACCTCCAGGTGGGTTGCTCGACGTTCTCATCGGTGGAGGTGGTTTTTCCTTCCGCAGGGTATTCTGAGTAGAGGATTGACAATCTGTCAAAGACGGACTATTTGTTATCATCGAATAGGAAGGAGGTAATTCGTGCCTCTCCTTCTTAGAGATGATAGGAGACTGTCGTGCTGAACTTCCCGGAGTTGAAGGTCTTTGCGACATGGGTATTGTCTCAGTTGAAGGCGTTGAATTGGAACGGGAGTGACGATTTTGGGTTTGGTTCTGTCTTCTACGGTCCCTTTCTCTTTGGTAGTAAATGCCGGCGAATATTAGCATGTTGAGCACCAAGAGTAGACATCCGACGCCCACTGTAACTCCCAGGGCTGCGGTATAGCTGTAGTAATGCCTGGTCGCCAGTCGCTGAAGTAGTTCCTCGCTGTCTTCATCCAAATCATCTACAAGAAAATGGAAATTATAAATGTGTTAGGTACATATGTAACAGATGCTAAGCCAAAATTTGTAGGGAATTATCTTGCAATAGCAATTTCTTTTACTGGAACTTGTTGCAAACATTACATAAAGTGCGGAGATAAAATTTTGGAGTAAGATCGAGTCTCGAAAGGCATTTGTTTCAGCAAAATAATTTATAAAATTGGCATTTTCGCAGTTTCGCTTAAATATGATTGGTTGTATAGGCTGCATGGCAGTTAAAATAAAAACAGATTGCTCGTTATGAAATTACAAAGAAACTTGTCCTGTCTACAGAAGCATATGTTACTAAAATTTCGTTGAAGTACATTAATGGACAAAATTATCGCATCATCCAAAATCCTGATTTTTAAATCGTTTTTCCTAAACCGTTTACCTGATTTTAATTCTTCTCAAATGAAGGGTCATGCTGATTTATATTAAAAATTATGTTTTATGTTAATTATTACAGCTTTATTGTTACACTTGTATTTAAAAAAAACATATATATTTTCGTTTCAAATTAGAATGGTTTTTCCTTTCAGAAGAGTTGACCTACAAAACAAAAATAATTGAAATTAGAAAAATAGTTTATAAAAAAACATGGCAAATTTTGGATGATATGATAATTTCGGTAAGGAGTTGAAATATTGAAATGTGATATTATGACTGTATTCACTATTAGTTAAATTATCATTAATTGTTTAAAAATTTCCATTCTTAATTGCTTATGTTTTTAACACTTAACAAATTGACCAAACATATTCGGATATACAGAATGACTCATTTAAAAGCCAAACATCTCTCTAAAATTCTTATTTATTGTGCGATTTGAATCAAATTTTACTCAAGTATAGAACAGATTAGGATCTAATTATGACCAGAAAAACATTCGCCTCCTATAAATACAAAGCCACCTGCGGTACCAAAATATGCGGAAAAAGAAAATCATATTAGGCATTTTTTTATCGGAAAATTTTGTTAATGAAACTTATTCCGAATTGTCCAAAATTTAATCAAAATAAAAAATATTGAAATTTTGATTAAAATAATGTCCAAACCCGAAAATATCATTTTAATTTCTGTTTTTCAATTTTTTTATTTTGATTAAATTTTGGACTTAAGATTTTTGGACAATTCTGAACAAGTTTCATTAACAAAATTTTCCGATCAAAAAATGCCTAATATCATCTTTTTGGTCTTTTTCCGCATATTTTGATACCGCAGGTGGCTTTGCATTTGTGGGAGGTGAATGTTTTTCTGGTGATAATTAGATCCTAATTTATTCTATACTTGAGTAAAATTTGATTCAAATCGCACTATAAATAATAATTTTAGAGAGGTGTTCGCTTTTAAATAGGTCACTCTGTATGTAGATTTCTTCACAACTTCAAGAAGAAACCATTCTTTTTTCTTAATTATGATGCGAGCTATACAGATAGAGATATTTAAGAAGAACAAATAAAAAACACAGTTTTGATAATACTTTCGTTTAAACTAATATCAGTTTCAAACAATTTTATGAAAACATGAAAGACAAAAATTTTATGAAACCCAATCTTCTTTCAAACTGGACATATCGGATGATGATGCTATTAGCGAATAGTCTCAAAATGTTGGGATTTTATGTCAAAAATTTCTAAATAACGACTCCCTGTTATAAATGTAACTATAGAAGTAGCAATTTTTATCAACATTCCGGTTCGCAAAGAGTATGAGCGGGTAGCAATGTAAAAAGTGTACCGAACGAAAATGGCTTCCATAAGATGTCTCGTATGCTGACTGTCTTGTGTACAATGTTTTAAGCTCGTGGACTCTGCATGGGGTGGGAAAAAAAAAATAATTTACCCCTAAATGTTGTATTTTTTTTCTCAGCTCCTATTAGACGGATCGCTTTGTAATTTGGCACAAATAATATTAGTGTTAGGATAGTTTATTTTAAAAAATATTACTCTTCTACGATGATTTTATGCATTAAAAAAAATTAATATATATTTTCAATGGCCTAAAGGGTGAGTGACTACCCTGTTTGACACTATTACCATATTCTGATATGATATGTATTTAAACTATAACTATAACATATAACAGTTACAATTTTATTAATGCGGTGGAACAAGATAAAAATAAATAATTATCTGAACTTGCAATATTACGAGTATATTATTTAATATTTAGATAAGTAATCATATAATTCATTCATGTTTAGTTATTTCACTTCAGATAAGACATCGCAAAGAAAAAGAAGAACAAGAAAAGCGACGTCAAGAAGAAAAAGAAGAGCAAGAAAGAAAGAGGAAGAAAGGCGGCGTCAAGAAGAAATGCACGAATTGAAGGAAATAATGGAAGACCTGGAAATAAGGCGTCAAGAGAAGAAAGAAGAACAAGACAACGCCAAAAAGAAAAAGAGGAACAAGAAAGACGCCAAGAATAACTGAGGAAAATCCTGAGCGATAAAATGAAAATCCAACAAGACGCTATGAATTCAATCACTAACGAAATTAAAGAAGAGATAAACAAGGTCGGAGATAAAGTAAAAAGACTTTCTTGATAAAGTCAAAACAGAAGTCAGTCAAGTCAAAGGGGAAGTAAGCGACATCAAAGAAAAGATGAGTGAGGTCGAAGGAGAAGTGGAGCGCCTTAAACGACAAATGAGAGAGAAAGGAGGCCAGCTGGTAGCATCATCAGGTCCTCCTTTAAAACCTCCCTCATTTGACGGCCAAAGCTCATGGACAACGTACAAGGGACAATTTGAGGCGGCTGCAAGTGCGAATAATTGGGATAACGAGGAAAAGGCTACGGCATTCGTTCTGGCGCTAAGGGGCCAAACCTCAGAGTTACTTCAGACCATTCCGGTGGAGAAACAAAGGGACTTCAATGTCTTGGAAGCTGCATTAGACTTGAGATATGGCGACCAACACCTTGCCCAAGTACACCAGGCTCAGCAAAAGGTTGGGGAACGCTTACAAGAATTAGAAGCTGCGATAGAGAGACTGGCACACCTGGCATATCCGAGTGCACCAAGAGAATTTCAGGAACACCTAGCCGTGGGAGCCCTTCTTGATGGCATCAGGGCCGAAGAATTCTTAGAATATCGCGGCATCAAAGTATTAGCGAGACTTTGGTGCGTGCCCTCGAAGTGGAAGCTGAAGTGCGTGCTGTGACAGTTGAAGAGGCATCTGTCTTACAAATCTCCGTAGCTCCATCTCATACTGTTACGTTCTCATATATAGTATCTTATCTCCGGAATTTTAAGTGTGTGTATCGTACTCGTGGTTTTCTTATATTATTTGTATTGTACCTAATACTTAATTTTTCCTTTTTTAAAAAACTTAGATAGTAGTTAGTGTTATGCACGAAATGGAAAGTTCTACAACTGATAGCAATAGTTCTGAGAGCAAAATCAGCTCACTTAATTTAAAAGGCAAAAACAGTAACAATGTATATAAAAAAAAATGGAGGTACTATAATCGAGTCAACCTATAAAACTTTCTTTACTGCTACAGTTAGATGAGGAAAGTGACTTGGATAAATAATTTTCTTTTTTATGAGTTATCATGTTCCTAATGGTCAATAAAATAAGTCTTATAGATATTCGTATGTAATAATAATAACAGCCCGTCTAATACTCTAAGTCAGGGATTCCCAACAGGTTGTCCGCGGACCCCTAGGGGTCCGGGGGACGATGTCTCAAAGGTCCGCGAAATGTCACTGAGATATTCAATTGTTTTGTATTTTACTTGACTTGCAGTGGCCATTATCCTAATCTAGTTCCCGCGTAAGTTCAGAGGTTATTCATCAGCTTTTACAGTCAACTATCACTAGCTCAATCTCTTTTAAGAATTTAAGCTTTTAAGGGGTCCTTGTCAGTATAGCGACCGATGACGGGGTCCCTGAAAAAATATTGTTGGGAACCACTGCTCTAAGTGAATTCCATTGCGACCACAAAGCCTTCAATCAACTTCCTTTGTTTGAGACATCCTTCCATTCTGGTCGGGTTCCTTTTTCCTTTGCTCGCAATATGGGTCCAATTTCTGCATCATTCAGTTACTCTTGTCTGAATGAATTATATGGTTACTTATCTAAATATTAAATAATACACTCGTAATATTGCAAGTTCAGATAATTTTTATTTATTTTTATCCTGTTCCACCGCATTAATAAAACTATAACTGTTATATGTTATAGTTATAATAGTTTAAATACATATTATATCAAAATATGGTAATAGTGTCAAGCGGGGTAGTCACCCTTCAAGCCATTGAAAAAATGTACTAATATACTAATTTTTTTTAATCTATAAAATCATCGTAGAAGAGTAATATTTTTTAAAATAAACTCTCCTAACACTAATATTATTTGTGCCAAATTACAAAGCGGTCTGTCAAATAGGAGGTGAGAAAAAAAATAAAACATTTAGAGGTAAATTATTTTTTTTTTACCCCATGTAGACTCCACGAGCTTAAAACTCTGTACACAAGACAGTCAGCATACGAGACATCTTATGAAAGCCATTTTAGTTCGGTAGGTACAGGGGCATTTTTTACATTGCTACTCGCTCATACTCTTTCCTTTTCTAATAAGACGATACTAGCTTGACCACGTTACAGAATAGCAAAGCACATGGTAAGAAAATTTAAATTTAAGACACTTAGAGTTATTAATTCAAGTACTATTATTTTGGGAGCCTCTGTAACAATTCTCCATCATTCGAGAGAAGGTTCTCATTTAACTTTTCTGAAGAATTTTGATGCGCTGAAGCCAGTTTTGGACAAAAAACTTTTTTCTATCGTGTCAGTTTTTATCTACCACTCCTTTTATTCCCTAAAAAAGGACGAAAAAAAATCTTGTCCTAAGGTTCTGATCTAACTTTCTGAAGTATGTTGACGCGCTGAAGCCAATTTTGGACAAAAAAAATTCTATCGTGCCAATTTCCCTCTATCACCCCCTTTTATCTCCTAGGGTGGCAGAGGGAAACTGATACGATAGAATTTTTATCTAAAATTAGCTTCAGCGCGTCAAAATACTTCAGAAAAGTTAGATCGGAACTTGAGGGCATGACCTTTTTTTTTTTGGCCTTTTTAGGAGATAAAGGGGGTGGTAGAAAAAAACTGAAGTTCGGAAGAAGATCGGAACCTTAGGACAAACAAGACCTTTTTTACCCTTTTAATGGTATTTTATAAAATAGTCCATGCCAAAGTTGCAAAAACCACAAAAGTGCACGGGCTGAGACCACCTCGTTGTTGAGCGCAGCCAACACGATGGTGATAGTCGCGCGGTCCCCCCCCCCCGCGCATTAACCCAAAACACCCAAAACATCCAAACTTGCTGAAAATTGTTTTCTACACGTTTTCGAGGGCGGGTAATATGGTGCTTATATTATTTAGCCTCCCACCCCTTACAAACTACCCCCAATGCCTAAAACCACCCTTTTTCAAATTTTTCGTTATTTGGCATACGAGGACTTGCTTGAGGAAACTCAATATATCCTGTAATATTTAGCAACCAGATATCCTCACGGGTTGAAACCACTCCTCCCTCAATTCTGAAGTGTCTCTCAAAGAGAAGGTTTTAAAAAAGGCATTCCCCGATTTGAAGGGTGGAGAACACCATCGTGGCATCACTTTCTCTTTTTGTTCTCAAAAACTACCCTTGCATGCTCAACATCATCGTTTTTTTTTTTATAGTGAGATCACAAGCGCTCATTGGATTAGGTTTTCTAGGGAGATAATTTTTTTATTGCAGCTTAAGAGGAGTATGATAGGAGGTATATATAGTCGTGTATGTGGATAGTTAACTTTCTTATTATATAATTATTTTCACATTATGTACATGATTTTTATTCTTATGCTAGGTATGCGTCATATATAATTAATATTAAATGTTAATTTATTCTTCGGTGTTTACAAATTAGAACCCATTGTTCTGGCCAATCGGAATGGACATTACACTCGTCAATGAGACTTGTTTCCATCTGGGTACATTCGCCATCATCGTCACTATCGTTTTATGCATTTAGGAATAGTTGGTTAGGGGCGAGAGGTTAAATAATATCAGCATCATGTTCTTCGCCATTGAAAATGTATAAAAAAACAATTTTCAGCATATTTGGATGTTTTTTGCATATTTCGGTATTGAGAGAGGGAGTGGCTTCAATCCCAGGAGGTCGTTGGGATGTCTGGTTGCGAAATTTTACAGAACATATTGAGTTTAATAAAAAAAAATCGATCCAACAAGTCCTCACATGCCTGACAACGAAAAATAGGAAAAGGGGGTGGTTTTCTGCGTTTGGGGGGTAGTTCCAGGGGAGTAGGGACCGAGCGACTATCTCCATCGTGTTGGCCGCCCTGGAAAACGGAGGACAGCTATGTTTGGTCGCTATCCTTGCACTTTTGTGGTTTAATCCTTTTTTTGGCAACTTTGGTAAGACGACATGCCCTAATAGCCCAAGCAATGGAGTGCTAAAATGACCATATGTGGGAAGTAATTAGAGACAGTCTGAATTTTTGCCAGTTGTTAGAACTCACTCAGAGGTACATTTTCCCAAAAGTCTCCGCCCCTCCCCCTTGCGCTTCCAAACTAAACACAACTTTTTTAACTTTTGTATGAAAAATACTATTTTCACATTTTTCATGTTCCCACTCCTCTATATCTGTCATTTGTTGACGTAAAAACTTGATATTTTAATATTTCAATATTCAAACGTTTCGCTTCCCAACGGCGTATGCAAAAATAATATTTGTTATGATATGACTGAAAAATAAATAAATATAAATCGAGGAGTTGCGATTCTTGTGTAATTTACAGCGAAAAAGTGTGGATCCAGGTAACTTTTTTATTTTTCAAAATAACTGCATACTATAATAGGCCGGGAGCCCGTGTATAAAATGTCTGACTATCCGGCGAAGTTTGAAAATATGAAAATTGGATTGTTCTTATATAAGTTAGCAATGAATGGACCGTCAGCGGGTTGGGTAGTGGGGGTGGCTGTCAAAGGGTTGAAAACACGTAAAAAAAAATTGAAAAAAAAAAAAACTATCCGGCGAACGCTGAAACTTATATGAAGGGAAGATTATGTTATATAATGAAAGTAGAACATAGTCAGCTGGTCGGGGGGCGGTGGATTTACCGTCAGCTGATCGATCAAACAGGTCCAAAAACATGAAAAATTTAAATTATTCGGCGAACTTTAAAATTTGGGTATAAGATAATATTTACATTGAGATTCACGAAAAACATAGTCAGCTGCAAGTATGTGGGTGGAAAAGTCGTCAGCTGGTACAGAACAGTGCCGAGTGTTGATCACCTGCGAGGCAGCGCGCATCACCTTTCTTGCATCAGCTGACGACTTTTCCACCCACATACTTGCAGCTGCCTGCGTTTATCGTTAATCTTAGTATGAATATTATCATATACTATTTCAAAGTTCACCATAAAGATTTAATTAGTAATATCGATATTGATAACTTAATGTTAGAAAACGTGCGTGCGGCACTCCCGAGTTTCTTTTTTTAATTTGATTAAATATTCAATTTATTATTAATATACATTATTTTATGAGAATACAAATTAATACATTCTACATTTCAAAATTATACAGGATGATCTGTTCAGAAAATTTATTTAGTTTACTGAAAATAAAAATAAATTTATTCGGCTTCCGATAACAGATCTTCCTCATTCCCATTTTCATCCAACTCATCACTCTCTTGATGCTCAGTGGGTGAAAGATCATTTTTTTCTTTGTCCCTCGCATCTAAATAAAATTATTATTTATAAAAAATTGATTAAGATTATAATAGGATGAAAAGTGAAAAGCACAAAAGTTTGAATAATTTACCAGAGGAGAACCTAAATAATGTCGTTAACATAATAGGGAAGTTTGTTTGCACGATGTATGGGTTTAGAGCTATAAAAAACGTTAATGATGCTCGTGTAGCTACCTTCACTAAGGTGTATAAATTTAGCGAAAATGATAACGAATTTCGGTTACCACACAAAAATTTTGATGCATCTCTCTCGCCTCCGTCGAAATCGGAACTTGTACAGCACGTTTTAAGAACTGTATATGTATGTATACGATTTGGAACAACGCACACAAACAAGTGCCATCTACATTAGATCCCTTGGTTATGGGTGACAGCTTGAGGAAAACAAATTTAACTTGCAAGTGGTTTGATGGAGATCAATTACTTCCGTAAGTGGAAATGATTATCCGAGATGCCACAAATACTGAAGGTATTAATTATATCATTTGTGCTTTTCACTTGTCATCCTTTTATAAGTAATAATTTTTTTTAGATGCGAGTGATAAAGAGAAAAATGATCTTTCACCCACTGAGTATCAAGAGAGTGATGAGTTGGATGAAAATGAGAATGAGGAAGATCTGTTATCGGAAGTCGAATAAATTTATTTTTATTTTCAGTAAACTAAATAAATTTTCTGAGCAGATCATCCTGTATAATTTTGAAATGTAGAATGTATTAATTTGTATTCTCATAAAGTAATGTATATTAATAATAAATTGAATATTTAATCACATTAAGAAAAGAAACTCGTGAGTGCCGCACGCACGTTTTCTAACATTAATTTATCAATATCGATATTACTAATTAAATCTTTATGGCAAACTTTGAAATTCGGGTATATGATAATATTCATACTAAGATTAACGATAAACATACTCAGCTGCAAGTATGTGGGTGGAAAATTCGTCAGCTGATGCAAGAAAGGTGATGCGCGCTGCCTCGCAGGTGATCAACACTCTGCATTGTTCTGTACCAGCTGACGACTTCTTCACCCACATACTTGCAGTTGACTATGTTTTTCGTGAATCTCAGTGTAAATATTATCTTATACCCAAATTTTAAAGTTCGCTGAATAATTTAAATTTTTCATGTTTTTGGACCTGTTTGATCGATCAGCTGACGGTAAATCCATCGCCCCCCGCCCAGCTGACTATGTTCTACTTTCATTATATAACATAATCTTCCCCTCATATAACCCTTTGACAGCCACCCCCACCGCTACCCAACCAGCTGACGGTCCATTCATTGCTAACTTATATAAGAACAATCCATTTTTCATATTTTCAAAGTTCGCCGGATACTCAGCCATTTTATACACGGGCTCCCGGCCTATAAGGAGTAAACTGTAGCTAATGAAATGAGGATTTTTTTTCATTTGGAGCATTTTTTTATAAAATGCATAGGAAGTGAGATAAAGACTTTGTAACATCAACATTGCTTTGGTGCTCAATCCCCAATGTATCGTTCGCGCAGGCAATGAAATCCAAAATTGACCGGAAATTTTACCAGTTGTTAGGAGCTAATTAGAGGAGTATTTCCTCAAAAATCCCCGCGCCTCCCCCTTACGCATGCCTCCCTACCCTCCCTTAAACATAAAATTGCAAGCTTTTGATTTATCGCTCATTCATCGTTACTCTTAATTCAAATAATAGCGTTACCGCTGCCAGTACAATTGTACGATTTGTAGTACAATAGAGGGCTTGCCAGTACATCAGCACTCCTCTTTCGATTTTGGCATAATTTATGTTTTTTCTGTTTAAATATATTTAAAAATTTAAAGCCCAACTACATACGTGCTTAGCATACATATACCATATACTATTCGGAAATTCCTGGACTTTCCTCTAACGGCCGGCAAAACAATCTCACAATAGAGAAATGATTGCTATCGAACCTACATACACAAGCAGTGTAGGGATATCTCAAGACTGGGATTCCCATGAAAGTTCTCCAGCCAGTGACTTCTTCGAAGACTTTTGCGTCAAATGATCTTTTGCGTTTAGTGCCATGTTCTTGTAAATCTGCTTGTGAGAATTATTGTGGATGCAGAAAATCGGGTTTGCTTTGTTCAGCTATGTGCGAGCACTGCAGTGGATATTCGTGTCACAACGCACCAATCGTGGACGATGATCAAGACATAATTAATGATAATTAAGCATGTATATAACGTAAATAGTAATTTATAAATAACCTAGTAAGATTTGTAAATATGCACTATTTTATGAATGGGCTCATTTAGCACTTTTTTTTATTTGATTATCGGAAAGATCTTATAATTTTAAGACACTGTGCAAAAAACTAGAATTTTGTGAGACCTACAAATCGTCAAAAAGAAATCATGAAAATGGACCGCACCCGCCTTGTCAGTATCGGTCGTTAACGTCACTTGATAGGAACCCGCTAGCCGAAGCGGCTAACTGCAGCGCATTGTTATAGTTTCACGATATTAAATTGTTAACTCAAGCAGTGTGTTTTGAAACTTTTGCGTGTTTGTGAAGAATTTCAGTTTATTTCACTGATTTATATTACTATTTTCTGACGTCACGTTGTTGGTCGCGCCGCGCTTCCAATTCCCTCTTTAAAAGTCGTATATTTCGAAAACCACATATCGGATTCATCTGAAATTTTCAATATCGTTTAATTTTAAGTAATACTTTATCCACAAGAAGTAACAACTACTAAATGAAATTCATTAAGTGAGCCCATTATTTTTTAAAGTAAAACAAAGTAAGAAAATGTAGATAAAAAATAAAAAGATGAAATTAACTAGTGGTGGGTGGGAGGTCCGTGATCCTGTGGATGACATTGATTTCTATTACTCAAACTAGTAACAGTTTATTAAACTCCACAGCTGCTGGTTGCCAGTCCGGGTCACGGCGGGTCCATGGGGTGGTGGATAATGGAGCGATCTTAAATTTTGAGGTTAGGAGCAAAGCTCCCCCGAACCAAAACTGACAGAAACTTATCATAACAAAAAAAAACTGTTTTCATAATAAATACATTTGTGAAAGTTTATATTCTTATTAAGACCTATAGCGTCATTAGATGTTATAATATATAATCGGTTCATTGGCGTAATTTCAGTATTTTTATTGGGTAGGCAGGAAGTTTGCCTAATTGTATTGAAAACCTTTGACTTGCTTTCAAAATACTGGGTGAGCAGTTGTCTACCCACTAAACACTAATTTATTAACTTACTTAATTACAACAATTTACTTAACTAATAACACACTGTGTACTGTGTGTACTACTTGATCACTTTACTCTCTTCTGATCTTACTACTCTTGCTATCTAAACTGAACTTTTCAACTGACAATTAGTACTGCACTAACTTCTCTCCTTTTGGTTTACTCCATGCCTTATATACCTAAAGATGACAGATCTAGAAGCTTCTCTGATGACGTCACCATACTCTAGACAGTTCCAGAACAGATATGTCATCACTCTAGACCTTTTAGTAAGTTCTTTCCACATTCAGACATCCGAACTACTGAATTCTGTGCCTACTTTTCAGTGCAACTAACATAACCTTAAATCTTGAGGGGTTGCAACATATTACAGTATTATGTTTACAGAGAAATGTTATAATAGCTTTTTTTAAAGAGTAGATATTAAGAAATAATACTGCATTATATTTATGAACTTAGAATAAATAATGACGGAGATATGAACGATACATAAAAGGCTTGCAAAATGGATTTTTAAGTGGGGGTGGGGAATTAAGCGCAAGGGTGAGGGGCGGGGACTTTTGATTGATTTATTGATTTACCAGCATGCGGTAGGCATTGCTGCCACTCCCAGGGTTATACAGCTAGGCCTGCTACGTCCACGCTGGGTTGGACTAAGGTCATGCTTGTTGCCAGCAGCGAGAGCCACATGGCGCATGGTAAAGGAACATGGGATGGGAGGTGTAGGTATTTATGAGATGCGTTCCCGCATTGTGTCGTGAGGGAGCGTTTAAGCTCCCTTTTTTGTGTTTTTGGTTCTGGGCATCTGCCTCTTCTGAATCTTCGTGTGAAATATGTGCTGTGTCTTGATATGGAGTGTTTATGCTCCTCTTTTTGTGTTTCTGCTTCTTCAAATCTTCTTTTACTGAGTCTTCTGATTCCTCGGTTTCCGATGCTGGGTTGGATTTGGGTCATGCTTGTTGTCAGCAGCGAGAGCCACATGACGCATATTTTTCCTCCCTTTTCTTTCCTAGTTTTTTTCCTCTCGATTGTTGTTTTCCACGTGTAACTTGGTCTCCCTATTTTTATTTTGCTGCTGTTCAGTGTTAGCGCTTTCTTCTGCTGTCCTTTTTGCTTTAACCTTCTTGATCCTTGCCCTTATCTCTCTGCCTACCAGGGTATGGTCTATTTGTGTGATAGAGCTTCCATTACTCCAGGTGTCAATGCAGGTTTGACTTTTGCTCCATGTATTTCTTATTGTTAAGTCAAACATGTGTGCTAAGTTTTTCAGCGCGTTTCCATTTTCGTTAGACCATGTGTGGAGTATATGTGCATTGAAGTCTCCTAATAATATAATAGACATTTTTCTTGGTTTTTCATAGCATTAGTGTGTGCCGATTTTCTTTTTCTAATTGATGGCTTAGTGCTCCATATAGACAGTCCTCTCTTCGGTTATTACTGATTTCTTTCTCCTCTTTGCCTCCTGGCACGATTTCCCTGCACTATATATACCATTATTTACTGCGTTAGAGGGGAAGCACTGTGTAAAGTTTTGGTTTGTATACCTAATTAAACACTATCTAATATTTCTTATCAATTACTGAAAATGTTCCGAGATATGTATTATTTTGCAAACACATCCACTTATACTTTTTTTAACTATATTTTTTACACGTTGTCACTATTTAACTTTTATAAACTTTTATGGGTATCCATTGGTGACAGAGCATTATAAAGCAGGTCTGGTCGCCTCGACAGCAAGATGACAAGTCCAATGTGTTGTCGCATTGTGTTCTTTATTTAATGTTTATGCTCCTTTTTTTGTGTTTCTGTTTCTACAAATTTTCTTCTTCTCCTTCTGAGATTTCTGATGCCTCGGTTTCTGGTTCTGGTAGGGTATATCGCTGCGATTTCTTTGTGGAGTTCATTTTTCCCACTCGCTTTCTTTTCCAGTATGTTTGATCGCTTCTCAGTTTGTTCATGATCCTCTTAGTTGTTGTTTTCCACGTGTAACCGGTTTCCCCATTTTTTTTTCTTTTTTCGTTTCTTCTGGTTTCTTGAGTCAGTTGCATGAATACCCTTCCTGCTGTCTTGTCTGATTGATCAATGATCAATGATCTTGATCATTTTGTGTGATTGCCGTGGCTATATTTTCGTTTATATTTTCCGTCCTTATTTCGATGGAGCTCTCTCGTCTGGTTACCTATGCAACTCCTCTACTGGTCTTTTCAAAGTGTTGGTGTGTGCCGCAGTTGTTATGTTTTCTCCTTCTAATTGATGGCTTAGTGCTCGATTTTTGTACCAGTAGCTGATGTGTCTTCGTTGTTACGTTTTGTAGTGGATACATTATTTTTGTGTTCTCTGCAGAGTTATTATTTCTTGCTTACTTTTTGCGTATTCTTACGGACCTAAACGTTTTCAATAAAATTCTTTAACCTTACCAGAGCCATACCAGATGTGAAGTGTAGACAGTCAGTATGTTCTTATAGCATGCATGAGATTTTTTAAATTTTAATGGCACTGAAACCAAGCTAATGATGGGCAACAATTTTATCCAAATTTTTATTATTTTTGAATTTATTTAATTTGGCGCGGTGTACTGTTACTCTAATAGTACGCCCCTGGTAGTATTTGCCGGAAGAGAATTGTTTATTAACTTATTTCTAATTTATTGCATTTCAGGTCTGTTTATGAAATTCTTTAAGTTGTCTACAGGTACTAAGACATAAATATTTTAAGGGTAAAGTGGACTTACATTTCCTTCCTTCGGGTCGGGTACCTACTCGATATTTGTCGACTGTTTTCATTTTTTAAGCTGCACTGAAAGATTTAATCACTCGTATTGATTAAATATTAGCCCTTATCACTTAATTGTTGCTATTCGGACACTACCACCGCATGCACAATTTTTCACTTCACAACGAATGTACTTTTGACCTATTTGGGCCAGCTTATTACCGGTTTTTCTTCCGATTTAAAGGAACGTTAAATAATAGGCGTCTATTCACCGTAACGTCTCTAGAGGGACTAAGGGTGAGGGGCGGGGACTTTTGAGAAAATACTCCTCTAATTAGGTCCTACGAACTGGCAAATATTCAGCATGTCTCTAATTACTTCCGACAAAAAACCTTCATTGCCTGCGCTATAAATACACTTATCTTTGCCGCGTGGTCGTTGCTAGACAACTAAAGGAAATATTAATATTCCACATCAAATGCTAGCAAAAATTCAACACCATGCAATCTGATCCTACACTTTTTACTGTAGGGAATTAAAGAAAATACGATTATAATTTTAATTTTGTAAAATTAATAAAAATGTATGTTTTTAAATTTATTTCGAGGTTTGGCCCCGGAGTCTCTAGACTCCTAGTCCCCCGTCCAGTCCGACACTGGGTCTTAAGTCAGTTTTATCGAGTCATTCCAGACCATTTACGTTTATAAGTAGTCTTAGAAATGAGCTTTTAGAATATCTCATAGAGTATATCATTAAAACTAAAATTTTTACTTGGGTAAGTAAATCACACGCGTTTCATTGAGTTTTCACTGCAGAAATGATATAAAATTAGGATTCACAAAGTTAATGCTTCTATATATACTTCTTTTATATGGGGGCGTTTTCAAAAGTTGAAGCTGTCTATCAATATGAGATTGTATTTGAAGGGCGATAAGTCAGAATAATAAATTCAGAAAATGCTTTTGAAACTTGGCAATGAAAAAATATACGAAACTGACTGAAAAATAATTAAGATAATTCAAAATTTGCTGCTCGCTAGGTAATACAGTAACTTTATACATTCTACCTGACGTCAAATCAGGTATCTAAGCTTTTTTTACAAATTAATGTTAAATCCAAGTTAACGACCTCGGCAGACCTCCGGGTCTTGGTCAATAATCCAAAAAACTGTGAGATTTTTGTTTTTTTTTTTCAATTTCTGTTGATTTTGGCACCTAATGACTACTTTTTTGGTAAAAACAATTTAGTACTTTTTACAGCTGTTCAAAATTTTGCAAAGTTTTCATATTTCGACGTTTTTAACAATTTTTAACTTAAAAATCTGTGAAATACTTACTAGTCCGGTTAATGAAAGAGTTGTTGAGAACATTTTGGAGGGGAGAATTTTTCTCTTCAGGAATGTGTTGGGGGTAGTCAGGAGGAAAACATACTAAAAGTCCTCGCCCCTAGCCCCGCCGCTTCAGTAGGAGAGGGGGGGGGGGGGTGGAAAGGTTACTTTTTTCGATTCTTCGCTTATATCTCGGAAACGTTGCGTCGTACGAAAAAACGATGAATTTTACGTAGCCACCACAAATTGCGGAAACTGAGGACCCCCTTTGCCAGATGAGTTTATGTATGAGATATCCCCTATCAATAATCAAATCAAATTTTGGTGTATGTACGTTTGTGGCGCCGATCGGATGCATTTTTAGAATTTCTAACATTCAAAATGTTTTATTTTTTTCAGCATATTTTAGTACCACGGGTGGCTTTGCCTTTATAGCAGGTGAATGATTTTCTGGTCATAAGTAGATCCTAATTTGTTCTATACTTGAGTAAAATTTGATTCAAATCGGAAACAAAATGAAAAAGTTATAAGGGTATCTTCATTTTAAGTGAGTCACACTGTATATTTAAGGAAATGTATAGATTTCGACAAAATATTACGTTAGTAAATACGTCCAGTGTTGTAAAATAAAGATTGTTTTGTGACTGTGATTTATTAGCAGACCACGGTAAACCGCTTTGATAGAAATATACAAGGTACATAATTGATTTTTTTTTCCTTAATTATCGATTTTCGCTGGCGAACATCTCGTAAACTATAACACATAGGAAGAAAATGAATATAAACATTCTTGTGGAAAATTTAATTACGTTTAATTATGCATAGATTACCTTTTCCCATACGACGCATCGTTTCCGAGTTATAAGCGAAGAATCGAAAACAGGAACCTTTCCACCCCCCTCACCCCTGAAGCGGCGCGGCTAGGGGCGGGGACTTTTAGTATGCTTACCTCCTGACTACCCCTACTTGGGCATTCATTGATTGGATTATACCTACTATTACTATAATTAGGTTCAGAAAATTAATTTTATCCCGAGCCCCAAATAAGATCAGAGGGGGGCAAAAAATATAAAAATACCCCCCTCCCAATACATAGTACTATTATATTTAATGGATAGAAAAAGAGGAAGGAATATTATTAAAAGAAAATTAAAAAAAATCAATTATAAACAGATCTTATACTTTTTAAACAACTTTATTTCTTTTGGTCGTGTTGTCTGTGTTGTCCGTGTTGTCCGTGTCGCTGCTCCCTCTTATCTTCTTTTCTTCCTTTTTTTGAGCCCAACCCCTCGTCGTCTGATTTTTCTTCGAGATATGGAGAGCGTATATTTTTACTTAATTCAGAAGCATTGTCGCAAGACTGTACACTGCAATGCGTGCAAACTGTCGAACATTTTAGGGTGGGCGGGCGGTTTCGTGAACGTAATTCGAGGATTTCTCCTGCATCCCTGAACCGATTGAAAAAATTTTTTTACTTGTGCGAAAATCAAAAAAATTTTCAATAGTCTGGTACCACTTTATAATGTTGTCTCTAAATGCCTATCAAAGAATTCTTTGAATCGGTTCAGGGATGTAAGAGAAATTCTCGAACTACGAAATCATTTTCTTAAGCACGGCACCGGCAACCTTAATCCAGATTTTTTGCAACTACACGCATTGCTACAGCCCCTCTTGTAGCTGCATAGTATCAGCTGCAAGAGTTGTTGCGGTGCTGCATCCCTGGATATTATTTTGGGAGTGAGGCCTTGGAATGTGCGCACCCAGCCCCAATCAACAGGATTATTTTCCACACCCAGCCACTTCTGCACCTGAAAGATATAGTAAAAATTGTAATATTAAAGAAGTAATATTTATAAGTATTATTTTTACCTGGTGGTATGTCCGCAGGGAGGTAATCTAGCAAGATTGAAATTAATTTTTGCTGCAGCCCTCGCAAACAACTTGAGTAAATCATTTAGATTTTCGCTTGAATCATGATAACCAAGCCTGCTTCAGCAATTTTCTCAGGTGTGGTATTTGATTTATAAAATACAGCAATCTTCTTCTCAAGGTCTGGATATTTTTTGACTATACCAAGTAATTTCATTTTTCCTTGCGCGCAAGCAGTGCCGATGTAGAGTCACATCCACTGAAGGCGTGCAGAAATAGAAAGAGTTCAGGAGACTTGTATTCGAGGAGGCGTTTGAATAAGTTGCGTCCGGTTCTTTTCCTCTCCCACATA
Organism: Rutpela maculata; assembly: GCA_936432065.2. NCBI lineage: Eukaryota > Metazoa > Arthropoda > Insecta > Coleoptera > Cerambycidae > Rutpela > Rutpela maculata. Next base: position 61,892,209 of record OW386287.2, read on the forward strand.
TTCTTTTTTTTTTTTGAGAAAAAGATTAAGTGTTTCTCTGTAATGCCAGTGAGAATGATTGGAAGATCTATGTCTTCACCAGCGATCATCACAATGTCGTTTGTAGAAGCCATAGAAATGGCTGTGGTGACAATTAGCCTGTCCGCATCTTATTCTGCCTGGATTACAATAATTTCCTCTTTTTCAAATGTGGTTTTAATAAGTTTAAAGCAAGCTTGAGATCACTGGTAGACAACCAGCCTCAGTTGACCGTTAGTGAAAAAAAAAACTGAAAAAAACGCTAAAAATGTCAAAATATGAAAAATTTGCAAAACTTTCAACAGCTGTATCTCGGATATTATTTGATCTACAGTCCGCTTTGATACCAATTTGTAACTTTAGCTTACTTTTAAAAAGTACTATAGTCTGTTTTTAAACCAGGAGGACTAAATGTAATAGTCCCATTCACACCATATAAGTAACCAGAAAATACACTAGAACCTTTTTGACGTTTTTAGCAACCAACAATACACCACTACAGTATATTTGTGTGCATTTTATTACATTATATACAGTGTGTCCCAGGATAGATGTAACAAGAGGTGTAATGGACCAAAAATTTTGGAATTTTGGAATAGTATTTGGGGATTGTGTCCTGCTTGTTGTAAAACTAAAGTATACCAAAAATGACTTGATTTGGTGTTCTACAGGGTGTTTTATATGCAAAGTTGTAAAAATCACCACTAATAAAGTACCTTTATTTTTCAAAATATGAAAAAATTCCACTAAGAAAAGTTATTTAGAATGCAATTTTATACCTCTATAACCACATTTCAGGAACATAAAATTATTTTTTTGAAACTTCCCATTTTTTCAATAAATTAGTATTTTATTTTGAGCCATTCAATTAAAACTGCATAGAAATTATTTTTTGTGAATTAATATTTAAAGTTATGTAGAAACTAAAAGTAGGCTATGAGAAAAGCAGTGGATACACATTTATTATTGACATATCTGTCAAACGTAGTCAATATTATCCTTAATTTCTGTTTCAAATTAACGAACCAAGCATAAAAAATTAAGTGAAAATGGTACTCATAGTACATGAAAAAATTTATATTGTGCAATGCTACGGAATTGGCGGTGAAAACTCGCTAAGAGAAGTGGTAAGCCAATTTAATTTGAAATTTCCAAACACTGCTTTGTCACGTACTCAGGCTATGAGAATAATTCAAAAGTTTCTGGCTACTGGTAGTGTTCTTAACATGGAAAGAAAAATAAAAGCATATGATGAAGACAATGTTGGGGCTATTATAGCTCATGCCTCTGTTATAGAAAATCCTAGGATGCCACTAAGAGAGAGATCAACGCTCATTAATATTAGCAAGTCTGAACTCCAAAGAATTTACAAGGCAAAGAAAATTAGGGCATATAAAGCAAATTATAAACATACGCTTGAAGAGGGAGATGACGGCCGTAGGTTGGATTTTTGTTTGACCATTGGAGAAAAAATCATGGAAGAGAGATTTTTTCATCATTTCATAATTTTCTCAGATGAATCCACATTCACAACCAATGGTGTTGTTTCACCTCAGAATTGTCGGTTTTGGGCTTCTGAAAATCCAAATTTTAGAATTCATTGTAGAAAACAATATTATAAAAAAGTGAATGTGTGGTGTGCCGTTTCTTATCACGTTGGAGTTATTGGACCTTATTTCATTGAGGGAAGGTTAAACCAGAACACTTTACAGCTTCTTGAATGATTTTCTGAAGAACATTTAAATATTTTAAGGGTTAAGCCTTTAGTCCATTTTCAACATGATGGTTGCCCTGGCCACTCCACAGAAATGGTTAATCGGAGGTTGAATTTAAATTTTGGAGAAAATTGGATTGCCAGGAATGGACCGATCAAGTGACCGGCGAGATCCCCAGACCTATCAATATTGGATTTCTTTTTATAGGGTCGCCTCAAGCAGTTGGTTTACGCTGAACCACTTCCTAACAATGTAGCAGTATTGAAGCAGAGAATTACAAATGCCGTAAACTCCATACCGTTACATCATATTCGAAACAGTTTTAAGAACTTCAGGCGAAGGATCGAAATGTGTGAGGATGTGGGTGGTAGCTACGTCGAATAATAAAAAAATTGTAAACATTGTTTTGTATTGGTCAATAATTAATTTGTTTGTGAATCTGTTATGTTTTTGACATTTATTACTTGTTATAATTTTTAAACCTCATTAATCTTCTGTTAGTAATTGTTTCTTGTCTTACAATTAGTTCGATTAACATTATACCTTCTTACATCTCGTATATTCAATTTTTTATTTACCAATAGCCTACTTTTTGAGATGATTAGCATTTGCTCCTACACAACTTTAAATATGAATTCAACTCTTAATTCGCAAAAAATGGGAAGTTTCAAAAAAATAATTTTATATTCCTGAAATTTGGTACAAAGGTATAAAATTGTAAATAACTTTTCTTAGTGGAATTTTTGCATATTTTGAAAAATAAAGGTACTTTATTAGTGGTGATTTTTACAACTTTGCTTGTAAAACACCCTGTAGAACACCAAATCAAGTCATTTTTGGTATACTTTAGTTATACAACAGGCAGGACTCAATCCCCAAATAGCATTCCAAAATTCCAAAGTTTTTGGTCCATTACACCTCTTGTTACATCTATCCTGGGACACACTGTAATGCTACTTGACCTCTATGTATTTAATACAGCATCCATACCATTTACGCAACATAAAGGCACCAAGTAATTAGCCACATTTACCTTCATATTTATACAAAAGAGATTAAAAACTGATATATAACGTGCAAACGATAAAATAGAAATTAAAACAAAGTAATTTATGACATGAAATTAAAATTTTTTATATGTCAAAATTTACGACTACTGCCCTGTGTAAAACTGGCAAAGTCGGATCCAACCACAGATGTATGATTTAGCGCGGTAAATTTGAAATGGTCCTCCTGGTTTAAAAACAGACAATACATTGTTTTTACCAAAAAAGTAGGCCTTAAGCCCAAAATCAACAAAAACTGAAAAAAAAACCAAAATATCGCAGTTTTTTGGATTTTTGACCAAGACCCGGGGTCTGCCGAGGTCACAAAAGTGGATTTAACATTAATTTTTTTATCTTATACAACATGTTAAAAAAGCATAGATACCCGATTTAACGTTTTTGATGACATGGTTACTGAATTAAGGATGTACTTGAAGACATTGACTTTTTTCATCTTGCAACCAAGTACATTTGCAATGTTATGTATGGTCACAGGCGCGGATCCAGATCTCTATTTGGGGGGGTCATCCCATGAATTAATGAATTATAACATCAAAAGGGGATCATATTTAAAAATTCGCCACAGGCGAAAATTCGGTATATTTCAAGGTCAAACGCTCTAAAATCTAAAATAAACATGAGTTGCAAAAACAGTTTCTTCGAAAAATAGGTTTCATCAATCGAATTTTCCTTTTCCTTTTTTCATGTAATTGCAAAAATTATTTTTTTTTTTTGTCATGAACAGAGCTCTGCCTCCACAGGAAAAATGTATCACAGGCGAAAATTGGAAACTTGAGTTTCGTCAGAGCAAATTTAATTTTTCAGATCAATAGCAGGATTTTGTTAAAGTAAAACAATAACAAAATAAATGTACTGTTTTAATTAAGAAAAAATCATTTAATAAAAGAAAATAATAGAATACAAAAAAATATATAAAAAACATAAACCGAATAACAAATAAACAAATTCATATTGTCATTTAAGAAAACAACAGAAAACAGTATACAAAAAAGTATAAAAATATATAAAACAGAATAACAAATTCATTAATTCATATTGCACATAGGTTAGTGCCGTAGTAGAATAGTAGAAAATTAGATTTAAAACCTGCCCGATGGCCTGGCCCTGGCCCCTGGTCCTGGTCTGACAACTGCACAGTGCAGTGGCAGACCAGGCCATCGAGCAGGTTTTAACTATAATTTTCTTAAAGATAATACAAATTACAAATTATTACATACATATAACATATACGTTATACGTTAACGTTATCTTTTACGGTTTGCTTTTATATTTTATTGGTTTCGCTGCTTAATCAGCAATAAAAGACAAGAATATTTTATACACTCTTGATGTTTTTTTTTGGGGGGGGGGGGGGTCATGACCCCCATGACCTCCCCCCTGGATCCGCGCTTGTATGGTCAGATCTCTCGCTCCCAAATGATGGGTGTCCACAACATAAGAAAAATTCCCCTGAACGTACCTGCCAATACTTTGTTACTTTAGTTAAAATATGACGAGAATAACGAAAAATAATAATAATGTTTTGAGCGGAACGCTGATACACTTTTATATTTACATATTTTATTAATAATAATAATAATAATAATAATAATAATAATAATAATAATAATAATTTATTGTGCATATAGAAGAGAAATAACAAAACTTTACAAAGAAATACATATCAAACATATGCAGCAATGGGACAAGGCATTGCATTGCATTTTTCAGCCTTGCCCTTGGGAAATAACATATATATAACATATAAATATATGTACACAAATATTTATAAATACGTAATTCATTAACAATAATAAAACATATATGTAACAGTAGTAGTAAATGACAAGTATTAATGTTTTATATCTATCGACAATGAAAATATATATACATATACATACAGACATACATACACATACATATACATATAAAAAAGAAGAAAATAGGTCACTAATCAAAATTAGGGCAGTAACGCCTTTTGTTTATTCAAAAGATATTTCCTATATGCTAAGCGAAACTGACCAATAGTAGGTAAATTAAAAGTAGCTCTGGACATGTTGATAAGAGTACAGGCTATATACTCGAAACATTTTTCAAATTTGGCACCGTTATGTTGAGGTATCGCATATAGATCTGGATTTCGTATATTGATTGCGTGAATACTGGATCGCTTTATTAATAGTTTAGATAGGTAAACTGGGGTACTGAAATTCATGGTTTTAAATATTAAAGTTGCATATGATAGTTCAGATCTATATTCGACTTTTAAGATTCCTCGAGTATTGTAATGTGGAGTCACGTGATCACGTCTATTGATATAGGAGTAGGAGAATCGTAAGCAAGAATTTTGAAGCACTTGTATTTTATTTTTTAAAATATCAGTAAGATAATTATAGTAAACAGGAAGACCATATTCCATATTGCTCTTGCTAACACATAACATATATCAGTAACAAAGTGTTGGCACGGTTAATTAATTTTCAGGGAAATTTTTCTTATATTGTGGACAAGGAGTGTCCTTTTGCACACGTTCAAAATGATACTGAAAAAATTATTGTCGATGCGCCAGTAAATATAGATAAAACACGGGGACTATTTTCCTTGGGGAGTGTTATTGGTAGTTGCATGTTGCACACATCGAATTAACGCAGTGCTAATAATGCCTTTCATAAATGGAGAGTATTTATTACTCCCGTGTCAATTTTTAATATTTTTTTCGTATTCATATACTTTGTATTTTTTGTATACATTATAAAATTTTCTTTAGTAAAGTAGTAATAAAAATTATATTCTTACGTACCCAGTTCTGAATCATTATCAATGTCATCTTCGGATGTTGTGTTGGGGACACATTCTGTGCCATCGCCTGTCGCAATATGGGAATCCGTCATGGAAGCAGGGTGTAACGGGGGTGGTAATCTAGTGAATGATTCCGCTCTGACAGCGCCTGCAACAACATGTCCACTACATGATATACTCAATCACATTTGTAGAAATATAGACGTAGATTGCACTTTGCAACCAGATGTGGGATATATTGTTCTTTTACCCTTTTGTAGAACTTGAACTCATAGAATTAATCACGAAATTAAAAAATAAACCCTCACCTGGTGTTGATGAAATTAGTACGATACTTATTAACAGTACAGTAAGTTGTAAATATGACCTTCGTCACTACATAACTGATAAGTATCATAAATAAATCTATTATCAATGGGCAATTTCCTATAGTATGAACGCAAAACGTTGACAGTGAAGCAAAGTAAATAGCAGGTATATTTATTGAAGTTAGACCAGTGCCAATAAAAAAACATTCTTAGCGGTATACGGGTGGTGGGAAAATTTAGGATTAATAGTATATAATTGGGGAAAAATCGATTGGACCACAACAGATAACCGGATGTGGGGTGGGGGTGTGAAAAGGTGTGTGTTTAGGGGTGTGATTTTTTGCGATTTCTGACAAAAGTAGACCTCGTATCGAAAAAAGTTTAATGTAAAAGTTGTAGATAATTGACAGATCTACAACTTTTATTTGAACCATTTTTTTACATAACCCAAAAATATTGAGAAAAACGCGAAACGAAACGAAAAACCAATTTTTTATTTTTTTATTTTTATCTTCCACAAAAATAATTTAATTTTTATGAAATTCGGTGAAAATGTACATTGTTATGCATAAAAAAATCTGTAATTTTTTTGAGGCGTAATATTCATTTTTTGATTTTTTTGCGAATTTAATTTGAAAAAAAGGCCTAATTTTCAATCAAAAAAGTTGATTAACAAAGTTTTGATTTTTGAAAATTTCAGGACGGTATTTTTTTCATTAAAACCTCTACTGAGATGGTGAAAAAAATCACACTGTTACTATGGAAAACATTGTCAAAAATGGAAAAAACCAAAAAAACACTTTTTTCAAGATCGATTTTACCGTAAATGTCACTAATTCTCCATTGTTCACTTAAATGAAGTGTTGTAAGTTGTGCAAAATGGTAATTTCAATGTTATACGTAATAAGGGAACTTTAGTTAACCATTTAAGGTTCGGACTGCTGAAAACCGAAATATTTAAACAATAATTTCACCTAAGAAATTGCTAAAAATGACCATTTTTAGGCAAGAAAAAAACTTTTTTATGCTTTATGGGCACTCTCACATTAAAAATAAGTTTATTACGTATTTTACATTAAATCAATTTACAAAGTAGAAATACATAATCAAAATTTATAATAATCTCATTTTTCTGGTAAGCTGCTCTACATCATCAGACTCAACACATTGTTCGGTTTCTTCAGGAACTTCGATAAGGTCTTCGACTTCGTCAAGGTCCTTCAAGTTCTTTATTTTCAATATTATTTTGTTTCGTCACACATCTCCTCCGAATCGCAGATTTCTTCTAATGGTTGTATTTCAGAGTTAGAACAATTTTCAGCCCCGTGACAATTCGAGAATAGAGCATTTTACTCCATGCTTTCGACAGCCGCATCTTTTACTACCACAACCAGTTTCACAGCTGCAGCAGATAGATTTCAGCAAACTTTCAGGAATTAATTCCTTTTCTGTCAATTTAGGCGTTATTCCGGTTAGATGGTGTTTCCATCCCCAATCCGTAGCTGTTTGAATTTGAAAATAAGCCCTGTAGCAGTGTTGTTCAGCTGCTCCCTCAGTTGGTGGTAATTTTTCTAAATTAAATGAAGTCCTTACCGTAGCGGTTTGATATATTTCAAACCTCAATTCGTCAGTGATATATCCTTTTTCTTACATTTATAAATAGACGTTATTAGCTTCAATTCATTTTCGGCTATTGTTTGTTTGTCTACATATCTCCGATAAAAAATTTCTGTGAGCTTTAATAAAATTTGGTTAGCCAGTAATGATTTTACAATCGTCACATCAGCTTCGGGATACCTCAAATACAAGGTAACTGTTTGCTGCGTAGTGGCTCTGTACGTAATTCAAATACTTATTAACGATTTCATCAATCGTATTATTTTTTTGCCAAACTACTTTGTGGAGCATGGAGCAAGCTCATACTCCAAATACTTTTTCATATCATATAAAGCAAATTATATGTGAAAAGAAACACAGAAGTTAATATTGAAAATTACGATGAATAACGGTGCAAACAACGACGTGCCAGTTGTGAACGCGTGAAAAGGCAAGGACAGGTGGGTTGCAAGCGAGCTGGAAGAAAAGAACGAAAAAGAAGTGCGCGCGCACTCGAGAGCACGTGGTAGTAAAACTGTCCCGCCATAATTCAATTTTTCAACTTTGATAAAATTGTGTGCCCATAAAGCATAAAAAAGTTTTTTTCTTGCCTATAAATGGTCATTTTTAGCAATTTCTTAGGCAAAATTATTGTTTAAACATTTCGGTTTTCAGCAGTCCGAGCCTTAAACGGTTAATTAAAGTTCCCTTATTACGTATTGCATTGAAATTACCGTTTTGCACCACTTAAAACATTTCATTTAAATGAACAATAAAGAATTAGTGACATTTACGGAAAAATCGATCTTGAATAAAGTGTTTTTTTTGTTTTTCAATTTTTGGCAATGTTTTTCCACAGTAACAGTATGATTTTTTTACACCATCTTAAAGTAGAGGTTTTAACGAAAAAAATACCGTCCTGAAATTTTCAAAAATCAAAACTTTGGACTTTTTTTCAAATAAAATTCGCAAAAAAATCAAAAAATGAATATTACGCCTCAAAAAAATTACAGCTTTTTTGATGCATAACAATGTACACTTTCACCGAATTTCATCAAAATTAAATTATTTTTGTGGAAGATAGAAATAAAAAAACAAAAAATTGGTTTTTCATTTTTTTCGCGTTTTTCTCAATATTTTTGAGGTTATGTAAAAAAATGGTTCAAAGAAAAGTTGCAGATCTCTCAATTATCTACAACTTTTACGTTAAACATTTTTCGATACGAGGTCTACTTTTGCCAGAAATTGTAAAAAACCACGTTTTACCACAAAACACACGCCTTTTCACACCCCCACCCCACTTTATCCGGTTATCTGTTGCGGTCCAATCGATTTTTCCCAATTATATACCATTAATCCTAAATGTTCCCACCATCCATATACTGCTAAGAATTTTTCAGACTTTTGGCCTTTGGAAACCGGTTTGGCACTGGTCTAAGTGGCACCGTTGCGTTGTTGACTACGTATACAGGGTGTCCAGAAACAAAGTAGAAAAAAATTAACTGTAGGTAGATTCCTGAGCCCAAATCAGTTGGGGTTCTTCATATATTGCCTGTTGTTATTTTTCATAAAAATGCATTGTTTGTGATCAAAATACAGAAGAAAAGTGCAGAAGCATATTATATACATACACGCGAGAAAACCAACTACTTAAGGAAAATTTCTAATACCTATGTCGATCGGAAATTTTCTGCTCTACAATTTTTGTCTCTTAAATATTTTCTCCAAAATGCATAGTTTTAGAGTAAAAGGTCTCGGAAATCACCCTTTTTTATGACTGCGGGTTGTGACAGCTTTTTTTCTAATGTAAAAACCTTCAATTTGGTATAGGTCACATTGCTTCACTAAAAAAATCGACCAAAAATGCTAATTCCGACGGACTAATATACTGCTTTTCGTTAATATATAGTATGACCTAGACGTTCAAATTCTTTCGTACGCTTACAGTGCTTGCTTTAGAAGAAACTTACACTTTAAACTGTAAGGGGCTTTTAGAAATTTTTGTTTTTTGCAATATTTCAATAAATATTAGTTTTTACGAAAAAATGGTGGACATCAAAAATGAAGCTTATAAACTAAGAATCTTTTTGGCTTTTATACATTTAAGTATGCATGAGTTGAGAGTTTCAGAGATATTTAATTTTATAGATAACATCCGACCGTTTTTTAGGATGAAGTATTTAGTTAAAATGTTGAATATCTTAGAAACTGTGAGACACATCCATAAAAAATTCTAAAGAACGAAATTAATAGTCATTTACGTATCAAATCCCGAAAGTGGTATTTTACTGGATGAGTGAGCAAATTTCAGGGCGAGCCGCGGGCGAAATCGTTGAATCACAGCATGGAGGAAGCAGCAACAGACTTACGCTTGTTTTTTTTACGTGTACTGATTATTAATTTATTACTATTTTATGATTATTTATCAATGTACTATAAGATACCATTCATTTTAAACAATGTTCTGATTACAAAATCTGTGATATAATATCCTTTTTTATTCTTATTGTCATTACTGCTTTCTGTTTTGTTGTCTTTCTACAAATGTACATATATGTATATAGAGTAGTTAAATAAACGCAATCTATTTATCTATCTATCTGTCTATTTATCTGTCTATTTTTTAGTTACTGCAATCTTTGTATTGTAACTAAATTGATGTTTTTAGCATTTAAACCAGAGCTGGGCAAATATGTACTTACAAATACCGCATAGGTATTTAAATACTAGAAAGTATTTAAATACCAAGTATTTAAATACTTCTTGCAAAAAGTATTTGTATTTATACTTGCAAATACTTTATTTGAAATATTTACTACTTAGTATTTGTGAAAATGATCCTAAAGTATTTATAAATACTTAAACTATTTAAATAACTGAGAAGTATTTAAATACTTCTAAAAAAGTATTTAAATCATTTTCTGACAGTATTTAAATACTTTCAGAAGTATTTGAATCTCAAAAGTATTTAAATAAATACAACAAATATAATCAAATACACCAGGGAGACAGGCAGATACTCGTCAAGAATCAAGACATGTACCATACTATGTAGTTAATAAACACATTGCAACATTCAGTCTTCAGTCATTCACGTCTTAATTCCCAGAAAGTTGGTTGAGAGCAGACATAGACAGTAAGTGTTATCTGTTAAGGTTAGGCTTGTGCTTGTGTATAAATAATTAAATAACCAAATATACTATAATCTTTAAAACTGTTTTAAATAATTGTTATTGTTCTAACGAATACAACTATATTTTTTTTTATTGTAAATTTCTGTTGTACTTGAATATCACAGTTTGTCAATGAAAATAGTTCCTAATTTCATTATTAAAGTATGGCATTTAACTATATACAAAGTTTATGATAAAAACTGTATATGGTTGTATTCCTTAGAGCAATGGGGGAGTATTTGAAACTATTTTAAGAATTATACCATTCATGATTTTTACATATTTATAATAAACCGAAAATAAACGCATGTTTCCCTCTCACTCTGCATGTATATGTTTTGTGATTGTGACAGAGAACAGTTGAACTAGTGCCATAGTCTCTGTGCTTTATTTGGGTATTTGCAGAAGACGCAAAGGTCTAGCTCTACGGATAAGTAAAAGTCCAATACCCAACTAGAACTGATTAAGTACTACTGATTAAGGTATTAAAATAGTGTTGTGGAAGTTCATGAAAGTCATGAAACCTAAAATTTTGACACCTCAAATAATCAAATAGTATTTAATATAATAATAATAATGATAATGATAATATTAAGTCTTTATTGATTTCTACAAAAATAGAAAATAAAATTTGGCGAAGTTTAGCCATTAAAGGCTATTTTTACTACACTTAACTATGCTTCAAAATATTTCAGTGTTATTAAAGTATTTAAATATTCAGAAAGTATTTAAATACTAAGTTTAAACTATTTAATTACTTTTGATATTTATTATTTAAATACTTTTATCTTTTGAAAGTACTTAATATTTAAATACTTTCAATTTTCTGAAAGTATTTAGTATTTAATATTTAAATACTTTTTCAAAGTATTTGGCCCAGCTCTGATTTAAACTAGGTAATTTATAATAATTTCGCAAATTCGGTATTAGACAGAGGTTTCAGTTCTTTGAATGCTCCTCCTTATAATGGAACCAGACAACTCAAATCAAAACGGCTTATATATACCTTGGCTCAGGTGTTGGAACAAAAGAAATACTATTTTTCGTAGATATTGAAGCCCATTGTTAGAATTCAAACAAATGCAAAGAAACATAATATGTTTGTCCCCATGTTTCAGATAACTGACATTTCTTTTATATTTATTTGCGTGTGGGTGATAAATTTCCCTTTCAAGCAAAGAACATGTTATAATAGAAAATGTTTTCATGATAGTCCGGGAGCATTGTCAATTTCTAATAATACTAGTAAGAGACAATATTGCTTCATGTCTAACTTCCTGTTCGTCTTATTCACGACGTACCACAGTGGTCGAAATACCTAATTTACGGGGACATTTGTCACAAAATGCAATTCCTTGAAATCAAAAACATCTGTTGTAGAACTATAGACAGACAATTATCCTAGAAGGGTATGCAACAGAAATGGGAATTCTTGGAAGTATAGGGCGGTACTGAAGCAGGTAAGCGAGCACAGGAAAGAATATGCTTAGTTACGTTTAGTCGCCGCTATTAAACGGTTGTGTAGAAGTTGTTTCCACAAGTACCCATAGTGTTCTATTGTGAAAATTTCTATCTCGCCATGGCTGCTGGTCCTTCAAGTAAGTTTTGAAATAATTTTTAAGTATATATAATGTTTGGCTGCTTAAATTTTTGGTTTTAATAAATTAAATGAAAAAAATCATTTTCTTTACTGTTGTTTAAACTTTATTAGAGTAGAAAAAAAAGATTTACATTTATTTGGCCTAAAAATAGCATAGTTTTATTAAACATTTATCTATCTATCAAATGATACTACTCGCAATGTGCGTGGATTCAGGGAAGTAATTTTTTTTTTAAATATTTGTTTCCAGGTGTCAATCTGGGAGTGAAAAGAAATCAACTGTTTGATTTTCTTTCTGGGGAAGGCCTTCTTCCCCAGGCAAAAAAATGAAGGTTGGCTGGGAGAAGAAATAAAATTAGGCACTCAGCAACATCTAGTTAGTGTTACACCCACTAGAGGTTTAGTTCGTCGAGCCAGAAAAGAATTCGAAAGCATGAGTACAAGAACAAAGAGAAGGCGAACAAAGAATCTGGTAGGGAGTCGTAGTTCCGAAGAACTTCTATTTGCGATTTAAACAAGCTTCATTAAAAAAGGCCAGAGAAATGTTACTCATGTAATGAAGAAAGCCACATTAACAAGTCCTCGCTCGTTAAGAGCAATGAAGAGAATAAATCCTTCAAAATTAAACTGGCGAGCATACACTCCGGAAGAGTTGTGGCATTTATTATTGATACTAAAATGACCAAATCACAGTACATAAAGATGAGAAAAGAGAGAAATTGCGACATCTATCCCGCATACGAAAAAGTATTATTAGCTAAAAAAAAGTGCTACCCTAAGGATATAAAAATTACCTAATGAGAATTTGGGAGAAGTGAAATTACAAAGTCTTCTCGATCACGTCGTTCAGCGTCTGTCAATAGTTCAGAATGAGGTTATTACTCGCGTTATAAAAGATCAAGATATATCAGCATTAGAAATTTTATATAAATGGGGCTTTGTTGGGAGCTCTGGCCACTCGGTATACAAGCAAAAGTTTCTGGAGAGCTCAGATGCTAAAGATTCAGATATATCGTTGACGTCAATTGTACCATTACGAGTTATTACAAAAACTGAAAATTCTGAAGAAATAATTTGAATGAATCCTCGTGCCTCGTTAACACGATTTTGTATGCCAATAAAAATTCAATTTATAAAAGAGACGCAAGACGTTATAATGCAGGAAAATGAATATATGGAAAGCCAAATCTTAACACTTACACCAACCTGCATAAAAATTGATGGGAAGGATATCAATGTACATCATATCTTACTAAATACGATGCTGGCTGGGAAAATAGCCAATGCTCTAGCTGAGAATCCATCAACACAGAGCTGCTATATTTGTAAAGCAAAACCAAGCCAAATGAACGATATAAAAGCCCTTATGAAAATGCCTTGCAATACGAGTACGTTTCAATACAGATTATCTACACTACATGCACTGCACATATCCGATTTTTTGAATGCATATTACACATTTCATATCGAAGAGATATGAAAACCTGGCAGGCTCGAGGCCTAGATAACAAATCTGCACTTGAAGAAAAGAAAAAAGAGGTTATTACAAAATTATTATTATTAAATTAAAAACCACGTTTTTGAAACTTTTACCTTGAATATCTCGAAAAGGGAGGGGGGAGGTGGGAAAAAAATAAAAAAGACAACTTATAGATAATGTAATTCTCTACAAATTTCACATTACTTCATGAGCATCCGATGCATAGGACGCGAGATATTTGCAAAAAACTTTGACCTTCAATATCTTGGTAGCCATGTTGGGATTTTTGTGATTTTTGTGGATTTGGGTTTGGAATACCTCAAAGAACGTCTGTGCAAAAATTCAGATTTTTACTAATTTTGTCTAGGTGAAATGCTAATTTCTGTGGGCTAATAAGTACGGAAAAATTTTCAGAACTATTTAGTTTCGAGTATTTATTATTAACATATTTTAATAATGTAATAAATACGGTAAAATTCTCAGAACCAATCGAGAATTGTAATTTCCCGAATACCTACAAATTGTTATAGCTATATAGTTTTATTCATGTTGATTCATGTTGATTCGTGTCTTATCGTTTTAAGGACTATAATTACTTTATAGCCCAGGCGATGAAGGTATTTACCCACAAAATTTTGCAAACTCAGTAAACTCTTTTTTAGTGAGTTCGTGAAAGTGTGTAGAATAATATCCTGAAAAGTTTACATTTCTCTCGGATGCAGAACATAAAAAAAAGTGAAAAAAAATTTTCATCCATTTTTTCAAAATTTTGAAATTAAATTAAGCTAGAAAATAATAAAAGATACAGATGGATAGATCGCATATTTATGAACAAAATTTGTCGTTAAAGCCACGGTTTTCCCGGAAAAAAATAGTCAAGTGTAACGCTATAACTCGGAGCGAAATCCATGCGTGCACGCGCTTGAATACGCATGACTGCAATACCGACACACTGAATTACATGTCACTAAATCAGAATTTGTTCAATCTATATGAGTGTTGGCTCATTTAAAAGATGGAAATTGTAGCTTTCTGATGCCTTTTTGTTTTAAACAATACAAGCAAAGGATGGATGGGGACTCGGTCTAGAGACCTTACGGGGAATAGACGCTCTTTTACAAACGGGCCAGTAAATCGGGAAGAAAACCGGTAATAAGCTGGCCTAAATAGGTCAAAATTACTCTAGTTGTTGAGTGAAAAATTCTGCATACGGTGGTGGTGTCAACATAACAACAGATAAGTGATAAGTGCCAATAATTAATTAATACGGGTCATTAAATCCTTCAGTGTTGTGCAGTGAAAAAAGCTAACAAAGATCGAGTACTCGACCATAAAGGAAGCCATAAATCACAAGCTAAGTTCCCAATTACCACTTATAACTCTAAACTAGTCACATCTTTGGTACTTGTAGACAACTTAAAGAATTTCATAAACAGATCGGGCAATAAATTAGAGATAAGTCAATAAACAATTTCTCTTACAACAAATACATATATGACTAAACCCCAGGGGCGTACCATCAGAGTAACAGTGCATCGCGCCAAATTAACCTAACTTAAAAATAACAAAAATTATGGATAAAATTGTTGCCTATTGGCTTGGTTTCGGAGCCATTAAAACTAGAAAATTCTCATGCATACTTTAAAAACAAACTGACTGTTTACACTTCACGTCTGGTACGACTCTGGTAAGACTAAGGAATTTTATTTTATTAAAAAGTTTAGGTCCGTAAGAATCAGCAAAAGTAGGCAAGAAATAACAACTCTCCAGAAATCACAAAAACAATGTATCCACTACAGAACGTAAGAACGAAGACACATCAATTACTGGTACAAAAAATCGACGGCGACGGGAACTGTCTATATGGAGCAATAAGCCATCAGTTAGAAGGACAAAACATAACAACCCCGGCACACACCAACGCCATGAAAAATCTACGGAAACAATTAGCGGACTATATATAAAGCAACATAGATTATTTTACCCCGTTCATGCTAGCATCCATCAACGAATTGGAACCCCGTTACAATCAAACAGCACCAACAAGGAAAAGATAGAGGCGTTCATCGGAGACCTGAGAAAAGACGGTTTCTGGGGTGGGCAGGAGACGATAGCAGCAACAGCACACTTGAAGAGGAGGACAATAATAATACACCAAGAGGAGGGCGAAATCATCAACTTTTCACCCTAACAATCAACAGAAGACGACAACATGCCAATTGAGATTGTGTACAGGAAGCAGGGAAACAACAGAAATCACTACGACAGCGTAATCACTACGCAGAAAAGAAACGAACTAGAATGATTAGAAGAAACAAACCCCTCAAGCATAACAATAACGCCCCACCCAGAATGGGAGGAAACGACGGAAATAGGTACCAAATATCGCAAATAATGGAAGAGGGACACAGTCAGGAAGCACCAGCTGATTGGATAACTCTGGCGACATGTAACGTCAAAGGATGCATACAGAGAGCCAAAAGGGAAAAATCGACGAGGTCTTGCAAGCAGAAAACATCGATGTCGCATGTATACAAGAAACACACATGATAGACGGAACAGCAATCATACAAAATTACAAATGGCAACTAATCGGGGGGGCAAGAAAAGACAGCAGAGGTGACCAGACGAGAGAGCCTCATCGAAATAAGGAAGGAAAATATAAACGAAAACATAGTCACGGCAATCATACAAAATGGAAAGGACAACATCTGCATGATGGGAGTCCACGTACCTTCAGACAAGAGAGCAGGAAGGGTATTCAGGCAGCTAACTCAAGAAACCAGAAGAAACGAAAAAAGAAAAATGCCCATCATAATATTAGGAGACATCAACGCACATATAGGACAAGACGATCAGACGGAGGAGGATAAAAGCATCATAGGAAAAACTTTACTCCACACATGGTCAAATGAAAACGGAAACGCGCTGAAAAATCTAGCACACATGTTTGACCTAACAATAAGAAACACAGGTTTGGCCAAAAGCCAAACCTGCATTGACACCTGGAGTAATGGAATCTCAATCTCACAAGTAGATCATATCCTGGCAAGCAGAGAGATAAGAGAAAGGATCAAGAACGTTAAAGCAAAAAGGGCAGCAGAAATCAATACAGACCACAAAATCATATACGGAAAATTGGAAATAAAAGAAAGAAAAAGAAGTCAAGGAAACAACAAGACACCACGCAGTACCTGGAATATTTCTCTACTATAGCATGGAGACTTTCAGAAGAAATAGAAAACCAACTGACAGGAGAAGAATTAGACTGGACATCAATGGGGGCAAAAAAAAATTGCAGCAAGAAAAACGCTAAAAAGGGACAGATCACCTATGAGCCCGACAGGAAAGGAAAAAAATAACAAGTACGAACAGCTAAAAAAGATGAAGGCCACAGGCGAACAACAGCCGACGAGGAATATAAACGAAAAACTAAAAGAAGTACTGAAGGAAAAAAGAGAGGCGGAGAGAAACCACGACGAGGAATATATCTGGAATATTTCTCTACTACAGCATGAAGACTTTCAGAAGAAATAGAAAACCAACTGACAGGAGAAGAATTAAACTGGACATCAATGGGGGCAAAAAAAAAATTGCAGCAAGAAAAACGCTAAAAAGGGACAGATCACCTATGAGCCCGACAAGAAAGGAAAAAAATAACAAGTATGAACAGCTAAAAAAGATGAAGGCCACAGGCGAACAACAGCCGACGAGGAATATAAACGAAAAACTAAAAGAAGTACTGAAGGAAAAAAGAGAGGCGGAGAGAAACCACGACGAGGAAAAATGCAGATCATTCTTCGAAAACATAGAAACACTTTCAACATGACCACGACTAAACCAAACCTTCAGATATCTGAAAAAATATAGAAGAAACAACAGTACCCATAGGAGAAGATACATACCAATGCAACATTGGACCAAGAAGCTGGAGGAAGAAGAGGAAGCAACTAAAGAACGAAAAAAACTAATAAAAAAACAAACCACTGACCCTTGGACAAGCCACCATCAAAAGACCAACTGCTAGAAATAATAGCGAGAGCTAGAAGAAACACCGCACCTGGAGTAGATAAAATAAACAACGAGTTAATACACTACGGCACGGAAAAGCTAAAGGAGCAAACCCTAGAAATCATCACCAGAGTATGGACAGAAAACACACCTCTGCCTACGGAATGGACCAAGACTATACAAATACCCCTCCCAAAAGCCAACTCGCCACAGACCATAGAAGACTACAGAATAACACTCTGCAACATAGGATACAAATACTACGCACAATTCCTGCTCGAGCAACTAGAGAAGTACATTGGAAGACCGCCACACTACCAGACAGCATTCATCAAATGCAGATCAACGGACGACCACATGTACACCACCAGAAGAATACTGGAAGAAAAATGGAGAGAAGGGACAAAACTGCACATAGCCGCTATAGATCTCCAAAAGGCATTCGATACCATCAGTCACGAAGCCATAGTCAACACCCTGTTTAACAAAGGAATGCCGCACTATCTAATAAACATGATAATAAAGGCCTGCCTTTATGAAACAACTGCCATACAATGGTTCTGACAAATGACGGAAACCAGACAAAAGAACACAGGAGTCAAACAAGGATGCCCCCTATCCCCCCGACTATTCACCATGGTCCTAGACCAAGTGATACAAAACACAATAAGGGAAACACCAAATTTTAACGAAGATACGGAAACACTGAGAACCCCAATCATACTAGCTTACGCCGATGACCTCCTATCGTTGCAGAAGAAGAGCAACAAATTGTCAGCTTCTTAGAAAACATGAAACCGCATCTGGACACATCTGGGCTGAAAATAAATTTCAAGAAAAGTCTAATAATGGAGCGAGACCCATAAAAAAAAGAGTCGGATCAGTTGAGGAGAATACAAAATAGGTGACTACTCTCTAAGAACAACGAACAAACTGAAATACCTAGGAACATATCTGACGAACTAACTGAAAAGGAGAGAACAGCAAGGGAGAAAATAAAAACAGCATACAGAGTCCCAAGAGCAATTATACCGTTCATTGCGAAAAACAAACTATCATGAGGCCTGACCAAACGTGTACATAGCCATCATACTGCCAACGATGAAATATGGAGTTAAGAACGCGGCAACAACAAAAGCCAACAGAAGAAGTTTGAGAAGAGCTGAAAGAGACATCATCCAATTACTCAGAAAAACAACAGGACAAAAACAGAGACATAAAACATCAACACTACTAGAAGGAAAGACAATCACAAAAAGGATAGAAATGTACGCAATGAAGTACTGGGGACACGTCCAAAGAAGGGAACCAACACACCTACTGAAGAAAGCACTAACACTGAACAGCAGCAAACTGAAAATAGGGAGACTATGTTACACGTGGAAAACAACAATCAAGAGGATCATGAACAACCTGGGAAAGGACCAAACATACTGGGAAAGAAAGGCGAGGGGAAAAATGAATTCCACAAAGAAATCGGAGCGATATATACTCTACCAGAATCAGAAACGGAGGAATCAGAAGTCTCAGAAGAAGAAGAAGACTTGTAGAAGCAGAAGTACAAAAATAGGAGCACAAACAGCAGCGACACAACGCGGTAACATATCTCACAAGAAGACCCAGAATAGGCAGAAGTCCAGAACCAAAAATACAAAAAAAAGGGAGCTTAAAAACTCCCTCACGACACAATGCGGTAACGCATCTTACAAATACCTACACCTCTCATCCCACATTACTTTACCATATGGCTCTTGCTGCTGGCAACAAGCCTGACCTTAGTCCAACCCAGCGTGGACGTAGCATGCCCAGCTGTATAACCTGGGAGTGGCAGCAATGCCTACCGCACGCTGGTAAATCAATCAATCAATCAACAATACAAGCAAAGGATGGATGGGAAAAATATACTTATATATATATGATCACGCCCGAACTCAATCGTTGCAATAAACTATATAGAAAAAAATAAAAGCACTTCAAAAAAATTCTTTCCTCATTGAGAACTGTTAAAAAGTATGTACACTTCATGATTATTATGGTTTAGTAACGAGGATTAAAAAAAAAGTACATCTCAAATAATTTTAATTTCCTTGCTTTATGATATTTTTGATAAATATATATATTGGAGGCTGTAACTTGTCGAGAAATTGACCCATTGGAAAAAATAAAATATCAATATTTCGGAAAAAATGTATACTTTTCGAATGTTCAAACACAAAATCATTTATTTGTAGGCATTTTTTCGAAAATATGATCAATCAGATCATGATAAGAAATTGCAATTTTCACGATCTTATCCTTATAACTATGAAAATACCTTTGATTGTTTTGAATATAAACTCTGGAACTTTTCCAATACATTAACAAATGTATAAGGAATCCATCGGATACAGCTGAAATGTGGATAGGTGTACCTGTAGTAAATACAGTACAGTAAAGGCACGTGAAAATTCATGCGAGCGATTCAGGGGCTATGTGTGGAGTCTGTGTATGCGTCCATAATTATATATTTTCCCTCCATACTCACTATTTATCCACCTTTTCACTAATAAAAATGTTTAAAATGTGTAATCAGAAAGAGAAAAAAGCTTTATTTTACTCGAGAGAACAGCTAAGAATTTTTAGAGGTTCCATAGTATGCATTTAACCGTGTGCTGGCCGCGCACAGTGACAAAGTTACTTCACTATTTTTTCCAGGAATACCGTGGCATTAGCGATTTTATTACGATATTTTTTGTTCAGAAACACGTGGTCTATCCACCTGTATTTTTATTTTTTCCTACCCTGACTTAATTTCACAATTTTGAAAAAAAGGGATAAAATAAAAAAAAAATTCCCTCATTTTTTATGTTCTGCATCCCAGCGAAATGTAAACTTTTCAGGATATTATTCTATACACTTTCACGAACCCTTTAAAAAGAATCATTCAGTTTGCACATTTTTGTGGGTTTCACTATAAAATGGTCTCTGTCGCCTGGGCTATTATCATTTTAGCTGCTACCATCTGCTACTTTAATCATAATTTTATTATCTAGTTACTTATACCATACCACGGAATTAAAACATAACTTAATATTATTTCAAAAACATCCTAAAATTATAAAGTAAACTATTTTGCAACAAAAACAGAAAAGATAATTGAAATAATTTCGTTCCCCTAGAAATATAAAATTTTTCACTGCACCTCCTCAAAAATCATCCCTTAAAGAGCTTATATTTATTTCACTACATTCACTAACCATTTTTTTTTTGTAGATTCACAAATCTTATTCAAATAGTTTTGTAATTTTCTAATATTTAATTTTCAACCCCCTCACAAAACAAACCTTGGTGCTTAGATTTTTTTTTACTATTTTTGTTGTATTCACGGACACAATATTATCGTATCTACAAAGTTTCAACTAAATTTATTTCTTAAACATCCTCAAAAACTACCTACTCCTCAGTGCCTAAAATTTTTTCAATATTTTTCCGCTTTTCTAATGAATATTTTCTGTTTGTTTGCAAATTTGTAGAATTTTGTCCACCTTGAACTTGAAAATGTCCCACTGTGCGACGTTTTGATAGATGTTTTGTGATCCATGCATTATTTGAGTTGATCTCCCTTTACTATATCGCACGTCTGGCAACATCACGCCACCCGATATTGCCTGTTAGGCGCACGGCCTCACCGAAGCTTTTTCCCATCTAATCCAGTGATGTATTGAAGTCGAAAAATTTTTGTTTTGATTTTTATTTATTTTTAACCAATACAACCCCCGAGTATACATATTAGGCAACCAAAATACTTAGGCAGACATCAGCGTAGTCTGGAGGAGCTTTTAGAGACACTATTTTTCAAAATGGCTGGCATAAAATATTAACTGAACGTATCCTGTATTCGTAGTCTATAGTCTGAGTAATAAGTGTGAACAGTAGAGCCAAAAATGAGTAAGCAATACAACTTTTCAAAATAAGAAAAAAAGTTCCTATAAACATGAGTCGGGAAGGGCTTAGTTTCCGAGATACAGGGTGTTCAAGTAATTCTCCTGAAAATGTTTTTTATGAATATTTTCGAAACGTCTAAAGATAAACAAACGATAATTTACACAGGAATTTAACTTTTTATGCTTTCTAAGACAAAATGACAACTATGTACGAAAATCGTTCAGGAGCAGGTGAAACTGGGGGGCTTAGGTATAATTTAGCCCCAACTTTATTGTGTGATACTTTTACATTAATTTATGAGCAGAACTTAAAAATTTTAAGTTTTCTGCACAAAAAAAGTCTCTTGTGTTTTTTTCTCTAAAATTTTCAGTTTTTGAGTAAATCTTATCTGAACTTTATTCGGGAATAGTTCTTTATGAATATTTTAGCAGAACAGAAAATACAATGACAGTAAAAAATTTGATTACATTATTTTTTATTAGACAACAATGAATTAGATTAAAGTAAGGTAAATTACAAATTACTAGAGTTGTTCAAAGTGCATTCCGCCAGCATCAACACATTTCTGACATCTGCGCCGTACAGAGTGTGTAGCTTTACGAATGAAATCAGGATTAGCCAGCAAATTTTCACATTCTTCGAGAATTCTTTCTATTAACTCTTCTGTCGTGTTTACAGGATTTGCGTAGACTTTGTCCTTTAAATAGCCCCAGGCAAAAAAATCAACTAGAGTTAAATCCGGTGAACGGGGTGGCCAGGCTCTTGCACCTAATCGACCGATCCACCGTACAGGATAATTATTGTTTACCCACAAACGGCAAAATGTACAGGAGCTCCGTCCATTTGAAACCAGCATTCATTTCTTAATAAGAGGAATATCCTCGAGATATTGAAAAAAAATGGTTATTTAAAAAATCATTAAATAATGGTCCATTTAAACGGGGATGGTCCCGTTTATAACACCACACCATACATTAACGCTAAATAACTGTTGAAATCTTCTAGGGCTAATTATATGAGGATTCCGATGAGCCCAGATTTTTAAATTATTAAAATTAACCGATCCATTACGGTTAAAGGTAGCTTCATCAGTCCAAACAATTTTACTTCCGAAATCGGGATCTTGTTCCATGGCATTTATAAACCAATTACAAAAATTGATACGCCTTTCGGGATCACCTGGTTGAAGGCTTTGGACTGGCTGCATTCGAAAAGATTTTCTGTGGACTTTTTTCAGAATCCGAAAAACTTTGTTTTTGGAAACATGCATAGCTTGCGCACGCAGCTGTTGGACCGCTCTTCTGATACTTAATTTATTATTATTGTTAAATTATGTTTTTAAATCGCCCATTTCGCTGTTCTTCATTTCTTGGACCTCTTTTAAGTCCAACATTTCTAAATTCTAGGTGGGTTCGAATAAAAACATATTTAGATGGTTTCCTTCTATTAGGAAATCTTCTGCGATATTCGCGTACCGCGGCATTCGCGTTTCCATTGCAATATCCGTAAATAAAATGAATATCCGCGGACTCCGCATTACTAAACATGACCATTTTTTACATTTCAATAGAACACTTTTTCCAAAAGGAAATAATAAAACTACAGAACAATGAACTACAGAAAACACAAAAAACAACAATGTCATTATTGTCATTCTGGCATTGCATGCTAGATTATTTTTCATTTGTAGCAGTTTGAAATTTCCCAACTGCCTAAGGACATAAAAAAAATATTAAAAAAGCAGAAATTCGCATTTATTGGCCAGAACTAAATAAATAATATAATATAATAATATAAATCTAATATTTAAATTCACAGTTTAACAAAATATGCCATAGGTACCTACACTTTACACTGAGTTTTCTTAAATATTTATTACAATTCGTCGTTGTTTTAGTTGTGCCCACTGACTGACTAGCTCTGAAAGATCTGAATTGGCAAGATCAGTTTCGCTTTTTATAGCCATTAAGCAGTCCAATCTACCTGTAGTCATAGTTGATCTATTAAGATTTTTAACAAATTTCAGTAAGCTAAACTTTCTTTCGTTGGTTGCAGAGGAATGTCCTGGAGTAAAAATCAATTGACACAATTTAAATGCCAGTTTAAGAGGTGTTTTGTACTGAACTGCAATATCCATAATGTCCTGCATTGTTTTTGACAATTATTTTTATTTATTTGCTTTTATCATGATTAGAGAATAATATTTAGGTATTATGCAAATCACAACTTACACACTTTTTTATTTATTATGAAAATACCTACTTTCTGTATATTGTTGCCCTAATCTGAGCACGCTAATATACTAGTTAGGTAAATACTTTAAAACACTCATTATTGGAGAACCAATCAAAACAACTACTCTTCTAGCTAATACTGACGAAGTATTGAATTACATGATAGGATTCTTAGCATTTTAAAGAAAAAAAAAATATTGAAAATACTTAAATCATTCATTTACATTTAGTCATTCACACTTTTTTTTTATTTAATATGAAATTATCTACTCTCTGTATATTGGTACCTTAATCGGGTCACGCTAATATACTACTTAGGAAAACACTTTAAAAAACTCATTATTGGAAAACCAATCAAAACAACTACTCTTCTAGCTAATACCGACGAAGTATTGAATTACATGATAGGACTTCTGGCATTTTAAAGCAAAGAAATACATATATATTGAAGACACTTAAATTATTTATTGATATTCAGTCATTCACAAGAATTATTGAACCTTACATTCTATTTCAACTCTAGAAAAGTTGTACAAGTTTTTTCGAACTCGTTAGTTCTCATCAGTAGAGTATTTGATTGGTTTTCCAATAATGAGTTTTTTAAAGTGTTTTCCTAAGTAGTATATTAGCGTGACCCGATTAAGGTACCAATATACAGAAAGTAGATAATTTCATATTAAATAAAATAAAAGTGTGAATGACTAAATGTAAATGAATGATTTAAGTATTTTCAATATATTTTTTTCTTTAAAATGCTAAGAATCCTATCATGTAATTCAATACTTCGTCAGTATTAGCTAGAAGAGTAGTTGTTTTGATTGGTTCTCCAATAATGAGTGTTTTAAAGTATTTACCTAACTAGTATATTAGCGTGCTCAGATTAGGGCAACAATATACAGAAAGTAGGTATTTTCATAATAAATAAAAAAGTGTGTAAGTTGTGATTTGCATAATACCTAAATATTATTCTCTAGTCCTGCATTGTTTTTGCGTCATGTTTTGTGCAAATGTCAAAAAGAACCTCTAATTGACCTTGCAATGCAAATTCGTCGGGCCTTTGATTTGGTGGAAATAGCGCCCATACTTTTTCTATATTTCTTATGGACAAATTTTCATTCGTAAGTGGAAATTTAAAGATGTTAACAAAATCGGATATGTTATTCAATACCAAAGAGAGATTCTTTTCTAGGAATTGAATGAATGTATCTAATACAGACAAAAATTCCTTACGGTAAAATGTTTTAATATCTCCGTTTCAACTGCATTATCT
The DNA here is from genome assembly GCA_936432065.2 of Rutpela maculata. Lineage (NCBI taxonomy): Eukaryota > Metazoa > Arthropoda > Insecta > Coleoptera > Cerambycidae > Rutpela > Rutpela maculata. Next base: position 61,917,383 of record OW386287.2, read on the forward strand.
CTATCCATATCTAACTTTTTAAGGATTAATCGCCGCCTATGATGTTTTTGGAAATCGTCTACTGGGGAAAAACCGTATATATATATATAGATATAGATTTATATAATATACACTCATGAGCAAAAGTATTGCATAATTTTTCATATATTGTATTATTTTTTTAATGTCAATTAATTTTGTTTTTCCCTCATTATACTCTTCGCAACTACAAAAACGAAGAGTATATTGCATTTGATCGGCACACTTTTATTGATCGCAGAGAAAAAAAATTATTTAACATCCCCCCCCCCCCCCCTTACCCCCCCCATGGCTTCATACCTGTACCCTGGACAAACATTACAATCATAGCACACTCCTGCATACCAGGAATGCTAGTAATAATGGTTACTAATTAATAAAGTTCAGATAAGATTTACTCAAAAACTGATAATTTTAGAGAAAAAACACAAGAGACTTTTTCTTGTGTAGAAAACTTCAAATTTTTAAGTTCTGCTCATAAATTAATGTAAAAGTGTCACACAATAAAGTTGGGGCTAAATTATACCTAGCCCCCCCCCCCAGTTTCACCCGCTCCTGAATGATTTTCGTACATAGTTGTTATTTTGTCTTAAAAAGCATAAAAAGTTAAATTCCTGTGTAAATTATCATTTGTTTATCTTTAGACGTTTCGAAAATATTCATAAAAAAACATTTTCAGGAGAATTACTTGAACACCCTGTATCTCGGAAATTAAGCACTTCCCGACCCATGTTTATAGGTACTTTTTTTCTTATTTTGAAAAGTTGTATTGCTTAGTGAAGTTTGGCCTATGCAATTTGGGACACCCTGTATACAGGGTGTTATTAAAAAGTATGTCAATCACTTAACCACAGATTGAGCACATTAAAAAAGTTGATTCAACCTAATTTACCTCTATCCAAAATCGCACCCCCATGAAGATACAGCCCTCTAAAGTTGGAAATAAAAAAACATATTCTTTAAATATTGTACAACTGGCTACAGATATTTTTTTCAATACTGGTACGCTGTAACATATGTCAGAGGGTAACAGTTTAAAGTAAAAATATTTTAAAATAAAGTTTTAGAAATGGCTGATTTAGGGTTAAACAACCCTTTCCCCCTACTCCCTTTTTAAGTGGTACACCTATGACTGTTTTGGTATATTGTATTTATGTAATTTAATTCTACAACTTTTTTCCATCTTGGGTTTTTTTCGTTTAAGTGATCATTTTTAAATGAAACTTAAAATACTAGAAACATTGTCATGTGTTTTGAAGGATGAAATGTTAAAAACTCTAGAAAAATCATTCATTTTATCAGACACTTCTTAGTTTCAGTTCTACATGTACCTAGTATGAGTAAAAAACCAAAATAAAATTAAAAACAAAACAAACAAAAAATAAAAAAAAATAAAATAAAAAAAATCATTATTTCTTTTCAGTTTTCAGCATTTTACCCTTTCAAGTTTCATTTAAAAATGATCACTTAAACGAAAAAAACACAAGATGGAAAAAAGTTGTAGAATTAAATTTTCTATAAAATACAATATACCAAAAAAGTCATAGGCGCACCACATAAAAACGGGGTCAACCATTCTAAAACTTTGTTTTAAAATATTTTTAGTTTAAACTGTTACCCTCTGACATATGTTACAGCGTACCAGTATTGAAAAAAATATCTCTAGCCATTATTTGTACAATATTTAAAGAATATATTTTTTTTTCAACTTTAGAGGACTGTATCTTCATTTATATAGTGGTAAATTAGGTTCAATCAACTTTTTCAAGGTGCTGAATCTGTGGTTAGGTGATTGACACACTTTTTAATGACATCCTGTATATTCACCAAAATGTCGATTTTTCTGCGTTTTTTAACAAAAGTCCCGCAATAACTTAAAAACAGTGCATTGGATCAAGAAATGTAAAATAAAAAAAATGTTCAGAATTAAATTTTGTACAGGATTGCGGTATAAGAAATTTCATTTTTCCAACCGATTTTCCGAATCAGTGGAAAATTAAGGAAAAGCGTTACCAATTGTTACCAACTCTATGCGAAAAAGTTATTAAATGTAGAGATTATTATCTACAAAATTGTTCTTTAGAATTTTTTTGTGAGAAACAAGGTTACGGAAATATAACAGAAAGACTGATAACACTCTTATTTTTAATATTTTAGCCAAATGGGAGGGGGGAGTTTTATTAAGGAAACACTAATTTTTAGACTCACCACCGACCATATTACAAAACCAAAAATACAAAAAAACGCTGCCTACCCAAAATGCACAGATGGATGCCGGATTGATTTGACTATAATATTTTCTATTTACGCATAAAAAGGTACAAAAAAGATTAATAAATTGGAATAATTCGTGAAAGTAGATACTCATTTACACCGTTTATAATAATGTGATGAAATCCATTATTTAAAATAAGACAGCATTTGCATTCGAAATGGCTCAGATAATAACTGATTACCTTATTATATCAATCTGAATAGATTATATAACCCGCATGACAAATTTAGGGATTTAAATCATCCTCCCCTTACGAACGTTTGACCTATAGCAGGGCTTCCTAATAAATTTAGAGATTCTTCAACCTTCTTGCGGATGATATCCGTAATACAGTCCGTTAAAAAAGTCGGCAGCAAAAAATATAGATTTATTACTTATTTGTACAATATATAATACTTAATATTTATTTTCAACAGAATCAAATATATTTATGGCACACACCCAAACTATAAATCATAAAAGGTACCTATAATACAAAATATATGGGGTGTTTCAAAAATGTAGGACACAGAATCATGAATAAATGCTGGTGAAGAATAAAAATCCCTCTATTCTCGGTCAGTCCACTAACACTTAGTTTCGCTGGTAAAAGTATTTGTACTTTCTTAATTCTGCATGGAATAGATATTAACTATAGCTTTTTGAAAAGGGAAGATCCTATTCTAAAAAATTGATATGAACTTTTGTTAAATTCCAAAATTGCTATTGAAAATAGCCATAGGTCTCCAACAGTTGGTCTGTACATACATATATATAGATCTAGATATTCAGTTCAATTTTCTTTACTCATTTAAATAGTTTGCTTTAGAAAAAAATCCATCCGCCGTATTGGAACCGGCAAGTTGAATTCTTAAATTTTGACTTCACATTCGTAACCATCGACCTCAAAAACATAAACTACTACGTTTCAGAAATAAATCAGGAATACCTTTTCAAATATTAAACTTTTTGATTTACTTTGCATCTCTTGGGTCATATAGAAACTGAAGAAACTTTTACTGAAAAATCATCCATAAAATAATATACTAATTAATTGTTATAATACATTATACTAATTATATTAATTGTACTTTAGTTTACGTAAAATTATACAGCCACGCAAATAAAAAGTTCAGACCCGGAAACTAGACTTACCAATCTTTATGTATTTTGACCTGAATTCGATGCCAACATCAGAATTTAATTTTATCGTTGTTTTTTTTTTTATCTTAGATGTTATCTTTAAAATTGCATTTTTATCACAAAAAACAACCAATCGATGTCAGATAAATTCAAAACTAATATAAATTATATTCTTCCATGTATTTTGACGCACTAAATCCGATTTTTTTTTAACGTCCTGGCGAAGTTTAGCTAATGCTACACCACCACTTAACTAGGACGGCGAGATGAGATACTATCACCCATCTAAGTGCCGGACTCGCCTCAACGTGCCTTAACTTTGCCGATCGAGGTCTTGCCACTGAAACCGGTACCGTACCTCACCTCATCTAAATTTGACTTTAAAATAGCTCTACCAGACAAATTCTGATGAGTATTTGCCAAAAATTTAGCCATTTTATCGCCAAAAACGACCACTATGGGCAATTGAACTGGAAACTAATAAAAATCTTAATCGGGCATACGTTTTTTCATGTATTTTGAATCCGAATTTAATGTTGAAAAAGCTCTGCGATACGAATTATAACAGATGGCTGTAAAGTTAAATTTCGTAATAGTATATTACGTAATGAGTGATGTAAGAAGCAAATTACGCACGAATGGAAAAGTTGCGCACAATGCCGCGTAGTGGCGAGTGCGTATTTCCATGAGTGCGTAATTGCCTTACAACTCGAATTATGTACTATACTTTACCTACGGTCATATTTATTTAGTTATTTAGTAAAATCTGGATTTAGTTTACTAGTCAACAATATTATTCAACAAATATTATGTCAGTTTAACAGCGTTTGAAAATTAAGTAGGCGCATTTGTTTTTTTAAACCCCGCATCAGCGATATAAGTCACCTATAATTGCGTGTCCCGTGCGTTTTGTTTACCGTGCGATTTGTTTACAGTGCGTTTTGTTTACAATATGTAAAATTCAACTTACATAGATGGCAGGTAGCGTGTTTTTTACTATTAACAGTAGTGATCGTAGGTAAAGTAAATTTTCAGGTAAAAAGCTATCATAGCGATATCTCGAATTTCTTCTCGCCTCTTTGCTGTACCGTTAATCTCCCATTGTTCTACATTTTTTTTGCTATGATATCTTGCTCTCTTATCTTCAAATGATTTACGTAAAGAAACTCTTTTTTTCTTAGCCAATGGCCAGCAATAGTCGGCCATCATGTGGGCATTCCACCTATCTGTCCTCCATCTCCCTTATGTGCTGGGGAAATCGCTTAAATACATGGAAAAACATAGATTTGGATGCAACTGTCATTAATTTACATTTTATCTGCCACTTGGTGATCGTTTTTGACGATAAAATTGCTGAATTTGTGAGTTATTGGCAAATACTCGTCAGAATTTGTCAAATGAAAATAATTTTATTTTGAAAAAAATCCAAAAACCAATATTTTATGAAGAAATATTTTGCAACAGTGATAACTCAAATAATTTCGATGATAAAATTACGAAAAAATTCATACAAGGGGTTTCGATACCACTGATTACGATGTTGACATTATAATTGCAGAACTGAAAATGATGGATTAAAAATGGTCGACTTAAACTTGAAAGTCATGCAAATATTCCAAAAAATACATAATTATGTTGAACTTTTAAAAATTAATATCTTGTATTTCTGCTTACATGCATTAAAATGAGGGCACTGCCAAAATGGTAAGAGATATGAGAAAAAAAAATGTAAAAACGAAATTTTAGAGAATTAAATTCTCTACAAAAAATTCAGTGAAAGCACATGCCTATCTTTTATAGAAGGTGCAAAGTGTGGCATCGTTCAGATTAATCGAATTAAACGCGCATAAAGATACATACATGCCTTCAATCACTTTCTTATGTCAAATTTAATTCTCTATAACTTTGTTTCTATATTTTTTCCCCGCTCTTACCATTTTGGTAGCGTCTTAATTTTAGTGTAGGTATTGATTTCTAAATATATTATACATCCAAGCCATATTGAAGCCGCCATTTTGAATTTTGCAACTTTTTAATTTTCTGGATGTTGTAAAGGTACGTCCTAACTCCATGCCAAACTTCGAGTTTTCAGCTCATCGAGAGAGGCAGATAAATATAGGTAAAATCTGTATTACACTGTTTTATTTAAAGAGTGAGAACTATGTATATACTTATGTTTGTGAATTATTTGGGTACTTCCCGACGACCTAGGAACTTGAAGTTTGGTGTGAAGATAGGAAGTACCTTCACGACTCCCAAAAATTTGAAAAATTCAAAATGGTGACTCCAATATGGCGTCCAAAATTTGAATCAACTTATAACTTTTAACGATCCCGTAGCGAAGCACGAGCATCTTGCTACTCCCACTTAAAGAATAAAAAGTAATAACAACAAATATAGACATCGAAAGAGGAGACCTTCAGCAATAATATCCTGATATCGAAAAAAAAAATACAGCTGTTGAAATATTGATAAATTTAGCAATAGGATTTTTGATTCCGACCTTTTTTTCAAATTACGTGAAATCAATAAATAAATTGTTATTATTATTAAAAAATCCAACATAGCATCTGAAAGCACATCATTAATATCCGCTATACAAAATGTAAATACCTTATTTATTAACTATCTTAGCGCCATTTAAAATTTGATGTAGGAGAGGCAGAAATGATTATCTTTTTAATTTATGTCTTCGTAGAGCTGTATTTTACAAAATAAATTTTTATTTTTTTCACTTCTTACTTCATCATATAATTTAGTGTTTTGAGAGTGAGATCTTATAATATGAAGTCGTTTAATAAAAAATTATAACAGTGACAGCTGTTTGACTAAAATAAGTGGCAAATCTCATATCTCGTAACTTTACCGGCACACGTAGCTCAGTTGGTTAAGTCGTATTGAGTGGCGAATATGCCGATCGACTGTCCATCGCGCTCTGAGTTCGAGCCCCAGCCCCGGTACTGACAATACCGGTGCGTATGGATGTATGTCTGCGTTTTTCCAAATGTGTAACATCCTTCCGGCTACTCTACTATATGTGGTGTGTGTGGTGTGTATTTCTTTATCTATTAATGGTTATTAATTTAAAAAGCTTCTTGGAAAACAAATATATACATCAATTATGATAATATCGACTTTAAAATGTTTTTTTGGTTTTTGTCGTTTGATCTGGTTAGTCAAAAGTTTTACCACTTCTTGTGTAGCGTTCGCGCGCTCGCACTGTCGAAACACATCCGAGTTCTGTTCCGAGCGTTAGTTGCAATATCTCTAGCTCCGATAATTTTGCTTAAATGAAAAAAATGGTATATATGTGTCTTGTTTAAGCTTTCTCTTCTCTCTTTTTGTCGTCTTATAATTTTTCGAGAAAAATTAAATCAAAAAAGTTTAAAATCCATATTTGTGCACCCAATTTGTTAAATGAAAAAAATTGCACACCTATTATAATAATCCCCTCAAACTATCGGCATCATTAAAAATGAAAAACATTCAAAAGCAAATTTGAAAGTTACATTAAACTCTTTAAAACTCATTATTTCAAAAGCAAATAAATATTAACTAGTGATTTTTATTGGGAATATGACGATATTGGGTAGTCAATGTACGCTATATTGACATGTCACCCGGTACCTACGCTTAAAATACACTTCGATTAGTTTTAATATAGCATAAATCTTTACCACGACCAGCGACAAAAAATTCAAGAAGCAATATCAGCTTATTATGGTACTTTACAAGAACCGCAACGTTTATAAAGAATAATTTTAATATTCATGTTCTTTGGGCTTACGTAGTATAAATTTAAGGATCGTTAAAACTTTGGACATATGTATTTGTAAGTTTGCTAATAAATTTCAAGCCTGTCTGAACAAAGTAATTACCAAAGTTCTGACATAGTTTCTCCTGGTAGAAAGTAAACAAAGTACTCTTAAAGTATTTTAGGCTAATTGAACGAAGTTTTGCAAATGTATAAACTAGATACACTGGAATTCTGGATGCATCGCTTACCAAGTAATTTACTGAGGCAAATTTAGATTCGTTTAAAAAGTTTAAAATAAGCCTTTTTGTACCAACAAAGACCTCCTATTGCCTTTAAACTTTTAGTGTAATAGAATTAATTACTCTTTAGTTAAAATTTATCAATTGGTACCATATTTTTACATTTTATTTTCTATTTTTTTTTTTTAATTTTGGAAATTATAACATGTATAATATACTTCAAGTCCTTAATATTTTCAAAGTATACTCGTTCATATTTTGAGGTTGAGTGAACTACTTTCGAAATACGGTTTCTGTGCAATACTATTTATTGCACATAAGATGATGTTAACTGTTCAGATGCACTGATTTCGAAATTAACTTACCCACAACAAATATGAAAATTTTACTTTTAAAACCATTTATATCAAGAGTTGGTGCATTTTTTGACCGCATCTTTCTTGTATTATGATATACTTGTAGTTCTCTCAGAGACCAACAGTTTGGATCTCAGAATCGAAAGCAAAATGGCGTAAGGCCTATTTTTAAAATTGAATTTTTCATATTTGATAACCAAAAAAAAAATGAAAATGTACCTCAAGTATAATAAAGTTGCACTATTAGGTCAGTCATCAGAGAGTTCAGGATGAGCAAATACCGTTGTAAATTGTACAAAAAATTTTACTGTTGGAACCAGTTCATTATATACCTCTTTTAGACACACTAGTTGAAGTTAGTTGAAGTTATTGCCGAACAAAGAAAAGGATGTGGAAAAGGGCGCCCCATTTATTGGTAAACCGAGGAAACTGGATAACGATATATAGGACGATGCGTATCGCATAGCTACAAAGAAACTCGGAGTACAAATGACTCTGAGACTTAATGGTGAAGAAATGATGAAACAAGTGGAGAAACTCTTCATCGTAGACGAAGCGACACAATGACAAAAAGTACAGGGGAATTCGGGTGACAATCGCAGTAGAAACTACTGCGTATTAGTAACACTTGATGTAAAAAATGCCTTCAATTTAGTTCCATGGCATGGTATGATGGATAAACTTGAATGTAGTGGAGTTGCATCGTATCTAAAAAAAATGATGTGTAGCTATCTGAAGCATAGGAAACTGAAAGTAGGGGACGAGAAATATATACATATGACAGCTGGTGTACCACAGAGATCGGTTCTTGAAATCAATCCAATAAAATTTGAATGAAATATGAGATGTTTTTCGTTTCTGTTATTTTTTGGATTTTTTTGATTTTTGAAACTTTTGCTACAGCCCTCGCTGCCATAAAAAATTCTTGCAAGTTTAATACTTATAAGGTAACTCTACTTCAGGTAAATTTTCATTTTTCAAGATCTTTGACTGTTTTACGAGAAGAGCCTACATTTTCCTAACCTACTAACTTCTACATTTCACCCAGAGTAAAATGATGTTCACTCCCGTAATTTCAAATTACCACTATTCCAAAGGTGGAAAATGTCACCTGTGACACTTGAGTTAATGAATGAGTTAACTATAGCCAACTTGTTAAACCTTTTCAAACTTTTAATTTTAATTTGTCTGGAAAATTAAATTTTCTCCAATTTTGACGAAACTTCAGATTTGGGGATTTAAATAACTGTTTCTTATGGAATTTTTCAACAGAAAAATGTCATAACTTTGGAGGTACATAACGAATTACAGAGGGCGGGAATTCGCCAAGTAGTTGATACTGCCCTAAATAATTGACATCTAGCTAACCTAAAATTTGCTAAACTCTCGTCTGGATTCGCAGTAATATGATCAAATTACTGGGGTGATGCAATTTTATTTGACATACCTTGTATCTTGCAAAAAATGGCGGCGTACTGACGGTACCTTAAGAAGCTAGTACTTTAGTTGAAAAATCCTGAAACTGAGCGGTTTTACTTGCTTAATTTTAAGTTGAATTATACGGTTTTGAAAACGACGTGTTTTTATCAGTTTTCAAGAAAGGATGATACTGTTTACTTTATTTAAGAATATATGCGAAACTATCAATTTTACAGGAAAATATCAAAAGAGATAAAATAAAGATAGTTCTTTCTTCTTGTTTTTACTTCCACATCCAGTGGAGTGGAAGTGTAATACCGTTATTATACTTCCACTCTACTGGATGTGGAAGTAAAAACAAACTAAATGAAAAAAAAATTAAATTTTTTTTATTCAAATAGGGTTAAAATATCATGAAACGTTAAAATCTTAAGCGCGGGTAAAGGAAACTTTCAATTGAAGAAATTTTGATAAAAATGAAAGTGTTTCAATAAAGTATTTGAACATTTGAATAGGTATTTGAAAGTTTCCAAAATTCCGGGAAAGTTTCCTTTGCGAACTTTCAATGAAAACTTTCATTTTTATCAAAATTTCGTTCAGGAAACTGTCATATGGAAAGTTTACTTTACCCATCCTTGATTTTTATCAAAACTTCGTTCCGGAAACTCCCTAACATTTCCTGGAAACGTTTATTGGAAAGTTTCCTTTACCTCTCTGATTTTAAGTCTGTTGGTCTGTTTGTCTAATTTTTTTTTGGGACCACGATTACTCTGGAATGGTTTGTGATACTGACCTGTGTGTTACAGTGTGCATAAAATTGGAATTTAGTGTATGTACGAGAAACCAAGGTTTCAAAAAAATGTTGGCCCTATTCACCCCCATTAACCCCCCCCCCTCTATTATTAAAGGGGGCAAAAAATAAAATTGTGATTTAGTGTGTGTACAAGAATCAGATTCCTGAACATTTTTTTGGCATCAGCCACCTCCCACTACCACCATCACCAACGATGTGGCATGCCGTTTTATGGATTATTAGGGAAGACGATTTCAAATATGATATTATTCTATGAATAATTATTTCCACATAATGGGGTGCAAATATAGCACCAACATTTTTTTCGTTCAAGATACTTGGATAGGAAATCTGGCTATAGTAGTAGTAATTCCTTAGGCAGAATTCTTTTTCAGTATTATACTCTACACGAAATACGAGGAGGAATGGTAAGTAAGACAATTGTGTGCATTGCTTCCACTTTGTATTTTTAATAGTCACTTTATATCTGGTTAACTTAAAGCAATTAAATCATCAGATTGGTATAGTAGACATATTTACTAAGTTTGATACTTTACTAACACGCCACCGCTGAGGAATAGTTGAAGTAAGCTTCATTTCATCAACCACCAGAATAAGGGTCGTAATTAGGAGACATGATGTTGTTAGTAGAATAAACAAGAGAGCTAGAATTACAGCAGAATTGGCATGCGATACCTCTTAAAGCTATGTACCTGTTCCATTTACATGGTAAATTATAATACATTTTGGTCACCCAGGCACATAATTAGTGGCTCGATTTGTATAGCGGATATAATGACACATAACGCCGATAAAATACCAAGATGACAAACTTTAAACTTTAACGGTTGTACCGACGGAGGCCTATATATTATAAAGGAATCCGAACCACACTCTTGCTTAATAAACATGATTTCAAAATCTATTATCTATCATACTAATATGGAGACGATCTTCAAACACCACGCTTTCGACTTTCAAAGTCATTACAGTCAAAGTCTTTGGACGCTAAATTGTTCAATTATCTATCTTCCTAATAATTTCCAATTTTTGAATAGTCCTTTTATATGAATTATTGCAGTTAAAATGATAATCAAAAAACAATTCATAACTCACAGTTGAAAAATATAACATAAACACACTACCCCCAAATCCAAAGCCCCGGAAGTGGGTTGCATATTTGGAAAAACGCAGACATACATTCTTACTCATCAGTATTGTCAGTACGCCTTAACCAACTGAGCTTCCGTGCCGGTACAAACCCCATTAATATTATACAGGGTGCGCCACTTAAAACTCCCCAGACGTGTAACTTTCTTATTTTTTAAGTGACGACGATGTTGGGCACATCAAATTCTACATATTATTTTGATGATTTTAATAAACATTTTTTGGAAAAATTGTTAAGGAAGGAAACTTAATTTCCTTGAATATTTTTTTACCTCTCCCTGTACATGTACTAGGTTTTTGTTTTCTTATAGAGGTTTTAGTTAGCTTCAATTTATGTTATTACGTCATATTCGAAATTCTTTTTGGTTTTTGAGAAAAAAATTAAAAACACTTTTTCCGATTCCAAATTAACTTTGAAAAGAATATAAATAATAATTTTATGCTATATTTGTAAAATACATGTCATAAACAATAAAGTAACAAAACAGCAACAAGAAACAAAAGGAATAAATATTTTTAAGTCAGCTCATATTAAAATGTTCTAAATATGAAATTGCAAAGTTTTTATTATTTTTATTTTTTATTTTAATAATATAAATTGACGCTCTACAAGAAAACATTAACTCAGTTCATGTACAGGGTGAGGTAAAAAAATATTCAAAGAAATTAAGTTTTCCTTCATAACAATTTTTCCAATTTTTTTTTAAATCACTCTGTCTGCATGTTTAAAGGCTTTCAAAATATCTACAATTTGATGTGCCCAACATGGTCGTCCCTTAAAAAAATAAGAAAGTTACAAGTCTGGGGAGTTTTAAGTGGCGCACCCTGTATACCCCATATGATAAATAATTAATAAATTGACATATTATACAATAATTTATTGCCTTCTGTAGCATGCATATTGCTGCTTCATAAATTATAACATAATTTAACTCAAGCGTGAAAAACCGCGGAAGTTTCAAATATTGTTTCTTTAATTTACTTCATAAACAAACACAACGGTATGCAACCAGAGTTACGTCTAAGCTGTACTCAAGGTAGCTAGGTATTCTAAGTTAGCTTTAAGAGTGGAAAGGGTAAAGAGACCACACGATTTACATACTACGAGTAAGCGAACAGAACTAAAATTTTCTCCGTTACATGAAGGTACTTGGTACTTCATATTTTGTCTGCCAAATTTTTGAATAGTGATGTGTCCTCATTAAGTTTCTTTTTACGACTTCAACATCGAAAGGGTTGATAGTCCCTCTTCATTAACATGAAGCAGGCCAAATTGTTTTTCACCGGTTTGATCCGCAAGTAATTTATAAAGAAATAATTTTTTTTTGTAACTTAAATTTGGCAACGGCCATTTTGCAGCAAGTCACGCTTATACTTCATTTCTTTCCAGGGTTTTAAATTCAGATGCAAATCTTTTCAATTTAGATGCAAATCTTCTAATTTTGGATGCACATCGTAGATATGAATTTATTTTAATTTGGGTTGGAAACTTTAATTTTTTTTTAACCATCCAATGAGGTTGGGGTTGTCTTTCTTCTCCTCTACGTAATTAGAATATGAAATGTATATATTAGTCTAGGACAACTTTTTACGGAGATCGCGACGATAGTATGGTAGAATAGATGTGATTTGTCCTTATGGAATTTCTGGATGCGTCGAATATGGCACTGGGAACTTCTTGACTTAATATTGGGCTCATCTAGAAGTCAGCGATTACGTCAATGTGGGTTGGATTTCACCATCATCATCCCTCACTTGGAGTCACTACTTTTATTCACTGAGAATTCCAGATAAGTGTCGCAAATAAAAATTTTATCTGATTTTTTTTATATATATCTCATATTTTTATGCTTTAACATTTTTAGAATTCTTTAAAGTATCAAATTGCAAATGTTTTTTTTTTTGAAACTATTTTGATTTTCAATTTTATCTTTAATATGTTTTCAACGAACAGTTAGTTTTTTCAATTATTATTAAGATGTAAATTATCGGCGTAACGTCTAATTAAAAACAAATATATAAAAAGTTCTGTAAAGACTTTGTGATCACAATTTCTACGAAACGCTTATATTTAAATAATAAATTTTGACCTTTAAACGCCATATTGTCGGTTTAAATAATATCTACATAACATATTATCGTTCATTCGTTTTCTCTTTTGTACATAAATTTGTTTAATTGTAAGGCCTCAGTTTAGTTGTTTTCTAACAAAAACACATCCAGTTTGATTGGTTTATAACAAAATCAATTTTATAATCACATTGTCCACTTATTTCAGGTATTTTGAAACAAACTATTTTTATACAAACTATTTTGATACAAACCATTTTGATAATATCTTTAGGATTATTAATTTACACTTTTTTTTAGTCATTAATTTATACTTTCTTTATAATTTGATTAGTTTATCTTTCTTGTAATCAAATTTCACTTTTAGTGTAAATTACAAATATACAAAGATTGGCGCCCCGCCTTTCTGGGAAAATTATCTTTATATGAGTCAAATTAACATCTTTTTAAGAAAAATTATAAAAACATCTTGTCATATATTAATTACAATCTATCAAATACGTAAAACCATTTGTAAAGTGTTTTCTGACCCATGACTCATCTGCCGAGTCTCTGAGCTACTGGGGTAGTAACATTTTTTTCTCTAAATAACATAAAGTTCAGTCTAAATCTCGAACACGTTACAAAAATTAATTAATTTATTAAACAGCGAGGAATTAATGTTACACTTCTGAAAAACGCTTACCGTCATGCTCAATTCACAAATGTTCTATAAATATTACTGTAGTTACTGTAGTTTTTAAGGTGTATGCGACAGCATGCATCTCTTTATACATTCGAGTACTCTATATACAGGTGTTTGGTACATCAACAGAAAGATATAAGAGTGGGCTAGGGGTTACTTAGAACCTTATGACCATATATACAATTATACAAAATATCACAGATTTTGAGATATTGGCATTTTTAGATATTGTGAAAAGCAAGACACCAGACTTGACACCTCTCGACTTTCACCATTGAGAGCGACTAAAGGAACTTATCTACGAGGTTAAAATAACTGACCGAGAGCACCTCATCAAGAGAAATAATAGAGAGATGCAAGTATTAAGTAAGAAATGAGATTAGGACTAAGCACCACCTAAGTGAGGAGAAGAGTTCGTTAGAAAAGATGGTTCACATTTTGTACATCAATAGCATTACATTTTTTCTTTATTGTTTCTTTGTTTCATTGAGGATTAGAAACAAATATTTAACTCAGATAAAACCTTTCAACAGTTTAATGAGAAATTGTTTGCCGACAAATATTCCAAAAATATCTAAAAGGGACGATGACTCAAAATCTGTAATATTTTGTATAATGATATCTGATCCCCTCTATCACCCCCTTAAAACTTTCTATCGATGTATCAAACACCCTATATAGAGACATTTTTTTCTCTTGACCAAAAATATAACAGATTGTGATACATAACCTGGTTAAATAAAATGTCTATTCCTATTCCAGTTCTTATAGTACGCAGGGTTCTTTATAAAGAATTTAAATGGTTCTAATTCCGTTTGGAATCATTTTATTTGAACTTTTTGACTCATTTTTACGTTCCAGACAGGACCGTGGATTGTATCCATGTATTATTTTTAATTGCTTTGTTTAAAATGGAGGTATAATTTGCTTCCTTTATTTATGGTGCAATACAGTATACAGCAATTATTGCAATGTAACATAAATTCAATAAAGGATCCTTTTGCTAAGGAGGTTTTATTGCAATATCTAGGGCAATTAAAATGGATATTGCGAAGATACGTTGCACTTAATTTGTTTTTGTCAGTCATTAAATTTACTGAGTTGCATTAAGCTCCAATTACATCCAATAGAATGAGTGAAATAGAGCTCCTGTTCGTAAACATTTATTATTATATTATGATGTCTAAACTCCCAATTTCAACAATATTCTCCAAAGTCTTCTCTATATTACAATAATATCCTGGTTGACCCCAGGACGACAGGCGTGCGACTGACGTCCCCACCGTTCCCTGTCGTTGACCTTCTCATTAATTTTGTTTAATTTGGATTAGGTCTAGCTTTAGGTGGAACTAATTTTGTTACCAATTATACATACTGATTGATTGCGCGGCCAACAATCTAAAACCATAAGAAACAAAATCTAGAGCAACATAGTTTTTGAGAGTAAGTACAAGGCGATGAAAAGTAAATCTATTTAAAATTAAAGAGGTATTTAAGGTACCATGGCTATTCGCACAGTGCCATGTTGAAGTATGCGGCTATCTATCCATAAAAACATTAAGTTAAAAGAAGTTTACTCAAAGTACAGCTGATAAATAAACGATTGTGTATGTTGATTGTATTCCTTAGAACTTATTGATAATTAGAACAGTAAAGGATGAGTGTCCACAATATAAGAAAAATTCTCTTGAAAATCAATCAATCATGCCAACACTTTGTTACTGATATATGTTATCTGTTATTAAGAGATTAATAAAATATGTAAATATAAAAGTGTATCAACGTTGCGCTCATAGTTAAAACATGACGAAAATAACGAGAAATCGTCGATTTCTCATTATTTTTTGTTATTCTCGTCATATTTTAACTATGACCGCAACATTGATACATTTTTATATTTACATATTTTATCTCTAAATAACACATAATATATATCAGTAACAAAGTGTTGGCACGCTAAGGGGAATTTTTTTTATGTTGTGGACGCTCATCCTTTTACTTATTTTTTCTAATACACTTTATTTTTCCTTGAATATACAGGGTATGTCAATTAAAAGTCCCCGGGCCATTTTCTTGAAAAATAATAAAATTACTTGATGTGTTAATGGCGTATGATTGATACCAAAAAAGACAGTAAATAAGTTAGAAATTTTCCTTCACAGTGCATGAAAATGCCACTGAGGTGGCATTGAATTATTTTTCGATAGCTGCAACTTTGAAGCGTGATTCATATGATTAAGGAATAGATTATGAATAATTTTAACTGTATAGAAAATTTTGAAAAAATCAGCCGTTTTGTGGCTACATGATTTCTGTTCTTCATTTTTTGTTTGTTCAAATCTTGAAAACTCCTGTAACTTCTTTGTTAATAAATTTAAAACATCGATTGTTCAGCACATAATTTGTTAAATTCAATATGTACTCCCTAAATTATTACACATTTCACGAGAAATGATAGCATTAAATAGAGTATTGTTCCCTCTTTTCAACGATATAATATGCCTTATTTATTCGTTAGAACTAAGCAATTAATTACAAAAATATTTTTTAAGTCGGCACATCGTACTTGCCATGGAGAAGCATGATAAAACAAAATAATTAATAATCCAATGAAATAAGATGAGAGTTCATTCCCGCACTTAATTATCAAACAATTTATTGTCTCAAAAAGTTGTAAAGCCCCGAATAAAATGAATTGCCTTTTAAATCAAAACAGTAAAGCTCTAAAAAAATATCTATTTATTTTACATGAAAAATCAATAAAACAGTGTGTAAATAGCGCGGCAGAATATAAACCAACTCCTAATAGAAGGAATTTAACATAAAACGCACGCTTAATTTTTTTTTTCAGTTTGAGTATTTTTCCTCACCTGCATAGTAATGAGGTTCCCTTTCGTGAAAGTGATGATGCCTCATGCTAACGTCCTCGTCGCCAGGCTGGTGGAGCTGGGGTATGAGGTTCAACCAAACGGCCATCTTGTGACCCCGATAATGGCTCTTCATCTTCGGCTTTAACGCTGTAAAGTAAATGATTGACTTTAAAAGGGAAATTGGTATATTACTATCAGGTAAACATTATTACATAATATGAAAAAACATTGAAATATACATTGTTTACAGTTAAGTGCACTTAGATTTTAAGGAGGAAATCGATGCGACATGAAATTTTATTGCAGAGGAATTCATACATATAAAAAAAGTCGACCAAAATCGACTGACGTTTTGGAAAGAGGGAGGGGGGGAGGTCTATAAGCAGTTTTTGCAAATATCTTAAAAACTACGAATTTTATAAAATAATAGTGTTAAATATACAACTTGAAGTCCATGAAATTACTTAAAAATATTTTTCATGTCACAATGCGTCAAGGTTGCCTAACAAGTCTAATATCATTAACACAGGAGACTTTTGTAGCAAGAAAGCTGAATTTCGACCAAATAATTTCCTATTCTATGAACCAGAAAGCTTCAAAAGTATTTCTACTATAAACTTTTTACGACATGGTTTAAGAACGTTTTGGTGTTTTACATCGTTTTGAATTTATAAGTACAATAAACGCATATTTTTGATCAATCACACTATTTTTATTCTATTAAAGGTTGCCAATTGTACTTCCATTCTTTAAGATGACGGCGGATGTTTAAGGTTTATAGTTTAGGAGTTTTATTAGGTTCATTAAGTAGTATAATCCGAAGGTCTGTGCAAAGATCGCTTTATTAAATTTTATTCTTATTCGATTGCTTGTTCTGCAATACTAAAAAAACCGCTGCCCAAGGAATCACTACTTCCACATCCAGATTCTCTATCCAAGACACTCACAACGAAAAAACTTTGTATGTGAAAATAATTGTTTATGGAACTTTAATAATATAATATTTGAAATCCTCTACCCCAAAAACCCATAAAACGATACCACACATCGGTAGTGGGGTGGGGGTGGTGATAGGGGGGTGGTAGTGGGGGGTGGATGAATTAAAAAAATATTTTGAGGTTTCTGGTTCCTGTACATACACTAAATCACATTTTTTTTCATCCCCTTTAATAAGGA
This sequence comes from Rutpela maculata, assembly GCA_936432065.2. Classification (NCBI taxonomy): domain Eukaryota; kingdom Metazoa; phylum Arthropoda; class Insecta; order Coleoptera; family Cerambycidae; genus Rutpela; species Rutpela maculata. The sequence continues at coordinate 61,935,333 of OW386287.2, forward strand.
GGTGGGGGTGGTAATGGGGGTGGCTAATGCCAAAAATTTTTTTGAGACCTTAGCTTCTCTTGTATATACTAAATACCAATTTCATGGACTCTTACCCGCTTGATTTACCCATTTACCCCAAATTTACCCCAATTTACCCCCCAACCCTTCGACGGAACAAAATGAAAATATAATCTAGTTCTAGATCTCGTTAAAGTACATATGTGTACCAAATTTCAAGTCAATATCTTAAACGGTTCCGACAGACCGACAGACCGACAGACAGACAGACCGACAGACAGACAGAAATTTTTTTTTCGCTCAAACTTAAAATCTCGACGTTTCATGACATTTTAAGCCTATTTGGACAATAAAAATTTTTAAAAAAATTTTTGTCGTTACTATACTTCCACTGGACGTGGAAGTAATATGCAGGATATTCTTGTAATACATCCCTATATTCAGATCTGTGAATACTCACATATTTCTTGTATACGCAAAAATATTTATTTATCAAAATGTCCAAAAATAATAATCGAGAAAATAAATTTTGAATATTGCAAACAATTATCTTTATACATCTAACCCAGATCTTAGGGTGCGCGTAGAGGCATCTTGACTGTGTATGTATTTCTAATACGCCCGAGACAGACAACACAAACTATTACGCTGCGAGCTAGAGAGGAAATTATTCCTGCTGAACTCAAAAATATATAAGGTTCAAGAATAAAATTAAACGTCGCTATCAGCGTAATAGATGGGACATAGACAGACTTAGACTAAGAGACTTGCAAGTAAACCTAAAAGATAAATTAAATAGTAAGAGAGAAGAGAAAAGATTTCGAACTTCTCTCGAGTTGATAATTCCCTATGGCGTAGTTGTTAAAAAAGGGTTCCATAAATATTCCCACACTCATTAAAGATAAAACATCTCTTGTATTAAAGACACAGAAAAAGCTGATTTGCTTGCAAGTCACCTCCAGACAATAAATACGACACCACCAAACAATACTGACGAACGGGATAATATAACAAGACTAGCTCGACAAATCCTATCCCACCCAGAAAATTGTCCATAATCCAAACTATCCCCAGTGAACTGTCCACACTTCTCAACTTAAAAGCCCTTGGCCCGGATAATATATCGAACATTCTCCTTAAAAATCTCCCGAAAAAAGCCCTTGTACAATTTTCCTACATCCTTAATGCGGTGCTTAAATCGCAATATTTTCCTGCATCGTGGAAATTGGGGATAGTAATCCCCATCATGAAGCCAAATAAGCAGCCGCATGCTCTTGGCAACTACAGACTTATTTGTTTGCTCAAGATTATGGAGAGTGGCTGAAAGTGTCGTGCTGCGGCTTCTCCGTAAAAAATTAACCAAACACCGCTTAATGCCGGTGGAACAGTGGCTTCAGATAAGGACATAGTATTTCAATATCGTTAGTTAAAGTGGTGCAGAACATCTTCGACACATACAATAAGAAGCAGTGCACTGTTATGTTGCTCTTGGACATTGAACGCGCCTTCGATACAAATTGCAATATGTTTGTAGACTGCCTGGATATATGGTTGCGATCATCTATAATTACCTTTGGGACAGGCAAATGATGGTCAGGGTGAATAACACCAGTTCGGAAATCACCTAGACTTTCGGCGGGAGTACCTCAGGGCTCCATCCTCTCTCCCATCCTTTTTAACCAACATATCTGACATTCCCACCCGTCCCACCACTAACCTGTTACTTTACGCAGATGACACGACTATCTACGCTCACAGTTTTCACGGATAGAATGCTACCCAAATAATTCGCAATCACACAGACAGACTGATTGACTATTACAAAAGCTGGAAAATTAACATTAATCATACAAAATCTGAAATTATCACGTGTCACAGAAATTTCACGAATATCAAGACTATTATAAAACTATAACGTGACAATAACGAAATTACGCAACGAAAAAACGTAAATTTACTTGGACTTACGATGGACACGAGATTTTATTTTATATATCTAAGGTTATAAACAAAGCCTAAACAAGCTCTCAGCAAATTATACCCGCTGGTCAACAGGCGTATTATGCTTAACACTGAAAACAAGATATTTTTATTTAAAGTTACGTTCAGACCAATAATGACTTATGCCTGTGTATCCTGGAACTTTATCTCGGATGCGCAGTGCAAAAGACTTCAAGTTACTCAAAATAAGATGCTAAGCTTGCTGACCAATTCACCTAGATATATAACCATCGCCGATCTGCGTAGGTTTACGGGGATTCAAATGATTAGAGATTATATTGACGAGACATCTCAAAAATTTTTTACATACAAAATGACCAACTCGATATTGACACAAGACTTAACTAATATTCGACGACATGATAATGTGCATCACACTTACAAATACATATACGAACGTTTACCCATTTACGACTTACCTCTACAAGACTGACAAAATCCTCCCCATAAAATCCACACTCTCACAAAAACATAAACCTCTCAAAAACTTAACATCCCCTCAACCCTCATCGAAACCTATGCCTTTAAAATCTTTACTTCCTGTACAGAAGAAGTTTTTAATCTCTGATGAATTATTCTTTTCCTTGCGGATTTCAATCTTATATAAATCATAACCAATATAAAAAGAGCGATTTTATTTGAAGTAACAACATAAATAACATAAACTCGGTTGAGCTCCAGAAAAACTGTTCCAAAAAATTAAAATCACATAGTCTGAATGTCACCTGCCACAACATCGGCCAAGGATTACTTAGTGGATATACCATCCTTCGGATGGGATGTACACTCAAAGAAATAATATGGGTAAATTCAACAAAAAAAAATGGTTAACTAACAATATCGTTAATTTTGTTAAACCAAACTATATTGATGGTATTTTTAAAGATGTGATTATTATTTTAATTAATAAAAAGTTGTCGTACAACAAAACAAACATTAACTTAAAAAATAGATGAATAAGACTATTATTTTGTTCGTCTGACTATTATTTTGTTGAATTCTGTCAAATTAAACTAGATAATAGTATATTTTATTTTTAACTATTATCGAATTGTAATTCTAACCCAGTATTAGTTCGCTGTATTATTGTACTTGGTAGACAAACCAATATTATTGTCGTCTTCTAGAAGTTCTAAAAGAATTACCATAAAATTTGCTTGCTTACCACGTAGTCTATTACAGAAATTATTCCCAGATGACGCCACATACAAATCACTGACAATAATCAATCATGCATTATCTTACACTCTTATGAATTTATAGAAAATTAATAACATGATTGCAATGTTCAAATTCTCTCATGGATCATCGATATATTTGGATGGATCTTATAAACGATCTCTAATATTCGGTTTGGGTGGTCTGATGTCTCAATACTGAGAGTTTGGCTAACCAAAAAAAACTTCATCATACAATAAAGTGTAGATCAACCTAAAAATTACCTATCATTTTCTTTGAGTGTAAAGCAGTCGGTTCCTTGTCTATTAAATGTTAGGCAAATAAAAGATTCCTACTCTTCGAAAGAGAAGTTCGGCAATATTTCCAGGTTGGGGGTAGCTCGTCTCCTGGCATTGGTGATAGGTCCTGGTAGCGGAAATAGGCCGACGTTAAATAAATAGATAAAAAAACCCGATCTTGATCCATATTCTCATCGCGCTGGTGTCACAATGCAAAAGAAAATGCAACAAATGTAAACAGTAGCAGCAGGTGACAATAATATAGTTACGCGTATCACCTAATAATGAATTATTCTGTTTTACGTTTTTAACAAAGACGAATTTCACAAATATTGAGTTGGCAAACATTGTACTTTTTTCTGGTTTCCTAATGCGTCGTTACAACTCAAGTATTCATTTGGTGATAACTTGGTGCGTCGGATTTGATTTGTATGTCTCCTTGATATAGGTATTCATCAGTTTCAAATGATATACACGTTTTATTTAAAATTTGATCATTTACGCAGCTTTAGTAACGCTGTAATAAAAGTGAACAACTTGTGGTGTATGCGTCGAGATTGGAGAGGTAAAGGTAAGTCTATAATTTTTTTTTATTTTTAAATTTAAAATATGAATGTATTTCAAAGACACCCTGTATCTCTAGTTTGGAATTAAATAACAAATAAAACTATGAGGAAGTAGTAGTTTAAATTACAATACAATACAATAAAATGATTATGTAGATCCTTTAAAAGACATTTCTTTCTAAACCAAATAAATCAGATCTTGTAAAAAGTCGGTTATCTCTTGTATGATTCTTGTGCAACGTATGCTTTTTGTCGCATGAAACGATTATTTATCGTTATGCCGTGACAAATTTGATCTTGCCAAAAGCCAGAAAAGAGAGAGAATGTATGGCTTAATTTTTGGCTCTATTACAGTAATTGAATTAAGACGGCAAAGTTGTGTGAGGGTGTAGACTCTCGACGGTTTTGCTTGATAAATTGTGTATCCTTGAGATTTCTGGGCGTTCTTGTTTTCTTGTAAGCTGATTAACTCATTAAGTTCATTATCTTTACGGCTTGAGATTGTCACCAGCATCGGTCTGACTGATGACGTGGTCATATTTCAAAATGTGTACTTCCATGAAATTAATTTCCAGCGGAGAATTAAAAATTACAAGTCGGCTACAATTTGTCACGAAATGTTATACTAAAGATGAAGGGACTAGTCCAGATTGTGCAGATGTATAGAATTGCCGCAATCAAGGATTATCCAGATTAAAAATTGTGGCGTGTTGCGACATCTTTATGTGAATTGCTATAAATGTAATTTGTCCATAATATGATCAAATAAATCCATCTATCTAAAAAAATAAAATTTTGAAGCTGAACAGTTTTCTAGTTGTGGATCACTCAGCAAGGTTCTTCTTATTACCTAGCCGCGGTAACTTTGGAGTTTTATTCTTGCAACATTTGATATTCCAGCTTGGTTTTTAATTAATTTAAAATCAGATTTGTATTTAGCATTTTTGTGTTTGATATAATTTCATTGTCATCTTCGTTTTTACTTATTAGTCTATGTAATGAAGGCAAAAATAGTGTAAATATTTCGTGCAAAGACGAGATTACCTTTCCCCACGTTTTCGATGGTGCTGAACATGATGGAATTGGTGGGAGAAGTTTTTGACCGCCGCAACCCCCTAAAACGACCAAAAACCGCCCCTTTTATGGATCTCTTTATGTTTTCTTCATATATAAACGACGGGTTTTACTTGAAATAACATGGAAGGAGGTTATAGAGTAAGTGGAATCCAGACAGCAGGCCTAGGAGGTTGATTAAACCCTCCCGAGAAAATCTTTTTATTTTCAAATTATTCGCTTCGAACGCGTATCCTCCCAATTTCGGTGTCCCTGATCAAGTATAAATAAATAATAAAGATAAATCACTCCCAGACCTATTTATATATGAAGAAAACATAAAGGAATCCATAAAAGGGGTAGTCTTTGGTCGTTTCAGGGGCAGTCAAAAACTTCTCCCACCACGTCTATCGTGTTCAGCACCCTTGAAAACGAGGGGGGAGGTAATCTCGTCTTTGCATGAAATATTTACAAAAAAGTCATCTTATAATGCTTCATTACATAGACTATATTTAGCAACTTCTCATATGACACTATGTCAAAAGCCTTTGTTAGATCTAGAACAATCGCTAAACGCTTTTGACTGGAATCCAATGAATGGGAATATAGCTTATTTGTGATATGCATATCACGTGAGGTCGGTAACCTTTGTTGAAGCGATAGTATGGTTCTTTTTCTTTAAAAATATATTTAATAATGCTTTTTTGAACTTCTAAAAAGTCAAACTTACAATGTATAACAAGAATTTAATATATACGTCAGCATTTCCCTTAGCGCGAAACTTTAAATGTGGTTCTCTCCTGGAGTACTGTAATTTTTTAGTTCAGATATTTTTAATTTCATTTTAAGATGCTGGATACAGAGAAAATGAATTTAAGACTTCGTAATTTCTTTGTAATTTCTATGAATAATAAACTCAACTATGACACATAGAACATTAAACCGTATAACAAACAACTGTTGCATTACCATAGCCAACACTGTATTTTATCATTGCTATTACAATTATTTATTACAAATATTTAGGCTTGTAACTTCTTTATCAAGATCCAAGTTCATACAACTTTTTTTTCTGAGAATAGAGTCACATTTTATTTGTGTGGAAGTGCATTTCTTTCTTAAAAAATCAAATCACTGTGCTAAAGTATATTACGTTATCAATGTTTTATATTTTCTTGAACTTGTAGTACAGTAACTTGTTTAATTTGGTATCATCTTATAATTATATCATGGAGGTCCGTTTAGAGACCTTACGGTGAATAGACGTCTATTAGATAACGTCTCTTTAAATCGGAAGAGAAACCGGTAATAAGCTGGCCCAAATAGGTCAAAAGTATATTCGTTGTCAAGTGAAAAATTGTGCATACGATGGTGGTGTCAGAATAACAACAATTAAGTGATAAGTGCTAATATTTAATTAATATGGGTGATTAAATCTTTCAGTGCAGTGTAAAAAAGTGAAAACAGTTGACAAATATCGAGTAAGTACCCGACCCGAAGGAAGGAAAGGAAAGAAAACCATAAATCAATCAAGATAAGTCCACTTTACCCTTAAAATATTTACGTCTTAGGTACTTATAGACAACTTAAAGAATTTCATAAACAGACTTGAAATGCAATAAATTAGAAATAAGTTAATAAACAATTCTCTTCCAGAAAATACTACCAGGGCGTACCATTAGAGTAACAGTACACCGCGCCAAATTAAATCAATTCAAAAATCAAATAAAAACTTGGATAAAATTGTTGCCCAGAAGCTTGGTTTCAGTGCCATTAAAATTTAAAAAATAAGAACATTAAGAACATACTGACTGTCTACACTTCACATCTGGTATGGCTCTCGTAAGGTTAAGGAATTTTATTTAAAAAGTTTAGGTCTGTAAGAATACGCAAAAGTAAGCAAGAAATAATAACTCTGCAGAGAACACAAAAATAATGTATCCACAATAGAACGTAACAACGAAGACACACCAGCCACTGGTGCAAAAAATCGACGGTGACGGGAACTGTCTATATGTAGCACTAAGCCATCGGCTAGAAGGAGAAAACATAACCCCGCACACACCAACGCTATGAAAAATTTACAGAAACAAGTAGCGAACCATATACAAAACAACATAGACTATTTCACCCGTTCATGCTGGCATCCATCAACGAATTGGAACCCCCGTTACAATCAACAGAGCACCAACAAGGAAAAGATAGAGGCGTTCATCGGAGATCTGAGAAAAGACGGTTTTTGGGGTGGGCAAGACGATAGCAGCAACAGCCAACTTGAAGAGAAGGACAATAATAATAAACCAAGAGGAGGGGGAATTCATAACTCTTCACCTCAACTACCAACAAGAAGACGAAAACATATCAATTGAGATTGTGTACAGGAAGCAAGCAAACAACAGAAATCACTACGACAGCGTAAAAGGACAAGGGGGGGGGGGGGCAAGAAAAGATCAGCAGAGGTGTTGCATAGGTAACCAGACGAAAGAGCTACTTCGAAATAAGGACGGAAAATATAAACGAAAACGTAGCCACGGCAATCATACAAAATGAAAAGGAAAACGTCTGCATGATAGGAGTCCATGTACCCTCAGACAAGAGAGCAGGAAGCGTATTCAGGCAGAAACCAGAAGAAACGAAAAAAGAAAAATGCCAATCATATTATTAGGAGATTTCAACGCACATATAGGAAAAGACGATCAGATGGAGGAGGACAAAAGCATCATAGGAAAAGCTTTACTCCCCACATGGTCTAAAGAAAATGGAAACGCGCTAAAAAATCTAGCACACATGTTTGACCAACAATAAGAAACACATGGAGCAAAATCCAAACCTGCATTGACACATGGAGTAGTGGAAGCTCAATCTCACAAATAGATCATATCCTAGTAAGCAGAGAGATAAGAGAAAGGATCAAGAACGTTAAAGCAAAAAGGGCAGCAGAAATCAATACAGACCACAAAATCCTATACGGAGAATTGGAAATAAAAGAAGAAAAAATAAGTCAAGGAAACAACAAAGCACCTCACAGTATTTGGAACAATTCTCTACTACAGCACGAAGATTTTCAGAAGATATACGGTGAAGAAACAGAAAAGCAAATAACAGGACAAGAATTAATTAGACTGGGCATCAATGGGCGCAAAAATAAAAATCGCAGCAAGAAAAACATTAAAAAGGGACAGATCACCTATGAGCCCGACAAGAAAGGAAAATAAATAATAATAAGTACGAACAGCTAAAAGAGATGAAGGCCACAGGCAAACAACAACCGACGGGGAACTTAAACGAAGAGCTAAAAGAAGCACTGAAGGAAAAAATAGAGACGGAGATAAACCACGACGAGAAAAAATGCAGATCATTCTTCGAAAACATAGAAACACTCCCAACAGGACAACAACTAAACCTTCAGATATCTGAACAAATATAGAAGAAAACAACAGTACTCACAAGAGAAGATACATATCAATGCAACATTGGACCAAGAAGCTGGAGGAAGATGAGAAGGCAACTAAAAAACGAACAAAACTAATAAAAGAAACGGACCAACTGGCCCTTGGACAAGCCACCATCAAAAGACCAACTGCTAGAAATAATAGCCAGGACTAGAAGAAACATCGCACCCGGAGTAGACAAAATAAACAACGAGCTAATACACTACGGTACAGAAAGGTTAAAGGAGCAAACCCTAGAAATCATCACCAGAGTATGGACAGAAACCACACCTCTGCCTACGGAATGGACCACGACTATACAAAAACCAAAACAATTCCTGCTCGAGCAACTAGAGAAGTACATTGGAAGACCGCCAGACTATCAGACAGCATTCATCAAAGGCAGATCAACGGACGACCACATGTACATCACCAGAAGAATACTGGAAGAAAAATGGAGAGAAGGACAAAACTGCACATAGTCGCTATAGATCTCTAAAAGGCATTCGATACCATCAGTCACGAGGCCATAGTCAGCACCCTATATAACAAAGGAGTACCGCACTATCTAATAAACAAGATAATAAAGACTTGCCTCCATGAAACCACTGCCATACAATGGTTCGGACAAATGACGGAAACCAGAGAAAAGAACAGAGGAGTCAAACAAGGATGCCCCCTACACCTCAAGTATTCAGCACGGTCCTAGACCAAGTAATACAAAACACAATAAGGGAAACACCAAATTTCAACGAAGACACAGAAACACTGAGAACTCCAATCGTACTAGCATACGCTGATGACCTCCTAATCGTCGCAGAAGAAGAGCAACAAATTTTCAACTTCCTAGAAAACATTAAACCGCATCTGGACACATCTGGGCTGAAAACAAATTTCAAGGAAAGTCTAATAATGGAGCGAGACCCATCAAAAAAGAGAGTCGGATCAGTTGAGGAAAATACAAAATAGGTGACTACTCTCTAAGAACAACGAACAAACTGAAATACCCAGTAACATATCTGACGAACCAATTAAAAAGAAGAAAAACAGCAAGGGAGAGAATAAAAACAGCATACAGAGTCTCAAGAGCAATTATACCGTTCATTGAGATAAACAAACAATCATGGGGCCTGATCAAACGGCTGTACATCATAGCCATCATACTGCCAACGATGACGAGTTACAAACGCGGCAACAACAAAAGCCAACAGAAGAAATTTGAGAAGAGCTGAAAAAGACGTCGTCCAACTACTCAGAAAAATAACAGGACAAAAACAGCGACATAAAACATCAACACTACTAGAAGGGAAGACAATCACAAAAAGGATAGAAATGTACGCAATGAAGTACTGGGGACACGTTCAAAGAAGGGAAACAACACATCTACTGAAGAAAGCACTAACACTGAACAGCAGCAAACTAAAAATAGGGAGACCATGTTACACGTGGAAAACAACAATCGACGGGATCATGAACAAACTGGGAAAAGATCAAACATACTGGGAAAGAAAAGCGAGGAGAAAAATGAATTCCACAAAGAAATTGGAGCGATATATACTCTACCAGAATCAGAAACGGAGGAATCGGAAAGCTCAGAAGAAAAAAAAGATTTGTAGAAGCAGAAATACAAAAATAGAAGCACAACAGCAGCGACACAAGAAGACCCAGAAGAGGCAAAAGTCCAGAACCAAAAATACAAAAAAAAGGGGAGCTTAAACGCTCCCCACGACACAATGCGGTAACGCATCTCACAAATACCTACACCTCCCTTCCCACATTTCTTTACCATGCGCCATGTGGCACTCGCTGCTGGCAACAAGTATGACCCTAGTTCAATCCAGCGTGGACGTAGCAGGCCCAGCTGTATAATCCTTGGGAGCGGCAGAAATGCCTATCGCACGCTGGTAAATCAATCAATCAATCTTATAATTATATTTTTATAATTTTATGCTTTGTATATATAGATGTTACATACATATATTTATCTTAAATTCATTTCACCGAACTAAGCGTAACTTTGACTCCGCGAGTGGCTTAAAAGAGGATTAAAACGTTAATTATAATTTTCAATCAAGTTGAGTTGATGAGTTATAGAACTCTGAGTAATTAACTGCCTCCAAGTTTTCATAACAATAGTTAGATCCAATTTTCTCACCTGTCTAGCAGTCAACTCTTTATGTGTACCTTGTAAAAGTAATTAATTTGTAACACAGTTCCTAATTTACTTATTCGTAGTTTAAAATATATAAGTCGCTATTTAATTGGATTTCGGCAGATTCCGAAGCGAATGGAAGAGAAATGGTAAAACATTTTATAAAGTTCATTAGTTAAATTAGTGGATTTTTAAATAAAAAACTTTTAATTTTACTTTTACATAGAAACATTTTATGGAAGTTTAGAAAAATTATTCATTTAAATTGAGCGTGCATAGAAAATGAAACATTGGCAAAACCTTACATTTGTAAAATAGAGATCAAATGTCCAGTTACAAAACCCAAGCCACAAATTTCTAGATTACGACGGAAGACATCATAGGCCCACAAAAACAAAGTATCTTGGACTGCACAAGTAACAATTTAAGTTTTATCACAATCTACAAGGGGTTATTAAGTCTATATAATAAAACTGATCGTAAAACTGTTTATACTAGATAACCTCTTAAAAGCTACAATAAACTCGGCATAAAACCAAAAAAGACCTTATATAAAGGTTATAAATGTCTTCCTTAAAACTAACAATAAAACCAACAGTACTTTAGAACCCAAATCTGCAAGATTTTTTCAAGTCTATCATAAAACCTTTTATAAAATCTTCTTAAAACCGTTAGTACATGAAATCAAATTTTAAGCCTGCTTCGAGAATATCATAATTGTGTCTTTAATAATTCTTTGTCGAAAACTTGTTGCACTTAAACTGTCTAAATCAGAAAATGTCGCCATGTAATAAAATACGTCTGCCTCGATTGAAATATCTGCATGTGCTAACGTTTTAAAATTTGATATTAAGTAGTATTAGTATCAAAAATTGTTAACGCAGACCACTTTATTGATAAAGTATATCAAAAAACTTTTTAAAAAGTTACGCGCTTTTCATTTGTCATCTTATTAATTATTATTTACAATTAATAAAAAAAATAGTAACCCTAGTTTTAGCTTACTCAGTATGATTTTGGGCTTTTTAAGGGTTTATATGACATATTAACACATTTTAGATAGTTGCAGGCTAAATGTAAACTGTAAGAATAAGAAAAATATTACTAAACACTGTTGCTCCAACTTTGTTCAAACATGTCTGCCATAGTTAACAGAAAAAATATGGCTGAAAAATTAATAAAACCGTTTATTTTAATAGAATACCTTATTACGAGTTTGTGGCTTTAGGAAATATTTTTATAAAATAAAAGGTTTTGTTGAATTCCAATTGCTCCACTTTATTACTATTTTAAAGCCTGTAAGACTTTACCCAGCCTTACTACTCTTTAAAATCCTTAAGATTTGACTCTGACAATCTCTAATCCAAATGTACTTAGCTTAGATAACATAACCTAAAAAAACATTATTTATTTCGTGTGTTTTTGAGTATGCGATCATCAATTTCTCGTTATTTCTGTGATTATAGCGTTAATTGAGCAAAAAAGTGAAAAACTACAAGTAAGTATATTTTAAACAGTTTCCTTATAATATCCTTTGAACACATGATGAGTGTATTAGGGATTATATGCCCCCTCTCTCAAAGTTTAAAGGCGTAAGTGGGGAAACCAAAGGATTTATAAGTGCTTTATAGAAACCAAAAAGTTTTAATATAGCTTAATAATGCCACCAAAAAACTATTAGGTTTTAAGGAACCTTTACCAATTATCGTTAAAAGCAAATAGTATTTATGATAACATACAGTGTGTTTCACTTCTCGTGAAGACACCCTTGTATCTTTTTTATTTGTGGCCGAATTAATTTCAAATTTTTATCAGCCATACAACTCCATAAGGTGACTTTATTCAATACATAAATGCCGTCTAAATCTAAAACGCCGGCCTACTGCGATAAAAAGAAAATGTCAATTTTCGAGAAATCATAGTAGGCTTAGAGATAGACAAAAATTTTGTTAACGAAAGTTGTTCAGGATCACTTCATATGCCCCCCTGTAAAATTTTGTGAAAATCGGAGTATTTTCAAAAAAAAATTTTTGTTTCACTTCTCGTGAAGACACCCCTGTATCTTTTTTATTTGTGGCCGAATTGATTTCAAATTTTTATCAGCCATACAACTCCATAAGGTGACTTTATTCAACACATAAATGCCGTCTAAATCTAAAACGCCGGCCTACTGCGATAAAAAGAAAATGTCAATTTTCGAGAAATCATAGTAGGCTTAGAGATAGACAAAAATTTTGTTAATGAAAGTTGTTCAGGATCACTTCATATGCTCCTCTGTAAAATTTTGTGAAAATCGAAATATTTTCAAAAAACATTTTTTGTTTCACTTCTCTTTTTTATTTGTGGCCGAATTAATTTCAAATTTTTATCGGTCATACAACTCCATAAAGTGACTTTATTCAACATATAAATGCCGTCTAAATCTAAAACGCCTGCCTACTGCGATAAAAAGAAAATGTTAATTTTCGAGAGTGGCTTAGAGGCAGACAAAAATTTTGTTAATGAAAGTTGTTCAAGATCACTCCATATGCCCCTCTGTAAAATTTTGTGAAAATCGGAATATTTTCAAAAAAAGAGAACACATAAAGAGAACTTTTTCCAACAAATGAAAGTTGTGAACAAAAATCAGCATTCAATAAAACACTAAAAGGGCTTTTTATTTTTACATATCAAGTTGAATGTAATATCTTTTCTTTTTTCTTTTTGTTATCTCTGTTCTGGTGGAGTAACTCTCCATCATATCCTTCCTCCTTATCGGCTCAGAAATTTAGGAACATGGACGGTTTTATTGTTTTAAATGTTAAGGGCCGGTACTTTCGATCTCGATTAAGCGTTAACGGTGGGTCAAACCAATTCAGTTACCATGGAAACAATTGTACTTTCAATGATTTGGCCGACGGTTAAAGTTTAATCGGGACCGAAAGTAACGGCCCTAAGAGTGCCGTGAAATTAACTGTCAATATGTATTGTTTTATTTATTTCGTCATTGTTTTCATGACAGAAGTGATTGTTGTTATTTTCTGTGGAGTTTGTTAGTTTTTCTTGTTTTAATAATTTAATTCATACTAAAGTTTCCTTATTTCATATCTTTGCTCATAATGGTTAGAATACTTTTAACTACTGATGAAAAAATTGAAATAATAAAGATAGTCGGTGAAAATGTACGGTCTTCAACAGAAGCAGCAGAAGAATTTAATTTAAGACATCCTCTAATACAACCAATACACCATGGTACCGTAGCAAGAATATGTCACTTGTTCAATACAACTGGCAATGTGCTTAAACCGAGAGTACATCTTAATCGAAATCACGGAGATGATAATGTTATATTAGCGGCGTTTAACGCCAATCCCACTACCAGTCTTCGAAATATGACTCGTGACCTTAATTTGTCGGCATCAAAAATTTGGAGATGTTTAAAACGCCATAAGCTACAACTCTTTGAACCAAAATTTTTACATACCTTGGAGGAAGGTGATGAAGAGAGAAGACTAGAATATTGTTTATGGATCCAAGGTAATTATTTAAACAATAGAGACTTCTTGAAGAAAGTAATTTTCACGAATGAGGCAACTTTCTCCACCAATGGGGTAGTGTCATCACAAAACTCTAGGTTCTGGGCAGTAGAAAATCCTGATTGGATAATAAATTGTAAAAGGCAATATTCCCAGAAGGTAAATGTGTGGTGCGGAATTTTTAACGAAACAATAATAGGGCCGTTTTTCTTTTTTCAAAATATAAATGCGTTAAATTTGCTAGAATTTTTAAATAATGATCTTTGGAATGCAATAGTTGATTTTCCTTTGGAACAATTGTATTTTCAACTCGACGGAGCATCTATCCACAATTCCGTAGTAGTGAGAGCATGGATGAATGAACATTTTCCCCAAAGATGGATAGGACGAAATAGCCCTCTAATACATTGGCTACCCAGATCACCTGATCTCACTCCAATGGATTTTCATTTTTGGGGTCACATTAAAAACAAAGTTTATATGACCAGACCTCAAAATGTAGAGCAGCTTTGTGAGAGGATAAGGCAAGCGTGTTTAGAAGTTACAGCTCAAGAACTGCGAAGAGTTGTAATAAATAACAGAAAACGGATTGAGAAGTGTATTACACTTGAGGTGGGTTAGTAGAAAGGGGCCCAATATGATAAATAAGTAAAAAAAAACCCATTAACTTCTTTTATTTTTGAACTTTTCTAACACTGCGGCTTTTGCTTTATCTGTATTTTTTTTCCGACAATATTATCATTCATTATTAGTAGTCTTCTCTGTAAAAACAACGGCCCTTTTCAGGGCCACCAATTTAATTCAAAAAGAATTCGTTATGACAGCATCCTACCAACCTACATATTCTTGACAGATGTTAAAACTCATTAAAGTAATTAGATTTTAATTTTATTTATTCCAAGGCCGGCGTTTTAGATTTAGACGACATGGGGCATATGAAGTGATCCTGAACAACTTTCATTAACAAAATTTTTGTCTATCTCTAAGCCTACTATGATTTCTCGAAAATTGACATTTTCTTTTTATCGCAGTAGGCCGTCGTTTTAGATTTAGACGGCATTTATGTATTGAATAAAGTCACCTTATGGAGTTGTATGGCTGATAAAAATTTGAAACTAATTCGGCCACAAATAAAAAAGATACAGGGGTGTCTTCACGAGAACTGAAACAAAAAATTTTTTTTTGAAAATATTCCGATTTTCACAAAATTTTACAGAGGGGCACATGAAGTGATCCTGAACAACTTTCATTAAGAAAATTTTTGTCTATCTCTAAGCCTACTATGATTTCTCAAAAATTGACATTTTCTTTTTATCGCAGTAGGCCGGCGTTTTAGATTTAGACGGCATTTATTTGTTGAATAAAGGCGTCTTATGGACTTGTATGGCTGATAAAAATTTGAAATTAATTCGGCCACAAATAAAAAAGATACAGGGGTGTCTTTACGAGAAGTGAAACACACCGTATATTAAGACTACTTAAGAGTTATTAGTTTTATTGCTTGATCATAGGGAGTACCTAAAGATCATATTTTAAAACTCCCATAAATCCTAAAGATTTGTGGATGTCTACCACAAAACTTAAAATATTTAAAATCCACTATAAAATTTAATGAGTTTATTGTGGTTTTGAATAATGCAGCAATTAAGTGGCTATAAAACCAATAGGTCTCAAACAGCAAAGAGGTTTAACAAATTGCTTTAAAGATAACTTGAAGGCCTTTTTTTAAGTACATATTATCTGCAGATAAATTGGTATGCACAAAAGAAATAATAAAACCCAGTTCGGTTTATTTACCTTCTTAAATATGTGATAAAACCCGATAAATACTTGTTGGCATTTAAATTCTTACTTGATCTAGTGACTAGATGCACATGTTTCCATGTATTTTCACTCGCTGAACACGAATGTGACATCAGAATAGTACCTTCCTGAACAAATTTATGAGTTATGATGCAAAAAAGCCCATCAGGCAGTAGCGTTGACGTAAACTGAAGACAGCTCTAATACATACTTTCGAGGTGGTAATGATATAGCAGATAACAATGAGACCCATAACCTAACAATAACCCAACGGCCCAATAATCCAATGACTCAATAAATCAGCAATTCATATTACCAAAGCTCGTAAATTTAAAAGAAAAATTCCTCGTTCAGTGATACTTTCGTACTCTTTTATCTTCAAAAGATATATGCAATGACTCATAAATCAACAATAACACAACGGCCCAACAACCCAGTGAGCCAATAAATGAGCAACTCATATTATCAAGTTTAAGTAAAACAAAAGAAAAGAAAAATTCTGCCTTTGTTATTTGAGCCGCAAATCTGGCATCGAAATTGGGTTTACACGTCATAATTATTTTATAGTCTATAGACGAAAAATTGACCAGATATGGAACAAAATGACAGCTTAATAAAATTTAGGTAGATAGTAGGAAAAAAACTAAAAACTACTAATTTTAGTTGCTACTTATTTTTGACACCAAACCAAGAGCAAAATTACTCCTCAAAAGAGGTAAAACCACCCCGATGTGAGTAAAATCCCTAGTATACATATGAAGATATTTTTTTATGTACTAGGTCTATAGTTTATTGGTATTTATAGTTTTACTATTAATAACGTGTGCCGGATCCGAAATATAGTATGGAAATTGGGGATGGGATTCGACAGTTAAAGAATAGAAAGGATGGCATTAGATCATTTTCTCACAAGCGAAATTTGTTCAGAAGGATATATTATAACGTGTACCGGATACCTTTATTACCCCCTTTTTAGAATTTAAAAATGTTTCAATTCACATTACAAAAATTTCGTAAACTTAAAACAAGAATTCCTTTGGTTCAGTGATTCTTTCGTACCCTTTTACCTTCAAATTGTGGGTTTCTTTTCCTCTTTTTTTTTTCTTTTACAACGATTCCCTCTTCATTGTCCAGCAAAAGTCAGCCATTATATTGATGTTCCTTCTACCTTGATACCGTCGTTGCATTTCATTAATATCTTGTTGAAATCGTTCGCTTTATATACTTCACTCAAACCTAAGTTCTCAGGGAAGTAGTCAATGTGTGAATGAAGGAAATACAATTGGGTGTTTTCACAAATTTTAAAATCCCATTGACTGTAAAGGTAATACTTAATTATAAATAAAAACATTTGAATTTCCACAACCAGTTGAGTAATATCCAGAAAAAAGTATTTTTAAATTTGAATTGAAATTTTACCGCCTAAAACACTAAGCCATATTGTTGACGTCATCGGTCATATTGATGGTAAACACCTAACCTCAAAAATACATATCTTTTAAAAATTTCCGAGTAATATGTCACTATTATGAAAATGTCCGCTTGGTTCTCGTACTTTCAACTAAAATCTTGTTCAATGTAATGTTCATAAAGTTTTAGATATCTTCTCCCGATGAAATAAGGCAATTTTTCTAGGTTGGAAATCCAACCTATAATTAGCAGCCCATTTTTAGTAATCAACAATATTGAGACATAATTTGCGTCAATTTTTAAATGTTTGCTTGGAGCCATACTGGTTTCAAATGAGAAGTGCGAATACAATCATTAAAAATGACAAAAAACTTAAAAAACCTAAAAGTTAAGGTTATGTTGGTTATATGAATGCAACCGATGATGTCACAGCGTTTTGTATAATACCCGTTCAGTTATTCAGTTTTGTTATTTATTTGTTGAAATTTTGAATTGATAGATGAATGAATGGTGTTTAAATATTCGTAAGTGCTTTAATGTATGGAATACTTCATTTTTAATAATATCAAAAAAGCAAATTTGCATACAGTGAAAACACCTAATTTCTATATCAATAGACGGCCCGTTTTGTGGTAATTCTGTATCATGTTGGCTACTACATTTTTTTACTTTTCACTTTTCTTTGTTACCTAAAAATTGTTCGACAACTTCTTTGAAACTAACCCATGCAGATTTTCGATGTCAGTCATTTGAATAGTGAAATTTTCATCCTTCAACAAAGTACAAATTTGTGGTCCATCAAATATTCCTTCCTTTAATTTAACTTCCGATATACGACTGAACTTACGTGTTAAATACTCATAACATAGTCCTTCTTTGTCAATAAAGCGATTCAAATGAAATAATGGAATTGTCTATGAAACCAAAATCGCGTTTATTATAATATTATTTCCGAAAATATTTAGAATAAAATAGATCATGGCTTGGAAAAGAACTTGAGAAAGAAAAGAAAAGCCGATAGGCTGGTGTAGTGATATGGGATAAAGTTTCCAATTATATGATGTAAAGAACCAGAATGGCCGACTTTCGGTTTCGATGCAATTGACATGAAAATCGAATTTTTAAATGGAACAACCAGTATATATTTGCATATTTGGATGCCGCTAGCCAAAATATATATGATCTGACCCTCAAGTGCATCAAGTCGTACAGCAAATATTTTTCTTCAGATTCTAGCTTCTTTAATATTCTTTTCAGTATATTAACATATTTTTTTTTTAATTTTTAAACTATTTTTCCTTAATTTATTTTTTTATTACTAGTACAAGATATATTAATCAGATAAGTAAAAAATCCGTGAAAGCGCGTCAACAACTGCATATAACTTTTGACGCACCTGGAATCTTTGGCCGCAAATATTTTCTCCGTGATTCTACCGCACTAATGTATTCAATTGCTTTATTATAATACTTGCAATACTGTCATATTGTTATGATTAAGCAATTATTGGTGATATCAAGAAACTTAAGTCAAAAGAATATATAAGACTTAAATCTTAATTTCTAAATAATTCAGTTTAGAGTTAATATTGTTAAAGTGAATAAATTCTAGGTACAAAGAATCAACGTCCATATAATTTAATGATTACAATTTGTCACTGTGCATCTTAATAATGTGATAAATAAATCAAAGCTTAAGTACAAGACGTTTTCCGGAGAAAAACATGTTTATAATATTAGTGGGAACTCTTATCAAAATTCTACCAGTAAAATAGAAATGGACATAAAACTTGACAAATTCGTTCGAAGCCAGATTTATGTAAACAACAATGCGAAGTGGGGTCACAGTGAAAAATGGCTAGGATCGATCAGAAAATCAATTAAAACTTTCTATGCAAATGTAAATGTTTAAAAATGTCATTTAAAAATAATGGGAAAAGCTTTTCGTTATTTATCTCCCTCACATGATTTAATAGTTTGTTTAGTAGCTAACTAAAAGCTACCGTAAAACCCAACTTTATGGGAGATTCGTCACAGTGTGCAATAAATTCATGTTTCCGAAACACAATTATGACAGAATGATTTTTGTATAGTTTTATGGATCTACAGAACATACAATGAAACGCAAAATT
Source organism: Rutpela maculata (assembly GCA_936432065.2). Classification (NCBI taxonomy): domain Eukaryota; kingdom Metazoa; phylum Arthropoda; class Insecta; order Coleoptera; family Cerambycidae; genus Rutpela; species Rutpela maculata. Next base: position 61,954,852 of record OW386287.2, read on the forward strand.
AGGAAAAATTCACGGCCACCAACTGGGTAATAAAGAAGAATCTCGAGAAGAATAAAAGTTTTAAAAAGATCGTAAGAATCACCCCCATCTTTAAAAAAAATTCACAGTCCGTCGCAAAGTTGCAACCGGAGGAGACATTGAAAATGAAGTTAGATATTTATCCGTTACCAGGCAACATATAGCTTTAGTAACCTTGTCTGCATCATGTTACAATCAGCCGTTACCAGGCAACCCATAACTATAGTAACCTTGTCTACGTCATGCTGCAAATGCAACAAGCACTTTTCAATGTTAAAACAACGTCTGTAGAAATACGAGGTATTCCTAACCTACGACTCCAAATTTCTACAGCGCCTAGTATTCATCAAAATAAAGAAAACATTCTTATAAACATTTGGCATAATACGTAACCCTAGGGAGCTACAGGCCTTTAACGGATAAAAACTAAATATACAGACGCGCTAGTTCACTTTTGGTTATAAAAAGAGGTTACAAGAGGGGATAAATTTGTTTCACCCTGTAAGTTTTTGGTTCACCTTTCTTTTGATTCCTATAGATCAGGTCATTGAGGTAAAAATGAAGTGTCAGACAAACTGCAGGTGGTATTCAAGGTTTTAGTCTGAATCGCGGAACAGGATCTTACTGCTACATACATGCAGAATACATAGCATTAGATTTGAGAAACCTTCGAGAAGTTGTATCATTATCTGATGAGAAGGCTAAAAATGCCGATATTTAAGCTGGTCTAATAAAAAAAGATAACACAGCCCCACAAAAAAAAGTTCAAAGCAGCGAAACAGACCCATGTATCCCTATGTATTTTCGGTCGCTGAATCCGAATCCGGGGTAAAAAAAAAAATCATTAGCTAGATCCAAAAAACACTTCTAAAATGGGATAAAAAGAAGATTAAGCTACGAGAATAGTTGTTACTTCTTAATCAATCAAATTATACAAATTAAGGTTAAACAGCAGCGTACATTTAATAGATATGAAACACACCCCCAGGGAGGGGCGAAAACTAGCCCCCATATATACAAAAATCGACTCAAAACAGCAATGACTGCTGAAAAAGCTCGAAAAACAAGAAAAAACGTAAAATCCAACAGGATTTCTGTTTTCATGGATGCTATGATTGGCTGAAATTGCGTAGTACTCTAAAATAGAACCAGAAACTTACGTACCATCAACATCCCACACTGTCAACCCTCAGAGGGTGTGAAAACTACCCCCAATGTTAGATATAACTATAAAAAGTTACAGTGACCTATAAAAATTCGAAACACCTGCGTTGTGTGGAAGAGAGAAGAAACTAGACTATGTTCGACGATGTGCTTGAAAACCACCCCCACGGGGTTGCTGGAAAAACAGAGAGAAACTAACCGGATTTACATTTTTATTTTTTATTTTTTTCTTTAACTGTTTAACGTCGGCCTATTTCCGCTACCAGGGCCTATCACCGACGCCAGGAGACGAGCTACCCCCAACCTGGAAATTTTGCCGAACCTCTTCCCTTAAGAAGAGTAGGGATCTTTTACTTGCCTAACATTTAATAGACAAGGGACCGCCTGCTTTACATCCCCTCCGAAGGATGGTATATCCACTACGTAATCCTCGTCTGAAATTACGTAACTTCCCAGTATACACTGATATACAAGCCTCTAGAAGGTGAGACGAGAACGCTGTATTTCCCAAGGGAGCCCATCCAAGTACTAACCGCGCTCGACGTAGCTTCAACGGAATATCGACTGATATTCACATTGAAGTCGCCTCTACGCTCGCCCCCTTACATTTTTATGGATGCTATGATTTGCAAAAATCGTGTTGAACACTTGCTTATTCGTTTCATTTCCATGGTTTTTTTCTATATCTCGCAACTCCGTAGGGGTGGTTTTTAAGCACAGCGTCGAACATAATCTAGTTTCTTCTCTCTTCCACACAACGCAGGTGTTTCGAATTTTTATAGAAGTCACTGTAACTTTTTATAGTCAAACCTTACATAGGGGGTAGTTTTCACACCCTCTGAGGGTTGACACTGTAGAATGTTGATGGTACGTAAGTTTCTAGGTCTATTTTAAAGTACTACGCAATTTCAGCCAATCATAGCATCCATGAAAATAGAAATCCTGTTGCATTTTACGTTTTTTCTTGTTTTTCTCGTGTTCTTTAAACTTGAAGGTGGTTGTTCTCAACTCTATAGGGGCAGTTTATGAAGATTACGTCGGACCTGATGCAGTTTCTTATCACTTTAACAAAACTTAGACATTTTGAGCTTTGTCAGCAGTCATTGCTGTTTTGGATCGATTTTTTTATACACGGGGGCTAGTTTTCGCCCCTCCCTGGGGGTGTGTTTAATATCTATTGTATGTACGCTGCTGTTTAACCTTAATTTGTATAATTCGATTGATTAAGATGTAACAAATATTCTCGTAGCTTAATATTCTTTTTACCCCATTTCAGGGGTGTTTTTTGGCTCTAGCTAATGATTTTGGGGGTGTACGATTTTTTTCGACCCCAGATTCGGATTCAGCGACCGAAAATGCATAGGAATAGATGGGTCTGGTTCGCTGCTTTGAACTTTTTCTTTTTGTGGGGCTGTGTAATAAAGTCGTTTCTTCTCTAGTTGAATTGTTAGAAAATAAGTAGATCAACCCATTTGACTTAAACTTAACAGCTATTATTTACTTATCTACTCGAGATACCTTCCCTAGATGATGATTTACTTAAGGAAAGATCCAAAGGTGACGAAGCTCATGGCCAATTTAAGAGAAGTTCTGACAAAAAGGGGGGAAAGTTTTTTTTATCCTTTAAAAAACTAATTGCAAAAGTTGTAAAGACCAAATCTTTAAATAAACAAGTAATTCTTCAACATGACAAAAACTATTCAGTACGATGATTTTATCGCTGAGAACCGACATTTAGATATAGGAGATGTCTTCAGCGATCCACTGGGGCCTCTTCTATGGGCTCTCACAAATGCTGACGATTCGCTGAGAAAAACAAATAAAGCTATCTTCGCTAACAGTTTGGAAAGTCTAATAGTAGCAAGTAAATACGTGAACCCGAATTCGGCTTGTATTACTGATGCGATGGAATTGCTTCAAAACATCTTTGGAGAACATAAAACTTTTAATGAGTTATCTGATTCTGTTTTCAATAATGCTCTTAATTATGACAGAAATAGCAAAATTATTTATATTGCTGTTTACACAGCCCAGTAAATCCATTATATCCTTAGAACACTCGAAAAGAGAATCAGATGATGGCATAATTTTTAATAGCATCAAAACTGGACATAAAAGTATTAACTGGAGAAGGCCTTTAGAAGTAACGAGAGTAAAAATTAATAAATAATAGAAAGTTAGAAATATTGCAAGCCACTATGTACAAATTAAACTAAATATACCTTCCTGTAATTTTAAATTACCAAATATATTTGGATATTGGATAATGCAGGCCGGTATCGATTAGAGTTATAAATTCGCCTTGTATCCGTTCTGCATGTATAAATAATGTGTGATTTTATTGGGACAAAGCTTTGTTCATTTGACTCAATTTTAGGTAAAAAGCCAAAATAAAGAGATAATTTAGTGTGTTGGAATGCAGCGAAGCAATTAGCGTTAAAACGTTTGAACGGGCGCTTTGCCAATAACATATCATCCGACGTTCTCTTCACCCATCAAAACCAATTAAACGCTGAATGTATCTCCCTAAGACCGTGTCGGTGAAGATTAATTATTAAACATTTACTTTATTAGTATCGGTACAATTAAAGTTTAATTAATGCGAAACACATGTTAACCACTCATATGTAGGGCAGCTGATACATTTTTGTGGATATTAGTAGAGATTAAAATTCTGTTTTAATCAATACGTGCAAAAGTACAATTTTTTTTAAACTGATTATAATTTGTTCATTCCACATGTTTTTTATCATAACTACTTTGGACCTTTTTTGGTTTTTAGAGCGATAATTGAATTCAGGTGATGTCAATTTAATTAGGAAGCTAAGAAAGTGGAAGTGAATTTAGGAGAGACAACTGAGGACACTTTATTAAAAATAAGTACTCTCGATATCTCCTGGATGTCGATTATTAACTGTTGACTATCATCAGTGTATAATGAGCTGGAAAATACTGGGTTCCAATCATAGTAGTGTATACCGATAGATAGGCTTTCCATTATTCCTGATGCTTGCTTGCATTACAGTCTTTATGGACGTTGATTTGATCAGTAGCTGGCTACTTCTAGACTGTGGTATTGTGTTTATTTCAATTAGTGCACTGCTTGTTTTGTTGTCATATGTTTGTTATGACTCGTTTTGTTTAGCTTGATATTCTTAGATGATTATTATACCAGTGACGTAGCCAGGGGGGGGGCCTGGGGGTCCGGACCCCCCCCGAAATTTATTGACATTTATATAGTTGATAGACATGGCATTTAAAATTATTATATTGATTTTATTTTCTGTTTTAGTCAAAAATTTTTTTGGCCAATTACGAATCGTGATTCTAATCAGCCTCGTTGCAAGTCGTAATTTCTTACAATTTATTGTAGCAATATTGACAGGGCGGAGCTTTATTCCAGTCAAATGAATAAAACCTTGTTGAATCATAAGTAAATTCAATTTTTATTTTTATTACTAGCCAAGCGAAATCCACGTTAAATTGCATAGTTGCCAGTTACTGGAAATATAAGTTTTTGAATAGTTTACCTAAAGGACCTCGCACATTTCCTATGTAAATTGGCGTACAGTCAAATTGACTGATGAATTTTTAATGTTGTAGATTTCGATTTTCTGATCAAAAGCTCTCAGCCCCAATTCGATCGTATGTCTAGTGTTCGAAATACAACTATAAATTCTTGCAAAACTCTGTATCTTGTCGAACTTTTAATTTATTGATGGGATGTTAGAGGTCAAAGAAGCAATTTCCGAAAGTTTTTCAATTAAAGTTTTTTGATCAGGAAGACACATACTTTATGTTATTATTATTATTATTTTCACTTGTTATTTTTATGCAGATTTCCCGGCGCCTTCGCCAACATTTTTCAAACTTTAATTTTTTCTACGCTATTTTTATTAAAACAACAAATGTTTTTAGTGCGAAATATTATAAAGAGCTATTAGAAAGAATCACAATATAAAATGTATGAAAAAATCATGAATTCGAAATTATTTAAATTGTACAAAAGGTCATTGTTGTACATTTCTTGAGCAGTATCTCGGAAACTAGTCATAGAATCGATTTGGGCTCATGAGAGCTTTTCATCAGAAAGTCGAAATCTACAATATATTAAAAATTCAGCCAATTTGACTGTACGCCAATTTACATAATTGTGCGAGGTCCTTTGTATGAAAGCTACATAACAATACATAATATATTTACAAAAAATGTTCGGACCCCCCCCCGAATAAAAATCCTGGCTACGTCACTGATTATACTCTTCGCAAAAACGAAGAGTATATTGTATTTGATCGGCACATTTCTAAATCAGTAAATATCGCTCGTAGAGAAAACATTTTCATATCATTATGTTAGTGAACGAATTCTGAACAACTTTCTAAATGTCCGTATGCACGTCCGTCCGTCTGTCCGTCCGCCCATTCGTCACATTTCTTGTAAGCACGATGACTTAAGAAAGAAAAGTCCGATTGTCTCGGAAACTATGCGTCGTAGCGGCTTGACCATTCTATACAAAATTGAATCTGACAAAGTTTGCTGCAAGAATCACTACTTACATTTGTCGATATGTTTTTCTGTTCTCGAGATATCCGCAATCGAAATTCGGAAATTCCGGAAAACAATTTTTTCGCCTCACGCTTTTTGTTAAGATAACTCTTCAAATGTTGTTCCCACGAAAAAGTCGTAAGAAAAGAAGTTGTAGAGCATTACATTTTTAAATTTTTTAACGTGCGGCGAAAAAATGTTTTCCGCAATCTCCGAATTTCGAGGGCGGATATCTTGAGAACAAGACAACATATCGACAAATGTAAGTAGTGATTCTTGTAGCAAACTTTGTCAGCTTCAATTGTATAGTGGTAGTAGTGGTCAAGCCGAGATATAAGCGAAAAAACAAAAAATGGGGCCTTTAAAGCGCCCCACTCCCCTCGCTCACCACCTAGGAGTGGGGACTTTTGATATGTTCATCTCCAGACCAAAGTTCCGAAGTCAAATTTTCTGTCCCTAACATTTCCCTCTACACCCTTTTTCGAGCATTCGTTGCTTCGATTAATTATATTATATCGAAATTATGCTTCGTATAAAATATAAAAATCATAAATTTCCGTTGGAAAAGTTAAGCAACAATAGTTGCGGTGGCCACACCACCGCTCATTGCGGGATGTTTCTCCGTGGTAAAGCGAATATATGACGCCCGCATTACGCCTGCACCTTAGAGATACCACATTACATGTAGGTACAAAATAGTGCATGGTACGAAAATACCAGCTAATTGAACTATTAGAATGTGAGCAAGAAAACATATGATATTAAAATAGTCGTGGTTAGTATTTGGACGAGTAACCTGAGATAAATGCAACGATAATATTCCAGAGGATTGCATATCAATGTATACGCAGAAGCTAAGCAATATTAGACGAGGATTGAGTAATGGATATTAGTGGAAGTAAGGAGTCGGGACTTTATCTAAAAAATGCAAAATTGTGCTAAAGTTATGAAACCTATTCCCACCTCCCCGGGTTCGAGTTGCTGAACACGAATAACAGGGTGAAAAAAGTTTTTAGTGATGGGCTCCCCCTAAAACGGCTAAAAACCATCCCTTCTTGTTTATTTCTCATATAACAGCTTGGCATCGACTATTTTACAGGGATTCTTTATTTTTTCTTGAAAATATAACAGATGGTGAAAGGTGATGTCAGGTAGTAGACCGCAACCATCCTTAGGAGTGAAATCAGCCCTGTCAGGGGGTATAAAATTAATTCTTTTCTTTTTCTGTTAAAGACGTTTTCGAGGACGTTGATCAAGAAAAAATGGTTATACGCTGGTTCGACCCTTCCTTCACCCTTAAACTGTCGGAAACCACCCCTTTCATGAAAATAATAGTAATAATAATAATAACAATAATAATAATAATAAGCAGGAGAGGCTAACCGTTAACCATCTAGACTTTGGTGAGTAGCGTCACCACTTACTCCAGCTGGGGGTGCAAAACCGAACCGGCAGCCCTAGCGCACCCGGGAGGGGAAAGCGCTTTCCCCTCTGGTGTCGGTCGTGGGCTTGTTGGGCTAACCACCCACAAGCCCGATCCTCCGGTTCCAGTTGGCCGAAGACAGGGCCCCCACGATCGACCCCGTGCGGATAGGAGTCAAGGGCAAGGTGGTGGGGCCCAACAGGGAAGGATGCCTATTGATGACGACCGCTATAACCAAGGACGCTTTGAGTGGACAGATGAACTGAGAGACGACCTGATGCACTGTTATGAAAGCAGTGAGCTCGGTCGAAGGGGGTACATGGCGCGAATGCATGCTCTGTGGTGTGAAAACTACCCAGAATATGACGCCTTCACATCTCAGAACCTACGTGATTATGTATCCCACCTTCGTGCTAGAGGCTATGTCAGAGCCGCTCCTCGGCCAGTGAATGAGGTGGCCGAACAGCCACCGAACGAACCGGTTGAGGAAGCGGTTCCTATCGTTCCACTAACACCAGAGGGTCTCAGCACCAGACGGGGGTTGCACAACATAAAACACCCCGGGCCACAAGATCTGGCCAGAGTGGATGCAGAACTTCGTGCAGCACTACCAGAAGAGGCTGACATCTGGCACATAAATTGTGCCGTGTATGCTGCCGCTCAACGCTTGTCTCAAGTGGAGAGGCGAAATACTACCTCTCCACAAGAAAGAGCGGGACGGCGCATACAGAAGATGGAAGCCAAGGTCCGGTCGGCGAGGCAACACGCATCCCGTATCCAATGTGTGATGGACTATATGGCAGCCAATAGGCCATTCACGCCTAAAATGCGGCGAGTAGCTGCCAACTTAAGACGCGTCCATTACACATTTAATGGGGCAGTGCTGCAAACCACCAAACAGCACTGTCTCGACAGGATACGGATGCTAGTGTCTTGTAAGAAGTCACTAGTGAGGCGGGCGAGGGGGCTAGCGGAAAATCAACTTTTCCGCAAAAAACCCTCGCGCCTTTTCGAACCGCCTCAGCGTGTTGCTGAAAATCCGCCCACTGCAGATCAGGTGGAAAACTTCTGGAAAACGTTGCACGAACAGAAGCTTCCACTCAACAGAGACTCTCTAGCCCTGGCACACTTTGAAACCTTTAGCCAAAGGTTTCGGCAACCACACGAGGTGTGTCAACCAATAACCCCAGAAGAGGTTCGAAGAGCTCTTGAGGGCTCTAAAAACTTTGCTGCTCCAGGTCCCGACGGGATAAATAACTTTTGGTGGAAAAAGTTATCGAGTACCCACCACCATTTGGCCAGAATTTTTAATGCCTGGCTAAATGGGGAGCAGCAAATTCCTTCTTGGGTTGTTGAGGGGCGGACAGTGCTGATCACCAAGAACGGAGATTTGTCTAACCCAAAGAACTACCGCCCGATAACCTGTTTAAACGCATGTTACAAAGTGTTTACACGCATTTTGTACATGCGGGTGCTCCACGCAGTTGAACCGGTTTACGAACGGATATATGAGCAACGAGGGTCGAAGAGAGGTTTCGCTGGCTGCAAGGAGAACCTGCTGATTGACAGATGTGTCACGCAGGACTCCGTGCAGTATAAGCGGAACCTCTCCATGGCCTGGATCGACTACCGCAAGGCATTTGACATGACATCCCATGAGGTTATTTTACACTTGCCCCAATGTCTTGCGGTACCCGATCCCGTAGTGAGATGTATTGAAGAACTGATGCCACTCTGGAGGACTCGCTTTACTATAACATCCGGTAACGATAGAGTCCAGACGGAGCCGGTATCGTTCAGAAGGGGAGTATTTCAGGGAGACTCCCTCAGCCCCCTTCTGTTTTGCATCTCACTACTGCCATTATCCGTTTCGCTCCGGAAAACCCGTGGATAAAACTGCGGTACCCCCGGCGATAGGAGGCATAAGGTCACCCATTTGTTCTATATGGATGACCTTAAACTTTATGCCTCCGGAGAAAGGGACCTACACCAGTCCCTTAGGGTGGTACAGGAGTACACGCAGGCTGTCGGTATGGAGTTCGGGTTGGACAAATGTGCACTGCTCCATCCCAAGAGAGGACGATGCGGGGACTACGGAGAGGACGCGCAGCTCGTAGACGGAAGCATCTTACATCATCTAGATGCCGGAGAGTCATACACTTACTTGGGTGTCGAGCAACGCTCCACCCAAGAAGTGAGTGTAGTGAAAAACGCTCTCCGTGGCAAGTATCAGCACCGACTCCGACAGATCTGGTCTTCAGAACTGTCGTGGAAGAACAAGGTGTCTGCTACCAACATGCTTGCCGTTCCGATCCTTCTCTACTCCTTTGGAGTGGTGAAATGGAACCGAGAGAAGTTGCGTCAACTCGACGTAGGAACCCGCAAGAAGATGCATCTCAACAGGAGTTTGCACCCTAAATCGTCCGTTCCACGGTTATACCTCCCACGACATCGGGGAGGCCGTGGACTCTTGAGTTTGGAGAGTCTCCATAACAGGATGGTTCTGGATGGAGCCTGTAAGATTATCAGAAGTTCGTATCCCCTCCTCTGCATGGTCCGAGACCATGAAAATGCAGGGGTAGGAGCGTTTTTGTTTAAGGCAGCACAGAGAGCAGCCGATGAACTTGGTCTCTCCTTCGACGTCGAGCGGGTAAAAAGCGACTCTGTCACCGAGTTGGAACCTGCTCAGCGAAAAGCCCAAATTAAAGCTGCAGAACACAACATCTTTCTGCAGCTTCATACGGATAAGCCAATGCATGGAGTCTTCTATAAAAATATAGAAGATCTTGGCTTATCCGAAAGGCTGACCTTTGCCTTCTTAAGGTCAGCCGGGCTGAAGTCTGAGACCGAGGGATTCTTAATGGCTTGCCATGATGGTGTATTTGACACTCTCGTTTATCGAAGTCGTGTCATGGGTATAGAGGTCCTTGATGTCAGCTGCAGGGCCTGCCGCAGGGCGCCAGAGACTTTAATGCACTTGTTGTCTGCCTGTCCGACATATGCAGTCTCGGCCTATATCCATAGACACGACGGAGCATTACGAGTGCTTTATTATCACTTAAGGCACTCGTATGGGATAGACGAGACACCAGTGCTCCCTTATGCTCCGGGGGATATTGAGTCCGTTGTGGGAAACGAGAAGTGTCTAATTTATTGGAACTACTCTTTTCCCACAGTCAGGCAAATAAAAGCCAACAAGCCTGACGTAGTCCTCCTCGACCACCAACTCAAGACAATGTTTGTCGTGGAGTTCTCGGCTCCCGCGGAGAACAACATTGTCTTGAAGGAGGAGGAAAAACGGACAAAATATCGAGATTTGCTCTTCGAACTCCGCAGACTCTATCCAGACCATACTGTTAAGATAGTGGTACTGATTATAGGAGTCCTCGGTGGAACGAGACACACACTGCTTTCAGAACTTAAGACCATACCGGCATGTCGAAATTCGGCAGAGGTCTTAGCCGGCAGAATGCAGAAGGCCGTCATCCTCGGTTCGTTACGTCTGCTCAGGGCACACGATTCGCGGACCCAGTAGTCACTCACCCTACGGGCGTGGGGAGTGGCTACCGGTACTACCAGCTCCCCTCTGTGAGTGTCGGAGCCACAGAGTTTAAAGGGTGACTGGCTTTTACAAAATAAATAAATAATAATAATAATAATGGATGACCTTAAACTTTATATTTATTTAATAACTTTATGCGTCCGGACAGAGGGACCTACACCAGTCCCTCAGGGTGGTACAGGAGTACACGCAGGCTGTCGGTATGGAGTTCGGGTTGGACAAATGTGCACTGCTCCATCCCAAGAGAGGACGATGCGGGGACTACGGAGAGGACGCGCAGCTCGTAGACGGAAGCATCTTACATCATCTAGATGCCGGAGAGTCATACACTTACTTGGGTGTCGAGCAACGCTCCACCCAAGAAGTGAGTGTAGTGAAAAACGCTCTCCGCGACAAGTATCAGCACCGACTCCGACAGATCTGGTCTTCAGAACTGTCGGGGAAGAACAAAGTGTCTGCTACTAACATGCTTGCCGTTCCGGTCCTTCTCTAGTCCTTTGGAGTAGTGAAATGGACTCAAGAAGAGTTGCGTCAACTCGGCGTAGGAACCCGCAAGAAGATGCATCTCAATAGGAGTTTGCATCCTAAATCGTCCGTTTCACGGCTATACCTCCCACGACATCGGGGAGGCCGTGGACTCTTGAGTTTGGAGAGTCTCCATAATAGGATGGTTCTGGATGGAGATTGTAAGGTCATCAGGAATTCGGATCCCCTCCTCTGCATGGTCCAGGACCATGAAAATTCAGGGGTAGGAGCCTTTTTGTTTAAGGCAGCACAGAAAGCAGCCGATGAACTTGGTCTCTCCTTCGACGTCGAGCGGGTAAATTGCGACTCTGTCACCGAGTTGGAACCTGCTCGGCGAAAATCCCAAATTAAAGCTGCAGAACACAACAACTTTCTGCAGCTTCACATGGATAAGCCAATGCATGGAGTTTTCTATAAAAATATAGACAACCTTGGCTTATCCGAAAGGCTGACCTTTGCCTTCTTAAGGTCAGCCGGGCTGAAGTCTGAGACCGAGGGATTCATAATGGCTTGCCAGGATGGTGTATTTAACACCCTCGTCTATCGTAGTCGTGTCATGGGTATAGAGGTCTCTGATGTCAGCTGCAGGGCCTGCCGCAGGGCGCCAGAGACTCTTATGCACTTGCTGTCGGCTTGCCCGACATATGCAGTCTCGGCCTAGATCCAAAGGCACGACGGAGCATTACGAGTGCTTTATTACTATCTAAGGCACTCGTATGGGATAGACGAGACACCAGTGCTGCCTTACGCTCCGGGGGATATTGAGTCCGTTGTGGGAAATGAGAAGTGTCTAATTTATTGGAACTACTCTTTTCCCACAGTCAGGCAAATACAAGCCAACAAGTCTGACGTAGTCCTCCTCGACCATCAACTCAAGACAATGTTTGTCGTGGAGTTCTCGGCTCCCGCGGAGAACAACATTGTCTTCAAGGAGGAGGAAAAACGGACAAAATATCGAGATTTGCTCTTCGAACTCCGTAGACTCTATCCAGACCATACTGTTAAGATAGTGGTACTGATTATAGGAGCCCCCGGTGGAACGAGACACACACTGCTTTCAGAACTTAAGATCATACCGGCATGCCGAAATTCGGCAGAGGTCTTAGCCGGCAGAATGCAGAAGGCCGTCATCCTCGGTTCATTACGTCTGCTCAGGGCACACGATTCGCGGACCCAGTAGTCACTCACCCCACGGGCGTTGGGAGTGGCTACCGGTACTACCAGCTCCCCTCTGTGAGTGTCGGAGCCATAGAGTTTAAAGGGTGACTGGCTTTTACAAAAAAAAAAATAATAATAATAATAATAATAATAATAATAGCCCATGAGCCGTTGGTCGTTTAGACCCCGGTTAACCATGAACCAAAAATTCCAATATTTAGTTGTGAAAGGAAAATAATAATAATAATAATAACCACCTGAAATAAAAAACGACTACCTAGAACAGCTAAAAGTAGAGTGGGAGGAAAAAATATTGCATGGACGATTTGCATCAGCATTGCAAAATGATCACGTTGACAACAAAGCGTCTATTATATACCTCATAAAAGAAGAGCTTGATCTTGAAACAGAAGGCGCAATATCTGTCATTCAAGACCAAGTTGCACCCACACGGAATCGCATAAAGTATGTACTTAAGCAGGATATACCATCTGACAAATGTAGGGTCTGCGATGAGAAAACTGAGACCATACAACACATCGTAGCCTGCTGTAGTTTCATAGCACCAAGAGAGTACCTGAACAGGCATAATTATGTCGCTAAAATCATCCACCAAGCTCTAGGCATCAAAGTGCATGGTGCTGATAAAGGAAACTACACCCCATTACAAATACCGACCATCCGCTATACTTGAAAATGAAGAAAAGAAAATATACTGGGACACAATGATTATAACTAACCGGACAGTGACCCATAACAAACCGGACATAATCTTACTGGATAAGAAGAAAAAGTCAGCGAGGATAATAGACGTAGCGATTCCCTTAGATGATAATATCAGGAAGTCAGTCACTGAAAAGATTGCCAAATACCAAGATCTAAGGCACGAAATCGAGGCAATCTGGAGATTGAGGGAAGTCCATGTGATATCATTTGTAATATCAGCAAATGGCTTAGTTGAGAGGAACTTCTGCAAATATCTGAAAAAAGTTGGTTTGAATACACAGCTTGTGGAGGTAGCCCAAAAAGCAGCTATATTGGGTACTTGTCATATTGTGCGCAAATATCTACAGCGACCGATATAACCTTGGTCCACGAAGGACCCGGTGATATCTGAATCTACCGGATGCACGTCCGTGAATAAAAAAAAAAAATAATAATAATCGGTAGTGACTTGGCTGATATTAGGGACTCGTACTATCATTGTATTTGTTTTTGCCGCCTTTACTATTTTCTAGGAAAATCATGTGTCCTCAAGGTATCGTAGTCAAAGGATGAAGACGATGAACCAAGCACAAAAACTGTCGAATCCGATAAAAGTTATGATAGTGCTGTAAACTTCCTCTAAATTTTATACCCGAAGTGTATATTTCCGATTATGAATCGGAAACGGACAATGCGTACGATGAAGAAGGCAGTAGCATTGAATGTGATGTACATTTCGAGGAATATGAATTATGTAATTCTCTTTGTAAGCGCCCTAGGTTAATGTCTTCTAACAAATATTACATTGTACTAAAAATCGTGTCCTATATATATATAATTTATTAAAAACAGAAATGTTTAACAAAGGTATTCTCTTCCTTATATCCCGCATTAAGGAACATGAATTTCAAATCCTTGCGAGGATAGGTTCATTTTTGATAAGGATTAAAATTGACAAATGGTGACTTTTAAACTACTCCCACTCAATATACAAATTAGAAAATTTAAAAAAAACACCCCTTGGGGGGGGCTTGAGACCAATCCTCCCCGAGGTTGTCACAATACACTCTACCATTGTCCTTGATCAGCATCCTCGAAAACAGGGAGTAAACGTCTTTAACAGAAAAAAAAAAGAAGCAATATTACACCCCCTGACAGGGTAGATTTCACCTCTGAAGCGGTTGCGGTCTACTACCTGACATCACCTTTCACCATCTGTTATATCCCCATGAAAAAATAAAGAATCCCTGCAAAAATAGTCGATGCCAAGTTGTTATATGAGAAATAAGCAAGAAGGGTGGCTTTTGGCCGTTTCAGGGCTAAAAACTTTTTTCACCCTGTTATTCGTGTTCATCACCCTCGATAACGGGGGGACATAGATTTCATAACTTTAGCACAATTTTGCATACTTTCCGACTCCTCATTTCCATTATATACCATTTTTTATAAGGGATATAAAACAGTCGATCTCTTGTGTATTAGCTGTATTACTAAAACAGATCTACGCTGATCCCTTATTAAATGCCCTATGTAAACACTTCAAACTTCGTTTGTATCTCAAAAACTACGAGAAAAATGAGAGTCTCAGTACGCGGAAGCTGTTTTTTTATTTCGTATTAAATTGCGGACTGGTCGAAATTTCAAATTCGTATTCAGCGAGGTACAAATGCCCATAAAAACCGTGTAAGTTAATTATTGTATAAAATACTTTTTGCATTTCATTCCCGGCCTATATTCTTTCAAAATATTCAATTATTGTTTCATTAAATCATAATCTCTTCATAATGCAAAGTTATGCCTTTATGCATAATCTCAGAAAAATCTCCCTAATATAATGAAGTTTACTTTTAGAAATTCCAATTAGAAAATTTTAATACTGTACAGTAACGTTTTTGAAGCAACTTGGTGCGCCAGATAGTCAAGTAATTTCAGTTACGTTAAACAATTTCACGGCCGTTATGTTCCGGGACCACCCAGATTTCAGCGGCATCCCACAGTGAAAACAGGCGAAATTATTGAGAAAGTTTCGAGAGGAGTTACTGAGAATTCCTCTCTGAAATCAGCTAGCTTTCGAAGTGGGTTGTTAGTGATATTACGGGCATTAGGTTGAAGTATTAACAGAATTTGCATACTCTTTCTTCCAATATTCAAATTTTAAACTTTTGTATTTGATGTACAGGAAGTAGTTTAGTATATGGTTTTGTGTTTTGTTACATAGATAGTTCATTCTAATAGCTATTCATAACAGAATTTCAGTTAACATAACATTTAAGTACTCGAAATCGAGCAATGCAACCGAAGTTATATACTTGTTACTCACTACCAGAAGCACTAATGTTGAATGCAATAGTCATAAATAATGCCTCCTTTATATTTTACGCACTGATCATCTGAAAAATATAGTAAAATTAAATATTAGTCAATGCCGGAAAATGAGATATTAATCAATTTAGAAACTATAAAACAAAAAAAAATGTAAATATTATACGCTCTTCACCAGTTTACTGAATTATTTATATAATTCTTAAACATTCTGTAGGATACTCGTTGTGGTTTTTTGAAAGTAAGGAAATTTTTTAACTATACTTTACACATTTATAATTTTAACCATCTGTTGATGATGCCAGCTTGACTGGGAAAACTTTCGCAATGCAGCATGTTTATTTGTGCTGCAACCTTTTATTATATTTTTAATTAAAATTCGAATAACCTTTAGATTTACTGATTTCTTCCTCCAGTTAAAACTAACTGCCTAAGTTCCAACGGAACTGAACTTTCGCTTCTTAAGTTATCGTGGTTACGGAAATACTGGCGGACGAACAGCTGAGTGGGCAGAAGGACAGATATAAAGACAGGCAGACCGACCGACATTTCGAAAGTTATTCAGAATACGATTATTAACACCATAACATGAAATTTTTCTTTAGAAGTAGTGGAGTGCATTTAAATTTTTACTACAAAATCCATGCGACTTGAAATTTTATAGCAGAAAACTGTTGTTTAGAGTCTCATAATCATGTGAAAAAGTCAACCTTAGGCGGAGGCCAGAGCTGGGCGTTAAAGTACTCACGAGTACTTCACAACGAGTACCTTTAAAAAGTACTCATAACTACTCGAGTACGAGTACTTATTTGGAAGGTACTCAAAAAACCGCTGCCCAAGGAATCACTACTTCCACATCCAGATTTTCTATCCAAGTCACTCACACCGAAAAAATTTCGTATGTGGAAATAATTGTTTATGGAACTTTAATAATGTAATATGGATGGTAGTGGGGGTGGATGAAGTAAAAAAATATTTTGGGGTTTCTGATTCTTGTACACACACTAAATCACATTTTTTTTCATCCCCGTTAATAATGGGGTGGGGGTGGTAATGGGGGTGGCTAATGCAATTTTTTTTGAGACCTTAGCTTCTCTTGTATACACTAAATACCAATTTTATGGACTCTTACCTGCTTGATTTATCTATTTACCCCAAATTTACCCCCCAACTTCGACGGAACAAGATGAATATATAATCTAGTTCTAGATCTCGTTAAAGTACATATGTGTACCAAATTTCAAGTCAATATCTCAAACGATTCCAGAGTAAACGTGCGCACAAAAAAAAGTTACAGACAGACCGACAGACAGACAGACAGAAATTTTTTTCGCTCAAACTTAAAATCTCGACGTTTCATGACATTCTGAGCCTATTTGAACAATAAAATTTTTAAATTTTTTTTTGTCGTTACTATAGGTACTTCCACTGGATGTGGAAGTAAAAATGAGTACTTTTGCAGAACTTGCAGAATATACTCGTCGAAAAATGAATAACGAGTATGAGTACTTCATAAAGTACTAGACAAAAACAAGAATACCAGTAATATGAATGCTCTATTTATGGTACTTTAAGTAATAAAAAAAAGATAGGTATTAAATGTACATAAAAATATTACATCATTGTCATCTTTGAATTGTATCTGAAGCAGGACTGTTTGACTGATTGCACTGCACACAATGTATGGCAAACAATATTCCCAGCAAACATTTAGGTATTATTTGACATCAAAACTACCTAAATTATGTATAACATATTTAGTCACAAAATTAAAATTAACCATGTTTTGGTAAAATTTACGTTGACGCTACTGGTATCGACATAAGTGGAGAATAAGACGATGTCGAAATTAAGTTATATTGACTAAGACAAGTAAAATTACACATAAATCGTACTTGTAGTCTCGCAATATATTTGGTTACTAATACCTGTTTCTATTAATAATTTAGCTTCAGAATTACTATTTTATGTTCACTTTGAGGTTGATTTGCCAGGTTACTGATAAATAACATTTATTTCTTCAGAGTAATTTTAAGGTCAGTTTAAGGATAATTGACTTAACGGTTGAAATCAGGTAAATAAGCTAGATATACATTACGTAGGATTTCCGACAAAATCTACCTAGAAAGGTATTCGACTATTAGGAATATTTTTAGTCGATAAAAAAGGTAAATACAACTAATTACATTACCTATTTCGGCCTTATTTGAGTTTTATCCATTTTCGGTAGATTTTTTTTAGTAGTTTTTCTCACTGCTTTAGTTAAATTGACTTTCAAATACAATTGTGTACGAGGTAGATTAATTGTTATCATTTATGTAAATGAAATCTAAATTCAGACCAACTGGTTAATTTTTATCGGAAGTGTATTTTTCCAGTCAACTTTACGCCATAATCACCTTTATAAGTAAAAATTCCTTCAGTTTATGATTACTCCATGTATACACAATACATATAGTCCAGTCAACGAATGATCTAAAGGGTGGTGTAGAGTGCGTGAGCAAGGACCTAAGCGATTACTTTAGAAAGTTGTTCAGGGTGTTTAGGGAGTGAGCATACTGAAAGTCCCGACGTCTAGGAGGTGAGTCTGAGGGGTGCACAAAGAAACTCCCACTTTTGCTCTTCTCGCTTATATCTCTAAAATGGTGCGTCGCAGGGAAAAATTTTCTTATACAAAATGAAAGCTCATGAAATTCTCTACAACTTTCATTTTATATACTGTTTTCGAATTCCCAACCGTTTTCGAGCTACACGCCCCGGAAAAGTGAAAATTTTCGAAAAACAGATTTTTACCTCTTCAACTTTAAAGAAAAGCAAGGTGGGCTTCTTAAAATTGTACTTAAGTCAAAAATTATCAAGGAAGCGGCAATGATCTTTTACAACCCCTCCTCCACTTAAGGCGAGGTTGAAGAGGCTGGGAAGATTTGTTTCCTCAAATGGTATGGGGCACCAGCAAGACAGACCTCCCTTAACCAGTACCGCTTCCAGTTGTTCATGAGGTCAGTGGCAATATTAAGCTTGACATCAGCTCCCTCCCACCAACTGAGAGCGCAGCTAAACAGCATTCCTGGCGCACCTACCAACAAGTGCAGCAGTGGCTCAGAAATGAGCTGTCCGCTTAAGAGTGGAAACATGTAGGAGACACCCTGGTGCCAATTACAAGCACCGGAGGTCCTACTTTTTTTTATCATCTTTAAAATACAATTTTCAGGTAAAAATCTGTTTTTCGAAAATTTTCACTTTTCCGGAGCGTGTAGCTCGAAAACGGTTGCGAATTCGAAAAAATATATACAATGAAAGTTGTAGAGAATTTCATGAGCTTTCATTTTGTATTAATTTTTCCCTGCGACGCACCGTTTTCGAGATATAAGCGAAAAAACAGGGCGTAATATTTCATTACATCGTAATATCACATTGCATTTTATCTGTATGTATGGTAATTTTGCAGATTATATTTTCACAACTATAAGTAAATTTACATGTGAAAATTCCATTCAAACTTTAAAATTACGCCTAGGGGTAACTTTGCGCAATCGATGAACGGTAAACGAATCGCCAATAGCGGAAAAATTTCTCCCAGTGTATACACATGAGTGTATTTTTATTTCTTAACGTCACTTTAGTTGTTAAAAGTATTGAAAGCGTCTCTGCTAGAATATTTGATCTATAGTACAGTAATTTTCAGGCCAAAATAGCGCAAATTTTTAAAATTATAACATTTTCAAAATAATTTTTCGACAAAACGGATTTGTTGGAATTCTAAAAGAAACATAACCGGCCAAAAAATAGCAGAAAATTTAATTTACGATTATAGAATGCCATTCATAGAAATCCATTCAGGTCCAATTGATTTCTTAATAACTCACTTTTTCGTTTAGGTGCACTGCACTAACAGTTTTGCAAAGAAAAATTCATTGGTTTTGTATTTCAATTACTTTCTGTTTTTTTATTTACTATACAAAAGGTGGTGATTTTATCGAGTGACGACGATTTCGAAGTTAAAGAAAGCGTGCGTTGAAATTTTGGAACGAGGCACAAAGTAGAATTTTACATACGAATGGTACATAACGCGGTAGACAGTGTTTACTTACTTGCAAATTCTATTCTATTTGATGTAAACCAGAATGTGGAACAAGATATAGGCGGGGTTATTTCAATATAAACTGCTAGAAGAAGCCTACAAGACGCTAATTTATGAGACAGAAAACGTGCATGTAACCCTCTTTTGAACACACTAAATCGTGTAAGTTGAATATTGTGGAACAAAGAATATCTCTGTTTAGAGATTGTTGACTCCAGAATAAGTGGAGATTTATTTTATGGAGTCCCCATGGCTTATAAGAAATGTTGCGGAAAGAAGGTTCTGCTGCAATTTAAATTTTGCAAGTATAAAGGGATTTGTTAAAAGGATGCAATTAATTCAATATTTGCTCTTGCTGTAATGGAAACTGTCACAGCAACAAAGTCGTTTAAAATAGGACAGAATTGTTAGGCGCTACAGCTACTCTTAATTCCCTTTTTACATCAATTAATCAATTCCAATTAAATATTCAATAACGGAATGAGTTATTTAAATTCTCTTAAATGTCTAACATATTTATTTCTAAGTTAACATATTCATTAGTATGTGTACCCTTAAAGCACATTTCAAAATGTGAAATGTGGTAAGAATAGCTGATTGCAAACAAGAGGAAAATTGCATAAGTGTTGCATTTTACAATAGTAAATATATTGTCATAAATAATTTAAATGACATTAATGAGATGTTATTTAAAATTATTATAAATTAAATAATAATATACTACAATACAGAGTGATTATAATTAAAATGTTATATCTGAATGTAAAAATTATTCAAATAAGTGTAAATAATAATTATAATAATATTCATAATAGTGATAGATAACATCTTGCTACAAATACTTTTAAAAAAATTCTAACGTATTGTGACGTGCTTTCTTTCAGTTGCCTAGCGCATAAACAAGTGGAAGCGTCACTTTAGCGCTGAGCTTTGATTCGGTTAGATTCAGTTTGTCTCGACCGCCACCTTTACAATTGTTTTACGTGGGGCAAAGGTCCCACACTAGCCACTTAACACAGCCTGTTGCAGTAGGGCTGGGATAAACTCAGTGAAGAAAGAGAAATGTCCAGAGGTCGAAACGACATATTAGTTTTTCACTCACATTCAACAGTAAAACACATAATTCGGTTTATTAAATATGATAAAATCGGTAACATGAATAAAACGGGCAGGTACTCAATATACTCGTAAGGAGTTCATTATAAATAAAATAAACTTAAGATATGTCATTTAACAACATGCAAAGCTACGAGAACTAGGAATCAGGCAGGGAGAAGATAGTTTAAATGGAATGTTATAAGTTCTGACGCTACTACTAAGTTCGGATAGTGATTCGGATTTGTTTTTGCCCTTTTTTTATTATTAATGATGTCAACAATGGTAAGCAAGCGGTCTACAGGACAGTAGGTGGAAAAAAGCTGCAAAACGGTAAGCGGTAATCTGTAAAAAAATAAGCAGTAAAAACAATAAGCAGTATAAAAACAGGCAGTGCTTGAATAGTTAACTTTTACGGAAATTCAGAGTTTTGCACCAAGTCCCCGGACTATAACAAATTTTCACAAATTCTTCAAAGTATTTTATTTTAATTCGTAAAAGTACGAACTAGTTAAAATAAAATAAACAGACAACCAGGTTCTAACAACACGGTAAATTTACAGATATTATTTTGTTAGTTAAAGTTAAAAATAATACAAGCGGCAAATGGTTTTCGGGTGTTCTCTCGAAATATCTGCTATGTTCTTCTTTCCAGATTTCGGTCCTGAGAAAAATTACTGGAACATAGTCGTTTGGACAAAATCTCGAGATACAACAGTCTCTTTTCAGAGCACAAATACTTTAATAATTTATATTTACTATGAAATATACCTAGTAGTTCGGTCATCGGAAATCATATTTTGATACATTTAATCGGAATTATTTTAAATTGTCACTTTTATACACTTTTTATAGCAGAATAATTTTATATTGTAATTGTAAAAAACTCTGATAAAAAGCGTGGGCTGTGCTGGGGTGTTTCCAACTCTGTTAATAAAATACTGCGTGCTTACCTCAACGGAAGATCGGGTCGGAATTATTTTTAAATGTCTTTCAGGTAACTCAGTATCCACTTTTATTATCACTTGTTAATATTTCTTCTCACAACGGGGTTTATTACATTTTTCTACATAAAGTAGAATTCTACAACGCGATTAAAATATTTAATCCATGAGAAATCTATAACTAGTTCGCAATACAGTTTCTCTATTGCATGGATGTGGGGCGGTAAAATAAATGTGATTAGTTTGGCGGGTTTAAATAACTTTTCCAGACACGGTTTTATTTTGAATACAATGATTTAAAACAAATAATTTCGAATATAAGCGGAGCAAGTAACGTAAGTATTAGTTAAATGCATTTTTGGCATCGGGAAAAACACTTCGTTATAGTATGCTCTTGTATATATGTACTTATTATCAATTTAAGATGTGTAATATTAGTGAGCACATTTCTTTAATCGCCTTTTTGCAAAGTTGGCCAACATAAACATGGGTCCGAAAATCTCTATTAAGGGAGCTAGGGTCATCTGAAGCAAACCAAGAAAAAAAACCGCTGCCCAAGGAATCACTACTTCCCCATCCAGATTTTCTGTTCAAGTCACTCACAACGAAAAAATTTTGTATGTGGATATAATTGTTTATGGAACTTTAATAATATAATATTTTAAGTCCTCTACCCCCAAAAACCCACAAAACGATACCCCACATCGGTAGTGGGGTGGGGGTGGTGATAGGGGGTGGTAGTGGGGGTTGATGAAGAAAAAAAAATATTTTGAGGTTTCTGGTTCTTGTACACACAATAAATCACATTTTTTTTCATCCCCTTTAATAATGGGGTGGGGATGGTAATGGGGGTGGCTAATGCCAAAATTTTTTTGAGACCTTAGCTTCTCTTGTATATACTAAATACGAGTTTTATGGACTCTTACCTGCTTGATTTACCTATTTACCCCAAATTTACCCCAATTTACCCCCAACCCTTCGACGGAACAAGATGAAAATATAATCTAGTTTTAGATCTTTAGTACATATGTGTACCAAATTTCAAGTCAATATCTCAAACTGTTCCAGAGTAAACGTGCGCATAAAAAAAAGTTACAGACAGACCGACAGACCGACAGACAGACAGAAAATTTTTTTTGCTCAAACTTAAAATCTCGAGGTTTCATGACATTCTAAGCCTATTTGAACGATAATTTTTTTTTAAATTTTTTTGTCGTTACTATACTTCCACTGGATGTGGAAGTAAAAATAAGATGAGACATCAACAATTTTAAAAAAATGACGAACAGTTATATAATAAAAAGCAACCTTTACGGGTTGATCAGTGTTGAAATAAGACGTTTTTCCAAATTACACGGAGAGAAAGAAAGAGATATGTTTAGAAGCCTGCGATGCATATATTTCCTTAGGTCCACACTTCTCGAAAACTGTTAGTTTTACGGAGTTGCAACAAGATAAGGAGTCATATTCCAATAAAAAAATCACAAAAAATTCACATGGAAAAGTTTGGAGGAGGAGAAGGAAGCACCTCTTCCCATTTTGCGCCCCCATGATTGAATTTAATCTTCATAGATAACATGAATAACATTTCATTCATCCCTAGGAATTTCAATTCCTCCACAAATGGAATAGTTTCACCTACTAAGGAAGGTGGCTTTTCCTGGTGAAAGGTACCTTTACCTTTAATGAGAATTAACAGACATTTGCTACGCTAAAACAAGATGTGCACTGCATCTAGCATCTCCTTGAAGGGCATAAGAAAGTACTGCTTTATAATTTCCTCTAACCAGAATAACTAGATCGTCCGCATATACATGAACCCCTACTTCACACAAAGTAAAAATAACCAGCAGGTTATCTACGAGTAGTGACCACAGAAAAGGGGAGAGCATTCTGCCTTTGGACAGCCCCTTATAATCCTAAAGTGAACTGTTCCCTTGTAAAGATATCGTAAAGATTATATTTTCTAGTGTAGCTCGAATCAAGTCAGTTATCGTTAACTTGCTAGCAGATGCCGCTGTAGATTGGGACACGGGCAGTGCATTATTGAATGCTCCTTTAAGGTAGAGAAAGGTCACCACCACAGTCTCTTTTCTTTGAAGAGGTTGGAGATTTTACCAAGTAGATTATTTAGTACTAATTGATGGGACTGTAAATAGAGGTCAATCCATTCTGAACATTCATATGCTCAGAATAGTCCAATAATTATAAAAATTTTCATCACAAAAAATGTTCACTGAGATTTTCCTTCAGTAACTGTTAGTGGAGGGGTTATATATCACAAAACCACAAAAATACGTTCTGGGGTGGTGCCGCAACCCCCCCCCCCCCCCAAAAAAAAACCGACCCTTCGATGAAATAAGCCTTATTTTACTGATAACTCGTTAATCGTTGAAGATTATTGCTCATCATAAAAAAGAAAGCTTAACTAATATCCTAAAAAAAGTCATATTGTCATTTTGTTGTATATGTCATGGTTTTCGAGAAAATCGATATTGAAAAAAATTCCAAAATTTGTATTTTTAATACGCGCGAATTTTCGTTTATTTGAAATTTTTTGCGCGCGGCCTATAGGAAAAATTGAATTGCTCGAAAACCATACACGCTAGGAATAAAAATCAATATGGGTTTTAATGGGGATATAAAATACTCTCTTATGTTGCTACTTTTGATGGCTATTGATATTTATTAGTATATAAAAATAACAATATAATTTTTTGTGCCTCTGACTATTCACAGGCCCATAAAAAATAACTGACTTTAATATAAGTTATAAATGCAATATCTTTTAGTTCAAGGTAGTACTTCAACACAGAACAAGTTAGGAATAAAAATTTTCACATTTACAAAGGACCCCGGAACAAAACCCATGAAAATGTTGATTCGGTGGAATCGGCTGAAATTTGTAGTTCATGCTGATCAAAAGTTCTTATCACATCGAGCCAATCCTATGGACAGTTTTTGAGATACAGCTTGTCAAAGTTAGGTAATTTGCGTCATTTTAGACATTCAAGAACTTTCTACTCTTAAACTATTAAATTGCAAGGGTCGAAATATTTTTGTAGAAGTCCAATAAAGCTCAAGAATTTTTCAGAATTTTTTTATTAATTTTTAGGTTAGGTAAAATATATATGTCATATTTCGGCATGGTTTGGTGGGATTAGCTGAAACTTTGCTATTTTGCAGTTAAAGTCATGCTGATCAAAAATTCTTATTGCACTGAGTCTATCCTATGAATGGTTTTCGCTCCAGGAGTGCTTGAAGGTCCTAACAACGAGGAAACGGGTAATCTATATGTAAGTGTTTATGAATGGCTTGTGTGTGTGTGTGTGTGTGTGTGTGTGTGTGTGTGTGTGTGTGTGTGTGTGTGTGTGTGATTATTTTTATCAAAGAACCTGCTCTTATCGGCACTATGTTTCTTATAAGAGCGTTCTCATTGCCAACCAGGGTGATCCCATTTTTTTGGTTTCACTTTCTATCTGTTTATTTTAACTTTCTGTTGTTTTTTAATATTTTTTTTTAGTTTTTAAATATTGAGAACATCCATAGGATTTTCAGCAACATGTAAAAATAAGCTTATATTGTTGTTAAATATGCGTATAAAGTCGCGTCTCTGTAAATCAAAAGGTTTCTTAAATATAAAATAATAATCAGTTTTTGGGTACCATTTTTAAAGAGCTTGGCCGTAGCTCAAAGTATTTGCGGACATATTTTTGCATATAGAATCTGCGCCAGAAGTTTGTCATCCATATTTCTGGATAACCCTGTATACACTGGCACATACGTATACACAAACGCATGCATGCAGTACACAAACACGCTGGAAGCCATTCATAAACACATACATATAGATTACTCGTTACCTCGTTGTTAAGACCTTCAAGCACTCCTGGAGCGAAAACCACTCATAGGATATACCCAGCGTAATAGGAATTTTTGATCAGCATGACTTTAACTACAAAATAGCAAAGTTTCAGCCAATCCCACCGAAGCATGCCAATATATATATATATATATATATATATATATATATATATATATATATATATATATATATATATATATATATATATATATATATATATATATATATTGAACCAATCGACGCTCTCAGTCCCGACATGTTCATCAGAGAACTCAGACCCACTAGAAATAATTGAGTAAGGGTAGTATATATTATGTTTTATATTCGTACTTATTGCCCCAATTAAGAGCAACCAAATAGGGGTAAGAAAATATGGAGATTATTTTTTTTGCCAAATTCAATAATCGTTCCCAGGACCGACGCGTTCAACCGCCTTTTCAGACCCGTGTGTATCATAATGACATACCTAATAGACGATACCAGTCCCGACACTGTTGCCGGACCTCACCTATAGATGCAGATGTTTCATTAATAATTTATCCCTGCTAGATTAGCCTAAAGACAGAAACATAACTAATACTCTTGAAGAAACATTCTAAAATCGTTTAAAAGTTAATGAAAGTGACTATTTTTGGTGTTTGCAATTATTTAACATATTTTGCAGGACAATAAGTACCAGAAAAGAAAATTAATCACCCACCCCATTGGCAAGGGGTTATCTTAATATCTCTCATAATATACCGGGTGCCACAAGCTAGAGGCTCCCCCCTATATTTCCTTTACTTTTTAATTTATCAATTTGAAATTTGGGTTACATAAACTACCTGTAAAAATGAATTTTTGGGCATAAAGAACGGTACGAGACCATTTCTGGTTTACTCGGAAATGACCGCAACTTTCGATTTTTAAATGGAACTCCCTGTATATTTTCACATACTTGGATTCAAGACAACATTCTGAGTATACAATGATATTTTCGCGAATTTTTGAGTCGATGTCCAGTTTTCTTAAGCATTTTAAGACATTCATCTAAAATGCTTTGAAATACTAAAATTTGTTCTACGGCAGGTAAAGTCCAAGGCAAAAATATAATTTTTGATTTTATTTCATTAATGACTATTTACGAAATTGAAGAAATCACTTTTTTATTGAAAACTCTTTTTTCAAGTGGTGCTTCCTAGTGTTCAATAAATTATAGATTTTTTTTTCTGTATTCATTGATATCCATTTCAAATCCATGCTCTTTGTTTTTCTCTTTTATTTTTATTTAAAAATAAAAAACCACTTTCAAAATAATTTTTATTGATCCTTATACTTTGCAATAGTACCTACTTATACCTAAACAAAAGAGAGAACCAAAAGGCTATTATTCACAAAAAGGTAGTTATTCACATTTCATTATTAGACATGATTTTTGCAAAGGCAACTACGTTAAATTTCAAGAAAAACTATATTGAAAGTGATTTTTTATGTTTAAAAAAATTCAACAAAATAGAAAAACAAATAGCATAGATTTGAAATGGATATCAATGAATTCAGAAAAAATCTATAATTTATCGAACAGTATGAGCCACCACCTTCCCATTTGAAAAAAAAAGTTTTCGATAAAAAAGTGATTTGTTCAATTTTGGAGGCTTCATAAATAGTTATCAATGAAATTAAATGAAAAATTATATTTTTCCCTTGGACTTTACCTGCTGTAGAACAAATTTTGGTATTCCAAAGCACTCTAGACGCATGTCTTAAACTGCTTTAAAAACTGAACATTGACTCAAAAATTTGCGAAAATCTCATGGTATACTCAGAATGTTGCCTTGAGTCCAAATATGTAAAAATGTACAGGGTATTCCATTTAAAAATCAAAAGTTGCGGTCATTTCTGGGTGAACAGGAAATGGTCTCATACCGTTTTTTGCGTCCAAAAATTCATTTTTACAGGTAGTTTATGCACCTCAAATTTCAAATGGATAAATTAAAAAAATAAAGGAAATATAGGGCGGGAGCCACTAACCTGTAGCACTCGGTATAGTTGTAACATGACTTACCAGATATGCAATGCAAGCGTTTTAAATCATTTTTTACGCCATGAGGTGTATTATTTAATCCTTTAAGCGCAATGCGCATGTCAGTAGCCGGAATGTGATTTTCTGAAATATTTCATTATTGCTGTTTTTCTTAATGTACTAATATTTGTCATTATGACAACATATTTTCAGACATGTCTAAGTAATGGTACATATTTTATAGGATAGTGTAAACACCGACAAATTAAATAGTCTATACAGGTCAAACCAGACAGTTATTGAATACAAAATTATATTCTTTTTTTATATTCTTTTTCGTAAATGTGTTACGCCTGGTACAATAATATTACGATTTATTAATATTAATAGAAATTTTGAGAATAATGGAACTATCAGCCAAACAGTTTATTACACTTTGAGCTAGCCCCTTTTTAATGGACAAATTTATTATATCTATTTAGTGGAGTAAATGAAAGCTCCATCTCTCATATATTACTAATTTCCTATGGGTTACTTTTCGCATCAGATTTCGTTAAAATCGAAATACCTATCTCAAAAACTATTGGTTTTTTAGGTAGGAAATGATCTTGAAAATTACCTTAAAATAATGAACAGAATTCGAATCCGGCATAAAAAATAAGGCATGCTATTTAAAATAAGGAAGTTGATGTCAATTTCCGGTAAAGCGTGACGTTATTTTCATTAAATATGAAAACACCTGTCCCTAAATTTTCAGCTTAAAATTATTTGTTTTTTTAAAACGTGTAATAGGCCACTAACCGTGATATTGCGATATGATCTATACAACTAGAAATATTTAAGAAGAACTGCAAAAAACACAATATGATACCTTTTGAAAAAATACTGCATTGGAAAATCAGCAAATAAAAATTGCTCAAAATGTTTTTAAGATTACCGCAAGATGTCGTAATCAAAGAAATAGAAAAATAAAAAACATGTATTTCGCTAAAAAGGCAGCTAAAAAATTGCATTTATTGTAATGCATCCGTAATTTTCATTCATTTTTATTAGTTTTTTCGGTTGATCTTTTAATAAGGATCAAATATTTGACATCATAAGCCAAAAATGTATAAATATTTAAAAGCACCGCCGCCACCTCGACTGTGCTATCAATACTAATCCACAATGTTAAATATGGCAGAAATTTTTAAAGGCTGTTAAACTCAAATTATTTTTTAATATTCCGCGAAGAAGCGTGCACAGTTTTGCAGTTCCTTCAACATAAGCAATTTAGTTTTTAATGCCTCATTTATTATATAGTAAGAAAAACATACTTGTAAATGTGGTAGTTCTTTTAACCAAGTAAACTTAGAGAAAGTGGACGCATTATAGCGGGTAGCTTTTAGGTCCAACCCAACATGTGGCAAGTCATAAAGTCATTATTAGCTCTGCTTATCGTATTGTATATTTGTATAATGTTCCCGGAAATGCCTTGGACTTGAAAAATGAAATGCCGGTCATTTTATAGCTGACAACTTTTAATGCTAAAAAATCGACTTCATTAACTTTTAAATACCTACACCTACTACCAACAATATCGGTAAGCCATTTGTACGATCGTACAAAAATACTTATTAAATTATTCTTAAAAAATGTTTTTTCTTAACCATCTCTCAAGCAACAAAAGTAATTCAGGGATATTGTGTTAAGTAGCACAGACTAGGTCTATAGCTATGTAGATTCCGACCACATGCAAGACTCCGAAAATTTGCTCCTTGTCCGAAATAACATACAATTAAAATTTTTAACTTTCTCCAGAATAGAATCGAAATATCATCGAGTTTCGATACTGCGTCACTCCAGTAGATGCCATGCAATGCCCCTTTTTTTCTAGTAATTTTTTTTCTTGAGGTCCTCATAGTAATAATGACAAACTTTTATCGTCTCCTTGTTTTCATGTAGTCAGTAATAATATAAATTACAGACTGTCACCAAATTATGAGCATAACCAAATTACTTTAATAAACATTTGATCAATGGTTGTACGTGTAAACTGTAAAACAATCAATTTGAGTACAGAGAGGTTTTACGGGGGGATGGGGGAGAAATTTATTTCAATAATGAATAATTATTTTTTAAAGTTAGTCCCTCATATGGTATCTTTAAGCCTCATCGAGTGCTGAAAAAACTTTTGTGAAAAATACATCTGTTATGGATTGTTTCTAACAATTTTTAAATAAAAAGTTGTTTCACCTATTTTTTAATTTTGAATTCCTTTCTATCAAATATTAAACGCAGTATTTCTTAAAAATCGATCTATCGATCAAAAGCGGAGGAAATTCCAAATTTGCTTTTATGTTTTGTGATTTGAAAACTGCATATTTAAGAAAAATACAGGATCTCATCGCGAAGGGGAGTAGTCAAAAATACATAAGTAAAAAAAAATAGTAATGTTCAAATTTCCTAAGCTTAGCTAATACTTCTAATAATCTACTAATCTAATCTAATAAGCTAATAATCTGCAAACTTTGCCAAAAAATGTTGCGTGCGATTTAGACGTTCCATGTTTTTTTTTGTATGACTGTCTATTTTTTTTTTCAATTGTTAATTAAGGCGACCTGGCCGCTTGAAGAGTAGCGCGAAAAACGGTCATTTTTAACCTTACACGCGGACGCCTGTAATAATAATAATAATAATAATATGCTTGTGCGTAAAAAAGTTCACACTTGTATATTACAACCAGTCAGAGGTTCTAATTATGTATCGTTACCATGGTAGTATCCATAAAAATTTCCAGAAATTTTTCGCCTGGTGGATACGGTAGGTGAAATTACCCTGGAGTTTTTTCTGTCAAATGTTTTTTTATTGGAATTTAATTTTTTTATATATGGTAAAAAATAAACGTTCCACCACATTTCGTAGATAAAAATTAAAAATAATAAGACTATTCTTAATCTACTTTCTATTGTTTAATGCAACTAAAATTGCTAAATCATATTTTATTTTACTTGACGTTTTGTAGAATCTGTGAAAAATCAAATGAATTCGCTTTAAAATATTTGACATACACACCCTTTTTACAGTTTTAGTATCATATATTATTATGTTTGTTATGATAATAATGTTAGAGTGATCCATTAGTTTTTAATTTTATTTAGATGTGAAATTATCTTGCCGAATTCCCCACGTATTTGAATTACTATCAGAAAATGTTTTCTGGATCTCGGAATGTAATGTTGGGGATAATGTTTATATTCGAGATCTCTAAAAATTTTCAAATATAATCCAGAGACCAGGGAGATAACTAGTGAAAATTAGATGTTCACGATGTTCTACAATAAGGGTCCAGTGAATTTTTGTCGTATTTATTTCCGTAAGCAATGCAAAGTAAAAAAATCACCAACTTCGAAATTTAAATAATCTGTTTCTAATTGTTTAAACCAAAATTGTTGGATGTCAATTTTTTCTTTTTCTCGAAAATAAAAAAAAATAGGATCCAGCAATTTTTTTTTTCACAAAAACAAAAATTGATAAGCGGCGGGGAGAAAATCGAACAAAAAATGTTTTCCCTCAAAAATAAAAATTGATAAGCGGAGGCAGAAAGTCGAAAAGTATACACGGAGGGTCAGACGGGCCCTCTCTACGGGCCACTTGCATGCCCGAGCCCCTAAAGTCTGTACCGAATATACCTCCCAAGACCGATTAGTTGGGCTTGCGATTTTACATGTACACCAAGATATTAAATCATCAGTCTCCACTGTAGGTAATTGATAAATTCGCCAAAGTTAATATATGACTAATATGTAAATATGTTTCATGTCTATTTTTTTAAGCTTCAATAGTTCTTTAATTGTTTGTTTATTTGGCACTTTGTTATTAGAATGAAATTTGATTTACTTGCTTATTACATTAAAGATATTTTGGAATGTAAGAACCAGTATTAGCTTAGAGCCGCCCTTGAAAACCTATCATCTAAGTGTGTCTGGCATTCGACTCTAGTATTCGCAGTAGTTAAGTGTCATAAAGACCATGCTTTATTAACATCTGGTGTTGAAGTTTTAAGGACAAATACCTGATGTACCGTTATCCATAGTGAAGCATCGGTTTTATTACCGATTATTATCTTTAATTATTCAAAGTTGTGACCATTAATACTTTATTTAACATAACAAATCAACTTCTTAACTACCGTGCTTTAAATACTAGGTCCATGTATAGCCGATAAAGAGGTCTTGTTTAGCGACTGATTTTACTTTACTTAGAGTGTATAACTTTTTTATTCATCCATTGTCAAACTAAAGGAACAAAGTATTTAAAGTATTTATAACAAAACAGCGATTTCAGTTTTTAAATTAATTTTTTTGATTTCATTCCATCGTATTCCATAGGAATAATATTTGTGAGTACGCTTAAGGTCTCAATTGGTTTATACAATTAGAAACAAATTATTTAAATTTCGAAGTTGGTGATTTCTTGACTTTGCATTACTTACGGAAATAGATACGACAAAAATTCACTGGGTCTTTGTTGTAGAACATCGTGAACATCTAATTTTCACTAGTAATCTCCCTGGTTTCTGAATTAAATCTGAAAATTTTTAGAGATCTCGAATATAAAAATTATCCCCAACATTACATTCCGAGATCGAGAAAACATTTTCGGATAGTAATTCAAATACGTGGGGAATTCGACAAGATAATTTCACATCTATATAAAATTAAAAACTATTGTCATAACGAACAATAATATATGAAACTAAAACTGTAAAAAAGGGTGTGTATGTCAAATATTTTAAAGTGGATTCATTTGATTTTTCACAGATTTTACAAAACGTCAAGTAAAATAAAATATGATTTAGCAATTTTAGTTGCAAGAAACAATAGAAAGTGGATTAAGAATAGCCTAAATTATTATTTTTAATAAATTTGATCTAGGAAATGTGGATGAACGTTTATTTTTTACCACATATAAAAAACTTAAATTCCAATAAAAAAACATTTGCTAGAAAAAGCTCCAGGGAAATTTCACCTACCGTATCCACCAGGCGAAAAATTTCTGGAAATTTTTATGTATGCTACCATGGTAACGATACATAATTAGAGCCTCTGATTGGTTGTAATATATAAGTGTGAACTTTTCTACGCACAAGCATATTATTTTATCTTTTATCTATTATTTAACTTACGGAGCTACAGGCGTCCGCGTGTAAGGTTAAAAATGACCGGTTTTCGCGCTACTCTTCAAGCGACCAGGTAGCCTCAATTAACAATTGAAAACAAAAAAAATAGACAGTCGTACAAAAAAAAAACATGGAACGTCTCAATCGCATGCAACATTTTTTGGCAAAGTTTGCAGATAAGTATTAGGTATCCTTAAGAAACTTGAACGTTGCCGTTTTTTTTACTTATGTATTTTTGTCTACACTTCGCGATGGGATCCTGTATTTTTCTTAAATATGCATTTTTCAAATTACAAGACTTTATGTGTATGGCAAATTTTGAATTTCCACCGCTTTTGGGGGTGATAAATTTAATCCATCGATTTTTAAGAAATACTGCGTTTAATATTTGATAGCAAAGAATTCAAAATTAAAAAGAAAGGTGAAATAATTTTTTACTTAAAAATTGTTATAAACAATCCATAACAGATGTATTTTTCACAAAGGTTTTTTCAGCACTCGATGAGGCTTAAAAATACCAAATGAAGGCATCAGTTTTTAAAATATTTATTCATTATTGAAATAAATATTTTAATTTTTAAAGCATTACCTATCTACCTAACTAATTTAGATAAAACAAAGTGGAGGGAAATTCTGAGGGCATCTGTTTTTTACATGCCAAAGTTTCAGAAAAAAGCTTTCTTCGTTTTCGTTTTATATTCCGTTCAAACATGCAGGCATACAGAGAACATTTCCAAAGTTGTTAAACGTCATCTCAGTATCGTATTTTATCCCCACCACCTTAATTTCAACCAGAAAACAAAAATGTATTAGTATTAATATGCTATGATCTGCTACACGTTTTTTTCTCTACTTCTGGTTTAGTTCGAAGTTGCAACTTAATTATAATTGAATGGAAATGATACCATAGAAAATTAAATATCCTTTACAGTCTTTTTTGAATTTAAAATCGCCTGAGAAAAAATAGAATTACAGCCAATTTTCCTTCAACAGAAAGAAGGCCATGCAAAATATTTAATAAGTAAAATTCCAACAAGGTAAAAAGGCAGTGCATAGAAAATTTTGGACAATAATACCATTGCATTTTCTTTAAGTTAGTATTGACAATTTTAATATTATAATAAAATAAAATTTTAAAACGTTATTGAAAGGAAGTCTCTTTAAATTAAAAATATTTTTTTAATGGAAACATCCATTTTTTGTTCTATTACTTAGATCACTGAAATTTATCTTTTCGCAGAAAATATAAAATTAAGTTTTACAAAAAACACTAAAATAATAAAGCAAAGTTTTCTTTAGACACAACCTAATTTGTTATTGTCAGCAAAAAAGTAGAAAATAGAATAAAAGTGGGTGGGGGCTTGCATTTAAAAAAATGTATTTAAGAGACTTTTTTCAATATTTAAAATTCAATAGTATTTTAAGATTATAATTATTGGCATGCTAAATTAAAGTGGTAATTTGTTAAAAATTATCTATCCAATGTTCTATGAATAATACATTTCTAGTTTAATAGAATTCTACTGATTACATATTTTTTACATAGCATTTTTCTGTTAAGAGAAAATTGGCTATAATTACGTTTCTTCTCAGCCTATTTTAAATTCAAAAATGGACTGTAAAGAAAATTGAATGTTGAATCGTAATCATGACAGGTTACCTTTCTGTTTAAAAAAATTTAAAAATTTGCAACTTCGAACTAAACCGAAAGTAGCGAAAAAACCATGTATCATGTCAAATGTAACTTATTTATGTTTAAATAAACGCACCTGTATTTGAAAATTTTATTTTTAAAATGAAAAAGTTACAGGTCATTACATGTCCTCTGTGCCATCCGGTATATGAAAACCTTAAATCTTAGTTTTAACTCGACCAATATAAATAAAGCAAATTCAAAAATTAAATATTAAGTACATGCACACAAGAATCTTCTCCATCGAGAAAGTTGAAAATAATCTGGTATTATATTTCCAAAGGAATATTTCGTATTTACAGTGTTGCCAGACTCCGGTATTGTCAACGTCTGATGAAAGATGCGGGCCTAGGAGCGTACTGTATAAAATTATATACTATATACTGAACGCCCTCTGCATAAAATATGCACAACTACATCTGTATAAAATACTATATTCAACCGCTTTTTCAGTCCCAGTGTCAAATGCGTTTTTAAACTTTTTTATGACATAACCAAGGTAGATAAGTAAGAAAAATACAAAAACGTTCTCAGACCCGGAGGTGGGTCTGAGATCGTCAGTTTTGGTCTGACAACGTCGGTAGTGTATGGCGAATTGGGTCTGTGTAATCGGTTAAACAAATCTATATATATATATATATATATATATATATATATATATATATATATATATATATATATATATATATATATATATATATATATATATATATATATATATATATATATATATGTATATATATATATATATTTTACCTAACCTAAAAATTGATAAAAAAATTCTGAAAGGAATTCTTGAGCTTTATTGGACTTAAACAAAACTATTTTGACCCATGCAATTTTTTGCTAAAGTTAATAGTTTAAGAGTAAATAGTTCTTGAATGTGTAAAATGACGCAAATTACCTAACTTTGACAAGCTGTATTTCAAAAACTGTCCATAGGATTGACTCGATGTGATAAAAACTTTTGATCAGCATGACTGAAACTACAAAATACCAAAATTTCAGCCGATTCCACCGAATCAACATTTTCACGGGTTTTGTTCCGGGGTCCTTTACCAGCATGTTGAAGTTAGCCAAATTTTGGCCAATTTTTTATTGCTTTCTAAAAATAAAAAAAAGACCCAAACATCTTGAAAATTTAGCTCAAAAATTATTCAATGAAATGAAGGAAATTGAAAAGAGAGGAAAAACGGCCAAACTTTGGATTACCTATATGAAAATGGTTCTATTGGCGAAATCAAAATAAAAAATAAAAAATTGGAAAAAATTTGGCTAATTTCAACATGCTGGTAAATTTGTGAATTTGTGAATATTTTTATTCCTAACTTTTTCTGCATTAAGGTCCTACCTTGAACTAAAAGACAATGCATTTATAACTTATATTAAAGTCAGTTATTTTTTATGGGCCTGTGAATAGTTAGAGACGCAAAACATTAAGAGGTAACTATATTATATTGTTATTTTTATATACTAATAAATATCAATAGCCATCAAAAATGGCAACATAAGAGAGTATTTTATATCCCCTTTAAAACCCATTTTGATTTTTCTAGCTTGTATGGTTTTCGAGCAATTCAATTTTTTCTATAGGCGCATTAAATTTCAAATAAACGAAAATTCGCGCGCATTAAGAATACAAATTTTGGAATTTTCTTCAATATCGATTTTATCGAAAACCAAGGCATAAACAAAATTACAATAGGACTTTTCTTTTAGGAAATCAGTCAAGCTTTCTTCTTTATGTTGAGCAATTTTTTTTATATCTTCAACGGTTAACGAGTTATCAGTAAAATAGGACTTTTTTCACCGAAGGGGTGGTTTTTTGCGGCACCCCCCCAGAACACTAACAGAAGGAAAATCTCAGATAACATTTTTTGTAAGCTTCTGGTGTATTTCTTACTTTACCGACTGGAGTAGAACGTTTTCTCTGATACATCCATCCCGTACATTTCTAGACCTTTTCGACGGAAATGATGTAAGGCCAATGGGCGTAAGTTCAGTTCGACCAAATTTTGGAACTTCCGTTCATCTAGATAACACAACAATGAAAATCTTTGGCGTTGCCGATCGTTCAAGTGCATTCTGTAATATTTTAATATGAGGATCTATACGGTTGCAAAAGCTGGGCTCCTTTTCCAAGACATATCAAAGCCCTGGAAAGGGTGCAACAGAAATATCCTAGAGAAATATTTAGAACCAAATGATATGATAATGTATCCAATGCCGTAGTATTACACAGAGCTCGATGTAAAAATGCTAACTTCAAATTATCGCCTTCGGTGAACTGGGCATATTGTTCGAATGCAAAAGAAGATACTACCCAAAAGCATGCTCTATGGGGAGCTCCTCGAAGGAACGCGGAAGCAGGGTGAGTAATTAAAGCGGTATAAAGATACCCTGCATTCAAACACTTAAAAGTGCTTGAGCTGTGAATGGCTGGGAAGGTCGAGCGAAAGGCCTTTTGCAATGTACACTAGAAAAAACTGAAGACGAAATTTTGTCCTTGGAGAATTCATATGTCCGGACGACGGCCGCATTATAACTTCAAGAATCGGTCTCTTCAGTCATCAGTGGAGCCACAGATAATAGATAATAGTATAATTATTGTAACCATGGACTTTCTGTTAATTATTTTACCATCTTAATATCTGTAAATACTAGGATTCCAGTCAATGGCAATAAATAAATAAATATGATGTCCTGACATGATGATGACGTTACGTTAATGTGACAACAACTTGCATCTACCAATTTTACACCTTGGTTTCAGTTATAATTTCAGCATATGTGAATTTACTTATGATCACGATTTCTTCCTCTCTTATTGCCTAGATGCTTTGCTTTAAATCCAAGGATTTGATGGTGTGTTCTATGTAGACTTTAACTGTAAACTCATTAAAGAGATTTTGTCGGAATAAGACTGTTCTCCACTTTAATTATATGTTTAACTGACAATTAATTCTAAATTTATTTGACTAATCTTATTTTTCACATCAGGGACTTCAGGGACATGAATGAAACGTCGTATGAGGTATATTTAAGTCAAGTCAATATTTTGTGCTCCAATTTAACTTAAATTTATCATCCAAGTGCTTCTTTATTTGATTGCATGAAAGAAATCAAATTAAAACATGCGATTTCATTTAATTTCAAAGTAGGGAGAGATGTTTTCGACCCTAAATATCTACACATAAATCTTTATGTTTGAAAATCGCCGAGGCGAATAATATGGGAAGGTATATATACCAGTAGTTAATATTTGCTTTCAGCATTTTTCTTTGTTCGAGAACATGGTTTTGCAATAATACGCCGCAAATATCAGTTGGGATAAAAACTGTGTAATTAAGTAATAGCGATGTTCCTGTGGCAGTTTGCTGATTTCGTAAATTAAATGGCGAAGCTTCGAAAGCGCATTACGTTTACTTAAACAAAATATCGTTTTTAAATTCTGATTACGTTTATTCAGTTTTCTCTAGATATAATATATCTTTTATAGATGGAAATAGTAGGACAGCTTTTTATCCTACTAAAGAATTTTCGAACAATAATTTTTTATGTCGCGATCGTTTTTAACAAAATGACAATCAATTTGAGTTCTGCACACTAGTGTGACTTTTTCTAACAAAAATGACATTCAAACAGATGTCATTTTGCCTCTGGTTATCACCATGTATTATAGATATGGCCCAATTTCAATAGGGATTATTGTAATATGCTGTTTTACATATGTTCCAAATTGTAATCAAATATTTTAAGTCTAACAGAAGTTATCGTGTTTACAAGAAGCGGTATACACGCACACATAGATATACACGCGCACACACACTTACAGACGCAAAGACATTTTGTATTCGATATTTCGGTTCAATCTGTTGTGAAACGGATATCTGTACAAGAAATTTTTTTTCTACGATGATTATTAAAATTTATTTTCAATTTATAATAAAGTTGGAATACAGTCAAAAGATATACAATTCATTACTGAACCATAGTAGATACGAAAAAAAATAATAGAAACATTATTGTAGAAAATTTAGTCAGCTATAATTTTTCATATAGCCACTTTTGGATTAGGGCTAACCGTTTTCGAGATATGAGCGAAAAATCAAAAACCAGGACCTTCTTCGTGCCCCCTGCACCCCCCCCCCACCTCCTACGTTCGGTGAATTTTGGTATATTTACCTCCTAATTAGTCCAAAAACAGCCCTCTAGTCAAAAATTGTGATCGCAGCATTTCCCTCTAGAAACCATTCATTGACTGGACTAAAAGTGCAATTTTGTTGAGTAGTCGCAGAAAAAGTACAGTATTCTACTATAGGCACTTTTAAACTGAATGTATCTTTTTATAGTAGATATGGTATGTTAAGCAAGTTAAGTATATTAAGAATAGCAAGCAAGTTTATTTAGTATGATTTAGATATTGCAATTAGATTTACATTGAATTGATGGTTGTTTTGTATTTAAATTCATTTTTATCTCTATTATATCCAGAATATATAATAGCAAAAGACAAAGATTGTAAATGAATATCATAGTATTGGGCCCAATATACCTCATCCGGGGAAGGAGGATAGTGATGAATTCAACTGTCAATAGTGTCAAGCAACACATGTCATTGATCGACGTAGATCTGATAAGCCTTTGTAAAAATGATTTTGAATTGTACCTCCTCCAAATTTAAACGCCGCGCCGATAGGGTCTGCTGCATGCACTGATCACGTGTATTTATTACTGTCCTCCTTCCTCAGCTAAGGTATAGTCTCTGTTTCCAATGGACTATAATTTACTCTGAGATAATACAAATACAATAGGGAACTTGCCCAAAAAAATAAAATTGATTTAAAATACTCAGAATCGTAAACTAACATCATTAAAAACCCATAAACAAAAAATTTAAAAAAAATCTCTTCCAGAAATATAAGCGATTAAAATATGCAGGATTTTACCCACTCCTGAAACGTGACGTCAGATGGTGAAAGTCGGATGACGGCGTCAAGCGACACCGATTCTGCTTTGGCTTTGATAATTCCGCATGCGCATGCGCATTTGTCAGAAACAACTAGCGGTGAACACAACCTAACCTAAAATTTAAACGTATTCGTTGGAAAAACATCTTCAATATTCTGAAATGTCACAAACTGCTACTTTTGATTCGTTCGTGCCGAGCCGAATTTTCGAATTTCGCCGTGCAATTTACGATTACAGTTTACTTCATCTTTACGTCGCGACATCGTACGGCCGTCTCAATGGTGTTTTGCGAAAAATAAGAAGATTGCATGTTTTTGCAATTTTTTCGGCGCCGAAATGTAAGCTGTTTTTTTGCTATTTTTCGCAGATATCTCCGAAACGGTGGGAGTTGGCTCGAAATAA
The DNA here is from genome assembly GCA_936432065.2 of Rutpela maculata. Lineage (NCBI taxonomy): Eukaryota > Metazoa > Arthropoda > Insecta > Coleoptera > Cerambycidae > Rutpela > Rutpela maculata. Next base: position 61,994,488 of record OW386287.2, read on the forward strand.
AAAATAAGGCCAAACGAGTATTTTCGACTGCGAATCTTTTGCTACCATCAGAATTTTGAAATGTTTTTTCATTTCAGAGATAACTACTGAAATGTCGGCCATGTACGGCAAAAAATCGCAAATTTTGAGCTTCTACAGTTGGCAACTTTTTAATCTTTGCTCCTACGCCAAAAGACTACTCTAGCTAATTTAAATAGAATTAAATTTGCTAAAACCATTTTTTTTATTACAGCTTATCTAAAGAGGATTGATTTAGCTTTCCGACACTTTTTTATTTTTTCGCTAACATAAAAAACAAAAGACTTATGACCGAATATGCGGACGTCTCAAAGCCAACCGTCGCCCAGTCTATTAATTAGGGTGAAGACGTATACCGCTCGGTTAAAATACGCCATTTGTGGGACACCACGCGAGACTAGTTTCCCGATCTGACGTTACAGTGCTTTTCGCGAGGATTCCAACATTCTCAACTTTAATGATTTATTGCAAAGTAAGTACTGCGATTTAAAAGCTGATATTCGGTGTAGCGTGTTTTTATACATAAACAAATAAACACTCACTTTAATGGAGTTAAAAAAAAACGGGCAAGTTCCCCATTATGTTTTAGCTTATTGGGCTGATGTACTATTAAATTATTTTTTATGATTCCTGACTTGATTTCATTAAAATAAGTTCCTAAATATGCTTACCTGCTTTCAAAGAATGGACTTTTAACATACCAGTTTGGACAATAAGTATCCAGGGATAGTTGTAGATACATATTCTGAATATATAAACTCTTAATTTTCACTTTCTCTCAATAGTTTAGTTGAATATGTAGGACACAAATGTTTGAGCACTTGATGCCACTCTTATAATGTCATCACGTAATGGTTGCACTTGAACTATATGACCTAATTGTCACTGAAGAGGTCTTGTTTGATGACAATCAGGTCGCGTTTTTTGAGTTGTAACGGGTTCGTTCCCATTGTGCTTGTATTTGAATTTTTAAGACGTATTTTCTTGTCCAGCGTTCCAAAAATGCTGCCGAAGCTGTCGAATTTTCTGAAACTGGATCAGTCTAGATTCGTTTATGTCAATATTACTAAAATCTAACAAAGAAGTAATTCAACGGCTAATTGAGAAATAAAGCATCATAGTCATTACAATCTGAAGATAGAGATGTGATAGCATTGCAATAGATATGTCTTTTTAGGCGAAATTTTGAGGATTTTTTTGCTTTCCATAATCCTCTGTAGGGTGCACTGTGTAAATGTTTTCTTCTCAGGAGCTTGTTTATTGTCTTTGTAATTGTACTTCAGTATTTCCAAAAGATTGTTTGCTTCAGAATTCTTTGAAAGAATTCTTCTATTGTAAGATCACCCTTTCTTTTTACGTTTTTCCACCAGCGTTCCATGCTTTTATCTAATTTATGCCTCAATATGAATATTGAAAAGGTATCTCAATGTTTGACAGATTTGCTTTAAAGACTCTAATGCTTACAAATGTTTGATTACAGCAGTGGAAATTCGTGAAATGGTAGAGATACAATATATCTCTACCATTTCACGAATTTCCCCTGCTGTAATATAACTAAAATTAAGAACATTTACAAGTGACCCCAAATGATTGTATCTTTCACACAAACTTTGCCGGGCAATTTTACAATTTCTATTAGAAAACGTCAAGAGTATGTAAAATTTGTTTTGAGGTAACTTGCAATTGAGTTTTTAAATACTGAAATATCTGAAATTTGAGAATTTTCGTGAACTAATAATCTAATACGCCCACTTCTAGCTAGTACTCATAATCACCATGAAATGTGGGTAATTCTATGTGCGGTAGATTGACATTTGTAAAATTATGCTTAAAATGCGTTGGGCCCACTTGAGATCACGGATTTTCATTTTCAACATAGTTAGTTTGTATTGTTTACAGTCAGATGTCAATTTAAACAATTGTTTTAAAAAGATTTCCTTTCTTACATTTGTTAGAACAGCATTTATATTGCAGACTGGCACTCTTCTTCGATAAAGTTTTCTTATTTTGCAAGTAGAGATTCACTAACTACCTCCTTATCAAGAATGTTATTTTCATCTAATTGCAAAAGAGTTTGTCTTGCTTTTATTGAACCCTGTTTGTGGAACAATGATTTTAATTCATCAACCCTATTGCATGGATGTATTTAATAAAATATTTAGATAGGTAAATCGAATCTAACAACGTATGTAATTATTAGTCTTGAAAAAAATTAAGTATGGAAGACTTACTTCATTATGTCTCTGTTTTTGTTATGTATGTGTCTAGACAGTCCAATTTTTAGTCTAAAGACCAAACTTAGCTGTTTCATTTATTGCGTTCAGATTCGACGATTTATTGATAGCCCAAACGACAGAGAACATTACAAAATGAATAATTTTTTTAAATGAGTTCATGAAAGTGTATAGAATAATATCCTGAAAAGTTTACATTCCGCTCATATGCAGAACATAAAAAAAAAGTGAAAAAAAAATTTTTTCTCACCCATTTTTTTCAAAATTTTTAAATTAACTCAGGGTAGGAAAAATAAAAAATACAGGTGGATAGATCACATGTTTCTGAACAAAAAATAAAATTTATCGCTAAAGCCACGGTATTCTTGGAAAAAATAGTGAAATAACTTAGTCACTCTGCGCGGCCAAGCACACGGTTAAATGCAAACTACGGAACCTCTAAAAATTCCTAGCAGTTCTAATGAGTAAAATAAAGCTTTTTTCTCTTTCTGATTACACATTTTTAACATTTTTCTTAGTGAATAGGAGGACAAATAGTGAGTATGGAGGGAAAATATATAATTATGAACGCATACACAGACACCACATATAGCCGCTGAATCGCTCGCATGAATTTTGACGTGCCTTTACTGTATTGTATTTATTACAGGTACACGTATCCACATTTTAGCTACATCAAATGGACTCCTTATACATTTGTTAATGTATTGGAGAAGTTCCGGAATTTATATTCAAAATAATCGAAGATATTTTCATAGTTATAAGGATAAGAGTGAAATTCGCAATATCTTATCATGATCTGATTAATCATATTTTCGAAAAAATGCATACAAAAGTGAACGAATTTGTGTTTGAACATTCGAAAAGTATAAATTTTTTCCGAAATAGTGATATTTTATTTTTTCCAATGGGTCAATTTCTCGGCAAGTTACAACCTCCAATATATATATTTATCAAGAAAATCATCAAGCAAGGAAATTAAAAGGATTTGAGATGTACTTTTTTTTGAATCCACGTTATTACAACTTAATAAACCATAATCATGAAGTGTACATACTTTTTGACAATTCTCAATGAAGAAGGAATTTTTTTGAAGGGCTTTTATTTTTTTTCTATAGTTTTTATTCCGACGATTGAGTTCGGGCGTGATAATATACATAAATATATTTTTCCTATCCATCCCTTACTTGTATTGTTTAAAACAAAAAGCATCAGAAAGCTACAATTTCCATCTTTTAAATGAACCAACACTCATATAGATTGAACAAATTCAGATTGACATGTAATTCAGTGCGTCGGTGTCACAGTCATGCATATTCAAGCGCGCGCACGCATGTATCTCACTCCGAGTTATAACATTATGCTTGACTATTTTTTTCCGGTAAAACCGTGGCTTTAGCGATAAATTTTGTCAGGACATTTTTCGTCCATAAATACGTGATATATTCATCTGTATTTTTTATTTTTCCTATCTTGACTTAATTTTAAAAATTTGAAAAAATGAATGAAAAAAATTTTTCTCCACTTTTTTTTATGTTCTGCTTCCGAGAGAAATGTAAACTTTTCAGGACATTATTCGATACACTTTCACGAACTTATTAAAAAAAATTATTCATTTTGCAAATTTTTGTGGGTAAATACCTTCATCGACTGTGCTATGATTGATTTCTGATTTTATTCATCCGCTTGTAAGGACCATAAATGTTAAATCGAATATCGCTTACTATTACTAGCTTGTGTTTCCAATGGATTGTAGTTTATGCTGAGATAATACAAATGTAATTATATCTTGGCCTTTCAGGCGCATTGACATTCATATTAACATTATTTCGTGATTTCTCACTTGATTTCATTAAAATAAATAAAATAAGTTCTTCAAGCTTAGATAGAGTATTTTTTTTTTAATTTTTCAAACATTACTTTTCCAGCTGTTCTATCGAAATCCTATAAAAATTATTTTTACTTTATGTTATCCTTTTTCCAGGGCTCAAATATATTTTTTATAGGTCAAATAAAAAGTGGAAGTTCTTTTCATAATCATGAAGTGTACATACTTTTTGACAATTCTCAATGAAGAAGGAATTTTTTTGAAGGGCTTTTATTTTTTTTCTATAGTTTTTATTCCGACGATTGAGTTCGGGCGTGATAATATACATAAATATATTTTTCCTATCCATCCCTTACTTGTATTGTTTAAAACAAAAAGCATCAGAAAGCTACAATTTCCATCTTTTAAATGAACCAACACTCATATAGATTGAACAAATTCAGATTGACATGTAATTCAGTGCGTCGGTGTCACAGTCATGCATATTCAAGCGCGCGCACGCATGTATCTCACTCCGAGTTATAACATTATGCTTGACTATTTTTTTCCGGTAAAACCGTGGCTTTAGCGATAAATTTTGTCAGGACATTTTTCGTCCATAAATACGTGATATATTCATCTGTATTTTTTATTTTTCCTATCTTGACTTAATTTTAAAAATTTGAAAAAATGAATGAAAAAAATTTTTCTCCACTTTTTTTTATGTTCTGCTTCCGAGAGAAATGTAAACTTTTCAGGACATTATTCGATACACTTTCACGAACTTATTAAAAAAAATTATTCATTTTGCAAATTTTTGTGGGTAAATACCTTCATCGACTGTGCTATGATTGATTTCTGATTTTATTCATCCGCTTGTAAGGACCATAAATGTTAAATCGAATATCGCTTACTATTACTAGCTTGTGTTTCCAATGGATTGTAGTTTATGCTGAGATAATACAAATGTAATTATATCTTGGCCTTTCAGGCGCATTGACATTCATATTAACATTATTTCGTGATTTCTCACTTGATTTCATTAAAATAAATAAAATAAGTTCTTCAAGCTTAGATAGAGTATTTTTTTTTTAATTTTTCAAACATTACTTTTCCAGCTGTTCTATCGAAATCCTATAAAAATTATTTTTACTTTATGTTATCCTTTTTCCAGGGCTCAAATATATTTTTTATAGGTCAAATAAAAAGTGGAAGTTCTTTTGAAATAAAAGGTAGTATAAAAGTAACCGTATACTGTTTTAGCACCAAGTTATTGCTAATAAATCCAGATATATGATTATAATTTCATTCATTTTCACTTTTGCTAACATCTCTGTATACCGAGTCCTGTGTAAATACACCATTTCAATTTTAAGGGTATGGGATTTTATACAGTTTGTTATTCGTTTGAAGCCCTCGATTTTAAATATTTAAGACAGTTTAAAGGTTCAGCTTGTTTATTTTAAGCTGAGTCTAAGGAACTTAAAAGTTACATTTGGATACCCTTAGGCTGAGGTGTGAATAATGTAGACTATTGTTTCAAAACCATCATTTATACATAGGCAGGATTATATTATAGGAAGCAGAGAATTGTAAATACAATTAGATGTCGTAAAGTCAATAGCCCAATGAAAATTACTATTCTTGAATACGAAGGTTACCGATGCCCAACATATGCACCTATTAATAACTATTTGCAATATGAATGAAATTATCACCCATTTTCCATACGTGTGTCCAACATTTTTCTCTGCAACAGCTCCAATTAAATCAATCAATTGGGTATGAATTTGTAATATTTTTATGGCAGTTGAATGTATACTGTAGTTTAAGTTACCTGACATTACTCGGGGACTAATTATTACTTAAATGATTGTTAAGAAAAACCGCTGCCCAAGGAATCATTACTTCCACATCCAGATTTTCTATCCAAGTCTCTCATAACGAAAAAATTTGGTACGTGAAAATAATTTTTTATAGAACTTTAATGAGATAATATTTGAAATCGTCTACCCCAAAAACCTATATAACGATATCCCACACGGTAGTGGGGTGGGGGTGGTAGTGGGGGTGGATGAAGTAAAAAATATTTTGAGGCTTTTGGTTCTTGTACATACACTAAATCACATTTTTCATCCTCATTAATAATGAGGTGGGGGTGGTAATGAGGAATGCCAAAAATGTTTTGAAACCTTAGCTTTTCTTGTATATACTAAATACCAATTTTATTGACTCTTACCTGCTTGAATTACCTATTTACCTCCCCCCCATTTACCCTATTTTACTCCCTAACTCTTCGACGGAATAAGATGAAAATATAATCTATTTCCAGATCCCGTTAAAGTACATACGTGTACCAAATTTCAAGTCAATATCTTAAACGGTTCCAGAGTAAACGTGCGCACAACAAAGTTACAGACCGACAGACAGAAATTTTTTTCACTCAAATTTAAAAGCTCGGCGTTTCATGACATTCTAAGCGTATTTGAACAATAAAAATTTTCAAAAATTTTTTTGTCGTTACTATACTTCCACTGGACCAACAAGACCCATCCTTCAATCCGGTCTCCGGAAGAAGAGGGAAGAGCCCATGCCCAAGAATGTTAGAAACACTGAGCAGCGCACCGTAGAAAGCGCCGCACCGACTGCAGCTGTTGCGACAGGCGACTTTCAGTCCTTAATACATGAAACTAATAGATTAAACTCTATGATAAATTTAACAGAATCTATAAAGGCTATTTCACATTTAAATTCGCTTTTGGAGGCTGTTAGAGATCTCTTCGAAACAATCACAATTATACAAAATTTTACCCTAAATATTCTACCTAATTATAAGATTAGAAATGATTGAAGTAATTGTATGGAACTCTAACGGCCTCCAAAATAAAATCAATGAATTAAAAAACTATTTATACACAGATAGAATAGACATCGCTGTGATTACAGAAACAAAACTCAAATCTAACATTAAATTGAATATAAGTAACTACAATATAGTTGGATATGATAGAGTTGGTAGACGAAGCGGTGGCGTTGCTATCATTATAAAAAAAGATATCACTTATCTGTCCTTACCTTATAAACAAAATTCTATTGAAAATATTTCAATAAAATTGTTAGACAATACTGTAATCACTGCCGTGTATAATTCTCCTGCAAATAAATTCTCTGATGCAGATTTGAACACATTATTCGTCCCCCGCGACAAGGTGCTTTTAATGAGGGACCTAAATTCTAAACACGTCACCTGGTATAATGGGCGTAACAATACCAATGGCAACACACTCTTTGAATATAGTCAAATTAACGGCATTGCGGTGGTAACATCGGACTCTCCCACCCATTTCCCTACAAACAACGAACCCTACAGAAATAAAAAATATATTGTCGGCCCTGCCGAATTTAAAAGCGCCAGGGCCCGACAATATACCAAACATATTACTAAAAAGTCTACCCAAAAAAGCATTAGTCCAGTTCACCTATATCCTGAATTCGATGTTAAAATTGCAATGCTTCCCTGCAGCATGGAGACTGGGGATAGTGGTCCCCATTTTGAAGCCGAACAAGCCGCCTCATGATCCTCGAAGCTACCGTCTCATTTGTTTACTGAACACCATGGGGAAGGTAGCAGAGAAGGTCATGTTGCGGCTCTTGCGAAAAAAATTAGTCAAACACCGCTTACTTCCAGTGGAACAGTTCGGTTTCAGGGAAGGGCATAGCACAACACTGTCCTTGGTCAAAGTGGTGCAGGATGTAATTGACTCATTGAGAAGCAGTGCACGGTTATGTTGTTATTGGATATCTAACGCGCCTTCGATACTGTGTGGCATAACGGGTTGGTCTACAAACTACAATATGTTTGTGGACTGCCTGGGTATTTGGTTTCCCTCCTTAAAAGCTACCTTTGGGATCGACGAATAATGGTACGAATCAATAATGCATATTCTGAACCATATAGACTTTCAGCGGGGGTACCTCAAGGGTCTGTCCTTTCCCCCACCCTCTTTAACCTTTTTATTTCTGATATCCCTACAAATCCTACCTCTAATCTTCTCCTCTACGCTAACGATACGACTCTTTATGCCAATAGTTTTTACGCACAAACTGCCACTCAAAAAATAAAATGCCATCTACTCAAACTCCTTGATTATTACAAACTGTGGAAGGTTAAAATTAATCATTCAAAGTCCGAGATTATAACCTTCCATAGAAAATTTACGAACATTAGGATAACAACTAAACTTAAAATAAAAAACAATGACATAACCGAATGAAAAACAATCGACCTACTAGGACTGACATTAGACACTCGACTTTCATTTGCACCTCATGTAACGAAACTTATAAATAAAGCCTATGCAGCGCTAAGTAAACTTTATCCTTTAGTTAATAGACGTAGTCAACTATCAATTGATAACAAATTATGCCTTTATAAAGTCATATTTAGACCCATTTTAACATATGCCCGTGCGTCTTGGAACATAATTTCGGACGCACAGTGCCTTCGACTGCAGAGAACTCAAAATAAGTTGCTACGTCTGTTAACTAATTCTCCTCGTTACATTACCATTGCTGAGCTGCATAGGCTTACAGGGGTGCAAATGATTCGTGACTACATTGACGAAACATCCCAAAAATTTTTTGTATATAAAATATTAAATTCTCCCTTAACGCAGAACATAACAAACATTCGAAGACGCGATAATATAAGAAATACCCACAAACTAATATACGAACGACTACCAATTTACGAAACTCCTTTACTTGACTAACCTTAATCCTACCCTTATAACCCAAGAAACCACAAAACCCAAACCTCGAAAACCACATTTCTTAAAACCACTCCTCTACCCCCCTTGTCCCCTCGCTGAAACCTATATACTCATAAAACAATCTGCCTAGTACAGAAAATTTTGTTTTAATAACTTGACAGTTGAAGCAGGGTTTTTACTAACATTTTCCCTGCATAGCAAAAATATTACTTTCTATCCTCATTATAACAACTTACTTAAATGTGAAATCCGTATGATATATTCTCATAATACGGCTTAACTGTCTGAGGTCGTTTAAAATCTCAACTAACATTTCTGAAAGTCGTCTAGCCGACAACACCCGGCCGTTGCGTCGCATCGCGTGCTCAGACGCGTAATGTTACGTAATGTTTTATTTTAATATTGTCAAATCACATAAATAAAGTACGACAATAATAGAATGTTAACCATAGCTAAATAAAGTAAAAAATTGGCAAATTGGATGTGGAAGTAATTATTACCGAAATAAATAAATATTCCAGAAAATGAAGGCAAAAAAGTCTTAGCTTACAAGAAATATTTTAAACAAGTCCACCAGGAGAGTATTAGTAAAGTGAAGTACAGTTCGTCTCAAAGATATAGCAACCTAAGTCGTAAAACAGAGAAGCAATCGATCTAATAAAGACGACGTTCGTCTGCTCGACGAGAACTTGAAATGTTAGAATTTTGCTTCTACACCAAAGCTACTGGTAATAATTTGGAACACATTTTAGTAAATACTTAATCACCTGAGTAGCTCATTTTTAACTGAAATTGGCACCAATAAGCGGATTATAATGTAATAAATAAAAAAAAAATTTTTTAAACAACGGTTTTAACGAGGGTTTTCCTTTAAAACTAAAATGCACTAAAAAGTAGAAAATATATTTTTCTCACTTATTACCAGCTGATGAAAATAATTTTCAACATATATGTAAAACGAAAACCATTGGGCGCTCATATTGGTTGTATTTAGTGTTTTTAGAGTTACCAGGCGTCCAGCTTTAGCCGAACATGTTTGGCTTTTTACGGTTTTGTCCTGCTAAATATTAACATGTCCGGCCTGTCCCGCTTTTCTTTGGCTTTTTGACTAAGGCTCTAAAACGTGATTTTCTCGTTTTTAGCCGCTTTTCTATAAATACATTTTATTGTTTTGTGACTTTTTCTATTCCTATGTAACAAATGTTTGTTTTTATATTAATCAAATTTAATAAAAAATATTAAAAACTGATTTTGTGTTTTAGTTATTTTTTTATGGCGAACGAATGCTGTTCGGCTTTTTGTACCAAATGTCCGGTCAAATTTATAAGTAAAGCCCGGCTTTTCGAATTTTAGGCCTAGTTGTATTTATTTCGTCAGCGCCTAATGGTTTTCTTTTTACAAATGTTCAAAATTACTCTGATCAGCCTACAATAAGTGAAAAAATATATTTTCTACCTTTTACTACGTGTTGGTTTTAAAAACCGGCTCGGTGGCGCCGTGTTTGCGACCATGGGGTCCCGGGTTCGAATCCTGGCTAGGGTGTGGATGTGTAGTGGCATTTTTCACGTGTTGCCGAGACTGTAACAGTGGGCTAGACTGCGGTTGTGTGAGACAACACGGCCTAGTCGTTCTCCTCTTCTGAGTGCGAGTCTCAGCTGCGGCAGATGGCAATTTTGCAGTTAATGGGTGGTGTGATGTTGTCTATGTGTGTGTCTGTGTGTGTGTGTGTGTTCGTCCTGGTTGAGTGGTAGAATAGCTTACGGCTAAACTCCGCCAGGACACTAATATAAATAAGGCGATTTAAAAAAAACACCATTGTTTTAAAACCATTGTTTTAAAAAGTTTTCTTTATTTTTTTTTATTTTCTACATTTTAGTATTAATTAATTATTTTAAGGCTAAAAAGTCTTGATTAACTATATTAATTTCATACAATTGCAAAAATACATTATTTATTGTCAATTTACAAATAACGACTGAACTATGACTGACTTTCTTTAAGAGAATTTCATCCTCTACAATTTTGATCCTATAACATTTTAACGTATCTCCAATGGTTCTCCCAGCGTATGCAGTGAAAGGCCACGGCGTACCTTCTTTTTTTAACGTTTTTATTTTTCATATTGTATTGTCATCAGAATCAAAGCTGTGTACAAAATTTCAGCTCAATTGTCTAACAGGAAGTGGTCAAATTTCCCATACAGATAAACGACAACTGACGTGATGTGGAACTTAAGAAAACCATTGAAAAACAGTCACTGAAGAAACCGTGGTGAAAAGACAATTCCTCCAAAAGTGCAAGCCAAACACTCGACAGGTGTTGTATTTCTCTTTCTTCGTCGTACAGCTGCATTAAAATGAAACGGAAGGAGGTACACAGTTTAATGACAGACGTCGTCATAATTTCCCACATGCCGATAATGTAAAAGGAAGGGATTCACTTGTCGTAGCTCGACCGGACACTTTTGCGACTTAGGTTGCTATAACTTTGAGACGAACTGTACTTCTGCTTACCCTCGTACTTCTTAAAAAAATATAAGAAATATTTTTTTTCATTTTTACCTCTCTCAATCTATAAACCTTAAAATATTAATAAAAAAAATAATAGTATCAAAACTGTGTTTGTATTTTCTTTAACTTTAACAGGAAGCGGGATATTTAAGACAACGAAACTCAATCAATTTTATAAGGTGGCGGAGTTTCCACTGGGACAAAAAATGTTAGCATTTTGCATACACACTCGGAATAGACCTCCTTATAAGCCCTCAAAACGACACTTATTAGCGACCTATTAGTGTAAATTTAATAGATGAAATGCAAGAACATGAGGAAGTTATTGGAAATATGGATATAAATAATGACGATGATGAGAATGATTGTCTGTACGTAGAAGTGCAAGACGAAACGGATAGCGAGTCCGATACAGGAAATCAACCTAAAAAAAAATGAGGACAGAAAAATAAACTTTATTTTGTATATTCAATAAATAAATTTTTAAATACAAAATGTATCCCTTTTTTTATACCCAATAAGATTAAAACATATTTACTCATCAATGTATTATAAAATAAATTGTATGTAATCTTTAAATATTTATTTTATGAAGCAACATAATCGAATGATTGAAAAATAATCGAAGAATCGGAGAGCTGGGAAAAATATAAGATGAATTAAAAAAAAACGTCTATGTAGCTACTCCTAAAGCCGAGAAAAAGAGAAATAAAACTGCCGCCGTGGTGAAACTGTCCAAGTACGCGACTCGCACTGAAAGGGGAGGGAGATCTGGCGTCTAGCGTCAGCGCGAGAGCCGAAGATGCAATTTCCTTGATTTTTTTTCCATGGCCCATTTATATATATGTAGACATGGCACTTTTTGTATGTGATAATGTAGAAGAACGCACTACCGGGCGTCAAAATGACGCGACACCAATTTATTTCTCAGGGGGCGCCAGTCGCGTATTACCCCGTTCTTCTACCTCCCAGGCGGGTTCGAGATAAGATGCACTTCGGTAGCCGAGTAATGGACCAAGGCTGCACTACCACAGATCGGAAACTACGCTCTCTCTGGACCCGAATTCCCTCGTTAGGGGTTTAGGCACCTCTTAATTTCCTGAATTTTTGCATAAAAAAATCCCAACCGAAGAATTTCTCTGCTGAGGGATTAGTTTTGGTACGCGAAAATCACGTTTTGGTCCATTAATAACGGAATATATTTCTCAAAAAACGCATAAAAAAATCCCTATCAAACCTCCGCAAAGCAACCAGAAGATCGAACGTTAATGCGAATTAACTCGACACATCCGGTTCTCTATACGAAAGTTCCAGGGATTATAGACCGTCAACAGGCCTCAAGATCAATTAAGAAATATTAGTTCAAAGAATCCGTTTATTTAACCGAATTGGTTATACAAAATTCTCAAGATAAGAATCGTGCCTTCCCCAATCAAGGTAGTGACTTTCAGACCATACAAGCGAGAGCGCTCACGCTAACGATCGATTAGGTAGAAAAGATTCATACATACCTTCTCAGAATCAAAATGTGAGCTTTTAGAATCATTTCAGACTCTGGGTAAATGAATAATTAAGGCTGACTGAAATTAACTTAAAAAAGTTTTACTAAATGAATTTAGTTTCGCTAGAGACTACTTAGCTTTAAAGTTCTTGTATCGTGGAGATTCACGTACTCAAACACATTCAGAGGACTTATTACTGCATAAGTTGAGTGGCGTTCGATCAGTCCACGACTTACTAACCCTTATCACAGTCGTTCCATATTATCGATTTGGCAGCGTCTCACCTTCGAGCGACTTTTAGGCAAAATTGAATTTTTGGATTTTTATGCACAAGGCGTTTTCCTCTATAACTTTGTCATTTGAAAAGCCCTGTTATTGGCTTTTCTACCATTGTTTTGTCTGGACCACTCAACGCGCTCGACCAAATTGCGAGCCGCTGGGTCAATCCAAACTCTTTCTATGCGAGAAACCGGCCTTGTACATGTGCATTGATTTTTATCAATTTTTGCTTATCGGCACTACGCCGGCTTCGACAAAATCTTCTATTTTGCCTTTCGGATGCAGTGCATCGTTAAAATTTTATGCTCATACTTTAGAATTGGGCTTTCAATGACCGTACCTCAAAGATCAATGTCTCTGGTTGAGGAATAAAAAAAAATAAAAAATAATTTAAATTATATTTTCGTGGTACTTTTTAAACTGACTTTGTGGTACTTTTGAAAAATCCATTTTAAGACCAATTTCAGCGTACTTTTGAAAAATCGATTTTCGAGCCAAATTTCAAGGTACTTTTGAAAAACTAATCTGCGGGTGAAATTTTGGCGTACTTTTGAAAAATCGATTTTCAAGCCAAATTTCAAGGTACTTTTGAAAAGTTAATCCGCGGGTGAAATTTTGGCGTACTTTTGAAAAATCGATTTTCAAGCCAAATTTCAAGGTACTTTTGAAAAGTTAATCTGCGGGTGAAATTTTGGCGTACTTTTGAAAAATCGATTTTCAAGCCAAATTTCAAGGTACTTTTGAAAAGTTAATCTGCGGGTGAAATTTTGGCGTACTTTTGAAAAATCGATCTTCAAGCCAAATTTCAACGCAGTTTTGAAAAATTAGTCTGCAAGTGAAACTTTGGCGTACTTTCGATAAATCGATTCCTGGGCCAAATTTTGACGCCCTTCCAAAAATATTATTTTTCAAAGTCCAATTTATGGTACCTTTGAAAAAGTATATTATTCATAAATCTTTGTCATTATATACTTCTACTCTCATATTCTAAACCAAAAACATTTTTTCTAAGTGAAAATTCGGTGTTTCTTCGAATTTTCACCTGGTCATTTCCAACGCCTTATAGAACCCAAAACGGTCCTTATGGACTGATCTGCGCCTCTGCAGACTCCCAAAAATGTCTTTAAATGAAATTTTTGCCTAAGTCGAATTTTGATTATGTCTTCAACTTAGGACGATTTTGGAGAGTTCTACAACAATAACACACTCTGAGGAATATTCAGTAAAATTTTTAAATAAAAATATTTTCAAATTTCGCCTTAATCACAAAAAACGTGAATTCTTCATATCTCGGTCCAAAGCATCGTAGCACTTTTTTTTTTTAATTCGTGTTTTTTTATGGCAATTGAAATACCATCGGTTGCAATAAATTTTATGCAAAATTCACTGAGATATTTACATTTGTGTAAGTTGCAAAATTGATTTTTTGCGTAGAAAAGTCGCAAATTAAAATTTTTTGCAATATTCTTTTTGATTATGTAAATGATAGTCAAATACAATGCTTTTACTGAAACAGAACTGTAAAATATTAATATGATCTTTTAGTATAACAGTTTGAATTTTTTCTTTATAAATTAATTGCAAAAAAAATAATTAATATTTTGCAACGGGACAAAGTGCATTTCATTAAGGGTAAAAATATGTACTATTTCTCATAATATCGTTAACATGCAGATTTTATATTTGTTTCTATAGTACTTCAAATTTCGAGGATCGAAAAATTCAATTTTTTCAGTTTTTTGCCATAAAATGTTATTAACAATCAAAGGTTCGTTCTTTGCGTATACCTACCTTGTAGGTGAGCTCATGACGAAGAAATTGACGGATTGAACGTTTTTCTACGGCCTTTAGAAGCGAAGACATAAACAAAAAAGTAAGTTGCAAAATTAATTTTGTTTACAAAAAGTTAAATAACAATTAAAGCCGCCATTTTGAGTGGTCAACACTATTGTTTTCGGATTCCTGAGGAAATTCTGTAGGGAGTCGACTAATTTTTGGGTTGTCCCAAAACTTTCCGAGACATTTTTCTAATATCACCGGACTATTATAGTTGGAAACAAACAAATCAGTAAATGCTAACTTTTACTAATAATTATCAACAGTCACTAATTTCCAACATTTACTGTAACACATGCGTCCAATGGCTGCTTAATATTGGAAGTTGTAAGTTGCCATAAATTAATAATGGCGTCCTACTCGAAAAAGCAATATTTATATCGCCAATAATGTAGCATACACAACTTCGGAGCTTGGTGTAAATCCTATTTTAAATTAATAGTCTAACTTTTAATGGAAAAGTTAGGTTACTTAGATGGAAAAAAATATTACAATAAGTAGTAGTAACAAAAACCGAACTTCATCTTAAAATTAATTTGCTCTCTAGAACTTGGGTTAGAGCAAATTTGTTTTTAGATTTACTTTTTAAAATATAAAGACACGAATGCATATATTTTATTGGAGCTGGTTGCGCAATTTTTTGCCATTTTAACGGGAAATGTAAACTTTGCTCGTTTATTAATTAATATGTTAATAAGTCTAGGACGCCATGACTTTTAAATAACTTAAAGAATTAGGTCACAAAAACTGATATTGCATATTTTGTGTGCGGTACATGAAATTAATTATAGTTTAATATATTCGAGTGGTTATAGCTTGGAGAAATTAATTATCAGAAAAGGATAGATACGCATTAATAAGATTTATTATACAAGGTAATTAATGCTATAAAAAGTCAAAATTTAACAAAACTTTAATATCAACGTACGATTTTTTTATGTATTTGTCCATTTAAATTTAAATTATTATACAGTATGTCCCATTTTGCTAGGAACCATACCCATAAAAAGGTTACTTTAGGTTCGATTTGGATGGGGGTGGTTTTTATAATATAAACTTTAAGTGCATTCTTGTGATACATTACAAGACATAAAACGTCGACCTAATGCTTTTGTGTTTGTGGGTGGAAATGATGAAATTTTATTAGCAACTTTTATTCCAAATTTGCGTATACCACTGGATTTGGCAACACCTCAAATGATTTATTAAATTCGTGAATAAATACCTTTCCCGAGAAAAATAAAAATTCTAAAATTACCAGTTCAAATCCACTGTTACACGGGATTGTGTATTTAAAAGAGCGTCCTGACTCAAATAACTAACAAAAGAATATTTAATTTTCAATTTCAGTAGGTTTTACTTATTTAAACTTCCGCTTGTAATAATAATTATAGCGGGCAAAGATTGGATATCATTAAAATATAAATTTTTCTAAAAGTGCTGACATTAACAGGTGGACGATTTGGATAATTATCTTATATTAAATTCGCGAACTGATTCTGTTGATGATCTCACATAATCACCAACAATTTTAATAATATATAGGTAAATCAACATTTGCACCGCAATAATCAATATCAATTCTTGAGCATCAAGTTGTGTAAATGTAAATATTTTAAAACAATTTAACCCATTACCTCCCACTGTGCTTATTTGGGTACACCATGATTTTTTGCCTCCCAGCGACTTCTATTGAAATATTTCTACAAACCGATGTCTTGGTAGGACTTTGCAATGTGTAGGAAGCACGTACTTTAAAGATTTTTTTATGGCTGGGGTATTTGTAGTAAATAATAACTTAGGAGATTGAGTAAACAAGTTGTGCTGAATTCTGTGATTTCAAAAATTTGTTTTTATAACGTGAAAGTTAAAATATTCCATTTGAGGTGGTAAATTAGGTTTTGAGGTATGTATTTTACTTGTTTATAATATCGGGATACACCATTTTGCATTATTTCTAAAAAAAATCGAGAAAAATGGCGGTGTACCCATTTGGGTACAATGGGAAGACATGTATCAATAAATTCGGAATATCTTTTCATATGTTGCTTCGACATATTCTGAATTCCAACCAATCGCTTCGAAAAGTTTTTACGGTAAACATTTCAAAACATTAGTAGAAGCAATGGAAGAAGTTTGTTCTGCAAAGCACGAGCCAGAAATAGTTATTATCCCGCCTGAGATAGATATTCAAACAGATGAGGAAGAATTTGATGATAACGATATGGGTGTTTTTAACTTTCCCAGCGATATTTCTAAAGAAGTAGAACTTCACTATTCCTCAGACGTCGAAATTCTCTTATCTGAATTAGCTGCTAGAAATAGGGAGCATGTAGAAAGTTACTATGATAGCGATGACGACGTGTCGTTATCGGTACTATTTACCAATAAAATTAGAAGTTCAAAAAGTAATAGTAAAAAGGAGGAGCCTAAGTTGACAAAGAATTATGAAGATATCATTGAAGGATAAAACTATGGGCTACGAAGAAATACTAAGGAAATGATAGAAGATGTAAAGAATGATAATCCAGTTCAATCTTTTGAAAGATTGTTTGACGATAAGGTTATAAAATTGATTGTTGAGCAATCAAACTTTTATGCATCACAAAAATAACCATGGTTTTGTGGTGGGGGGAGGCAGAAATACAAATATTTGTAGGAATTTTAGTGCTTTCTGGATACCCCGCCCCCGATACTCTGGATACCTAATTACTCCGTGAACCCATGTATTGGTGCGTTGACGAAGGTGTTTCTGTACCTTTCGTTGCTCCCAGTATGTCTCGAAATAAATTTCAAAAAACCAAGAGGTACGTATCCTTTGATGACAATACTAAATTTGATGTCTGATAAAATGTATAAGCTACGCCAACTGACTAACTTGCTAAATACAAATTTTCGTCAATAGGAAATTCTTCACCCAAATCTTTCAATAGATGAGCTATGGTCAAATACTTTGGATACCATTCCGGCAAAGGGGAAACCGGTAAGATTTGGTTTTGAGGATTGGATGCCTTTTAGTTCCACTGGTTACTGTTACATATTTTCATTTTCCTAAAAAAATCGAATAACAGCTAAGGTGCCGTCAATGTCACCTACGAGCAAGATGAAGTTGTCTAAAGTTTAACGTCACTTTATGTACTGAGCGTGATTGTTTCATAGCAATTCATTCAAAGAAATAAATAATATTCATCTGTAATGCATTTCTAAAACAAATAAAAACTTTTTGTGGCTTTTAAAATTTAGCATTATTTTCTTATACATTCTCCTATTGTACCCATTTGAGTACAATTTTTTTTCAAAAACTTGCAAAAAAAATGTTTTGTAATAATTTTTCTAGTATGAGTGTGCATAGGAGTGGCCAACTAAAGCAAAAAACTCATAAGAATAAAGAAAAAATATTCGTGGGAGGTAATGGGTTAATAAAGTTGAAATAATAAAGGAAATAAATAAAGGCTTTGCATTTTATAATTTTTTTAATGTTTTAAAACTCTGTATTTCATAAGGTAATAGGTTGTAGAACTTGGCAAATAGATAATTTAAAAATTTTTGATTAATATTTTTTTAACATTTAGGTATTTCAATGTTGACTATCTTTGTGGGTATAAGTACAAGTAGTGAGTACGTATAATATAGATTATATCATTCAGTAATATATTTGTTTGTACTCCAGGCGTTTTAGACTTTTGCTGCCAAATTCGTGCCCTGCGAATTTTTTTTAATGTGATTATTTGGACGACTTGAATAACACTTGGTAGTTACGCCACGCTACACCTGGAGGAGTTCGTGAAAACCGTGTCGGAAGTTCGCGATTAACTCAAACGGGAACAACATCTATTATAAGTTGTACATCTGTAAATTCTCTACCTTAAAGATCCTATACATTTTTTTCGTACGCCTAACCGTTTTGGAGATAAGACGCGGACTAAGTGAAAAATGCATATAGTTCCGCCAAGATGTACAACTTTTATAATAAGTGTTGTTCCCGTTTGGGCCATAAAAACTGAGTTAATCGCGAATATGTGGTTTCCGCGACCTTCCGACGCGGTTTGCACGAAATCCTCCAGGTGTATCGTGGCGTAACTACAAGGTGTTATTCAAGACATCCAAATAAAGACAATAAAAAAAATTTTTTTTCGTAGGGCACGAATTTAGCATAGAGGTCAATTTTACAACTAAAACGCCTGGATTATTGGTACAATATATCTTTTTTATATTAATATAAATAGATAGATAGATAGTCTTTATTTCACCACTATATGTACATACATGAACATTTGCAGCAAGTCAGGGTAAGAGCTGGTGAACGGCAAATTATAATATTTACAAGTTTATAAAACACAAAAACATATATATGTAAATATAACATTTCAATAAAAACAATAAATTTATAAAACACAAAAACATATAGATGTATATAACATTTCACATTGATATACACAGAAGATATGAATAAGTATGAAATGCAAACATATGTAGAGTATCAGAGCATTCTGTAAATATGAGCATTTAAATAGTCGAGTGTGGATTAGCACCATAGGGAGTCTTAAAAAATTCGCCAACCGAGTAAAAACAAACTTTAGAATAAAATTTTTTATATTCTTTTTAAAGGACAGTAAGTTCAGTTGCTTTATATGACATGGTAAATGATTATACAAATTTAGGTTGGGGGAATTTTTAGCGCTTAGAGTTAACCTGTAGCGAGGTACTCTAAGAAGTCCAGCAGCACGTGTGTTGTGCTGATGGTGATCAGACTGGACAGAGAGACTGAACGCACTCCTGTGAATCTCTACAAGACTATAATAAATAAATAGTGAAGGGAGGGGCATAATGCCCAGTTTAATGAAAATAGGTTGACAGTGTTCCGTAAACTTAGCACTAACGAGTATTCTTATAGCTTTCTTTTGTTGTCGGAAAACTTTTAATGCGTGGGAGGAGTTACCCCAAAAGACCACTGCGTAGGAAAGTCTAGAGTAATATTCAATTTTGTATGTTTAGTTGCTTTAGCATATTATTTATTATAAAGGCCTCTCCAAACTTCTCGTCCATAACGTATTAATGATTCTACTAGGGTTTGGTACAAGGTAATAAGTAGTGTTTGATGTAGAATATCACTTAAGAGGTAGAATTTGTGTACTAAATACCTTATTTTTTTTGTCAAGCAATTTATGTAGCTCCCCTATTTTAAGTTGTATTCTGTAATGACACCTAGATATTTTTCCAGCGTTTCCTTGATTACGGCTAATTTTTTATAAATTTTATTACGTTTTAAAATATGGAAATTGGGGATGGTTTGCACATGTTATAGAATAGGTAATATAATTTGTCTTATTTATATTCAGTGAAAATTTATGTGAGTCTAACCAAATTACTTCCATATCCAGTAGAAGTGTAGTAACGACAAAAAAATTTTAAAAAATTTTTATTGTTCAGATAGGCCTAGCATGTCATGAAACGTCGATATTTTAAGTTTGAGCAAAAAATATTTCTGTCTGTCTGTCTATCTGTCGGTCTGTCGGTCTGTCGGTCCGTCTGTAACTTTTTTGTGCGCACGATTACTCTGGAACCGTTTAAGATATTGACTTGAAATTTGGTACAGGTATGTATTTTAATGAGATCTGGAATTTGTAATGAAGCATTCTTTAAATTCCTGCTCCATTACTAAGATTCCGGATTTATACACACGACACCAATGTGCACACGGCCCGCAAACCTACTCATCTCCCGTCTAGAAACATGGATTTGCACACGACACTAAACTATACGCAGTTCTACGTCACCAGTAAGCGAGGATTCTCGGATATAAAAGCCGGCCACAAATCAACATAATTCAGAAACGGGTGAGTATGAGAGACATACCACCACCCGATGTTCCACCCCCACGGAAGAGACATGACGATCACCCAACCACCCACCCAAGACCCTGCGGGTACCGGACAAAAGACCGTCCAGTACTCGTAGTCACCCTGGCTCCGGGCAGACCAAAAATGCTACCAAAGCAGTTAGGTCTGCCCCTCCCCGAGCTACACAGCTCATCCTTACCCTACCGATGATCTGGATGACAGGATGCCTCCTGGCATCTTGTGTACCGGCAGTCACTCCCGCCACAAACCCAAAACACCCAACTGACAGATGACTACCCCCCGGGGGGCAAACAAGCTGGCGAAGAGCAGAAGACGAAGAAAGAAGAACGCCAGAAGAGGCCTTAGCCAGCAAGGTCCAATGAGCCAGAACCCAGGGAGGTGGACCGAAATCGTCTGCACCGCTCACATTTGTGAGTGGGGCCGACGTAAAGTAAGTTCGCCCGCCCTGCACGAGGCTGGTCCCCGGTCTACAGCCATGCATTGGGGTAAAGGGCAATAGTCCTGCCCGGCCCCAGTCATCCGAGACCGACATCTTTAGCCAAGAATATTGGCGCGCATAATTCAGAGAGCGTGTACAACTCTGGCAATCTGTCTACAGCATGCTGAGTTGGACATATTACAGTTTTGTACATCTACCGACGCAAACACGACGGAACGAATGCAATCTGACCCTGGGAATCCTACAGCGTGTTGAGCTGTTAGTCATTCCCCGGTGCCGTTTCGCCGCCAAAACCAGAGCGAATGAGCCTGACCTGGAGACCTCCTACAGCGTGTTGAACTGGGAAACTTCTTGAGTCGACGAAATTCACCCAACGCCCGATGCCACTCCCGTACCAACAACAAACGTCGCATCGCAATCGTTACACTCTCTCTCTCTCTCTCTCTCTCCCTCTCTCTCAGATAATAGAAAATGATGTCCTAAGAACCGTAAAAGATACGGACATATAACCTGTACCTGTATGTTATGTAACACTGCCACACATTACCTGTTTGGAAAAGTAAATAAATTGCTTATATTTTTATTGGGCTGTCTTATTAACTAATCTGGACCCTGATTAATCTCCGAACCAGCTACCCGACAACAAACCGTTACAAACTAGATTATATTTTCATCTTATTCCGTTGAAGAGTTGGGGGGTAAATTGAGTTAAATGTGGATAAATAGGTAAATCAAGCTGGTAAGAGTTCATACAATTGGTATTTAGTATATATATAAAAGAAGTTAAGGTCTTAAAAAAATTTTTGGCATTAGCCACCCCCAATACTACCCCCACTCCATTATTAAAGGGGGTGAAAAAAATAAAATTGTAATTTAGCGTGTATACAAGAACCTAAGGCCTCAAAACATTTTTTTACTTAATACACCCCTGCCACCACCACTACCGATGTGGCATATCGTTTTATAGGTTTTTGGGTCAGGCGATTTCAAATATCATGTTATTAAAGTTATCTCGAGTGGTATGGATGGGCAGTAGGTTCCTCCGTGTATTATGGATGCGCAGTGGCTTTCCTCGAGTACCATCGATGCGCAGTAGGTTACCTCTAATAGTATAGATGCGCAGAAGGTTACCTCAAATGGTATGGATGCGCAGTAGATTTCTTCAAGAAGTATGAATGACCAGTGGCTTTCCTCTAGTAAATTGGTTGCATAATGGGTTACCTCGAGTAGTATGGATGCGTAGTAGATTTCCCGAAGAGAATGCTTGAAATATAGGCTTTACTTCTATCGTGTGGTCTACGGCAGATAATGATTTTTTATATCTTTGTCATGTCATTTTCTGCGTATTACTTCCACACCCAGTTGAAGTACACTGAGGCAAGAAAAATTTTTGAAAATTTTCATTGTCTAAATAGGCTTAGAATGTCATGAAACGCCAATATTTTAAGGCTGAGCAAAAACAATTTGTCCGTCGCGTCGGTCTGTCTGTTGGTTTTGTAACTTTTTGGTGCTCACGATTATTCTGGAACCGTTTGAGATATTATCTTAAAATCTGGCACACGTATGTATTTTAACGAGATCCGGAACTAGGTTATATTTTAATCTTATTCCGTTGAAGAGTTAAATTGGGGTAAATAGGTAAATCAAGCAATTAAGAGTGTATGAAATTGGTGTTTAGTAAATATAAGAGGAGCTAAGGTCTCAAAAATTTTTTGGAATTACCCACCTCTATTACCACCCCCACCCCATTATTAAAGGGTGTGAAAAAATATTGTGATTTAGTGTGTGTACAAGAACCAATCATCAAGGATTTTTTTCACTTCATTCAACCCCACAACCACCACCCCTACTACTGATGAGGCATATCATTTTATGGGTTTTTGGGGTACACGATTTCAAATATTATACTATTAAAGTTCCATAAACAATTATTTCCACACAGTGGAGTGCAAATATAGTATTTTTGTTGTAAGAGACTTGGAAGTCTGGATGTGGAAGTAGTGATTCCTTAGGCAGCGATTTTTTATGTAGTTATGTCCAAACTTTTGCTTCTTTCCACGTGTTCCCAGCAAAAATTAAGACAGTGTCATCAGCAGAATGAACTAAACAACTAATTGTAATTTACTTTTCAACATTAAATCCCTGAGGTATCTGTCTATTTACAATATCTGGCAATATTAGAAATATTTGTTTGGGGAAGTATAAGGTAAACCGATGTAATTTACGTGACAACATTAAACCCAATTTCATGAAATATTTAAAAGAGAGCGCATATTTTCGCGTGATTGTTTACGAGCGTTACAAACATGGACACTTGAATTTGTTTTCGCATTTACAAAGATTAATAGCACATTCGGTTTTGGGAAACTACAGCAGTTTATTTCACTCAGGAATGATATCACGTTCCACGCAGTTACATGAAAAATCGGGTGACAAGGCGTTACAAATCGAACACGTATCTATATTTCCGGGCTTTCAAAACTTGTGTTTCAAATCAGGCCTTTTCATAAGAGATATAATAGAAAACAAAGTATTTACAAAAGATAAATTGTGGGAAGTGATCCAGTTTTTATGGCAAAGATATAAAAATAAATCAAATATATTTTTATATTAGAAAATGGACACGGGATTTGTTGTTATGACATTGTACATGTTTTTTCCATTAACTACAACAGAGCCAGTATCGAGATGATAGAGACATGATTTGGCGCAAAAGTACATTTAGTAATATATAAATACATTTTTGTTGCAACCTAGCCCAGTCCAATACATCTTATGTAATAATTAATACATTTCGGAAAACAAAGAAATACGCGTATCAATAATAATAAAAATGGTATACGCTAAAATTTTCATGACATAGAAAAAATCTGGATATAGGTAATTTTTTATTTATGTAACCAATTACGAAAGACGTCATTTTGTGTAACACGAGTTACACGAGTTACACAAGATTGACTTTCGAAACGTGTTACATACATGATTTTTTTTAATTTTAAAAGTCTAAAAACCCTTTAAACATAAATGAAATAGGTATATTTAAAGATCTTAAAAATTAAGTAACCTTTTTCATAGTTACCTCTGCTGCTATCACACATTATAATTTTAATATCAAAATTGACAGACGTTATTTAGCCAAGTTACAATATTATTTGAAATCCTAATTTGATAACATAGGGTAAATTGTATTAACGAAAAAGTTTGGTTAGTATATTTTGAAGGAAAAAAAGAATTTAGAAGCTTCCACTTTATGGACTCAGTATTCCATTTTGTGTTGAATAAACATTGTTTCGTTTTCTTTTTGAGCGTTGTTTAGCTTTCCTAATTGATGACATAACAAACTTTTGCTCACCAGTTACGTAAAATTTTACTTTTCATAATAGTACAGGATCCGTACTAAGGTCGACCTTCACCGATCAGGTAACCGAATGAAATCTATTTTTTATGAAAAAAAATATACTAACAAAAGTAACGGTGACGGGTTGCTTAACGAAATATGTTCAAGGCTATATTTAATTGAAAATTCAATAATTAATTTTTTTTCCATACCTTCACCGACCTTCTAACCAAAAAAATGTAATACTAATCGAAAGTAAGAAACCTATAGAATATGTAAACATGGGGTTGCTTACATTTTTCCGTTCAAGGCTGTACGGTTGCTAGGTTTAAATAGGTGAATCGAAAGTGGTACCTTCACTGATCTGGTAACCAAATAAATTATATATCAAAATAAAGATAATTTTATTGCGAAACGATAAGTATAAATAAAATTTAAAAAATTTGAAAAAAATAAAAAAAAAACAAAAAAAAACAAAAAAAACAAAAAAAAACAACAAAAAAAAAGCCTTGAATATATTTCATTAAGCAACCCATCACCGTTACTTTTGTTAGCATTTTTTTTTCATAAAAAATAGATTTCATTCGGTTACCTGATCGGTGAAGGTCGACCTTAGACTATAACTGGTTACGTAAAGTAGGACGTTTTGACACTTACATCAGTTCTGAAAAGTGTCACTTTATGTGTCAAAATTAGAAAAATATATTTTAGCCACCAGAGAGAGTTTATTGTTGTCTTCATCCAGCGTTGACCACAATCTCTGTTTATTTTTTTATTATCTCGGCTTCTATAAGCCAGATTCGAACAAAAAATAAATTAAATTATTCGTAATAAATGTATCTATATAGCTTTGTAGGTTAGTTATTTAAATGAATTTCCTACCCAAAGAAGAAATGAAAGACAGCTGCTACTATTGATGATTTTTGGATTTTTAAACAAGTCATTTGTTTTTTTTTAACTTTTCTATTTATTTGTATTTTTGCTAAAAAATAATTTTATATGTTGTGAATTTTAATCATTTTTAAAGAAGCCATGAAAAGGCACCTACGTTAAAAAATATCCAATTAGAACACTTATTATACTATAAACATGATTGATAAGGTTAAAAAACACACCACTTGAATTTTATTTTATAATTGTTTATTAAAAACATCTAAATTTTCACTTCAAATATTTGTTACAAAATATTTAACCCAACCAGACTCGTTAAATAATTCCTCAATCATCTGAATGGTCTTCCGTGTTGAATGTCTCTTGTTTCCATGAAAATATTTTATTTTTCATTTTCAAATACATGATTTCATCGTTATTATCATTATGAAAAAAATTGAAGATGTATTAAATACCTACTTGTATTATCATCAATATCTGATGTTTCTGATTAAAAATCTGTAATATTTTCAGAATATACTTTTAAGCCGTTGTCTTCTAGCTCGACATTCACTTCAGAAGTTTCTTCGCAATTTGTGCAGTTGGTACCGCATACGGTGTGAGCTACTTTTCACGGTAACGCTTTCATTGCTCAGTTATTATTCTTCCAATTTCAACCACATTTTCATCGATATCAAAGACCTTTACTACATCTTGTTTCAGTAAAACCAAACTTATTTCAGTCAGTGGCATGCATATTGAATGAACAGAAAACGGTTGATTCTTATCGAGTAGCATTATTTGACATTTTTTTACTGAAAAATGAACTCAACATTGTTGATCAGGATGTTTTACAACCCCTACATCCAAAATGTAACGTCATTTTCATTTATGGTTTTCAAGTTACTGCCCCCTTAACATTTTATTTTCAATTAAATAATTTTTCTGTGCTTCTCTGCCACATGTATTTTCTTCTAAAACAATATCCGTGAAATCTACAAAATAGTACAATTATCTACTGGATAATAACTTCTGCGCCTGTGACTTTTACTTCAAAGGAGCAGTTAGAGAACCTTTTTTTGACAAATAATGAATAAGAATAAACATATAATAATAACATATTTTGATGGAGTATTAAATACACAGCTTTAAGAATATATTTGTGACACTCAACTTTCATAGATACTTTCTGCTTACACAGAACTGTTGATATACCTAGTGGGTATATCAACAATGTTCAGTTTGTTAGGTTCTTCTTTTAATATTGGTAATCAGGTAGTGCAGACAGCTACAGAACAATTCGAGACGCATTTATCCTTTTTCAATAATATGATCGCTGATTCTTTCGTTTTTCTTTTGTTGCTCTCTCAAGCGTGTTCGCAAATCTTCGATTTCTGAAACTCATTCTTCCTAATATAATCCTCGTGCTCACCCAATCTAACACTATTTTTTTTTAAATTTTGCTCATGATTTAGCGGTTTTGTTTAATCTGTATACATTTGTGTACCGTGTGTGTTCATGTTTTTGTCGTATCTGATTATTATTTCCTATATACGTAAAAGTTCTAGTAAAAGAGCTTGAGGGTTTCAGGCAAAGGCTTTTTCAATAATGATGCGATATTAGACAATGAGAAAGGTTTATGAATGAGGTTTTTATAAACAATCAATACCCTGATAACCAATATTTAGACAATAAATATTAAATAATTAATAACTTGAAAGCGCTTTTAGAAAAAAGTCATTCCTCATTTTCTATCTAAAATCACTTTTTCTGCCACGCATTGTCGTCGATACTTTAAAATTCGGCAATCATTAGTGCTCGAATAGTTTCGAGAACCGGCGCGGCGCCGGCGCGGCGCCGGCGCGCGGTTCAGAATGTTTGGTAATTTTTCAATGAAAATTGTTGGTCTACGAAATTTGAAAGTATGGATAACATTGAGCAATTAACTTTAATATGCAGTTTATAAAAAGAAACAGATAGAGCAAGTAGGTATTCCTACTTTTAAAATTATGACATGACTTAAAAATCCTTCACTTCTCGTTTACCAGAAGATATCTAGTTACAGCATGTAATATTGTTTGGTGCCCACACTAATATTCATATTCAGATGTTTGAGCGTATACAGAATAAATTTTGCAATTACTTTATGTCTCATAAAAAGTAAAAGGTATTTCGTGCAAAGCTAGATTCAATGTGATTTGTTCAACATTGTACTTTTCTTTGTACGTCGTAAAGTATTGAGTACGGCATAACTGAACAAAATCATTCATGCAAAAGTGAAAACTTTATTGACAATTTTGTAAACTTTCCTGGATGGCTTGAAGAAGCCGTATTAACCACCATATTTTTAATGTTAGTTAATGTAAAATATATGTCGTTCTTATATAAGTTTGTATTTTCGTTTTGTCCTTACATCTAGAATTACAAAATTTTTAAATGATTAATATCCAACTACCGAAATTTAAAAATAATACCTCGTAACGTTTTTACTAAAAGTGCTACATGTTTATCTCATTTTAGATATTTACCAAATTCTATTCCTAAATAACGAATTTGGTTTGCTTGCCCAGTAATAAAATGATCGTCTAAACTGTTGAGTTTTATTGTGTGTTAATGAGGTTTACTGTTCTGCTTACTGCAAATGAAAGAAAAATATTTAGTTTTGACAAAATTCACTGTCAAACTCGATCTCATCAAACCACGTTTTAATGACCTGTAACTCTCTTCCTGCAATTTATTTTACTTCACTCCAAGAGTTAGATGTAAATTGAATAACGGTGTCTGCTACAAGCGATGACATATTCCCATTTAAGCTTAGTACGAGAAGACCGTTTATATACCCAGGAAATAAAATTGGACCAAGAACCGTACCATGAAAGACACCGACATCGATTTTCCTAGAATTCCCAAATTCCTCTCCGATTTTAACTTTTTATTGTTAGGTAGGTAATCGTTAAACTGAGAGCTATCTCTTGGAAACCAAGGTCCTCGAGCACCACAATCAGTTTTTCATGACTTGGCCAGATCAGGAAAGACTCAAATTACGGATTTATTTTTATCTAACCCTTCACATACATTACACAGTGTTTGTCAAGTATACAATGACATCCTCCGTGGATGTTCCCTCTCTGAAACCAAACTGTTTATTCAACAACAATGTATGTATTTTCAAGGCTTATTCTTTTTTATGATTTTATCTACTATTTTAAAGGTAAGGAATATCATACAATAATAGCTTACGTTTCTTGAAATTGGCCTTAACAATGCCTTCTTTACATACAAGTATAAAATGATCTTGCTGAAAAATCTTACCTGTTATATAAGCAAGAGGAGCTTTAATATATTCTGAAATGTTATAATTTCCAGAAAATTTGTTTCATTTTAACTCTTGTAAGTAGCTGTGTACTTCATACTGACCTGTATGATAATTATTAACGTTATTAACAGACAGAGAGTCACATTCGTATTAACTTTTGATCTATGCAAATCCATCTAGATCGATAACTACAATAGTATAGACATGATTCAATGGGGAGAATATGCAGATCCATCAGAAATTTGCGGCCAAACAACATTTTTGAGGTTTAAAATCTTTTCAAAAATTGTATTTTCCGAAGCAAGGTGCATTTTTATTTCATAACCTCAAAGCACTTATAACTGTAACGGTCAACTATTTTAATATTCGTAAATTTCTATTAAAATCCGTTAAATTACATAATCTTATGTCTTCATTACCAAAAATCACATATTTTATTAGTTTTAAAGAAAAGAGTTTACGCCGGTCCTGTCGTACAGTAATTGTTTACGAGTTAGCCTTCTAGAAATTCAATAAAATATACGCGGAGAAACGGCTGCAACTTTTGCTCCAATAGCAAGTACCGATATGACGTAATGCTTGCGTTGCTCCTGGTTAAGAACTTCCGAAAATAAGGCACTAGGCGCGCGTATAAAACAGCAAATTAATGTTATATATGGAACATATCTCCATATCGGCTGTAAGCAGGGAGGTCGTCAAAATTATGGCTGGAATTTGAGCCATTCAAGTGTTTAGTTAGTTTTGGTGAATTGTACACAGTAATTAAGAAGTTAACACTAAAATTTGTTCAATATAGACATTCTGAATTAAAGCAGCATTTACTAAGTGATTCTAGCTGCTTTAAGTGCAGTAATAAGAAAGTTACGTTAAAATTAGTGTTCAATATACCTATATTGGTATAATTATGCAGTTCCTGAAGTTACAGCTAGTACCAACTTATAATTTGAGATTGTAACTAATAGCAGTACCTTCGTCCTTTCTTCCAATGTTCTGTAAGTACATTTATATTCCAATTTTGTGTTTACCGGCCACTGGTAGTAACCTTCCTTTACATCGTGACCAAGGACGCCAATTTGGTTCAATTTTCAGTGCTTTTTGTGGCATTTCGTTGTTTTCACGAGTCCTAGTCCCGTCCTTTAAAGACTATTAATAAAATTTCTTATTTAATAGTTGTAAATCATTTTATGTGCATAGCACCTTTCGTAATTGTATGTATTTAGTAGCCTAAAATGCTATTATGTGTTTCATTTATTATGTTATTATCTTTATTTACATTTAAAGATTTGTTTATGAAATAAACTATCAACATTTGTTTATTTGTAAAATGTCATTTAATCTATTCATTTGGTAAGAACTATGTTGACCAACTAAACAACTAAACAATTAATAATTTAGTAATCTATCTTGAAGTAGTTACAGTAGTTTTTGTGCATTGTGGCCTTATGCTAATAATTATGAATTTATCTTTTTATGTTGCCGTATATATTTACCTTTTTACTATATTATAAATCTGTCCGTCTCTCTGTATATGTTTTATTCTGTTTGATTTGTATAAACATAATCCAAGCACAATTTTATTTGTCCACACCCTGATTTAACAATTGCTCTACCACATCTTTTATCTTTATAATAAATTTTGTTATTGTTAATTGACCTATTTCACGTTAGAAAGTTTGGTAAAAAGTGTCATGTCAGAAACTAGGCTGGTTATCACTAAAAGTAGTAAAGGATCACTGCACATGACGACCAACACGTCTAATTCCCAAACTTTGTAGAAATGAAATACCTATAATATAATAATCATATCATTGTTTACAGTGTCTTTAATATTTAGCTTACCTTAGTAAGTTTAAGCTTTAAAGTTAAAGCTTACTTTAGTACGTTTAATATTAAAGATACTGAAAGCAATGGATTATTATATTATAGATATTTTATTTCTCCAAAGTTTGGGAATTAGGTGAGTTGGTCAACGTGTGTAGTGACTTTTAATGATACCAATCTAGGTTTCGAGGCGAAACTTTTTACAAACTTTGTTTTTATTTCAAAAGTCCCTTAGTTTATTTACGAAAATTACCTAATTATATCCCGGATGAGATATTTTTCTCTTTCTTTGAAGTAATAATCTAGGTTTTCGATTTAAATTAATAGATTCTCTTTTGCTAATTTTTACCTTTAAAATATAGCTTTTCTTATAAAATAGCCGGGCTATGCTGTTTCTCTCTTTTTGGGTACTTTTATAAAGAAATTCCCTTTTAAGAAATAACCACGTTATATAACTCTTAAACGTTTTCATCACAGAAATGTAACATTTTAATGGGAAGGGATTGCGACACCGGTACATCCGGAATACGTGTATAGTATGACAAACTAGTAGTATATTTTGGCATACTAATAAGCTAATCCAGGTCGCAACTAGCTTCGAGCAATAACAACCTGCATAAATCACATACAAATATCCAGCACTCTCGATGTTGTGGAGTAAGCTAATGCCCTTTAGGTAAGTACATCTACAGCATGTCTTTATAGCTACTGCGTGAAGTTCGAGAAACAAATTGAAAATTCACTGTATCCCCATTCATTCGGAATATATCTGAGACTCGAGGAAACCACTTGAACATCTGAATTATGGAAAGAAAGAAAGGAAATAACATCCTATATGAAATACACAATGCACATCAATTCTTTACGGCTATAATATACTTATCTAGTCATTTAGTGATCTTACGAAAAGATAATTTTACTTCCTTCACATGAAGTACTCGATTTCCGACAAATTATGAAATGTAAACAGAAATCGCACTATTTATACATAATGTTTCATTCTTATTGTCTTTAACAATAAACTAATCTGTCAATTTCAACGTATACAATATGTAATAGTTTCAAGTCATTAAAAGAAACTGGTAGAAATACAAGGTAACTCAGAGTAAAATTCAGTTTTTAAAAAAGTTATTTAAACTGTTCAAAAAATTTTATTTTAAAATTAAGATACTACAGACATGCGAATTTTAATTTTTAACCACTACGTTATCCAAATGTCGATCATCTTGCCTACAGCACTCGTCTAACCTGGGCCTTAAATTTTGGAAAACTCGTCGACACATTTCAACATTCGCACTTTTTTTATTCCGGCTCTTCAGAACTTTCCAATTGGACCTGGTTTCAACAGGATGGTGCCACGACACACATAGCAGCAGCATCAATGACCAGTCTACATGAATTGTTTCCAGACGCACTTATTTCCAGATTTGGTGATATTCCCTTCCCCCAAGATCACCGAACCTACCAATTTTTAGTAAATCCCAAAAACAACCTAAGTTATGAGGCTTTTTTTAGGTTATTTTCGTGATTTACAGAAAAATGGTCGATGGTGGAGCTTCACGGACACCTGATTCGTGTTCAGAACTTCGAAATACATAGGGGTCACCCAATGGAGTTCCAGGAACAGACCACTTTTTTATTTTAGGGAGCTGTGTTATTGTTTCTGAGCGAATTCTGAACGTCTGTGCCAAAATTCAGCTTTAAACCATTTTTGTCTGCTGAGAAATTTCGTCTTAAACATTGAAATTTACAAAATTTTGAAAAAGTTTTTAGTAAATAGTTCATAACATATTTGGGAAATGGCTTCAGTATAACATTGTTCTAAATGCATTACAGATTATAATGCTTAATCAATCCTTTCGGTGTAATTGTTGACATGAGAGTCATAATTGTTTTGTTCTATATCCAGTTCCTAAACTTAAAATTTTCTCTATCCGGTCATCTTATTCTATATCCTTGTTTTTATATTCAAAGACACTGAATATAAAACGAGGTAGTTGTGACTTGAGTTTTAAAACTTTCAAGTTTTCATATTGTTTAAGTAGTTTCTAATCCAGTCCAATTAGACATAATAAAAAATTTTGCGTCCAGTGGGCTTTTTTTGTGGAAGTTGTTTAAAAGGGCATAATAAGCAAGCACAGAAAACTACTGCTACACCATGCGTGTCCCCTATTTTTAGGAGTTAAAACTTTGAAATTTTACTTATGTGCCCATATCTTTTTCCCTATTGCCCGTAGGGCACTTTACCGAGTTACACTTTTTGAAGATTTATCTCTCTTCTACATAATATATATATATATATATATATATATATATATATATATATTACACATTTGCCGTAGGACAAAGGTTTCGGCTGTACGAGGCCGGAAAGGTCGCGCTGTCCGAATTTGGGGGTCTTCTGTACAGGACAAACGGCTATTGTTTCCAATCTAATGCCCTTATGGAGAGATGATGACTTGTGAAAAAACTTTCATCGAATACCGCGCGGTTTCCATGATACGGGATGTTGAAATTTTGAAAACCCCAGTTTTAAAAAAAAAGCGAACCTACTTTTTTTCGCTCATTTTTTTTCATGTATGTACGACCCTAATATAAGAAAATATACGTTGGTTTCATTTTAATACATTCATTGGTTTAGGAGCTAGATAGCAAAATATGCCAAAAATGGCTATTTTGGTATTGTTGCATTAAAAAAACCAAAACCAGTATAATAATTCTGGTAAATGTTTTTGTTTATCCTAAAAGTCCAATTCATTGCGCATAGAAAATGTGTCCCGAGTCCCTTCATTTTTTCGTTAGCAATGTCCCTCAAAAACAGAAGAAGCAAGAAGCGACGCAGTTGTATTTTTTCGTAGTCAGCGGTGAGTATTTACTAGTCAGTCGATGAAAAGTGTGATCTGAAGCAATTTTTTGCAAACAAGTGCATTTTACTCGAAAACGGTATGTCCTATCGTATTTTAACAAGAGACCCATTTTAATACACTATTATGTGCCCTGTCCACGTGTATATTGCTTTCTGCCCTACTATAAACCATAAGGCCGCAAAAAAAATTGTGAAAAAGAATACTGGAGAATATACGACATAATTCGTTATTACATAATAAGTGTTGATCCTATTTAAATACAAAAACACATTTTCTATGCGCAATGAATTGGACTTGTAGGATAAACAAAAACATTTACCTGAATTATACTGGTTTTCGTTTTTTTAATGCAAAAATACCAAAATAGCCATTTTTGGCATATTTTGCTGTCTAGCTCCTAAACCAATGAATGTATTAAAATGAAACCAATGTAAATTTTCTTATATTAAAAAAGCGAAAAAAAGTAGGTTCACTTTTGTTTTAAAAATGAGGTTTTCAAAATTTCAACATCCCGTATCATGGAAACCGCGCGGTATTTGATGAAAGTTTTTTTACAAATCATCATCCTTCCCTCCGTAAGGGCATTAGTATGTGTAGTATTATAGATTGGAAATAATAGCCGTTTATCCTGTACAGAAAACCCCCAAATTTGGACAGCGCCACCTTTCCGGCCTCGTAGAGCCAAAACCGTTTGTCCTACGGCAAATGTGTAATATATATATTATGTAGAGGAGGAATGAATCTTCAAAAAGTGTAACTCAGTAAACCCTACGGGCAATAGGGAAATAGGCACATAAGTAAAATTTCAAAGTTTCAACCCCTAAAATGGTGTAGCACGGTGTAGTTTTCTGTGCTTGCTTGTTATGCCCTCTTAAACAACTTCCACAAAAAAAAAGTCCACTGGACGCAAAATTTTTTATTACGTCTAATTCGACTGGAGTATTCATATGATTTGAGAGTTAAAATCATTTCCTGAATTAACTGAACTCGTAATTTATATTCCAAACACTCTTATACTAGTCCACGCAAATTGGACATTTTAGAAGAAATAATTTATAAAGTAATAATATTTAAGATGCATACTCTAGATAGAGTTAGAAATAGATATCCGAAAAGTCCACCCCCCCCCAATTTCAGGGGAGGAACATCGCTTTTTTTGCAAAAACACCACCCCTAACGGAGACTTAAAGCTGGTTCTTCACTTTTATCTTGTAAAACGTTCATCGGAAGAGAAAGAAGTATAGGAAATACAAAATTTGTCGTTAAATTCTGCAAAAAAAATGCCCTATTAACCATGTAGCTTATCCTTACCTATTTCGCGCTAACAGCGCCCGAAAAGAGGGCGTAGTAGTTTGGAACGTAAAAATCAATCCTATTCGAAATTTCATTTTTTTTTAATTTATTTTTTAATTTATTTTTTAAATTTTTTTCTTATTTATTTTTTTTATTTATTGAAAATATCATACAGAGGTAAGATATTTGCTGTGAAACTTCGAGTAAGATTGATTTTTATCTGTGCGCTCCGAACTACTATTTCCGTTCGGGCGCAGTTAGCGCGAAATAGGTGAGGATAAGCTACACGGTTAATAGAACATTTTTTATGCAGAATTTAACGGCAAATTTTTTATTCTCTATACTTTTTCTCTTCCGACGAACGGTTTACAGGATAAAAGTGAAAAACCAGCTTTAAGTCCCCGCTAAGGGTGGTTTTTTCCAAAAAAAGGGACGTTCCTAAATTGGGATGTACGCATCTCAAATATTATTACTTAATAAATTATTTCTCCTATTCAGTGTTTTTTAATTTAATTGTTCTAATTTTGACATATAAAGTGACACTTTTCAAAACTGACATAAGTGTCAAAACGTTCTACTTTACGTAACCAGTTATGAAAAGTAAAACTTTACGTAACTGGTGAGGGAAAGTTTGTTATGTCATCAATTAGGAAAGATAAACAACTCTCAAAAATAAAAAGAAACAATGTTTATTCAACACAAAAAATTGGAAGCTTTTAAATTCTTCTTTATTTCTAAATATAACTAACAAAACTTTTTCATTAATACGATTTACCCCATGTTATCAAATTAGGATCTCAAATAATATTGTAACTTAGCTAAATAACGTCTGTCAATTTTGACATTAAAATTATAATGTGTGATAGCAGCAGAGGTAACTATGAAAAAGATTACTTAATTTTTAAGATCTTTAAATACACCTATTTCATTTATGTTTAAAGGGTTTTTAGACTTTTAAAATTAGAAAAAATCATGTATGTAACACGTTTCGAAAGACAATCTTGTGTAACTCGTGTTATTTTGCGGGATCTCGCTTCGCTCGTCCCGAAAATTCCACCCGTTACTCAAAATAAGGTCTTTCGTAACTGGTTACATAAATAACTATTGCGTGTACTAGACGGCATTATTTAGTTCTCGACAACCTAAAGATTTCAACATTCTTTGATTGCTCACAACTTTCAATATCAACTTTTTAAATTTACGTTTTAGAATTACAAAAATTACTAATAATACGGCAGCCCGTTATCAAAAACCCATGCGAGCTGTATCGCAGGTAAACTTTCTAGATTATGAAATTCTAAGATACTTTTTCATATGAGAAAAGTTCGAAAAACGATACGGTCGGCTAACAAACGACTTTTAGTCAGTCGAAAAAAATGTCGTAATTTCTATACCGCGGCGAGGCAGATGAATTCTCGTTAAAAATGATGAACAAGAGATGAATTAATAGAGAACTTGGCCTAAGTTCCAATAATATCAATCAAAGTTGTATCAAATTGAAGGTTAAAATTATCAAAGCAGCGAGGCTAAATTTTTTTTTATTTATAGAGTAGGGTGTATAAAACGATAAAAAAATGCGAACTGCCGTTTTCCGGGCATTATAATCATTGATGGGTTTTTCTTGCTATATTCGTTGAAAGACGCTGGTAGCACATACGGCGATATTTCAAGAAGGATACTTCGCCTATTAGATAGTCATGAAGCACAAGAAATTTATCTAGTATTTGACCGTTATTTCAAACCGTCAATCAAAGATGTAGAACATGAGATACATGGTATGTCAGAGGGGGCAGCTTTTCACATTACACAACTTAATCAACGTGTCAGTAATTTCCACAAAGAGCTGAAATATATAAACTTCAAAACTGCTTTCGTAGACTTCCTTATCAATCAATGGCGACATGAGGACCCTAGTCTAATAGGTGGAAAAACTATTTATGTAAATCACGACACCTCTTACAAGTTGACGGCCAAATTGTTAGAACGATTGAAGAGGCTCTAGATTATGCACAACATGAGGAGGCAGATACGAAGATGATTTTCCATGCCTGTCAAATTGAAGAAATATCCAATATTTCCGTACGATGTAATGACACAGATGTTCTGGTATTATTGTTGAGCAACATGCAGTTTTTAAAGAATAACAATTCCCATGTATGGCTAGACGTTGGTGTTAGAAAGTACAGAAGATGGATAGATGTAACAGCTTTATATAAAACTATGACTCCTCTCTTAGCTCGCTCTCTGGCAGTGTTTCATGCGTTCACAGGCTGTGATCAGGATACAGCTTTTGATCGAAAAGGCAAAGTCTGACCATTCAAAATCTTGGAGAAATCAGAAGAATTTCAAAAAGCCTTTGCTGCCCTCGGAGAAAGCTCAAACGAAGAAGCTTTTCCAGTACTCAGAAATTATGTATGCCATCTTTATAAAGAACCAAAGATCGGTGATATTAATGAAGCGAGAATGCGAATATTCCAGCGTACGTACGACAGCCAAGATATGAATGGCCGCCTCCACGTCGACATGACCAGTTATGACGCATGTTCATTGCCACTTGTAAATCAGAGCTTCGACAGCATCTATTGTGCACTAGATACATTGTTCAGATATGGACAGGAGCCCATCTTCGTCGACCGAGCAACCTGACACCGACAAATGCTGGCTAGACCGAGGAAGATGGAAGATTGGCATTCAAATGGTTCGAAGGTGACCAACTTCCCTTCTGCGCTGATCTAATGCATGACTCTATACCAGGACTTAAGCGTCGCTTAATTATATGCTCTCTATCGGTTGACGTTATGTCATTAAGGTTGATTTTCTTATTCATTTTAGACCAAGGCGAAGAAGAAGAAAAAGAAGAAGGAGAATAAGAAGAAGAGGAACAAGATGAAGACGTGGACTACGAAGGACGTGGAGACGAATCCGACAATGAGAGTGAAAGCTCATCAGATGACGATGTATTTAAGGTTTAAAACTACAATAATAAACCTGACAATTTTAATCCTTCTTTTATCATTACTGTACGTCTGAAACCTTGAAATTCAATTCCAATTCCATTTAAATAAATTGTCTAAGAGCTTGTGCCTACAAACAGCCTTAAATTGCTTTTTTTTGTCGCGGAAATCATTTTTGTAAAATGTGAAATGGGAAAAATTTCTGTTCTTATTTTTTTCGTTTTCTTTACATGTTCAATGCCCGATTTGAACCCTTTAGGACAGGTAAAAAGTTCCGTCACCCTGAACTTTTCTTCTCAAATTTAATAATATATATGTTTCGTTATTTAAAATGTCCTATTATGTGTGAATTGTCACTAACATTACTACACACATTTCAGTCCTATCTGCAGTTCATCCTAAAATTTTCGACATTCTTTTGTGAAGTGGTTCAGCTTAAATTTGTGGATAACTTATATAGAAAAACTTAAAATTACAGATTATTTTCATTGATAAATAAAAATGACATAGCTCAGAAACTGAAACTAAATATTTCAAAACGAATAAAATGTTAGATAGGACTCTTAATAAGAAGGACAGTATAGCAAAGGAGCACCTAAATTAATTGGTAATTTTTATGATATGCTCCTGTTTTAGTTTATTATAGTTAGAGCGAATGTATAAATGAATGAAAAATGCAGATACATACACTCATGGACAAAATTATTGCATCAATAAGAATTGGATATGATATTGAAGTTGAATCTGTTCTAAACTCTTTTTAGCCATTCTTTGTTTTGTTTTGTAGGATAACTCTTGTGGAATAGAAAGCCATGCTAATTCTAAGTAAAACTTATGTTTTCGTTAAATACAGGGCGTTACAATAAATGGGGTAAATATGAATTTCTCTATTTTGCTAAATACTAATAATCGCTTGTAAAAAAAATAATAAATTTGCGACAAAATTCTATTTAAACACGTTTGCTTAGTGGAATCTTATAACTTCTCACTGAATGGTGAAAAAAATATATACAGGGTGATCATTGTAATTATAAAAGTCGGAGCATGGAATTTTTAAATAATAATAATGGTAATATATCAATTGTGATAAGTACACAAATTGGCAAAATTTATTTAAATAAATTCTGATAAATAGTAAGGAAGTTCTGACCAAAAAAAACGTTGGCCATAAGTTTGTCGCCCTGTATCTAGTAATTAAGCTATACAAACTTTCCGTCAGGGTTGGGAAAAAAAACATTTTTTTTTCATTTTAAACAAAAAAAACTGTTTTTTTATTTAAAAGTTTTTTTTTGTTTTAAACAGTTTTTTTCAGTGTTTTAAGTGGCATGTTTAAAACATGTTTAAAACATTTAAAACTCTACTAAACCAAAATTAAATGGTGCCAAGTAACTGTGTCTGCTACTACTAATTGATGCCAGATGGCGCTTTTAAGCGGATTTACAGCACTCTACAAAAAAAAACGTTCAGTTTAGTCCAAGTGACCACTGACCATTTGATTCATAAGAGTAAGACTACACAGGCTTATTTTTTTGTGAGTGTGTTTACTGTTTATATTGGAATGGACCATCATCGGCACTTTTCCTGTTTTTCCACAATCTCCAAAATAATACATTTGTTTAAAACATCGTACTGTGTTTTAAACTGTGTTTTAAACAGTTGTTTAAAAGATCGCATTGTGTATTAAACATGTTTTAAACATTTATTTAAAACAACCCTGCTTTCTGTAGCCCCTTGTAATAGGCAGTGGGTCGTCATTCACCTATAGAAGTCTGCACAGCTCATCATGAAACACCTTGTTTGTATGTTGTGACCATGATAACGCAGTATACCTATAGAAGAAATATTAACAGAATGGCAAGATTTCAAAAGAAAATGTTTTCATCTGAATATCATCATCCTGTATAGTTTTAGTTATGTCGATTCAAATATTCAAATTATTGACCTAACTGTATAAATACATCTAAATGCGTGATATCCTGTATATATAAGAATGTAGACACAGACCAGTGCCATCTGTCCCTCTTTATAACTTAAATAACCACGCACAAAATTACAGATAAATACACGAAACAATGTAAATAATAAAACCTAATTAAGTGCACTTACTTATACTCAGGTAATATTGTGTCCCAATTTCGTAAGGATCCCAAGTGAGTCCTCGGTATCGGGTCTTCTCCCTCGGGGTTCCGTAATCCGGTACATCTTTGTGGACTCCGGGGCCGTTGGGGTCACCGCTCTTAGCGAAATTACTAAAGAAATTAAGCACGGCCTCCGCCACCCCCATGTCCTGCCTGGTGAAGTTCTGAGGGAAGAAAGGCAAGCCGCCCACCAACGGCAACCCCAATATGTACGTCAGGTCCTCTCCCCTAACGCTGCCCAGTCTCTGTTGAAAATTAATTATCAGATTAAGTGATTCGATTGAAAATATTAGTTGGTTCAGAGTGGTCTATCCTCATTTGTCTTATCAAGGATATGAGTACAGGGTGGGCAATAGTGCTTATTCGTTTTAACGCTTCTCTACTAATTGAAATAAAATAAAAATTTTTGTGTATAATGAGGCATGTGGCTTATCAAACCAAAATATTTTCGAATACGCTCAATATATATAACGCTCGTTTAACCTAAAAATGCATAGACCAATAACTTAATAACTAAAGATAATATTTGAAATCTGCAGAAAGGTTATGGAGATATTCTTATGCAACGTGTTTCATGAGTGACTAAATATACACTAGTAAGGAGTACGGTATCCTGAGACGATTTCAAAATGGCCTTTATTATATCCCCTTTGCACTTCACCAAATCGAATTTAGCAGGCATGTTTCACTAATAGAGGTCTTCACAAACGAAAAAAATATCAAGGACTGGCTAACTTTTTTCCCTTTTGGCATTTGCCTAAAAATATCACCCCGTGTATGGATTTTTGCAATTTTAAATGCCGGCTTCAAAAATTCTCTAATAACGTATTTAAACCATGTAATTAGTTTATTTGGCACACTTTTAATGCTTCGAGAATTAATGATATTCTCTAACGGTGCCCCTGGAGTTTCATAATAAATCAATTTCAAAAATATTTGGGAGCTTCTTTTCTACAAAAACATCAGTAATTACATAGGTGCCTTTAATTTTGCGGCAAAAAACTGAATTTTACTCTCCGTTAGAATTTGTCACAACGATATTATATCGTTTGTCAAAAAGAAAATTAACTGGAACCAATACAAAAGAGTAAACATTATACATTATATACTATGCAAGTGAAGTAACTAATTAACTAAGAAAATAACGCACCCAATATTTAGTTTAATGATTTTGTACAAAATTAAGATAACATAATGAACAAATAATAATAACAAAACTACCTATACATAACAAATTTTCAAAATGTTTCCCTCCAACCTCAACATACTTTCTTGTGCATATCTTTAAATTGTTTATAGCATTTCTAATCATATGCGGGTTATTTTTGTATTTCCGTGCTTACCTGTTCTATGCGTTCTCTTAATTCCTCTCTGGTTGCAACTTCGATAGCATAAACTTTTTGTTTTAAGTGGCCTCATAAGAAATAGTCCACTGGAATCAGGTCTGAGGACCTTGCATGCCAAGAAACTGGAACGATACGACTGATCCACCTATTAGGGCAATGGTCATGCAAATATTGTCCCACCGCTCGTAAGCAGTGAGAACCTGCTCCATCGTGTTGGTAATGAAGTCCTCTAATATCTATGTCTTGTATTAATTGTGGTAATGTATCTCGCGAAAAATTTAAATACATTTCCTTATTTAATGTACCATCAAAGACAAACCTTCGCTTTTTAAAGTTTTCCAAACTCTTACACTCACTAAAGCTACACTTACGCCTCGTGTACTAATTGAAGGATTTTGTCGCACTATTTCTAGAATTTCAATTTTTTCATTTACCTCTTGTCTAACATGCCGTTCCCGCCGCAATGGAGCTAAAGGAGATTTCCCATGTTGTTTTGCATGATTATAAACAGAAGAAAATGTTGATTTATTTTGAATTCTTCGATTAGGAAAATGTCGACGATATTCTCTAACAGCAGCCCTGGAGTTCCCATCACAAAAATAGTAAACATAACTAGTATCAACGTACTCTTCATCAGAATAAGACATATTTAACTTTAAAAAGTAATTTCTGTCTGTTTCAAACAATAAATAATATTTTTGACAGGTACTCTGAATGTTGTGTGTGGTATGTTTATTAAGGCTTACAAGATGTTTAAAATAAATTTATTGTGAAATTTAGCTGTTAATTCTAGAACCATGAAAGATGTCAAGAAACTAACTACATGGTTCAATTACAAAACATTTGTAGTTAGTTTTTTTGTATTATTTTTGTTTATTACATTTTAGGTGCGTTATCTTAATTTTGTGTAATTGTTCTTGATAAAATCATTTTTAATTAATCAAACTAAATATTAGTCAGTTACTTCACTTCTGTATAACTGTTACTCTTTTGTATTTGTTCTAATAAATTAATTTTTTTTATGTTTGTTGACATTTTTACCTTTTTACTATTTTGGCAAACGATATATTATCGTTGTGATAACAGAGAGCGAAATTAAATTTTTTACCTCAAAATTAAAGTCACCTATGTAATTACTGATGCTTTTGTAGTCGGTAATCTCCCAAATATTTTTGAAATTGATTTATTATGAAACTCAGTTGTTAATTCTCAAAGCATCAACAGTGTGTCAAATAAACTAAGTGCATGGTTTAAATGCGTTATTAGAGTATTTTTGAATTCTGTATTGAAAATTGCAAAAGTCCATATACAGGCTGGGTGATGATTTTAGACAAATGTAAAAAAAATGAATCCGTTCCTGATATTTTTTTCGTTTGCGCTACTGAATTATGAAGATCTCTATTAGTGAAACATGTCTACTAAATTTGGTAGATAGAAATATGGCCGATATAAATTTTGGCAAAAAATAGAAATCATGCTGCATATCAGAAACGAAGGGCACTAAAGGATATAGGTAATAAAGGCCATTTTGAAAAAAAAATTGCTGTATACAGTTTTGTGGCGTTCAAATATCCTCACTCTCTTATAAATTATATACTGACTTTCTAAACGGCTCTATAAACGATGTCGAAAATTTTCAAAAATACGATCTTAGGAGGTACAATAGTATATAATTTTAAAATATTTTGAAAATACAGGGTTATCCATTGAAGCAAGACATCTTAAACGAATGTTTTTTAAGTGAAATACACTGTTAAAGAAAGGGATCTTAAAATCGATTTCTTAGATTTAACATTAACATATGATAAAAATAAAATTACGTTTGATGTTTACTGGAAACCAGCTTTGACTAACACCACTATATCACATGACTCACATAGACTTATTAGTCATAGATTGGCGGCCTATAAACTCCATGTATTGCTACCTCTCCCAGAATAAAATTTAATAATTGAATTAAATACAACCATAGCAATAGCAGTAAATAACAGTTTTAGAGAAAAAACAATAGAAAAATTAATAAGTAAAACGCAATACAAACTAGCTTGCCATAATATTTACCTGAGCATTAAAAATAACCCAACAAAACATATATCTCTAACATATGTTGGTCACATTTCAGAAAACATAGCGAACATTTTATCTATCATAATCTGAAACTTGCTTTCAGATCATAGTCAAAACTCTCACACTTTTTGTATAATGTTGCAACTAATGACTTCTGAAAAATCTGGAGTTTATAAGCTTAAGTGTTCAGACTGTGATGCCTTCTACGTAGGGAAAACGGGTCGTTCATTTAAATTTAGGTACGACGAACACGAACACTTTTTAGACTTAATAAAAACGATTCAACTTTTTGAACCACACCTAGAATCATGTCACGTTTTTTTCCCAATTAGAAAATATCAGTACATTACACAGGCAGGAAAAGAGTTTTAAATAAAATCTTTTGGAGTCTATTGAAATATACAAATCTAGATTATTTCAGAATAACCAGTTACTTAATGATCAGGTAGAACTTTATAACCCCCTTTTTGATGTGTTCAACTTATAGTCTCAATATGTTACTGGTAAGTCCATATGCATTCACAGTTAAAGATAATGGTTGTTATTACGTTATACTGACTATCTTAAGGCGAGTTGGACCAACACGCGGTTAGTCATAACCCTGTCAAAAGAAGGTTAAGAGAAATGTCGCGTTGTACCAATACGCTAACCTTGAATTTTAAGGTTATCGGGCGCACTTAATCCCGTAAAATTTAAAGTACGTCGTGAGGTGGTTTAAGGCGGGGTTAGTAAAAATGTCATTTAAAATTTTGACATTTCTGTCTTGAGTATGCGTGACGTCACAGTCTCAGACCTTAGGAAAAACAAACTAAAATTCTTTACTTGTCAAATGGCAACTGATTGAACTTTTCGTAATATTATTGTTTTTATGTATATTATGCATACAAAATGACAAGTTTTTGGTTTACTATTAATTGTGGAAGTGTAACAATCCAAAACAATGCCAATTTTTATAAAATAACCTCCATTTACAACCAGAAGAAGTTAGGGGTTAAAAGACTGCAACTTATTTCAAACAATTAAAAGAAATGATTTTACAAGAGTCTTCCAAGGATTTTATTAGTGGTACGTTGTTGCATATTTATGTAAGAATTTGATTTTTAACGTGGGTTTA
Source organism: Rutpela maculata (assembly GCA_936432065.2). NCBI lineage: Eukaryota > Metazoa > Arthropoda > Insecta > Coleoptera > Cerambycidae > Rutpela > Rutpela maculata. Next base: position 62,038,869 of record OW386287.2, read on the forward strand.
TGTTGTCGGAAAAACAGCCGTATTACAAGACCATGCCGATACATCCAGTTGGGCATCCTCTCTTAATAATTTAAAATTCGTATGTTATACTTAAACTGCTTATGATAATAATTATTGCTGCTCAAACAAGCAATAACCAATTCATGGTAAAGAAAATTAATATTTTATATTGGTTTGCCAGTATTTTTAATAATTATTTCTTGTTTAAACTTTAGTTCAGCGAAGGTGTGGAGCGGTACCGAGAAAGATAAAGTGCAATGGCAGGAATTGTTTTAAATAAGGTACACTCTAAGAGGAAAATTTGCAGGCTTTATAAAGATATTTGATGAAGTACATAAAATTAAGACAGGAAATTCCTGTCAACAAGTGATGCAATGTGCCCTTTTAAAGTATATCGTGTAGTGTTTAAAAACTCAATGTTGGACTATTGAACATTGAAGACGTATAAAATTAATACTATGAAGTGGTCTAAGTTCAGTGAACACATAAACAAAGTCTGAATGGGCTATGAAAGTGTTGAATTGTAGCTGTAAAAGCCCTTTGATATATAAACTATGAATGTTACTTTTATTGCTTAGATAGATATTAATATAAGGTATACATGTTATGTTATGTCATTTATTTTTTGTTACAATATACACTAGGGCGGTCGGTCCTTATTTATACTTGAGGAAAAAAATATGTTTGAATTTAGTTTGGGCCACCCCCCACAACGGTTTCAATTGCTAAAAAAATAATGTGGGTGAAATTTGAGCGAAATCGGATACGGGGAAAACGTGCCACCCACCACCTCTAAATTTAATATTTCTTGAAATTCCCCACATTGTTATATTTGATTTTTCTAAGTAAACAATAGGTATAATTGACATCCTGAAGATAATTTATACTAGTTTAGGAAGAGGAAAGCGAATTCTAAACACTACCCATGAAAATATTGACATTAAAATTCCCTAATCCTTTTAGGATTAAGGAATTTTAATAGGTGGTCGCCCGCAAGGCCCTAGTTTTAAGATCTATTTTCTCGAATTTTGTCTCTGCGGTAGGGTTGAGTTTCTACCTGAACGGCATAAACCTCAATCCTCACTGTAATTTTAGCCGACCCGTATGGCAATAAGTGCGTCAAGGCACTTCAGTACCTCATTATCAGTTAAAAGAGCAGCACGCAGCACAATGTCCCGCCAAATTAATTTGCGTGGTCGTGATAGTGTTTATTTACTCGGTAATTTTTCAAACGAGATTACTGGAAGTAAACTGCCTTCTAATAAACAAGTTTTGAGTGTACTTTTTTTAACTTAAGAGAAGTGAAGCTGAATTTACGTGAAAGTGCCAGACTTGTAATACAAGAAGTTGTGATTTTCTGCGAAAAGGCGAGAATTCCTACTAGAAAACAAAACCACTGTATTGATAAGCTAGTATCTTTGTATGAAGAATGGAGGACGCTTCAATAAAGGTGTAAGAAGCAGACAAACTTTCAAAAACAGAAAGAGGCAAGTTTTGTAGCAAAGTTTGATGACTTCTTCGACATAGCCCACGAAAACGCGCTTGAAACGATGACTATCTAGGAAGATAGGCAATTTTTAGTTCAACAACGGGAAAAAGGTCGACCAGGATTTATGTACGGTATAGATTACGAATTAGAAGGCAGAGAAAGAAAAGCTGAAAAACGAGCACGCGAAGCTTCAGAAAGAAGAGAACGCAAGATACGAGAACTTGAAGAAGCAAGTAAGTACCAAAATTAATAGTATACAGTGTGAACCATTTCAAGTGGAAACACCTTCTTAACTCAGTTATTGGTCATCCAATTTCAACCAAATTTGGATCGGTATCAAAGATCTTTAATATTTCTTTTTTTGAGTAAAACAAAAGAGGTAGTCACATTTGTGATATCTGCTCTGGAAAATCCGCAAAAGCAGCCTCGAGAAGATTATACAGAATTTTTGGAGTTGTCCTTAATATTCTTGGATGAAATTCCTCCTCGTGGAATATATTTTCGGGTTCCTGAGGCAATTCACCACGCGATATGGATGGCAAAAGCTATTTATTGCTCAAATATTTTCTTGTTTCGCGATGAATTCCCATTGACAGATGAAGAGAGAAGAGGTCCTTCAGATAAATGTATTTTTGTCGTGAAAGTTGATATTGAAGCCTGGTTTTGCGCGCCACTTGCCACCGAAGCGCATTATCAGGACCTCCGCTTTTTAAATAAGCTTTACGACTATAAGGCCGTCGATCCCGAGATATCCAGTGTTGCGTTGAAAAAATTTCGTAAGCATTTATGGTACCTAAGTCCAGAAGCGGTGGCCTTCGCATTCTTCGATTTAAAATTGTCATAAGAATCCAAAGTGAAAATGGTTGAAGCCCTAGGTGAGAAAGAGTATCTGGAAGAAGAAATATTGGATGTGGAAGAAGAGTCATCGGATGTGGAAGAAAAGCCATTAGATATAGAAGAAGAGTCATCATATAAAAAGTATCAAGCGAATAGAGATAGGCGAAAATGAAATTCCAAAGTTTGTGGAAAACACATTTATTCAAAATTTTGTTACTATCAAACGATTTCACATAAATGATGACTTTCTTGAAATGCACCCTTCAACTTGGTCGAAAAACGATAGTTTTAACAAAGGGTTGGATATTGTTAAAAAAATCAAAGTTGTTAATGATACAGCAGAGCGGGGTGTTAAGTTAATGACAGATTACAATAATGTAATAACAAAAGATAAGGAACAAAGACAAATCGACTTGCAAGTTTTAAAAGATTATAGAACACGATTTAACGATTTTAAAAAGGAGACCTTATCCCAAAAATTATAATCAAATTAACGACTTTTCATAAATAAAATGATTTTTAAGTATATATATTATTTATTTTCAGTCACTACTAACTCGATTGTCAGTAGCAAGCTTTGAAAAAATAAATATCGAAATTTATTAGAATTTATTTGAATCTCCTAGAATCAAGAGTTGGGTGGCACGTTTTCTCGTTATTCGATTGAATTCAGATTTTGCACAGAACATTTTTTTAAGTATTGAAACCGATCTAGGGGGTGGCCCGCAAAAAAACATAAAGTCGAAAAATAAGGACCGCCCTAATATACACCTTTATAACTTTCTTCTCGATTAATCTTAGAAATACTAATGGACCTTGAATAATAAATTATTTAATTAGTAAAGATAGATATTTTGTTTTACTTTCAGTTACATGCATGTACCTAAGAGCAAGTTCGACGTAATTCACTACTTCAATTTACTGTAACAATATATAGTAGTAGGAGTGATAAATAAAACATAATAAAAAGGGAATATCTTATAAAATAATAATGAACAAATGACTTACATAAAATTATTAGACATATTATACAGGGTGTCTCTAAAAGGTGCGGAAAAAATGCTACCACAAATTCCTGAGGCTAAAATATAACGATCTAACCCAACTTACCTCAGTCCAAAAGTGGATTATCGGAGATACGGGGTGTCCAAAGTTCAATTTGATTTTAGTTTTTCATAAATATTTTTAGTAATTGTTGTATTGTCACAATATTCGGCTAGGGGGAGGGGTTGTGTTTAATAATAGGGTGGGGGTGGTAATGGGGGTGGCTTAACTTTGAAAACCCTTGTGTATTCTAGGCCAGTAGATGCAGAAGATGAATTAAGGAGACGCATTCAAACTAGAATTGATGATTTGAGAAATGATGACGAAATGCTCCAGAGAGCAATTTAATTTTCTACGACGTATTAATCTTTGTACATACGAAAATGGAGGTCATTTTGAACATTTGTTAAAAGCATTGAATTTTGATTAACTTTTTGTTGTTGATAAATCTCTTATTAACTTTTTTTAACTCGAGTGTAAAATTAATAGCGCATCTACCTGTTTTTGTAATTTTAGAAATAAAAAATTTAACTCCAGATATCTCAAAAACCGCTGCTCAAATCAACTCTTACCGGGAATAACTTTTTTAGGTAAAAGACGTTGGAGAATAAGAATGTTTATCTAAAAGTTAAATACAGTGTGGCTCAAAACTCAACAAAGTTATTTCGTTTTAAATGTATGCAAAGTACCGCAGTTGGCGCCCTCTAAATTGTATAGTGAAATGAGGGCAGATTTTAATTTGTCACCCCCTAGCCGAATATTGTGACAATACAACAATTATTAAAAAAATTATTTATGAAAAACTAAAACCAAATTGAATTTTGGACACCCTGTATCTTCGAAATTGACTGACGTAAGTTGGGTTAGATCGTCATATTTTAGCCTCAGGAATTTGTGGCAACATTTTTTCCGCACCTTTTAGAGACACCCTGTATAAAAATATATGAAAAATAAAATTCTTACAGAAATTACAATAGATTATATAGTCCAGTCTATAGATACATTATAGACGAGGAGTTAACCGCTGGAAGAAATTGTGTACATCTTATTACATAGGTAGGTACCTCAAATAGTTTATAACACCTGATATAGTGTCTTTTCACAAAATTTACACAGCCTAATTCCTTGACCATAGCCATGTTTACTGCTAAAAATCTAAAAAGAAATACTTCTTGTCACTAAGTAGTTAATATATTTTGTCTAGACTAGCAACACATTCACAGTAAGTACGAAGGAACCATCTGGATCTGCAATAGTCCAAGGAGTCAATTGCTTTTGTTCACGATGCTAAAAGTTCATAACCTGAAAAATGAAATTGTACGTTAGCAATTATTTATAAAGCAACAGTTAATTAGGCAAGTATATATGAAAAGAATGGTTGATTACTGATAACAATTCTTACCTTTGAAACAAGCTCTTATTCTGTAAATCTCTTGCAAAGTATTTCTTTCACCTAACCACAAACAATTTCAAGACTTTTGGATGCTTCGAACTCATTCTTCTGTCTATGCACTTCTCTCAAAAAGTAATTCGCTGTATCTGTATGTGTAATATTTGGAAATACATCAATATTTATACTAAAGCATTTTTTTCTCAAAATATAAGGATTTAATTCGATGGCAGCAGTATACCCAACCTCTACATCATGAGACCATTCTGGAAAATACGAACTAACCGTCTTCTTGACAAACAAAATTGATGATATAAAAATATTAAGAATAGTTGCAGATGTTAAATAATCCAACATTAAGCTTATAAAAGGCACAAATACAGCAAAACTGACTTTAAAGAAAAACATTCTGATTCAATGACAGCTGTTTGTTTTTAGTAAGGACTCAAAATCTGTGACGTCGGCGCACGCGACCTATCAGTGTACATTGTAATTACTTAATAATAGTTTTACCAGCCCCTATTTCTTCCTTATTGTCAATTTTCATTATAGGTATAACCTACGACCTGTCTATATTACTATTTATGATGCATTTGACACAACTTGACAAGTTTTTTATATTTTAGGTAGCTCGACCTTGCATCGCTAGCAACTTGCACTCTTGTACTTATACCATAGAAAAGAGAACTACCAGAAGCGACACTTAAGCTTCCCGCCCAAATTCTATTAACGTCATCTTCTTGTAGCTATTTCCGTCACATAATTTATTGAAAAATATAGTTGAATTGTTAGATATTATGTCACAGAATGTTGTTAAAATAACAAATGAACGGAAATGCCTACAAATAGATGGTGAAGGTCACAAAAATTGATCAAGAAACATCAAAGGCGGTGCGGAGAGTGTCTCTTCTGGTAGTTCTTTATTCTGCGCCTTTACTTTGTTATTTCTTTGTTTGTTGGCAGCAGGGTTAATTCGGATGGTACAACTCGCGAAATTTTTAAACCAGTGTTAAATTTTAATACGGGGTTAGCTTGACGCCGCACAGTGTGAAATTTACGTACTTTTTTGGACAAAACTACCTCCGGACCTGAATTCTTGACCAATTCTTATGTACTTTGGCTTAAAATGTAGGGAATTAAATATACTTCTTGATGTCACTGCCACTTTTCCATTTTGGGGATGATTAATTACTTGAATAAGGGATGAAATCAAGAATTTGTTTCTCCACATTCGAGCCAATCTATAAAGATGAATAATAGTGGAGCGCCTGGGGGTTTTGACCTCGGATTTCTGTTACAGTGAATGAATTTATATGGTCGAGGTGGGATTTTGTTTTTTATACTATAAATTTCAAAGTTTACACCTAAATATACATAGAAGAATATGCTAGAATAGAAAGGGATGATGTCGATGTGAAAAGATTGGTGGACTTCTTCAAGCAAATTTTTCCTGATATTCAGATGCTGTTATGTCCATTGCTACCGGAATTACTGGAGATAAAGATACAAATTGTTACGATGCTTTTGAAAAAAGGTTTGAATGTAATGAAGAAAACAGAGGGAACAAATTTTCGCGAATTGAAATTATCAAGGAAATATATAATAAATCCTTTATTGGCGAAAAATAACAAAATTAAAATTCATGACGATGTGATTCATTGCTGCTGTTTCAACGTATTTGTATTTAAAAAAAACCGATGAAGAGCTTAAAAATTATATGAATTATGAACTCGTACCATATCCGCCTGCTCTATTTGAAAATGGTGAACTCCGAAAGACAAAAAAATCAACTTTTTACGAGTTATTTCCGGAAATTTCCATTAATTTAAAAAGTCTAGACAATGTTCATTACGTCATTGATGGAGGCATGTTATTACATCGTTGCAAATGGCAATTGAATGAAACCTTTAAAATAATATGTGAGCATTATGTAAGATATTCAAAGAATAATTATAATAGTAACACGTACGTGGTATTTGATAGGTATAAGAAAGAGAGTATCAAATCAGTAGAAAGAAATCGTCGTGTATTGAAAAATAAATGTGCAGATATTGATTTCAATGAAAATATGCCTTTGAAAATAGTTCAAGAGAAATTTTTGTCAAATAACTTCACAGGTTGTGATACCACATCTGCGTTTTTCAATAAAGGCAAAAATAAGTTTACCAAAAATTTTGAGAAACGTCATGATTTACACGAATCAGCAAAAGTATTTAAAAATGTCAACGAAGACTCCAATAATATATTTCAAGCAGGTGTAGCATGTATTTTGGGTTTATATGGAGCTCCTGCAAATGAATTGAATATGTTGAGGTTCAATTATTTCATAAAAGCAGCGGCCAAAAATACAAGTGTTCTTTTGTCGTCATTATCTCCTACAACTGATGCAGCATTTGAACACCTAAAGAGAGTGTATCTGCAAATCCAGATGTGGCTAGGAAATGACGTAGATATTGAAAATTAGGGATGGAAATATTCCAATAACATGTTCATCCCCAAACCATGAATCAGTTGCCGGCTCTGGATAATCTATTGCAAATGTTATTTTGTAATTGCAAAAAGAGATGTGGAGCTGCTTGTGGATGTCGGAAGAGTGGCTTATATTGTAGTGTAGCATGTCTACAGTGCAGCGAAAATAGTTGTTTTAATACTCCTATCATTCAAATAAATGAAGTCGCAGAAAATATTTAATATGGACAAAAATGTAAATTGTTTAGATAAACAAATATTTTATTAATAATTTTCTTTTTTATTTAATTTTCCTTAATTTACTTCTTTTCCCCGATTACTGTCTCTATATAAATAGATACGTTAACTTAATTTCGTTATACAAAAATATTCTACAGTCTAATATGTATTATACTATTTGAATTGTTGCAATTATCATTTTTTTTTTATTCAAATCAAGATCACAATTTTTTAATAGGTAAACTTTTTTATATATATTATTAGCTAAACATTCCATTTTGAATTTTTAAATTTCATTCACTGTAACTGAAATCCGAGGTTTTCATGTTTTTAACGCTCCAGGCGCTCCACTATAAATATATATGGAAACAATAGGAGATGATTAAATTTTTGGAGAAAAAATGTTAATATAATTGGAGTTGTTGAAAAAAAATACTTTGTAGTATTTCTTGCATTATAATTCACCCCTAAATAGAAAAACATACCTAATACATAAAAATTCGTAAAAACAGTGTTTTGTATTCTGAATGATTGTACTCAACAAAAAAAAAAAACCCACAAAAGTGTACATATATATTCAAAACAGTCCAGTGTAAAAACAATCATACAGAAACTATTCCCCCGGCTCGAATAACCACCTCGAATATTTATAAATTCGTAATTTCCAGATTTTTTAATTCCAAATTATTTTAATAAGTAGAGAGTGAAATAAAAGGTCTACAAATATATATTAACAGGGTTGGGCTGAGAAATAGTCACCCGTAAAAACTGCATCCAGATTTAAGAACATCCTAATGTATCGTTTATTAATTCCAAATAATTTTATTAAGGTTTATATATTCTAAGAGGAAAAAGGAAAGAAAATATATATCAAATGTGCATTTTAATGAAAATATTCTATGAGATTTTACTGCTACTACCGTTACTCGAAAAGCTCTCTGCATTCAACAGGGTTGAGACTGTCTTCATATCTTCTTTTATTTTCTTTATTTTTTCTTTTTTCTTTTTTCTTTTTTCTTTTTTTTTCTTTTTTTATTCTTTTTTCTTTTATATTCCCTTCAAAGCTCTGTAACATTTGATAAGAAAAAAAATATGGTCAAATGTAAGTGAAAGAGCAATCATTAAATATCCAAATCAATTTGAAGCATATTATAATAGATGGAAAAATAACCAACCACATTACCGGACAAAAGGTAGGTACGGTCATTTAGAATTAGAAAAAAAATGGTCTTTACGAATTTTTATTTATCGGTGGTTGTTTAACCAATTGGAGATAGTTTTTCGGGTAACTATTTCTTAACGCAACCTTGTTGCGTTTTAAATATTTCCCGTTTAATACAAGCATTCTGAATACGAAAAATTGCTTTTTATGACTTTTTACATTTTAGGGGAGGTATTTCCAGTTGAGGGTAGCTTGTTGGTGAACTGTTTCTCAGTCCAATTCTGTTAATATATATTTGTAGACCTTTTATTGCACCCTCTACTTTGAAAAATTTGAAATTAAATATTCGGAAAATTCGGAATTCAAATTCTTCAAGGGTAGTACCTGCTTTATCTTCAATGAACTCTTGTTCAATAAATATATATCCCTTTGTAGATATTTTCTGCTGAATAAAAGCATTCAGAATAAGAAAAACTGTTCTTTACCAATTTATATACATTAAGGGAGCTTTTTCAAGTTAAGGGTAGTGTTTCGGTGAACTATTTCTCAGCCCAACCCTGTTAATATATATTTGTAGACCTTTTATTTCACTCTCTACTTATTAAAATAATTTGAAATTAAAGAATCTGGAAATTACGAATTTAAAAATATTGGGGGTGGTTATTCGAGCTGGGGGTGTTTTTTCTGTATGATTGTTTTTACACTGGACTGTTTTGGATATATATGTACACTTTTGTGGATATTTTTTGTTGAGTATAATCATTCAGAATACAAAACACTGTTTTTACGAATTTTTATGTATTAATAATAATAATAATAATAATAATAATAATAATAATAATAATAATAATAATAATAATAATAATAATAATAATAATATATTTATTAACCTTTTCTGCCATACAATAGAATGGATAAGGTAAGTCAGTAATTATATTGTATAAAAAATACATGAATATATAAAAACAAAATGTAGTAAAAAACAAACAAATGATATATTAGGTATGTTTTTCTATTTAGGGGTGAATTATAATACAAGAAATACTACAAAGTAGTTTTTTCCAACAACTCCAATTATATTAACATCTTTTCTCCAAAAATTTAATCATCTTCTATTGTTTCCATATATATTTATTCATCTTCATAGATTGGCTCGGATGTGGAGAAACAAATTCTTGATTTCATCCCTTATTCAAGTAAATAATCATCCCTAAAATGGAAAAGTGGCAGTGACATCAAGAAGTATATTTAATTCCCTACATTTTAAGCCAAAGTACATCAAAATTAGTTAAGATTTCAGGTCCGGAGGTAGTTTTGTCCAAAAAAGTACGTAAATTCCACACTGTGCGCTGGGCTAGGGTACAACTCGCCCAACCCCTGATGAACCTAACTAATTGTGCTGCTCGGGTTTACTTATGAAATATCCTGTATTGAAGAGAGAGATATTAACTGGTTGCGATAGCCAATAAATTACTCAGATTTGATCACCATCGAACATATTTGGGAGACTGCCGTAAATAAAGTATATCCATCACGATTAAATTTAATAAGAATACCAGCAATTTATCCAATATCAATAATAAAAGTACTTTATAGGTCAAACCAAATGGCTATCTTCCGAAGTCTTTCTGCCTCAATTTACTATTTTTATTTCTGCAACTTATTCCCATTTCTAACGATGTTGTTTTTCAAAAGAATACTTGAGAACGATTTTGCAATGCCCATATTCTTATGACCTCACTAAATCATTATTTATGACAACATTTTTAAAGCGATTTATGGTAATTGCTCCAGCGTCTTGTGAAATTTAAAAACCAGAGTACGCCACAAAATTTATTTAACTACTTTAATAAGTCAAGATCCTTAAGTTCTCTTACTAGGCACTCTCTGAAGTTCAACATACTTATTTTACAAACATCACATTTACCCCAACTTAAAATTTTCTAAGTGGGATTATATAATCTACGTCTTTCAGCCACAAAACATTGGAAAAGAGTGATTTAAAAAAATATTTGATATTATATAGTAATATTATGTCTCGTATTATGTTCGTACTTATACTCGACAGAACTACATTAATTAAATTTTACCATTAATCATGCAGCGTGAAATAAAATATACTCCGTCATGGAAAATGCAGCAGAAAATAATACCATTATACTTTATTCAAATTTTAGAATTTTAAAGCATAAGTTGAGGTATGAAAACTCCAGTATTATTAAATTTTTAATTAAGAATTTAAAAATTATGTGTTAATATTTTAATAAGCAGTTTCATCAAATGCAATTAAATCTTAGTCAGAAATCTGTACCTATTGTAAGAGAGACATATATCTTCAATAATTACGACAAGCCTTCATCGGTTATAAAAGATGTTAACATTAAAAATATATGCAATTAGGACGTTTAGGACTAATTCTGTTAAGAAGAATTGTCCTAACTGCAAAATTTAGGACTAGCTCTCTTGGTATATTGTGACGTTTTTCCACGTAACTTACTAGCTCCCTAATCTCTAAATACTCTAAATGTGCATTCTGTTATGTCGGTTTGTTATTGTTGTGTTGACGCGATTTTTGAAGAATAATAATTAATTGTGCTGAAAGTGCTTGCCTACTAATTCAAAACTTGTTGCCTGTAACAATAAAGAATGGATTCTGAGTAAGTAGAAGTAGCTTTTTTGTATAAATAGATATAGACTAGTAGATGGTGACAGAAAATCAGAACTGATAGCCTACCGTCTGCAAGTAATTTAGTCAGTATTATGTATACAATAAAGATCAATTTTTGGCACTTTCAAGGTTTGCCAACATGCACGGGATGTAGGAAACGATTTCCGGTTTGCATAAAAAAACAATGTTTTCAACTGATACACTACCGTCTGCAAAGTTCATAATTCGAAATTAAAGGAATAAACATATGTCGGAAGCGCTTTTGCAGACAGTTCTGTCATGCACCAAACCTTATACCGGGTACTTCAAAATTTATCAAATTTTAGTAGAAAAAAAAAATAATAATAATAATAAATGGTCTTTATTTCCCAAACATGTTACACGAAAAAATGACAATTTACTGTCTGCAAACAATACAAAATGATGATTCTGGTTCATGAAGACGAGTAGGGGAAACATGCAGACGTTTACGATGTGCACATCACCATATCGTGCGCATGTCAACTTGTTATTTTTTTTACAACTTTGAACAACCGTTTAATTATAATTTTATTAGAAAATTTAGGTTGCAAATCTATTGTAAACAATGTTTGCAGACGAATCCAATATGCATGGTTGTCCATTGAATTCTATAAACTTGGCGGTAACTTTTATCGATTATTAACTGACTGCAACTTGGTACAAAGAAATTTTATTGATTCGATTACGCAATTATTTAATTTGCAGACAATGCGCATATGCACGAAAATTACAATGGAGTGTCAAAATTTTGCGAAATCCGTTTGATATCCTCCTTTTGCGAGATGTACCAAAAACAACTATCTATACCGTCTGCAACTTGGTACAAAGAAAGTTTACTGGGTTAAATACGCAATTATTCAATTTGCAGACAATGCCCACATGCACGAGAGCCACAATAGAATCAAAACTCGGCGAATTCCATTTGATATCTCTTCGTGTGCGATATGCACCAAAAACAACTCTTTACTATCTGCAAGACGAAATTGTGTAAGCTAACTTATGCAAGTATATTTCTTTCGGATGGGCAGACAACATGTAGATGCACACGGACCAGAATTATTGCTGGTATTCGATAAAGTTGGTCGATAATTCGCGTCGTAGTTAAATTCAATTGAAAAAATATTATTTTATTAAAGTTGTAATAAAAATCTTATACATATTACCATAATAATAATTATTATTCATAAAAATTTTGTTCGCCGTCGGTTTCTTCTTCAACATCATCATTCTCAACCACTGACTCCTGGAACGTTATCCGATAATCCTCAGTGAAATCTTACATTTCTTCCTCGCTGTCATTGATATGTTCTAAAAACAAGTTTTCTTCATCTGAATCATCATTAGCATTGTTGTCGATGAGCATTATTTGTTCGTTATCCTCCTCGACCACACTGTTACTCGTAATTGCGACTGTAATTTTAAAAATTAATCAGCATTTGAAATTCATTAGAATTAACAAGAAAACTACGGTATTTTCGTACCATTGTCGTTATTAGCTACAAAAATTTCTTTGACGGTTTGTGGCATTCCATCTCCATCAAACAGTCCTCCGATTTGCACCAGCCATACTCCTCAACTTTTAAGCTTGATGGCTTAGGCAAAGATGCGTTGGTCCATATTTTTGCCACATATATTGTCCTACGGTACTGTTGCTTTAATTCTCGGAAACATGGAGGGAGCATGCAAGCATCAAAGTTTATAATTTGTTTTTAATTTTTCCATATGATTGACCACAGAGAAGTTACGCGTGGACAGGTGCAATCTGAATATAAAACATTATATATTCTTTCCTATTCTTTACAATAATTAGTAGATTAAATTAATACAAAAAAGCAAAGTACAAGCCTTGCTGTATTCACAGAAGAGTGCTTCAGCAAATCATTTTGTTTTGTGCTATACATTTTGCACATGAAATCTATCTTAAATGATTTCCAAACCTCTAACTTATCTTTCAACTTATCGAAACTAGTCGAGAGTTGCACATTGCACCTGCAGAGGGCTCCACGTTGTGCCTGCTAGAGCCTCCTGTTAGTGACCTAATATTGTTAGTGGCCTATGGTTTCAGATGAAATATATGGCTCTCATGAATGTGCGCATTATCTGCAAATTAAATAATTGCGTATATAAACCAGTAATTTTTCTTCGTGCCAAGTTGCAGACGGTAGATAGTTGTTTTTTGGTAGATCCCGCAAACGGAAAGATATCAAACGCATTTAGCCAAATTGTGACACTTTATTGTGACTCTCGTGCATGTGCGCAAACTAAATAATTGCATATTTGAATAAATAATCTTTCTTTTACCAAGTTGCAGACAGTAAATAATTGGTAAAAGTTACCCCCATTTCTTTACACAAATACGTTCGGCGGCAAGTGCTTTGTACACATTTAATCATCCTCCAAATAATTCTTTATCGAAGCTCTATTTTTAAATAATGTTTTCTTTTTAGCTGCAGACGGTAAACAATTGTTCAAAGTTGTAAAAAAAAGTTGACATGCGCACGATATGGTGACGTGCATATCGTAAACGTCTGCACCTTTCCCTTACTCGTCTTCATGAACCAGAATCATCATTTTGTACTGTTTGCAGACGATAAATTATCATTTTTTAACCTCCTCACAATAAAATTGTGGGAGGTTACTACAATTAGTCCAAAATAGAAAATTGAGATAACATCAAATCTTTACGTTTTGAGGTAAGAGGAAAAACATGCTTCTCAGATGATACATATGAGAATATTGATGACTTTTTGTGAAAAAATATAAAAAAGTACACTACATAGAAAGGAAAATTACTTGAACCTCTCAGATGAGACAACATTTTCCTCCAAACTAGCTGCGATTTTGGGATGAGTTGGTTCAACAGATGATTTCAAAGAAGATGATGATGAAAATCTGGATTGAACTTATTTAATGTATTAGAATACTATTTTCTGTTAAAATCATCTAAATTAAAAATGCTTTTTTCATTTAGGATACCTCAATAAAACTGGCACATTACAAAATATGCCTTTTACTAAACAATTTGTCCTAAGTCCAGAAAATATCCTAAACTGTAATGGGATGAAGTAAATATTGTATAATGTAATCTCTACGCCTTAATACAAAATTCTGTTTATTTTTAGAAATTTATTCTAAATATTAAAGATTGGTGTGATTAAATCTATAAAAACCTTAGCATCTCAAAACGTTAATTTTGCAGATAGGACCTCTTGTCTTAGGAGGGCAGGATAGAAGAAGCATGAGAAGAGCTGAAACGGATATCATCCAACTACTAGCAAAAACAATAAGACAAAAGCAGCAACATAAAACTTCAACATATTGGGAGGAAAGACAATTACAAAAAGGATAGAAATGTACGCAAGGAGGACATTTCCAAAGTAGGGACCCTATACATCTATTGAAGAAAGTGCTAATACTGAACAGCAACAAACTGAAAATAGGGAGACTATGCTACACGCTCAGAACAACAATCGAGAGGGTCATAAATAAACTAGGAAAGGATCAAGTATACTGAAAAAGAACTGAGAAGAAGAAGAATATTTTCAGAAGAAGAAACAAAAAAGGAGGAGCATGGGCACTCCATGCCATGACACAATGTACACAAACATTAATTCTCGCTGCTGACAACAAGCATGACCTAAATCCAACTCAGCGTAGACATAGCCGGTCCGGCGGGATATTCTGGGAGTGGCAGCAATGTATACCGTACGCTGATAAATCAAGTCAAATCAAATCATTATCCGGTGTTAAAAATAATATCTATTCCAACCGCAGGAAATTGTAGGTACAATTTTAGCCCAGTAAATGAAGACATTTCTACTGAAAAAAATTACGAGAAAGCTGGAGACCTTCATGGAGGTGTCCTTAGTACATCCTGAGAAGTTCGAACAATATGAGCCATGAGTTTTTTTTTTGGGGGGGGTGGGGGGGGGGGTTAAAGGGGAAATATTCAGTTTTTTGCCATTATCTCGAAAAGTATCACTTTTTCGACAAAAATATAGCAAACATATTTATTATAAAATTCTGCACAAAAAAGGTTATTACATTTTTTTTCGTAGGCTCAATCGTTTTTGAGTAAAAGTTAAGAAAGATACAATGTCTGAATTTTTTTAACAGTAACCAAGAGTAGGCCTAATCCACATCTGACACTCAAAACAACCCTTTGCATAAATCATTCGTTCTCTTCTAACAGACCTAATTCCGTGTCAACTTCATCGTCCTCTTCATAAAGAGCTTCAACTGGCTGATCAGTTGATGGTATCGTATCTTCAACTATATATCTTCATCTGTAGCTCCGTTGTTACTATCTATTTCTTCCGTCGCGGCATTCAAACAAGATTGCCCACGGCAATTCCCGTATACTGCAGAACAGCGGAGACCTAGTTTTCTACAGCTACAACTAGCGTTACAGCCTTTGGTATAGTTGCAGAATATAAGAATATAGTATTGATCAACTGATCGGGAGCCGATGACAAGAGGTTTTAAATAGGTTGTTGATAATCTTCCATCCCCAGTCTTCAGGACTTAACTCATTATCAAGCCATTTTTGGACCTGGAGATACACTCTAAATAAATGCTGTTGTGCTGCAGTGAATGTGGGTGGTAGATTGGACAATTTCACTGGTCTGTTAAGTCTGGTTATCTTTACAAATGAGTAACACCTGTACTGATCAGTAGAGTTTTCATTCGGAGGAGCACAGTAGATTGCCAGAAGTAATTTAGTTCCATGTTCCGTAATTAATTCGCGCGAAGTGTGTGGCATTTTGAAAACTTCTGCACAATCTTGTAAGTCCGCGCGATTTTGAACCAACTTCATGACTTTTTTTTCCCAATATGAAACAAAGCAGATGTTGTGTCACATACGCTAATAGCATGGATCAATAAAATATGCGTTTTGGTATTGCTGAACTGGACCAAACTGTTCGGTGAGTATATTTTGGTTTCGGTTTTGCTTTTTCCTGGTTTTAGAAAATAAATTTCGTGTTCAGGTAACACTCTTGCAATTAAAATTATCAACAAATCAACATCCTCACCAACCGCTATTGTTTTGTTATTAGCGTGACAATATTTAAATGACTGAATGAAATTTAGTTGCAAGAAGTATATCTTCTATAAATTCCACCCCCTTTTAACATATAATATTGCTGTTTGGGGATTATCTACGAAGACAAATAAAATATTTATAAAGCAAAACAACAGTAGAAACAGTAGAAACTAGAACTAATTTATCTGCAACCGCATTTGCTATTTGTTTTTCTGATGCTTCTAGTATTTGTTTATTACTATTTTTCTACTGCTTTATGACTTCTAACCATTCTTTAAATTGATTCATGTCTTTCTCGGATGGGAATTGATGTCTTTGTGAAACTTTGTCCTCACAGTTAGACACACAACATTTTATGTACGTACTGTACGTACATGCGTACTGTACGTACTTCAGAACTATTTAATATTATAGTGGCCAGCAAACACGCTATATCTTTGAAACGATAGATCCTACGAAAAAAAGTGTAATGAACTTCTTTATGTAGAATTTTATAAGAAATATTTTTGCTCATAACTATTTTTGTTGAAAAAGTGATACTTTTCGAGATAATGGCAAAAAATTGATAATCGACCCTTTAACCGAACTTCTCACAATGTACTAAGGGCATCTCAATGAAGGTCTCCACAAAAAACCAGCTTTCCCGTAATTTTTTCATATTTTGGCCTCAAATTTGTCTTTATTTACTGGAGTATTTTTAAATACAGCTGTAAATAACTTTCAAGTTATCAAAATTAAATGTGATAAAAACCTTGGCATATCTATTTTATTAATAAAAAGTTATTTGAATATGAATTTGAAATCGAAGCAATTTATGATTTAAATTCAAATAAACAAACTACTTTCGTTAGTTTTTTCAACTTGATAATTTTTAATTTAGACACAGATGGAATTGAAATATGCAATTGATTTCAAGCTTATAGATAGAGAATATGAATAATCTCGACGTAAATCCACAAGAACATACCTGCGGATAATCGCTCTCCTTGGTCTGATAGCCAAAGTGAAAGAAATAAGTCTTGGCGCCCCGTCGGGCGTGCAAATAAGCGACGCGCACTAATGGCGACACTGTGTGCCCATCACTTAAAGCCTCCATTGTGGAGTCCCTGATATTGATAGGATGTTGAATGGGTTTATCCCAGTCCGTGTACTCGTTCCGCACAGCGGAGAATATCTCGTTCAAGTGATAAACGTAAGCGTTCCTGATGTACGTCCGCAACACTCTGTTTCGTTGATCTTCCTCGAAGCCGTATTGAATGTCGTTCGCATTAAAATCACTATAACTTTCTGTTGTAGTCGTTCCTAACATCACTTCACAAGTTATGAAGTTCTCGCTGGCGTGCTCCATTGCGAAGGCGGGATCCGTCGATTCGGAATCCACTGGTAGAGATGGGGCTATCCTGGGCATGAACCGGACTGTCTCTAATTGGACGTCTAGAAGAGCTTGTAGTGGCCTGTAATTACAAACAGTTTGTAAGCAGATTATAATTTACAAGGTCACTTAATGGGTCAGGCTAACGAGAATTTATTAGGGTGCGGTTGGAGATGACCTTTTGTATCTACATTAGCATGCTCAAGTTCTTGTTTAGATTAATAAAAAACGGCCTGGCTATAATCAGCAGAAGTTGGTCTGGTTTTGCTATCATTATGGCTTTAATATGTAAAAAAGAACCAAGACAAAAATTGCTTATTTTTGTTACCAAGATATGAAAAATATTTTAATTAAAAAGACATTGTTATAAGTACCTACATAAAAACTGAAAATTTTCAAACCTTCATCGAAAGAGTGAGTTGATGGAGTGCATAGAATTTTCAAAGAAATTCAATAACATTTAAACGTAAAAGCCACGTAACAATTTTATTGTAGCTGTCAGTTTGCTAGATAAATACATTCAAATGAAAATTTCACATCTATATTTTACATACAGTGTGACCCATCTCAAGTGGACACACTTTCGTAGTTCAGTAGTTATTGGTCATCCAATTTCAACCAAATTTGGATCGGCATCAAAGACCTTTACCATGTCCTTTTGGAGTAAAACAAGACTTATTTCAGTCATTGGCGTGCATTTTTATTCAGAAAAAAAGGGTCGGTCGACTTTTCGAGAACTCATGTTAGGCATTTTTGTGTTGAAAAACTAATGCAATATTATTGATAAGTATGCTGTAGAACCGCTATATCCAGAAACAACATTTTAATTTTTGTTTTCGAATAAGGCCTCCTTACAGTTGCCTATTTTAAAAATTTAATATAATCAATGAATTGGTAACGAATTTTTTTCTGAAAAAAAGTCATTCTTCATTTTTTCTCTAAATTCACTTCTTTACTATCGCATATCATCGATACTTTCCATATTCGTAAGCCAAGAATTTTCATTGAAAAATTGCTAAAAATTTTGAAAATTATTTGTCCGTTAAGAATTACCGAATTTTAAAGTAACGATAATATGGGTTAGTAGAAAAAGTGAATTTATAGAGAAAATAAAGAATGACTTTTTTTCAAAAAAAAAATTCGTTACCAATTTATTGATTATTTTATGTTTAAAATATGTAATTTTAAAGTGACCGTAATTCGAAAACCAAAAATTAAAATGTTGTTAAATTCTGAATATGGGGGTTCTGCAGCACGCTGATCAACAATATTGCATTAGTCTTTCGATAAAAAAATGTCTAACATGACTTCTCCAAAAAATGACCTTTTTCTTCTTAATAAAAATGCACGCCAATGACTGAAATAAGTTTTGTTTTACTCAAAAAGGATATAGTAAAGGTCTTTGAACCGATCCAAATTTGATTGAAATTGGATGACCAATAACTGAGTTACGAAAGTGTGTTCACTTGAAATGGATCACACTGTACAGTACAAGGCTTTTATCTGTTATTATTTTCATGGCAACCAAAAACATTTCCGAAAATTTTTCCCCTGGTAGCCTGGAAGGCTACCTGCCCAGCATTACACTGGAAATTTTTCTATCATTTAGTGACAGATATGTTACAATGATCTTGGCTGTCGACGTTACTGTACATTGTTTTGAAAAGTAATACCTCAAAGTTATTGTTTTATTAATTCAGGGTTTTTACTAAAAATAGTTATTTCTTACATAATAAAATTTCTTGATACCGAATCTAAATGCTTCTGGAATTCTCTCATAAAATATTTCTTTTTTAGAGGCGAATAAGTAAGTGATGGAAAATTTAAATTAGTAATGAAACCTCTATGTTGTTAAAATTAATGAAAATTTTCCAGTGATCTTTATAATTATTTTTCTAGAAATTTTGGAAAACTGTAAACATACTTAACAGACTATATTAAGTAACATTTTTTCTTCAATAGGGATATTACACTCTGTACTAGATTGACTTTCAATGACCTGAGTTAATTACCTATAGTAATTGCGGACTGAGACACGCCGACGGTCGCAGGGATTTTATCACTAGATGTACGAATGTCAAAGCTTGCGAATAAAGGCCGCTCGCTGCTGGTATCATATAGATTTAAATTGATTTGTAGTGTGTAACCAGAAAAAATTCTGATTGAAAGGATTCGGCGTTCTTGTCTGTTTGCTATAAAAAAATATGTTGGTGAAATTATTCTGGTTTTCAATTTAATAGCCCTCTGAGTGAAACTGTGTAACTTTGTCATACAAAGTATTCAAGACGTACCTGATATTAGATAGGTGTGTATTTAGTGTTATGTGTGTTTAAAATAATGTTTTAATATACAGCGTGATTTACATGATATGCGGAAAATAATGTGGTGTACTAGTCTTCAATGTGGGAAAGCCCCTGCAAAATTTTAGAGTGAACCGAGGTAATTTAGTATATTAAAATTTGTTAGAACTTGCGAAGATACGCTATTGTTATTTATCTATATCAGTAATAGGGCGATGAATTTACTTGTGAAAGAACATATCGGAGATGTTTACATTTCCTTAATTGACATAAAAAGTAAAGCTGGCGGGAGCGGTCAAAATGCCGCGTTTTTTGCTTTCGGTCGAACAATCGGGACACCGGCAGGTACAAAGCACCGCCGAAGGTTGGTGTTTTTGTGTTATTGACGGGTTTAACTAAATATCTCTTGTATCTACTTGTTGTTGCAGAGTTCACTTGCATAGGGTCATTGTTTTTTCGATTTATTTAGCTATTTGTGTAGTGTGATTTGATTAAAACCAAAAAGTCACTTCTACCCTCTCCAGATTTGCTGTCAATAGTGTCAATCCAATGTCTGATAAAGTGATATGGTTGTACCGCGTTACGTCATATTGGTTAAAGTCGTTGACGGCGCATTTGTACAAAAAAAACCGCTGCCCAAGGAATCACTACTTCCACATTCAGATTTTCTATCCAAGTCACTCACAACGAAAAAACTTTGTATGTGAAAATAATTGCTTATAGAACTTTAGTAATATAATATTTGAAATCCTCTACCCCATAAACCCATAAAACGATACCCCACATCGGTAGTGGGGTGGGGGTGGCGATAGGGGGGTGGTAGTGGGGGGGTGGATGAAGCAAAAAAATATTTTGAGGTTTCTGGTTCTTGTACACACACTAAATCACAATTTTTTTGTCATCCCCTTTAATAATGGGGTGGGGGTGGTAATGGGGGTGGCTAATGCCAAATTTTTTTTTGAGACCTTAGCTTCTCTTGTATATAGTAAATACCAATTTTATGAACTCTTACCTGCTTGATTTACCTATTTACCCCAAATTTACCCCAATTTACCCCCAACCCTTCGACGGAACAAAATGAAAATATAATCTAGTTCTAGATCTCGTTAAAGTACATATGTGTACCAAATTTCAAGTCAATATCTCAAACGGTTCCAGAGTAAACGTGCGCACAAAAAAAAGTTACAGACAGACAGACCGACAGACCCACAGACAGACAGAAATTTTTTTTCACTCAAACTTAAAATCTCGACGTTTCATGACATTCTAAGCCTATTTGAACAATAAAAATTTTTAAAAATTTTTTTGTCGTTACTATACTTCCACTGGATGTGGAAGTAATAAGGTAATTTTTTTGGTCATCTTTTTTTAATTTTTCATTTTTTTAACTCCTTTCGGTGGGGACAACCTACTGATAAATTTTTCGCACATCATGGTAGATCACTCTGTATATTACTTTGTATTGTAATATTTTTTAATATCCACTAATTCGTCACAGGACACACGTAATTTTTTTAAACAATCATTCTTAAAAATAACTGAATATTTAGTACATATTCTGTGACAATTACTATTCACTTCTAATCTGTTACAGTATCAAACTTGAAAGGCATGACCAGAGCCCGTATTTTGGATGACATTGACGTAAAATGCAGAGTCGGCATGGGAGGGTAATACAGAGTTATAATAATTCTTATCTCTTTTTGTAGTTAACTGCTCAGCTCATCCAATTGGAAACATTAAATCAAACTGTTACATTGCAGATTAATACCACGTAATTAACAATAGATAATTAAATATGAGTCTAAATATTCGGCTCGAAAAGAACGCCGCGCGCTGTTTCTCTAAGAATATCACTTGTAAATCCCTATTTTTTTGTTGATAGGAGTTAGACGACACATGCCATGTAATTAAAAACTTGCGCGATCATAACGGGGTAATATTGCACCTTTGATAGGTACTTGAGCTTTGCATCATTTAATGTTAACCCGGCGTCTTCACAAATCCACGATTGTACCGTTTGTATTACGGTAATGGACGCGCCATTATTATACTAAACTGCCGAAATAGTCATTGGAAAGTTTCCCTTACCCATGTCTGGAAATAGTATATCAGCGGGTAATCGACGAATAGTGAAGCACTGAATTTAATTATTATTGTTTCATGTTAAATTAATGAAGAAATACCAGCATATAAACATGCCAAACACAGCGTATGCAATGACAATATTAGAGATAAAGGTAAACGAAAAATATACAGTTGGAGAAGAAAATATAAAAGCTCTGAACATATGATTTAAAAAAACAGCTAAAAGTCAGTAGATAAAGTGGATGACTCGAGATTTCTACAAAAATATTCAACTCTGGCAGCCCTTCATTTTTAAACTCGGTGTGCGTTAATCGAAAATATACACACGGAGAAGAAAATCAAAAAGATTTGGATATATTATGATTAAAATAACAACTAAAAAGTGTATACATAAAGCCGATGACTCAAGATACCCACAATAATATTCAACTTCAATAATATATTCATCATTAGCGGTTGCGTTGCGATTTCATTACCTACTACTGCTGTTTTCTCAATAACATTTTAACAGCAGTTAGCAAAGACATTTTTACTACGTCGTGTTTCTTATCTGTTGTTTTCTCACCTATTATTTTTGAACAGAAATAACAGTCTGTTAATGCTATTTACAAATAACAGTTATAAAATAACAGGTTGTTAAATAGAAACTCATCTCTAGTTTGGCTTTGGTAGTGTGCATTGGGTTTCAGCCCCAACACTTCTACTCTTACCTTACTGTTAGTGCTTTATAACCGATGAGTTAATGTTTATGCATGTAAAATGAATTTGACAAATTTATTTTAAATACTTTCGAGTCTGTTAACATAATTATTATACTTCGGGCTCCATATCATTGAACATTATTCAATACAACTTTAACTACTAATGTTTTATATAATAATATTAAAATCCAATTTATATCTTTAAAATCTAGATATTGTTCTAGGTCGACCAAAAAATAATATGTAGAACTTGCAATATTTAAGAATAATTACTTTACTGTGTAATGACACCATATAATGCAACTAATAAAATTTTTTACCTGTCTGGAGGGTCAGGGACTCTTTTTATCTGTAGAGAAATGTAAACATCTCAATAAGCGTTCGCCTGGACTTTCACTAACATTTATAAAATAAAAATTTTGGTTTGTGTGGTAATAATACTTATTGTTAGCGATCGATGTTTCTGATTGTAACTTTACAAAAGTATTAGATAGTATCGTATAATTCAGAGTCCGTCTCTGGAATGTCATCCGAAATACGGGCTATGGTCATGACACACTATTTATTTTATTTAATGGTTGGCGCCATGTTGCTATCGGTATTAATGTTGTAATTATAATTTCTTAAAAATAATTACTCCATTGTACATAGTAACTTGTTGTTAGTAACAGTGATGGAATAAATTGTCATAAATAATTTTTCACCACTTCTAGTGAATTGTATATAATAACAAACGACTCATTCAAATTCGTTAATATGTTTATATTGACATTAAAGTCACTTTTGCGTTTAATAAAACCCATTAATACCTACCTCGTTAAACGAAAAATGTAAAACTATTTTGGGTATATCCTTTTGTCATATTTAGGCGTGAAATTTTCTTACCGAATTTCCCACGTGCTTGAATTAGTAACCGAATTTTTTTTCTAGGTTTTATTCATATTTTTGAATACAATTCAAGCTCTAAAGAGATTACAAATGACAATTATTTTGTTCAATTGAAATATAGCAAATTTCACATACATAGAATAAAACTGTTGCTGAAATGTTAAACTGTCTACTATTTGATAGTGACTAAGAAGTGAAATAAATTCCTGTTGGGCATCTCCAATAACATTTGGTGTAATTTGTCGCATTTCATATCTCAAACGTTCCTTTAAATCTTCCAAATTACTTTTGTAAACCTTAGTTTTGATCTAAACTCGTAGGAAAAATCAAATGAGGTCAAATCTGAAGACCTAGCCATCTTCATTGGTAAACAAAAGAGGTCAAGAAAGTATACACAAAACATTATTTAATACAGGAAATGATTATGTTAAAGTATAAGGCGATATTAATTTTATTTATTCTTAGATAACACAGGTCTAGAAAAGAAAGGTCTTGTCTTAAGGTTCTCATCTAACTTTTTAAAAGTATCTCGACGCGCTGAAGCCAATTTTGGGGGAAAAAATTTTTCTACCGTCTCATCTTTCTCTACCACCCTTTTATCCCCTAAAAAGGACAAAAAAAAGGTCTTGTCCTAAGGTTCTGATCTAACTTTTCTGAAGTATTTTGATGCGCTGAAGCCAATTTTAGATAAAAAAAAATTATATCTTGTCAGTTTCCGTCTACCACCCCCTTTTATCCCCTAAAAAAGCAAAAATGAGGTCTTGCTTGTCCCAAGGTTCTGATCTAAGTTTTTCAAAGTATTTTGACGGCCTGAAGCCAATTTTGGACAAAATATTTTTTCTACCGTGTCAGTTTCCCTTTACCACCGCTTTTGTCCCCTAAAAAAGGGCAAAAAAAAAGGTCTTGTCCGAAGTTTCTGACCTAACTTTTCTGAAGTATTTTGACGCGCTGAGGCCAATATTGGACAAAAAAAATTTCTACCAGCTCAGTTTCCCTCTACCACCCCTTTCATCCCCTAAATTTTTTTGCCCAAAATTAGTTTCAGCGCATCAAATTACTTCAGAAAGGTTAGATAAGAACCTTGGGACAAGACTTTTTTTGCCCTTTTTAGGAGATGAAGGGGGTGGTAGAGGGAAACTGAGCCGGTAGAAAATTTTTTTTACCAAAATTGGCTTCAGCGCGTCAAAATACTTCAAAAAAGTTAGATTAGAACCTTAGGAAAAGACATTTTTTTTGTAAACCTGTGAATTAGTACAGCCTGAAAGAAATTAACCTGAGCTCTGTGCGAGTTGTTAATTCGCATATGATTTCTTATGTGTTGCACACAGAGTTACTGTAATAATGCCAAGAAATACTAATTATAATTAATAACAGTAATTTACTTAAACTGTTTTTGTTAGTTCACATACTTTTCATACGACTTACATGAACCTGAACGTTGCACACATAAATGTAAGATCTCTTACTGCAAATTTTAATCAGTTCCAAGATTGCATTTTAAATTCAAACTATCATGTCATCGGGGTCACTGAGAGTTTGTTACATCTAGGTATTGGCAGCAATATTGTAAGTATGAATGACTACGTTCTTGTCAGGTTAGACCGGCTTGTTCGAGAAGGTGGTGTGGGCTTGTATTTAAAGAACACTTTAAATTACACCATTTTATTAAGCGAAACCCACGATTATATAGAGATTATTATGATCAAAATATGAATGGAAAATCAGGCACTTGCCATCGCTAATGTATATAGGCGGCCAAATTCCGATTATGATTCCTTTCTAAACTACTTTGAGGACACGTTTTTCAATGTTTTTGCAAGTTATGATATAATTGTCTGTTTAGGTGACTTTAACATTAATATGCTAAACTTAGATACTAATTATTCTACGCAATTTAAAAATATATATCAAACTTTCAATTTTGTACAAGTAATAAACGAACCCACTCGAATTACAGATACTACCATGTCATTGTTAGATTTAATTCTGGTAAATTTTGAAAATGTTTGTGATGTTAGGGTAGTCGATGTAGAAATATCCGATCACTTCTTAGTTCACTGTACTATAACGTTTAATATTATGGAAGAACCGGGGAGAATATTTAAGTATAGAGCTTTAAAGCATATACATTTTGAACAATTTCAAATGGATTTAGAAAACATACCTTGGAATAATATTTTCTATATGAATAATATTGACGATAAGATTGAATTTGTTACCGATAATATTTTGCAGTTATTCAATATGCATGCGCCTAACAAATCTATAAAATGTTCCAAAAGAAGCTATGCTCCGTGGATAACGGATAACATTAAATTTATGCAGAAACTACGTAATAAAGCTTTGGCAAAATTCAAACAAACAGGATAAAATGGCCACTGGGTCTACTACAAACAACTCAGGAATTTAACTAATGCAGCTATTAAGGCTGAAAAGAAGGTTTATTTTCTTTTGAACTGATTTCTGATTTATACGTAATTAAAATCATTCAAAACATAAAATCCAAAGCTTATGGATATGATAAATTAAATATAACTTGTTATGTTTGTATCTGTTTAGCTCGCGTAGATTCTAATGTCTTCTAATAAACCACAAAATATTATATGTATTTGAATGTATCTTTATTTTACATTGCCTGTCATATCTTGACATGCATAAACTCCTATATATATATTACTATTATTTCTAATCAATAGTTGCATATATAACAATCCTTACTAAATTAAAACAAATGAACTATTTCAATTTTACAATAATGCATATACAAAAATATAAGTTTATAAACCAAATCTCATAGGTGGTTTTCTAACTCTATTTGATCGCCTTAATGGTAGTTCTTGACTTTTAGTAGGTGTTTCTAATTTTTTTGGTATAGGTGGTTCATCGTTTATTTCTGGTTCCGAGATATGCTGTGCGGTATCTCCTGAAGAAGTTCCAGCCGTGTTCAGACTTTCCAGGTGTGGATTGTCATTGTTCTCTCTGTTCATAGTAATTGAAGGTATATAAATTACTTCGTTGTCAATACGTGGCTCCACTGATGTGCTTCTCATTTGATCAATGTGTCTCCTCCAAACAACTCCATTTACCAATATTTTGTAATGTAATTTTCCTTCACGCTCTATTACCTTTCCATTACACCACTTTTCATCCTTATTATGATAATTTCGGGCCAATACTTTACTTCCAATATCAAATTCTCGAATTTTATTTAAATTAACAGGATTTTGGTGTTCACGCATTTCCACAATAATGTTTGGTCTTATCAAATCGATTCGTGTACGAATATTTCTTTTGAGCATTAATTCTGCTGAACTTCGACCTGTGGTTGCGTTTATCGTCTTCCTCTGTTGCATTAAGAACAAGCATATTTTATATTCTATATCGCCTTGATCTGACGTCATACATCTAATGCTTCTTTTTACGGTTTGCACATATCTTTCTGCTTGTCCATTAGTCGCTGCATGGTATGGTGCACTAAACTTGTGATGTATACCATTCAGATTTACAAACGTCTTGAACTCTTCGCTGATGAATTGTGCTCCGTTATCTGTTACCATAGTTATTGGTAAACCAAATCTTGCAAATATTTTTCTGAGTTCTCTAATGGTAGTTGTTGACGTTATTTTCTTCATAGGTACTACCTCTAGCCATTTTGAATGAGCATCAACCACTATTAAAAAGTACTGTTCCATAAATGGTCCTGCAAAATCTATATGGATGCGTTGCCATGGTTGACTAGGAAATTCCCATGGATGTAAAATAACTTTTGCCTCTTCTTTTTGTAACTTAGAACAACTAGTACAACTTTTAACTTTCTCCTCAATGCATTTATCAATATTCTTCCACCAACAGTAACTACGTGCAAGTCCTTTCATTTTAACCATGCCTATATGGGCACTATGTAGTTCTGCTAATATGATGTGCTGTAAGGATTTTGGAATTACCACTCTTATTCCTCGTAGAATACATCCATTCTCAATAGTCAGTTCATTTTCCTTTCCAGCAAAATCTGTTCCCTTTAAACTATTTCCTGTCTGTAACAACATATAAAGTTTCTTCAATTCTGCATCTTCTTTTGTTGCTTTACTAATTTGTTTTGCTGTCACTGGTAACATTTCAATTTGTCTTAATTGAAATAGTGAATACTCGTCACAATTACCTTGCTTCTCTGTTGCATTTAACGGAAATCTAGAAAAATAATCAGCATTACTATTTTCTGTTGTTTTCCTGTAGACAATATCATAATCAAATCCAGATAGAAATTGAGCATAATGTAACATTCGTGTCGCTGTCATAGCTGGTAAATTCTTCTGTGGATTAAATATTGTCGTGAGTGGTCTGTGATCTGTTATCAATGTAAACTTTCTTCCATAGCAAAACTGGAAAAAATTATGTAACGACCAAAATGTAGCTGTAGCTTCCTTATCAATCTGACTGTATGATTTTTCACTTTTAGTCAATGACCTTGAAGCAAATGCGATTGGTCGTTCAACTCCCTCGATCCTGTGAGATAAAACACTTCCAAGTCCGTGCGGTGAAGCGTCTACCGCCAAGATGAGTGAATATTCAGGATTGTACGGTACTAAAACTCGATCACTTGCAACTTCATTTTTAATCTGTTCCATAGCTCTACTCTGCGCAGTCGTCCATTTAAAATCAATACCTTGCTGTAGTAAATCATGTAATGGTCTTAATGTCATTGACATATTTGGAATAAATCTGTGATAATAGTTTACAAAACCTAAAAGTGTTCGTAGTTCATTTACATTTTTTTGGTATGGAGCTTCCATCACCGCCTTTATTTTGTCATCACTTTTATGTAATCCATTTCTGTCAATGGTATGTCCCAAATAATTTACTGACATTTTCAAAAATTCACATTTCCCTTTATTTAGCCTTAAACCATATTCTCTAAACTTTAGGAAAACCTGTTTCAATCGGTAAATCATTTCATTTAAATTTTTACCCTGGATTATGACATCATCAAAGAAATAAGTTGTTCCATCTAAATTCCCCAACATCTGATCCATAAATCGTCCCCAAATGCTAGGTGCTGTCTTGACTCCAAACATTAACCTGTTGACCTTGTACATTCCTTTGTGAGTGCATATTGTCTGCAAAGCTGCGCTTTTATCTGTCATCTCCATGTGCAAATATGCTTTCCTGATATCTAATTTACAAAATAATTTACCGCCATTCAATTTTGTAACGATTTCTTCAATTCTTTTAATAGGATATTTGTCATCTTGTAAATGTTTATTCAAAGTAACTTTGTAGTCTGCACAAATTCGTACAGATTTATCTGCTTTAACTATCGGAACAATAGGTGTTCCCCACTCTGCATGAGCTACCTTTTCGATAATGCCGTCATCTTCCAGTTTATCTAATTCATTTCCAACTTTGTCAACTATAGCAAAAGGTACTGGTCTCGGCTTTACAAAAATGGGCATTATATTGTTTTTAAAACGTAATTCACCTTTGTAATTAGATATTTTTCCAATTCCAGGTTGAAATAAATCTTGAAATGCGTCCAACAATCTGTTTAATTCGTTCTGCTGGTCTACTGTCTCCAATTTCTTAATTTCCTTCCAATCAATATGAATTTTCCTTAGCCACTCGCGTCCAAAAACGGCATCAACTTTCATTGGTAATACATAAATATCATCATAAATTTTCTGATTTTTATATACAACCTCTACTGTAGCAACTCCTTCTGGTTCAATAATCTGTCCCGTATATGTTCGTAACTTAACATGTGTCTGTCTCAATTCTTTATTTGGGCATAAAGCTCTAAATTCCTTTATCCCAATTGACGTAACTGCTGCACCTGTGTCTAATTCAAATGAATGTTGTTTTCCATCTATGAAAAGTTGTAACATAAATTTATCATTCTTTGAATTATTTGAAATATTATAAATTTCATGCATCTGTTCCCTGTTTTCAAGTTCACTGTCACCGTATTCAATCTGCTTTGTTCCTGCTATTTTTGAATTTGAGTTTCCGTCATATTTCCTCGACCTTACTGTTCCATTTCTACATACTTTCGATATATGACCTGTCCTTCCACATTTGTGACAATTGGCATTTTTAAAATTACATTTAAAACTCATATGATTTCCGTTACCGCATCTGTAACATTTTCCTTTTAATTTTCCCTGGGTGTCATTGTTATTGTACGTTTTTGGCGTATGCTGCTTGCTAATGCTGTTTGTATTATTTCTCTTCATTGCGGATTTCAATTGATTCATACCTTTCCCTTCTGTACCTTGAATTTGTTTACTTTCTATTTTTGCAGATTCAATAGCTAATGCTAATTCATATGCTTCTTTTAATGTCAATTTATTCTGCTGTAATAACTTTTCTCTAGTTCCATTATCTCTCAAACCACGAATAAATTGCGATCTTAGATGGGTGTTAATAGTTGAAACATTACAACTTGTACATTTAAAATTACAATATGTGGTTAATTTCTTGAGCTCAGTAAAGAATGTTGCTATCGATTCTCCTTCATTTTGTATACGTAATAGAAATTTATGTTGTTCTGAAATTTCATTTGGTATGGGGTCTAGATGATCTTTTAATAACTTAATTAAATCAATATACTTCTTTGTTTTGGGTAAATCTGGCGCTGTGAGACTTGTTAGTAGCTGATAATATTTTGTTCCAATGCAGTTTATTAATATTTGTACCTTTTTGTTATCTATTTCTTCCGCTGTTCCTGTTAGATTTTTCAATAATATGAAATTTTCTAAACGTTCCACATATGTTGTAAATGTTTCCTGTATATCATCATATGGTTGTAGTTGTATGCCTCCAATTATGTTTCCATTATTACTGTTACCTCCACTTTGAATTACTCGAATTAATTGTGCAATAAGTTCCTCAGCGCTTGCTGTCATTTTTTTTTTATGTCACACTGTTAGTTTTATACTTTTACATAACCTTTAGATTTCTCGTCGCCACTGTTATGTTTGTATCTGTTTAGCTCGCGTAGATTCTAATGTCTTCTAATAAACCACAAAATATTATATGTATTTGAATGTATCTTTATTTTACATTGCCTGTCATATCTTGACATGCATAAACTCCTATATATATATTACTATTATTTCTAATCAATAGTTGCATATATAACATAACTTTAATACATTTATGCTGTCCTTATATAGTTCCATTCTTAACACACATATATAATGAGTGTATAAATTCACACTACTTTCCTAAAGCTTGGAAAATAGCTTTAATATTTCCTCTACCTAAAATCAATCAACCTAGCCAATTGAGCGACCTGAGATCCATTAGTGTTTTACCTGTCTTATCAAAAATTTTTGAAATAATCTTAGAATTGCAAATTAGAGAATTTGTGAATCTCAATAATATTGTACCATTAAAACAGTCGGGATTAAGATCTAGTTTCAGTTGTGCTACGGCCCTTGCTGGCGTAACTGATGACATCATTGGAGCTACTGATAATAATAAAATCAGTGCATTAGTATTATTAGATTATACGAAAGCTTTTGATATGATAAATCACCAATTACTTTTTTCAATTTTACACTTCTGTGGCTTTGAGCGAAATTCCTCCAATCTAATTTTGTCTTTCTTGTCGGATAGAATTCAACAAACAGTACTTAATAATAATATTTCACAACCACTGACGGTAGTTTCGGGTGTCCCGCAAGGAAGTATACTTGGACCGTTATTGTTTACAATTTTTACATCAAATTTTCACAATTTCTTGCAATATTGCAATTATCATTTATATGCTGATGATACACAGATTTACTGTACATTTCATTTTGAAGATCTACAGGAATATAGGAATTTAATTATAAAGAATTTGGTGTCAGTCTCTACTGACCATCTACTTAAAATTAACCCTAGTAAATCATCTGCTATAATTTTGCAATGACAATGCACGTGAATTTGTGTCGAGAGAAATGAATATACAGATCGGAAATGATACAATCGCCTTTAATAATAGCTCGAAAAGTCTTGGTCTTATTATTGATCATAAATTAAGGTTTAAACAGCATATTACGAGTAAATTAAGAAGAGCATATGCTGCTCTAAAAATTATATATACTCAGAGAGGTTTTTTAAGCATGGAAGTAAAAAAAATGTTATGTGATTCTCTAGTTTTGTCTCATTTTAATCATTGTGATGTGGTTTATGGATTGACATAATCAAGACCCGGCGTATACAAAAAGTACAAAATTCTTGTCGTCGTTTAATTTTTGGAATTCAACGCCGTCAAAGAATATCTCACAAATTGAAAACTGCAGGATGACTGAATATGTACAATCGCCGCAAACTTCACATAGTTTGTTTTTTTCATAAAATTTTAAAGTTTAGATCACCACCTTACCTCTTCAACAAGCTCTCTTTTAGAAATGATATTCATAACATTAATATTAGACGAAGAGATATTTTCACTATACCACAACACCGCAAGGAAATATTCAAAAGGTCATTCTCTTATAACATTGCTGCCTGTATAAATAAGCTACCCTTTAATGGATCCTTTCAGGTGTAAGTTTTAAAAAAACATTTAAAAAATATTTAATGCGAAATCAGTAAAGTGAAATCTTACCTTTTCCTGTAATTTCTCTATCTTTTTTTTATATTTTTGTTCCTCCCTTTATATATTTTTTTTTTCTCCTCTCATTTCCTAGTCTCCCCTCTCCTTCTGCTCTAGTCTGCCTCTTTTTCGCTCTGTTTTGATTTATTTCCTTTTTAATTTTCCTATGTATTATGTTTTGTCTAGGTATGAATATAAAGCCACATTACATGTATTTATATTTTTCTACTTCTGACGTTATTTATAGGCGGTAGTGGAAGAACAGTTTACTGGCTTCGACAGTAAACTGAACTACTCGCCTTTTATTTACCTTTAGTGTAAATGTAATAATTTATTTTTGTTAATTTTGTGAATTTGGGTAAATAATAAATGCTTTATTATTATTATTATTACTATTATTATTAATAATGATTATTAATAATTATTATTATTAACAATTAACTGTCTACATTATGTGGTGTGTTTATGTTATATTTTATGTTTAATTATAATTGAAATATCTTTTTGTGCAACACGTGTAAAATCGTACATGAATTAACAAGTTGCAAAGGGTTCAAGTTAAGTTTTACTACACTTTATCACCTACTAAAATAAAAACCGTGGGATCGAAGCACTTTCAGAACTTCTGCTCGTTAATGTGATTTAATTAAATTAATTAATTAATTTAATTATCACATAAGTGCATACACTGCAGAATTAACATTATTTTTAGTCAAAACACAACAGGAGATGCACATACCAATCATGAACATAATGAAAATTTAAGTGATAAATGTAACAAGAAAAAACTTAATTTTGTCTCTACCATATACTAATGTTATTACAAAAAATTTTCGCTTTTCCCGATAGATATGTAAGTGCAGGGGCGGACTGGCCAATAAGCTAAGTTGAGCCTGGGAGGCAAACTTTAAGGGACGACGGGAAAATTAAATTATGATGATAAAAGAATAATTAAGCCATTATACACATTTATACATGTAACTAACTGGTTTTAATAAAAAATCAACAACGTTGCATCCCATAAAAAGGGAGGCATCATTACAAAGCCTATAGCGGCAAACAGTAAATTCACCTTTATATATCTTTTCTGATGTAACAATATCTCTTTTCTAAGTTTGATTTAATTTTACAGTAGATAAATGCAGGTAGAAGATGTGGGTAGTCGCTTCGTTGATATAGAAGCACAATATCATTTATAGAAAAAGTGTCAGATAGAAGGTATTATCACATCAGTGATGAATATTACTTAATCTTTGTTTGTATGTTGACTATACTTCGCTAATCAGCAAAGAGGTTCTTCAATGAAAGGAAGTTAACAAAAAATTATATATAACAAACTCTGTGGTACATATTAATTATAATCATCACACATACCTCTAGAGTGTTAATGAAGGCCAATAATCTCCATTATCAGGTTGGCCCTTTATTATCTCTTAATATGGTCATTGAAAATACCTACGAACGATTAATATGTGTGGAAGTTTGAATAATATGATGAGTTGGCGCGTAGTAAATTATACATGGTAAAGGAATTACTGAAGATAATATTTAAAACATGAAATTTACACATCAGACAACGTTTTCTGTAAGAATGATAACATTTTATTTTATATTTCAAAATCTTGTACCCTAACGTTAATATACATAATTTTATTTATATACCGATGTGTTACTGATCTTATATGGGTCTACAGACGACCCCAACCAACTAGCCAACCTTCTCGGTACACTTTGAAAATTGCCATGACAGCTCGTTGAACTGGTCTGCTGGAATTCCAGCATCTTTAAAGCGTACTGACAGTGTTGACTGTAGACCCCTTAAAGAATTACATCCTAAGAGCTTACCAGTAATATTGAAGATGTTGAGTAGATAATAACAATTTCAAGTTCAAGATGGATTAAATACATTTTTTGCCAATTCACTAGTCATGTTTTCGTGCTGTTTGCAGCTGTTTAACATTTTTATTATACCTATGGTGCAATAAAACTGTTAACATAACATGTTAAATTAATATATCGAATGAAAAATGTCTAGGTATATACACGGACAGAAATCATGTTGGCTAATTTTGCACAACGTTGTGGAAAAGTAATTTTTTAACAAAATTGTTTTAAACATTATACTGCACAAGATCATTACTCCAAAAATAAATATCCAATTTGTTTACACAACTGTTCCTATCACTTTTTTAAGACCAATTATGAGTGTAATCTTTCAGATTTTCTTCTATAGAGTATGTGTGCTTAAACCGTTTCTTGTACACAATAACTTAGATTTAAAATTTTTGTTGCTTTTGAATATATTTAAAATAGCATAGTAGAATATTCCTTATTGATATTGGGCCGTATTCATTACACAGGATGATCACCAGAGGCGAATAAACTGCAATGTGTTATATAAACTGTGCTTTATTATAATTTTAAAGCAAAATTATTAGTCTAAGAGCTGGCTACGTGGGGGATCGGGTCACTCGGTGCAGTGTAAATTTTAGCATTTACAGGTTCGATTGTTACCGACATAGCGTGAGGCGGGCCGCCAGAAGGCACCCTGGAAGAATAACGTAAGGGTAGAGGGTTAAATATGCAATTTTTTTGCGTGAATTTTTTCATAAGGTGCAGTGCTGAAAATTTGCAGAGTAATCGGAGATGATACAAGTAAGTACAGAAAAAATTGCCAGAAGG
This sequence comes from Rutpela maculata, assembly GCA_936432065.2. NCBI lineage: Eukaryota > Metazoa > Arthropoda > Insecta > Coleoptera > Cerambycidae > Rutpela > Rutpela maculata. Next base: position 62,073,824 of record OW386287.2, read on the forward strand.
CTAGGTGGAAGATAAAGACCCACCAGAAGGCGCTAATGTTGCGAAAATTTCGCCAATAATTATGTGACTCGGTGCACTTCTGGCAATTTCTATACTTATTCTGTGACTTGAAACTGGATTACCTGCAAAACGCCAGAAGGCTAAGTGGAAGAATAACAAAGATATTAGCGATACTATGTGCGTCGGTGGCCCACTCGATGGATCAATTTTTTTTATATTTGATGTTTTATCTCACTAGGTGCACTTCTGGCGATTTGTCAACATAATTTGGAATATTTCGTGACACCATTGGACAATTGCCAGAAGACAATTAGGAAGATATACATATTTTTAATGCCGTAATTTTATTAATGATAAAATATGACGATTAATTTTATAACTATCAAAATGAAATTATTAAGTTTGATTATTTGTCGAATACAAATATTATATTTGAATTTTCAGTATACCATTATATTACAAATATATTTTATATTACTATATATTTTCATTTACACTTCGAAATTTTCCACTCACAGGCGTTGTCGCCGTTAGCTTTCACAAATCCAGGTATACGGTCTCTTTTCTTTTGAACATCTGCTCTATTGCTATCTCTCTTTTTCTTTCTTTTTCTCTGTCTATCTCACCTCGTCTTATACCCTTATAGATATGTATTTGCCTAGATATTTGTGTTGGAAGGGAGAGTGACGCATTTTAAGGAATGCGAGCGTCAGTTTAGCTTGAGATTTGGAAGCGTATAGACCGTTATTGTCATATATATTTGCGTTTCTGAGCAATAGAAAATGAATTCCAATAAATTCTGCGTGTTCAAATGTGAAAATGTGCCAGATAAAGCATGGCTCTTCACTGAAGAAAAATTACGGCAGTGCCATGAAAAACTGCGTGTTCGTAGAACATTACAAATGAAATACAGCGACATTGATCTTCCCGATTACATCACTGAAGTTCATGGATATCATTCCATTTGTTGTAAAAACTTCATGGCGATTGCAAAGAAATATTTGGAGAAATACGATGAATTGAAAAATCCGAGAACACCGGAGTCATTTGCGAGTGTCTCAGGTAAGTTGAATTCTCCTTGCATAACCATATGTATTTTATGCGTCATATCCACAATCGTGGTCATATCCATCGTTCCTCAGTCAAAATTTTTTTTTTTTATTGAAATTGGTAGCTCCGTCAACATCATCCGGACCACAATCATCAGGAGAAAAAAAATCAACTGACGAAGCCAGTGTCAGTGGCAACGTTGAACGTCCAACGGATAATTCTTCACTCTCTGCAATGTCCGTTGAAGAACAGGAAACAAGTGGTGAGCAGGATGGCAATAGGGTTTGTTTTTTTTTGCAAAAAGGCTCGAAAAATTGCGAATTATCGTGTTGTACCTTTGTATAATTCCATTAATGACGAAAAAGTAAAAAATGATATTTTGATCAACGCTGTTGGCTTGAACGATCGTGATAGTGATAAGTCCGAAGGTAATTTCGAATACAATTTCGATAATATATCAATTTTATTAAATTATTGATTTTATTTTTCAGCTGAAGATGATGACACAATCTATGACAGCGACGAGGACATTGAATTTGACGACATAGAAAGCGACGGTTATTCAACGGAATAATTTTGTACACGATTAATATTAAATTAAAATTGATATTCGTAGCCGATTAGTATTAATATTCGATTAGTATTAAAGATATATATTGTATTAGGAGTAGAAATAAATTTCATTTTGATAGTTATAAAATTAATCGTCATATTTTATCATTAATAAAATTACGGCATTTAAAATATGTATATCTTCCTAATTATCTTCTGGCAATTGTCCAATGGTGTCACGAAATATTCTAAATTATGTTGACAAATCGCCAGAAGTGCACCTAGTGAGATAAAACATCAAATATAAAAAAAATTGATCCATTGAGTGGGCCACCGACGCACATAGTATCGCTAATATCTTTGTTATTCTTCCACTTAGCCTTCTGGCGTTTTGCAGGTAATCCAGTTTCAAGTCACAGAATAAGTATAGAAATTGCCAGAAGTGCACCGAGTGACATAATTATTGGCGAAATTTTCGCAACATTAGCGCCTTCTGGCGGGTCTTTATCTTCCACCTAGCCTTCTGGCAATTTTTTCTGTACTTACTTGTATCATCTCCGATTACTCTGCAAATTTTCAGCACTGCACCTTATGAAAAAATTCACGCAAAAAAATTGCATATTTAACCCTCTACCCTTACGTTATTCTTCCAGGGTGCCTTCTGGCGGCCCGTCTCACGCTATGTCGGTAACAATCGAACCTGTAAATGCTAAAATTTACACTGCACCGAGTGACCCGATCCCCCACGTAGCCAGCTCTCCGTCTATATACTAAAGTTATTGATTAAGCGCACAAAAATAGTAAGATGTAGAATATTTGGAAACTATGATATGATAACTTCCACTGGACATAGATTTTTTTTTTCATATTTGGAACATTTGTGAAACAACATTCTATTGAAATTGGGCCATATATATAATACAAGGTAATCGCCGCAGGCGTGTAAATTGTCATATTGTACTATAACTTTAGAGCCAAGTATTACCAAGTCTCTTGAATAGGCACACAAATTACAAAGATGTATGAAATATTTGAGCTGCGATGCAGTGTGTCTCTCGAGGGGTAAACTACTGGTAAAATTTTAAACACCTAATACCTTTTCTAGAAAAAATACCCTTTATTTCCTCTTAATTCCTTGTAATTCCCCTAATTCCTTTAATGCCTGTAATATCTTTATTTCCTCCCAATACTTTAATTAATATCCCCAATTCTCCGTAATACTTCCTGCAATAGCCATAATTCCTTGTAATAACTTAATACTTTCAGTACAGTTATGCCGATTTCTCGTTACGGGCATGAACTTGTTTACTACCTAGTAGATAACATATTTGCTTTGTCTTAAATGTTATACCTATTATATGAATAAAATAAAATTAAAGACTGATTTCGAGATGTAGTACAGTATCTAACAGAAATATGCAAAACTTCGGAATAGTCATATTGAACGGATTTCGTTCATTTTTGGCAGTATAATAGTAAATGCTTTACAGAAAAGTTCCTATATTGTGCGGGGGCTTGCTAATTTATAGGGGGTCGATGCCACCCCCTCTCAGGGGGTGGCACTTAAAAAGTATATATACTTATTGGAGCTAAAGTAGAATCAAATTATAAGAAGAAAAGGTTCTATGCAATTTTTCACATAAATTGATAGTTTTTAAGTTATAACGACTTCAAAATTCGATTTTGGCTTAAAAAAAAGGTATTTCCAAACGGCTTTCGTCAAGTATTACTTTATCGAAAAAAATGTTACAGAACAATTATAGAAAGTACAAACTGGGAATTAATTATATTTTTTGTTTATTGATGTAGGATTAATAATTTCGGAGATATTTAAGTTTACATTTGGCATCCAAGTGTTCATAAGATAATTATTTAGAAGGAGAGTTAAATATCTCAGAAACTGTGACACCTACGTCAAGGATGCTAATAGGTAGAATAATAGGTTATTAATTAAGCTTTCAATTGTTTTTTTATTTGTTTCTGTAGCATAAAAAACAAAGAAGTTGTGACCGAAGCAATATGCGTCTACACATTTTTTTAATAACAAGGTGGCCATTTTGTTACTGTAATTAGCCAGTAATTAAAAAAAAAGGAATTTCAAACACTGTTTCTCATTAATAGAATAGCATGATGTAAATGCTCAAATTTTTGGTTTGTATACAGCACTTGCTTTAGGAGAAAATACAGTTTAAACTATAAATGTATTTTCGATAAAACGTAATTTTTTTTTCCTTTTCCAAATATCTCAATAAATATAAGTTTTATTGAAAAATGTTACTGTACTAATGGATATCATATATTTTTTTTGTAAAACTTGTTTTAAAAAGTGTTGTGAGATTTAGAATTTATTGGGCTATTCAATACGTGTGCAATTAATAAAGAAACAAATGAAGAAATAAAAAATGTTTATTATAAAGAAACAAGTAACATAGTAAAAAACTTTAATACAAAATAAGCTTGATTAAATTCCTATAGAACATATTAATGAAAAGATTTTATACATTTTACTATTTTATATAACCAGATTAATGAAAAGTTATAGCAAACTTTGTTTCTGTAATTTACACTGTTTCTCTATACTAATTTTGTCCGCTATTTTTAACTGAAATAGATCAGAGCCAATTAAATTTATAGGTCCATAGAAGATAAATTTTTCCTTCTCCACTTCAGTGTCTTGATTTTGGCCAAACAAAATAGTCTAATTCCTGGTTCAGGAATTTGATTTTTAATATCCTTTATTTTTTATCTCAGCTACTCTTCCAATATACCATCTTTCATCATAAAAGACAGCATGTTTTTCTAGTTTTTCCCGAGGTTTTCGATTTCAGAATCTGATGATTCACAATGATAATCATCGCTTTAATCATTCAACAGTTCTTTTGGTAACTCAGATTCTGAACTCTCTTCTGAACTAATTTCAACGAGGGTTTCTAATTTTATTTTTTTCTTTACTTTGTTTGATTTGAGTTTATTGCATTTCCTCTTCTTTTTATTCTTGATTTTATTCGGTACAAAAAATCTTCTCAATCGATCAGTGCTTGCTTTGCCTTCACTTTGATCTAAAATCCAGCAGTATGACGATTTATTTACCACTCAGGATTCATTCTCCCCCGAGATGATTTTAAAGTAAAGGCTTGTTTCTGTGACTTATTTTACCTTATGCGAAAAATCTTTTAAAGGGGGCCTTTTTTGAAAGTGTCTTTAGGTGTTGCTTCCATTAGTTCATCCGACTCTCCATTCAAATTATCCACCACAAAGGCTCTTGTGGTTCTTTTGCCATCAATTAGCGATGCATCAATCTCCTCATAATCTTCTATCTCGTGTCCTATATCATCGGAAGGAGTATCAGCATTGGTATTATTTTCATTGTTAGCTAAACTGCGAACGTCTAGTGAGGGGCATTCGAAGAGGCACCCAAATTCTTCAAAAGTGATTCCTAGTTTTTGTAGTCCTTCAAACGCATTTTTCATTGCATCATCAATCGTGATTTCAATTTCCGTTAACGAAATATCTAGAATTCTTTCTTCTATTATTACTTGCTGATATTTCTGCAAGTGTTTCTCTCTTGGAAATATAAATGTCCTCTTCAAATTGTTCAAGATGTCATTTATAGCTTTTATCTGAAACGTTCGGTAGAGAATGCCTTGTAAACTGTAGATTCAGATTGTAAATTGAAGATTCAGAGAAAGTAATACCTCATAATCAACGAAACTACGTCTAACGCAAGATAACGTTTTTAACACAACATAGCCCCATTTCAATTCTGATGTAGATGAGTGCATGAGAAAATCTCATTTATTACCTTTAATCCCCTCCTAATACTTTTTATTTCCCCTTAATCCCGTTCTAATACCTCGTAATAACATTTAATTCCTTCAAATTCTTCAGTAATTCTCTTAATACTTAATAATTCCTCTTAATATCGCCGAAATACTTAAATTCCTTCCTAATTTCTCTGATGTGCACACTATTTCTCACAGCGGTTTGCCTCTCAGTGTCTCTCAAGTTTGAACGAACTTACGTAGGTTATGTGATATATCAATAACACTTTAAAATGTTAATTGTGATATTTTTAGAAGATTATTAGGAAACAAACCAAAGTTGCAGCATGGCGTTGCCAACTTGATATCTATTAAACATGATAATTTTTGCTAGTTTTAAAGTGTATTAAATTTGGAACATATGTGAAATATGAAATAGCATGGTAGAGCATCTCATAATGAAATTGTGTCATATTAATCACATAGAGTGATTGGAAGATGATAAATTGTCATGTTTTAGATAAAACATACTTTATTACAATTTAGGACAAAAGTCGCGGTAGACCACGTCCAACGGCAACTGTTAACTGTTAACTTATTACCATTTATTTAAAATCAAACGTAAATATTATTTTTTTTAATTCGTCACTGTGGATCATAAAGATCAAGAGAGATACTGCTTAATAAAATTCAGTATTGTATTTTTCATTCTTAGTAAAAGAATATTCGCTTACTTTTCAGGATAGAAATGTAAATATTGTGCAAGAACATTCTCTTATTTATAGGACAGCAAATAAAATAATCACGGGTCATATTTCTTACCATCTCTCATATTTATATCAATACATACCCACGTTGCATCCGCAGAGAGAAACAATACGATTTGAAACAGTTCGTGGTGAAGCACTGAACTTTATTTTTCATCTCATCCCCTATATATTTAACAGAAATGACAGTTACATAGGAGGGAAAGACTTTACGAGCGATATTTTCAACCGACCTTTTTCAGAGCCCTCAGGACTGTTAAATATTTCAAACTACAAACTTTGGACATAGAATATGGTGACACGCTTTCACGATTATTTTTTTTATGTATCTTTAACTTAAAGATTAAATTTTCATTAGCTGGCAAAATATTATGGTACATCCAGATTAAAAACAAAAACAAACACAGTTAACAGTAGTCTGATACATAATAAAATATATTAATTATATATTGGCAGTTTGTTATACTAGATATATAAGTAAGTTACATAGATTTTTTTTAAATCAAACCGAACCGCCTTCAAAAAATATATTTAAAAAGTAAGAAATAAAATTTCACTCAGATTTACAAATACCTATATATCTATTAGTGGCAAACAGCAAAGAAACTGTACCATTTTAACTAATATCAATTTAAAATCGGTGCAAAACGTATTTTTGAAATTAAATATTTTTGCACAGATTTCAAATTGATGTTAAGTAATAAGGTACAATTTCTTGCTACTTTCCACTAATCGGTAGACAGGTATTTGTAAAACTGAGTGAAATTTTATTTCTTATTTCTTAGAAATATTTTTTTAAGGCATGTCAAAACAAAAGTTAAGGCCTTTGGTTTTTGTACACACTAATTCACAATTTTATTTTTTCACCTTCTTTAATAATGAGGTGGGGGTGGCCGCTTAATCTATTTAAAAAGCCGCTGCCCAAGGAATCACTACTTCCACATCCAGATTTTCTATCTAAGTCACTCACAACGAAAAAATTTTGTATGTGGAAATAATTGTATATGGAACTTTAATAATATAATATTTGAAATGCTTTACCCCAAAAACCCATAAAGCGATACCCCATATCGGTAGTGGGGTGGGGGTGCTGATAGAGTGGTGGTAGTGGGGGTGGATGAAGTAAAAAAATATTTTGAGGTTTCTGGTTCTTGTACACACACTAAATAACAATTTTGGCTTACCTTCTCTTGTATATACTAAATACCAATTTTATGGACTCTTACCTGCTTGATTTACGCATTTACCCCAAATTTACCCCAAATTTACCCCAATTTATCCCCCAACCCTTCGACGGAACAAGATGAAAATATAATCTAGTTCCAGATCTCGTTAAAGTGCATATGTGCACATTTCAAGTCAATATCTTAAACGGTTCCAGAGTAAACGTGCGCACAAAAAAAAGTTACAGACCGACAGACAGACAATTTTTTTTGCTCATACTTCTCAAATCTAAGCCTATTTGAACAATAAAAATTTAAAAATTTTTTTTTGTCGATACTATACTTCCACTGGATGTGGAAGTAAACAAATTATCATTATTATATCGAGAACTAAGTTTTTAATTGATATCACCGACGAGCGACTTCGCCAAATTTTCGAATATAAATTTTTTTTTCCAATTTTTATTCACCTTACAGTAGATGTAGCTTGATAGAATGACGAAATTGAACGTATTTCTTTGACGGGGCTGAAGAAGAGCTAATTTGCAGTGTGTTTCTAGATAACCCAGTATCAATTTTTTGAAAAAATTCTCTATTTTTAACCAAAAGATTAAATAAAACAAAAAAAAAATACTTATTTTTGGGCACTTATTTCGGTGTTTTCTGATAGCTAACAAATCAGCGAACGATCTTTAAAAAAATAATCGCCAAAATTACCTAACATTGGAAGTAGCGGGACTAAATTCATACATGAAGATAAAAGAAATTGTAATCTTAGTTTACGTGGAAGTGATTGTCTGAAAAAAAAAATTGTATGACACTTACCGTACACATTGCTTAAATGACTTCCTTGTATAATTAGCTATCCAATAAGGTACAAATGTTGTCAAAAATCATACGCATTTGGAAGGAAGTTGCAATAAAAAGCTCAGGTAGCGCGTTGTAAAGAGTGATCGCAAAATTCGTCTCTTTTTGTGTAGTGCGAAGGAAAGATGCAAAATTGATCCCGTTGGTCTCAAATTAATCTTTGGGAAATTCTAAGGAGAGCATATCTTCTCGTTTCGCGAAAAAACGCGGAAATCACCCCCATTTAAGGGTTCAAAATGTTTAAACAATAAATATTTAAAAAAATAAACCAGATATAATTCTGATTTTAATAATAATTGCAGCAAAATAAATCTTGGGTAACGAGCATGAACCCCCACTGCACTATGCGCAATAGGAAAGCACCCCCTAAAAAAGGGGTCGAAAATTAATAATTACGAAAAATTAATCAAAAATAAGCACTTGGACTGTAAAATGATATACACGTCTTCAAAAGGAGGCGACCACCCTTGCCATGTTTGGTGGTCAGATTCTTATAAATACTAGATAAGCTCTTGCACACTTACTGTCTGTTGTATGTTAAACCAATAAATGATATCACTTGAACTTTTGCATTTTTTTTATTGAATGATTAACTTTAAGAGGATTAGGTCCATACTGTATGAACGGAATGCTCAAAGCACCCACACCTCTGATACTCAGGACATCGATCAAAGTAATTAGGATATAAAGAATGAATATAATGAATCCATACACATTGTTAAATATAAGACCCGTGCATCGTAAAAAGGTGGAGTACTTAGAGAGAGCAGTTAGCAATTCACGGTAAATACTTTTATCACAGTACTCCGGTTTTAGATCGTCTCTAGGAACTTAACCGAACCCCACTGAGAGTAGAAATCAATCATCAAAAGAGGGAGCACGGCTGGCGCCCTTAATGAAATAAATACGTTCTTCAGATGACGGTGGTGAGTTCTTCTACGTTATTTACCTTCAGTTTGAGTTTCATATGTGGTAGATTGCATTGTCGGGAGTGGTTGCTGTGTCATTATCTATGTGTACCTGCCCTATGGATGGACTGAGACAAGACATTAATGGAAATAAAATTTTAAAAAAACTGACGCGACCAAACGCCTAGCAGAAAACCGCGACAGATGTCGTGCAACAAACAGAAAGCAATTAATAGAATACAAAACCTGTGTCTGGACATTGTGAACGAGAGCATGAAAGTTCTAATGCTTGTTTATGCCAACCAAAGCTCCACTATTTCGAAAACTATTAAATTTAAAGAAAAATGCAAAGAAAATGAAACTTGCATTTATTGGCGAATTTTAATAGCCCTTAGGGTACGGGTCAGCGTTATCTAATTGAGCAGAAATTATCTACAACTCTTTTTTTAGGTAATTGAAACTGCTTTAGTCGGTAAGACTGTCAATAAGTTGTAAAAGAAAAATATCGTCAAACATAGCTAAGGACTACCCTAACAGAGCGGGAGCCCGCCGACTACTAATTGTACGTCATAAATCTAGTGTCAAAATGTGTGAATTATTGCTAATTTGGGATGGTAGAGCACATAAATGTCCATGTCAGCCCTTTTTTTTTTGGTATAGGGCCCCAAATGTGTAAGAAATATGACTTGTAAAATTTAAAAAAACAGCCACAAAAAGTCACAGGTTTACGCATGGGGGTTTGGAGGGATTTCTTAATTTACCCCAAAAAATCATGAATCCAGATTCCCATTCATTTTGGGTGGTACAAGGAGGCGCTATGCTCGCCCAATTTTGAAAAAAAGTCAGGTAAAAAAATGGCAATCAGGAACTTCGTAAATATGAACTTACTGAGTGTGAAAATATATTCATGAAAAGTGGTACGACAGCCTTGCCATTCACTATAATTGATGGCGTACCGGAGCTTGCTACCGCATGTAACAGTTACTCATAATTCGATAAAAATCATAAATTTACGACTGGCAATCAGATACTTGGTAAGTATGAACCTCCTGAGTGCGAAAATACATTTGCCATTTTTGAAAAGTGGTGCGAAGGTTTAGCCTTTCACGATAATTGACGGCGTATCGGCTCTTCCTACCGCATGTACTAGTTACCCTTGTAATGCGATGAGTATCATAAATTTACGACTGGCAATCAGATTCTTGGTAAATATGAACCTCCTGATTGCGAAAATACGCGCGCCATCTTTGACAAGTGGTGCAAGTGTCTTGCCTTTCATGATAATTGACCGCGTATCGGAGCTTCCTACCGCATGTAATAGTTACTCGTATAATTTGATGAATATCATTTTACGAGTGGCAATCACCTTTGAAAAGTGGTGCGAATATCTTGCCATTCGCGGTAATTGATGGCGTATCGGAGTTTCCTATCGCATACAACGTGATCTACCATGACATGCGGAAAATTTAACAGTAGGTTGTCCCCACCGAAAGGAGTTAAAAAAATGAAAAATTAAAAAAAAATTACCAAAAAAATTACCTTATTTTTTTGTAGAAATGCACCTCCAATGGCTAACTAATCTAACGTAACGCGGTACAACCATATCACTTTATCAGACTTGGGATTGACACTACTGACAGCAAAGCTGAATAAGATAGAAGTGACTTTTTGGTTTTAATCAAATCACACTACAAAAATAGCGAAATAAATCGAAATAAATCGAAGACATTGAGAGAGATATACAAGATATACAAGATATTTAGTTAAACCGGTCAATGACACGTCACGCCGCGGTGTCCCTGGAAATCCAATTATCTTCAAAGCGTACCGACAATGTTGGCTCCCTGCCGCTGGATCGTGTGTAGACCCCTTTTTTGATCTCGCCGGCCGGTTTCACTTCTTATGCCAATTAAGGAAATGTAAACAACTCGAATACGTTCTTTCACAAGTAAGTTCGTCGACCTATTCAGGAGTAGGTCAGGACTTACTCAACATCAGTAGTGTATCTTCGCAAATTTACTAATAATTTAATATACTAAATTACCTCAGAATCCTCTAAAATTTTGCATTTCTTGGTAGATCACGCTGTATTCGATGAATATCATAAATATAACACTTTTCAAAGATGATGAATGTATTTTCGCTCTCAGGAGATTCATACTTACCAAGTTTCTGATTGCTAGTTAGTAGAGAGGCCAAATGAAAAAAAAATTATTTTCGTAGGACTGAAATGGTTTATACCGACAAGTGGTATTGTCGTAATCAGTGTGGTCTGCTGATCATCAAAATGCATGTTGTCGCTTCCTAAAGTGGTGGAGTGGGTACCTATGACGTCACAAAGATGGCGCCTCCTGATGTTAGATTTTCTCTCTTATTTCGATAACTATTTATCTGATTTAAACAAAATATATTCAAATGGTAGGTAGGTAGGTATTTCAATGCCTAACAAAAAATGTTAAGCAAATTTTGTTGTAAATATTTAATAAAAAGAAATATTTAACATAAACTTGTTTTTCATACAAATTATTTTTATTTATTTCCAAAACGGAATATAATAATTATATTTAGACAAAATTCAGATATAAAAAATTTTGCTCATTTCTGCACTATACAGTTAAAACTCCCGACGCCATTTTCTCAATAACCGAAAGCGATATTTGAATTCTGTAAAAGGTATCTACTAGAATATATAAATGACTTCAGTTTTGAGTAAAAATCGTTATTTTACACATTGAGTTATAGATGGCGTTGCCATGGAAAGAAATTTTTCGATCGCAGGAACGATGAAATGAGATGGAAAATTATATTTTGAGCAACTTTTATAATACGAACAATTTTCGAAAAATCACTGGTTCTCGCGATATTTGAACTTCAATATAATTTTTTAGAATATAAAAATCGTCATAACTTTTTTAAAATACATTTTAGACAATAAGTCCTTTGGGACATTTTTCATAGTGAATCAGGCTCATTTAGATGGTAATGAAACATTTATTTCAAAACACAATTTTTTTTTTTTCAAGTAAAACATTGGGGCTGTAACTGCTATTTGGAAATTAAAGATTTTGACATTTTTGTTTATTGTGTATTGTCTAATTTTTGCGTCATGTTTGTGTTGTATGTTCTACTAAATTTTACACTATAAATTGTAGACATATAAAAAAAATGGAATTTTTGTTACTTGAAAAATTATATTGAAGTTCAAATATCTCGAAAACCAGTAATTTTTCGAAAATTGTTCATATTAAAAAAGTCGCTTAGAATATAATTCTTTATCTCATGCAACTCATTTCATCGTTCCTGCGATCGAAAAATTTCTTTGCATCGCAACGTCATCTATACCTCAATGTGTAAAATAACGATTTTTACTCAAAACTGAAGTTATTTATATTTATATATTCTATATTCTAGTAGATACCTTTTACACAATTCAAATACCGCTTTTGGTTATCGAGAAAATGGCGCCGGGAGTTTTAAGTGGGACACCCTGTATATAAAAAAATGGAATTCGGATGAATAATAACAAAATTATAACAAATGAACTGAGATACAATGTTAAGAACAAAAGTTACTATCCATGGTCATAAATAAAGTCTTCTCTTGTCGCACTACAATATGCTACTGCTATTGCAGTAAATCAACATCCTCTTGAGTTTCATAATTGTACTGATTAAAGCACTGCACACCTACATGGCAAATATCTTCCATGCAATTTTGTTTTTGATCAGCACATCTACAACGGGACATCCTGCAACCTGTCTTGCAATTACATGAAATCAGTTCCAAATTTTCAAGAGAAATAGGCTCCTGCAATGATGCTATGGGACTTAGTTGCCCATTCTCTAATTTCCAACCCTTACCAATAGGCCGAGGTAAGTTTTGAATAGGTAAAATAGCGGTATACCAAGCAAACTAAAAAGTACTTGATATCTCACACACGCACGTACACGTACATATGTTCAGTATTATCACTTGTAGGCGACTGGCCGGGCAGGCCAATGCAAACGACGTCGCGTCGGTTAACCGGGCGCGGGTAGAGGGTAGCGGCTCGCTTAAAATGGCCACAATTGCGTTATTTTTTTTGCAATTTGGAAAGCTCAAAGTTTTAAATGTACTTTAAAAATGTAGCAATTTTTTTATTGCTCGAGTTTTGGTCAAATTCAGATATTAATTGCGTTATTACACATTAAACTTACTGAGAATTTGTTTCTATTTTAAAGTTAGTTTTTTAAATATATATTTTTTAATTTAATATTTACAATAAAATGGTTTAACATTTTTTGTTAGGCATTAAAATACCTAGCAGTTGACATCTACTTTGTTTAAATCGGATGAATAGTTATCGAAATAGTAGACAAAATCTAACATCAGGAGGCGCCATCTTTATGACGTCATAGGTACTCACTCCACCACTTTAGAAAGCGACAACATGCATTTTGATGATCAGTGGACCACACTGATTACGACAATATCACTTGTCGGTATAAACCTTCTCGGTCCTACGAAAATCGTTATTATGCTAGTTTCTTGAACTTGGCCTCTTTACTAAGTCGTAAATTTATGACACTCATCGAATTACAGAGTAACTAGTACATGCGGTAAAAAGCTCTACGCCATCAACTATCGTGAATGACCTTCGCACCATTTTTCAAAGATGGCGAGTGTATTTTTGAACTCAGGAGGATCATACTTTGCCAGTCGTAAATTTATGATATTCATCGAATTACACAGGTAAATAGTATATGCGTTGGGAATTCTGGTACGCCATCAATTATCCTGAATGGCAGGGCTGTCGTACCACTTTTCAGAGAAGGCGAATATATTTTTACACTCGCTAGGTTCATACTTACCAAGTTCTTGATTGCCATTCATAAACTTATCAATTTTTTACCTGATTTCTTTTTTAAAAATTGGGCGAACGTAGGGCCTCCCTGTACCACACAAAATGAATGGGAGTCTGGATTCATGACTATTGGAGTCAATTAAGAAATCTCTCCAACCACCATGCGCAAACCTATAACATTTTGTGGCTGTATTTTTTAAATTTTACATCATATTTCTTACACATTTGGGGTCCTGCTGCGCCTCTGTAGCAAATAAAGGGGCTGGCATGTACATTTATGTGCTCTACCACCCCAAATTAACAACCATTCATACATTTTGGGACTAAACTTATGACACACAGTTAGTGGTCGGCGAGCTCCTGGTCTATAACGTATATCCAAGAAAAGTGTTAATTAGATATTTTAGTCCAATCGACAACGCCCAACTGAAACTTTTCTGATTGTTAATATAAAGTTAATATAGTTAATATAAAGTTAATAAAAATTGAATGCACTTTGATTAATTTGTAACACTACTACATTTGAAACATATAATACTCAATTTCTACAGGGATAATTTATTTATCAACTATGAAGCGAATTTACAATTTTTGTTGCCAAATAATAAATTAAATAATAAGTTAATTTCCACTTTCTAGGCCATATTTGACACAGATAACGTTGAAGTTTGAACGTATAAGTAGGTACCAACTTTCGGCAAGTTTAAACCCAATTAAAGCTACCGGGTACATAAATACATATTTACTGGTATATGTGGGTAGGTGATATATTGCGGAGGCGTAGGTAGAGTCGTGGGTCTATTAATAAATAAAGTAACCAATGTAAATAGTTTCACAACCCTCATTATACGACACCGTGTCTATTAACGTTTCCCACACAGCTGCCAGAATGTAGATGTTGATTGTTTTAGGGGTAATAGTGGAAAATACAATTAAAGTGACAGAAACTTAATGAAAATGTCTACTTGTTTATACTGAGAAAAATAGGTCATACAATTTTTAAAAATGTTCCTATTTTTAACGAAAAATGTTGTAAAGTATACGAAATTCTTACGTGCTCTTCGAAATTCTGCTTTAACGTAATGATATAACGATATCACGATATAACGATATAATGATATCACTTTTTCCTAGAGTACTTCGTAAAAACAAAAGTATCTACTCTATGCACCTCTCGTCAAATATTGACGTGTTTAGTCCAAATAATTATTTTATTCATTTAGTGACCATCACTAAAACTAAAATAGGTTTCTTCTTTAGCAATTGTGTTAACTACATATCAAATATTATTGTTTTCCATAACATTTTTTCCTTAATTATTCTTTAAGGTGTTCAGCCTCTATATTTTTCGCTCAAAATATACCAGATTCTTTCCATGGCAGTAAGCCTTATTTTCCTGCCGAATATTATTTTTATCAGTCAAATGTTTTTAAATATAGAGCCAAGAGACCGACCGACAGACGGGCTGTATTATTGAATTGCAATGCTCAAATTTTCATAATCTGCAGCTAAAATGTGAAAATCCTAAGTAATCTGAAACAGTGAATTTTTCACTATTACAATGGTTCTCTTCGGTAAGTGAGGAAAATTAAAAAATTGTAAAATTATTAGCAAAAATCTCTCCTCTCTATTTGACACTTTCTGTTCATTAATTATCTTATTCCTTTTAGTGATCACTTTGTATATTGTTTTAACAAAATTTCATCAGATTTTCCTTGTCAACCACATTCCAGATATTATTTTCCTGTCGTTTTATTTTTTTAAAGTATCGGACATTTATATTTCTTATTAAAAGTTGTCAGTTAGTTAAGTTTGTTAGAAAGTTAAATAACAGTGTTACACAGTTCCGTTGTATGATTGACCTTTTGAAATGACTGTTTTATTTACAATTAAAACAATTTAATACTTGATTTTAATTAAAACTAACGGTAAAAATTTCTGTGACTAATCGAACCTGTTCTCGGAGGCCAAAACACTTTCCAAAAAAAAAAAAAAAAGAAGGTCTCTTTCTTGACAATAAAATGAACTACTTGCCAAATATTATTTTTATCCATCAAATGGGTTTTTAAATGTGACGCCAACACCGGACAGGCAGACGCCCGACAGATATACAGACAGACTAAGTAATAACGGAATGGAAAACACTAATTTTCGTATATGCATAATCTGAAACATGATGATATGGAGACATTTCTTCACCTTTACAATTAGCTACAAATAATATTTTCCCTAATCAAAACTTTCTTCGTTGTTATCATCGCCATATATTCTAAACAAATCATTAGAAAATAATTGACTAACGCAATGCAATGTAATTCAACATGACCAAAATATGCACCATATAAACGATAAAAAATTGTCATATTCAGTTAAATTATTAATGGGCTGTGTATAAGATTGGTCACAAGCAACAAAACATCCATAATATTAAAAAATAAACAAGTAACAAATAAACAATTGCCGTCATCTAAAATGGGAATAATATGTCGTTCCATGATGAAAACTCTGTATGATTTACTCGAATTTCTTCGGTCAACTGCGGTCTCTACATGAGAACTTTGATGTAGTGGGGGCTATCGGTACATTATAGTTCGACCACTGAGGTTAATTTATTTATTTCAACTTCTATTTCGTTTTTATGTATGAAAACGGCTTATGTTTTAAATATACAGATGACCCACCCTTTATAATACATAAAATTTTAATTATACGTTTATAAAACTTCTATGATATTTGTGAATATGATGGAGACAATTGAAAACATTTTTCTACAGAAAAACATATCAGGCAAAAGGTTCGACTTGTGCTTCTCGAGCGAGCGGACCCGTCCGAAACACGCTCCCATTTAACATCAGATAAAAGACCGCTAAATTTGATAAAACTTAGGTGAATTTATAGCCCAAAACATTCCGCGTAAATTGATAATGTGATAACAAAAGAACAAAGTTGAAATAGAATTAATATTTGAAAATAACTAATACAGAGTTATTTAGTGGCAGAACCGACCAGTGCAGTGTTATGCATAAAGAAACAAGCTTAAAGGTCCAGGCAGTAAATAACGGGAATATAAGCTAAATATACCCATTTTCATTTTTAAAGTACCTACCCGCCACCCAAGTTTATTTATCCAAGTTTATTTATGCCTTAATGACTAACATGAAGTGTCTGCCGCAAAACCATCGCAGTGTTTTTTAGGTCCAAATTCTAGCTATATACAAAGTGTAAAAGACATAATTTTAAAGTGTTAAGTGACTGACATAATTTGTATTTGTATTAAAAAGAGTGTGTTTTGGTGGTGCCTATTCTGCATTATAAATGCTGTAATAAACTGCCGTGGGGCTGATTCAAATGACTTTCTTAGAAAATCTGAGAAGTGATTGAAAATATCTACAGCTGTCACTATAAATTTATGGCATTATTGAAGTGTATTATTCCTTAAGATAAACAGGGTTTCTTAGATAAACAAGCCGTGACTTGGGTAATAAATGAACAACCATACAACCATAGCAGAGGCGTACTATTGGTAAAATATGCCGGGGCGCTGCACCTCTTGCAGTTCAATGGAAATGCACAGATTTTCCTAGGAAATGGTATCTATACACAAGAATGATGGATCGAAGACAGAACGTAGGAACGAAAGATCACATAGTAGGCACAGAAACGGGGGAACGAGCCAGGGGCGTCAAAGCGGGGGGGGAGGATACAGAAGAAGTGACAACACATACACGAGAAGAGGCATACCACAGCAACAATGGAGATAAAATGGAGGAAGAAGAGAAAGCAAAAAAGGAACGAAAACAAATACCGGACTATATACACACAACATAGATTATTCCACCCCGTTCAAGCTAGCAGCTATCAAAGAACCGGAATCCTGTTAAAATTAACACAGCATCAACAAGGAAAAGACAGAGGCGTTCATCGGAGACCTGAGAAAAGACGGTTATTGGGGTGGGCAGGAGACGATAGCAGCAACAGCAAACTTGAAGAGGAGGACAAAAATAATACACCAGGAGGAGGGAGAAATCATAACTTTTCACCTCAACAACCAACAAGTAGACGACAACACGCCAATCGAGACTGTGTACAGGAAGCAGGGAAACAACAGTGATAACCAGACCTAGGTACAGCCTTTTTGGTGTAATGCAATAGAACAAGTCAAAAAGAGAAGATAATGGAAGGGAAGAGAAGCATCTCAGATAGGGATTGTTGATCTTTGACTTTTGTTGATGTCTGGTTTAACAGGAGTATGTTTTATGAAACTGCATGTTCTTTACGCTGTGGGTGTAATACAGTATTGAAAATCTAATTTCAAATTTTTTCTTAGGTAAAGTATCAAGTGATGTTTTTCAGGCCAAAATTGTGCTCGTTGCTAAGTGAAAAATTCTACATTAAATTCTTCACTAAAAACAGGGAGACCAGGTTACACGCGGAAAACAACAACCGAGAAGATTATGAACAAACTACCAAACATAGGAAAATAAAATGAATTCCACAAAAAAAAATCGCAGTAATATGTACTCTACCAGAACCAGAATCCGAGGAATCAGAAGACTTAGAAGAAGAAGAAGGTTTGTAGAAGCAGAAATACAAAAAGAGGAGCACAAACATGCCACATCATGACACAATGTGGCTACGCATTTCACATATACCTACAGCTATATACTCTACCAGAAGCATAAACATTAAATATCACGAACACAACGCGGCAACGCATTTCAAAAACAACTTCACTGCCAATCCCACACTCCTGTACCATGCGTCATGTGGCTCTCGCTGCTGACAACAAGCATGACCCAAGTCCAACCCAGCATCGCAAATCGAGAAATCAGAAGACTCCGAAGAAGAAGGCGAACCAAAAACACAAAAAAGGGAGCTTAAACGCTTCCTCACGAAACAATGCGGTAACGCATCTCACAAATACCTACACCTCCCATCCCACATTCCTTTACCATGCGCCATGTGGCACTCGCTGCTGGCAACAAGCATGACCTCAGTCCAACCCAGCGTGGACGTAGCAGGCCCAGCCGTATAATCCTTGGGAGTGGCAGAAATGCCTACCGCACGCTGGTAAATCAATCAATCAAGAAAAACATATCAGGCAAAAAATAAATTAAAACGAATATAAGTCGAAGTCTGGCGTAGCTGACTGCAGATACCTGTTTAATTAATATTTTGTTCAAATACGGTAGAATGAACTTTTATGTGGAGCCTCCGAAATTACGCACTCACTCAATATCTTTTTATTTTTACTGTTCAAATAGGTATTCACAGTGCGACTAGAATGCTTCATCGTTTCGTAATGCTTTCATGTTTCTGTTTTATATCATAAATAATCCTAATGTAAACGGTTTTATAATGTATATATAATTGTAAAGTTGTAGTACGTATCCTGTAATTTAGTGGATTTTGTGAATCGGAAAAGACCCGAAAAACCCCACGGTCAGTAAACTATACGGTTCTCTCGATCAGCAGCTTTTAGACGAGAGAGACGCGCGGAGCGGGGAATCGAATGAAAGAGACAGACATATCTGATTTCCGTGCAAAACACAGAGACAAAGATGCCCGTAGTGTCTACAGCTGACGTAGGCTGTAGACCCTACCGGAATCTTTGTCTCTGTCTTTTGTACGGAAATCTGATGTCTGTCTCTTTCATTCGATTCCCCTCTCCCCGCGACTCTCTCGTCTTAAAGCTGCTGATCGAGGTAACCGTATAGTTTATTGACCATGGAAAAACCCGACTATTGTCTGATGCAACCAATGTAGTCCCCCCCCCCCCCCGTTTTCGAGGATGCTCAACACTGTGATGGTGGCAGAATTTCTCGTAGCCCACAAACGGCCAAAAACCATCCCCAAACGGGGTCAAACGCGTATTGATCATAGTTCACGGAATTATTGAACTTATTGATCCCCCGTTTTCGAGCATTCCAATTATGGGGAGGACCATGGGACGCATGCCTGACACCCGCCCACTTCCTCAACGGCCAATAACCACCCTCCAAAAGGGTGAAAGTGCGCCCTCATCATACCACTAGACAAAAAGATTTCCCTCCCATTTTCAAGCATGCCGAACATGGAGAGGACCACGAATCGAGTGCTTGACACCCGTTCACCCCCTCAATTGCAAAAAAATACCCCTTCACATTTTCATAATGAGTGTAACTGCATGGGTTCAAAGAATGTAAAAAATAAATTTTAAATAAAAAAATATATTTATTGTTTTAATTTTTTTTTTATAGTCATAGTATTTTATAATGTAAAAAAAGCCAGCGTAACAATATATGCAGTAATTGTTTGCGTCAATAAAAATATTTATTTAAGCTTTGTCTGGGGGTATGCTGAGAACGCACTCTCACCTTTGTAGTATTGGCCATTCACGGGGGTGGGTCACCCCGGGAAGGAATTTCACCATCAACACGGTGTTCAGCATCCTCAAAAACGGAGGATCACCAAGTAAGAGTCCCTCAAGCAATTATAATACGCGTTAACCCCCGTTTGGGGATGGTTTTTGGCTGTTTGCAGGTGTAACCAACCCCCACGAGAAATCTGCCAATAACACGGTGTTTAGCATCCTCGAAAACGGGCGGGGAACTAATGTGGTTGCATCAAATAGTCGGGTTTTCGTCAGACTCACATAATCTCTAGCAATCGCCTTGTATAACGCATATCATCTAATTTCATGCTATTTCACAAATGTTCCAAATTTCAAATAGTAATTTCAAATATAATACAAGTTATCATGTTTACAGTCTACAAACACAAATATATAATAATATATGCGATATACATATAGATATCGATAACTTACTCCTTCGCTTAACAAATGGAAGTACTGTAATCGCGAAAAAAAATAACTCTCCGAGATATCTTCGAATTTTCACGTTTCAGGCTATGCAGATTACGAGAACGAATGATTTTAATTATTGTTGATACCATTACTGAGTAGGAAATCTGATATATTTTTAGTAAATATATACAGAGTAGTCTCTTTAATAAAATAATTAATAAAAAAACCACGGAGGAAAATAATATTTGGAATGTCGTGGTTACTATTGCCAGGACGAAATTTGATATTGTTTTAGTAAAAACAATATACATAGTGGTTATCCAACAGAAAAAAAATTAATAGATACAGGTTGCCAAACGCAGATAGTCGGGGAGCCCTCCCTAGCTGTACGTGCACCCATCCCCCCGATCCTTGGGGATAATATTTTGCATAAAGATTAAAGCCTAAGGAACAATTTAAGACATGTCCTAAAAAAAACTGGCTGTACTTTCAAAATGGCGGGCATATTTTAAAAAAAACTGTTGCCAATGTTGTTTTTGTCATTTAACACAAAAACTAAAAAAGATGGACAAAAACTTTTTTCACAAAAAACAACGTGCATAAAATTTTCTACAATTTTGTTCCTATACAATATTTTGATAGGAGTTACCATTTTCCAGATAAATAAGTCCAAAATTAAGAAAATATAGAAATTCATATATCGGTAAATCACTTAGAGGAAATAACTGTGACAATTATAGTAAGGCATATAATATAACTTTATATTATTAACATAATAAAAATAAAATAAACTGAAAAAAAAAGAATAATAATATTGTAATTTGCAGACATTTATCTCGAAAACGGTAACAATGATATCTGGAAAATGGTAACTCCTATCCAAATATTGTATGCACTTTGTTTTTTGTACAGAAAGTTTTTCTTCATCTTTTTTAATTTTTGTGTTAAATGACAAAAACCATATTTGCAAATTTTTTTTAAACGGACGCCATTTTGAAAGTACAGCCAGTTATTTTTTAGGACATGTCTTAAATTGTTCCTTGAGCTTTAATCTTTATGAAAAACATTGTCCCCAAGGATCGGGGGGTGCACGGACAGTTAGGGTGGGCTCCCGTATTATTACGTTTTATATTGAATCTTATATTTTATCTTAAGAGCTGAATCATTTATCTGGAAAATGGTAACTCCTATCCAAATATTGTATAGGACCAAAATTGTACAAAATTTTATGCATTTTGTTTTTTGTGCAGAAAGTTTTTCTTCATCTTTAGTTTTTGTGTTAAATGACAAAAACCATATTTGCAATTTTTTTTGAAAGTGCAGCCAATTCTTTTTTAGGATATGTCTTAAATTGTTCCTTAGGCTTTAATCTTTATGAAAAACATTGTCCCAAAAGATCGGGGGGGGGGGGGTGTACGGACACTTAGGGCAGGCTCCCGTAGTAAGAGGAAAAGTTTGAACAAATTCCTGTAATTCCTGTACAAAAATATTTCTTTATGATGATTACTAAAAGTTTTTGCCCAGTTTTAATATATTATATAATTAAATCAAAGGATTATTCAGAGTTGTCCTTACTTCGGATTAAAGTTATTAAATCACTATTATTATTTAAAAACTTTTGCAAAATCCAGTCAAAATTATCAGTCTCGGAAATTTTAAACGGTGTACCCTGTACTGGCTATTGGAATGAATGTCAAGCAGTCATGTTGAATATTCATGTCAAAACGAATGGACGTTCACTTGCATACATCCTGAAATTACGAGGCTACATAAATTTCGTATTTCATCAGAATGTAACATGCACTTGATGTATTTATAGACCCATACTCTAGACATCTATTAGTTGACAACTCCTTAATTCGTATTCCTCCGAACACGATATATGCTGCTGGGCTGAAATTTTCGTTATATACGTAAAATGAGGTCTGCTTAGTATATTAGAACATATAATGTCACTACTAGCGTACATCCAGAATACTTGCAAAATAACAGGATGGCTGTACGAAAACTAACTTTTAAACATAACGAGGTAGGAATATTTGAAAAAAACCCTAAATCAAATATGAAGTATTAATAAACACAGCCACACAAAGAAAGTTTATAATACCACAGACCAGGCCATCACGCTTCCATGAATTTTGATGCGCTGAATCCGAATCCAAATTAACTTCTGCCGTTTCATTTTTTATAAATCACGAAAAAGTTTTTTTTTTCGCAATTTATATGAAGTTTACTGCAATATCAAAAGATTAAAGCTTTAAGTTTTTAAATATTGTTTAAATGTTACATTAGGAAGAATGAAATTCAGAAATAGAAGATTTGCGAACACGCTTGCGAGAACGGACATAGAATAAATTGGGGCTCGGCAAAAATTTTAATAAAAGAGACAGATAACACAAAAGAAAACCTAAAGAATCAGCTGTAATATTATTGAATGAGGATAAATGCGTGTCGAATTGTTCTGTAGATGCTTGCACAAAATGGCTACCAATGTTAAAAGAAGAACTTAACAAACTGAACATTGTTTAAAATAAAACTATCAACTAGATATATCAACTGTGTAAGCAGTAAATATGTATGGATACTGAAAATAACAAATATATTCTTAAAGCTATATATTTAATATACACAGCACACAAACACTTTCCTCATAAGCTTTGATAAAGGAAACAGATTTGGTTTCCTAAACGTCAGCAAAATACTTTATTTTTATATTTTGGTTCTTATTCATTATTTGTGAAACTAATGCTAACTGCTCCTTCGACGTAAAAATCACAGGCATAGAGGTTATTTCCCAGTAAAATACTGGATAATTGTATTATTTTGTAGATTTCACGGATATTTTAGAAGCAGAAGATCCCAACAAGAAACACGGAAAAACTTTAAGCTTTTGACATTAAGCTCCAGATAAATTGCGAAAACAAACTTTTTGCGATTTAAAATAAATAACAAGACAGAACTTAATTTGAACTTCTGTAAACACTCTAAGTAAACAAAAATTTATCTTATTCTAATTGTGTCCAATGACGGATTGCAGTTCACAAGGGCCATATTCCCTTGATTTCATTCATGCATCGCAGCTATTGATGGCGTTTCGGCGTCGTTCATTTTGTGAATAGTGAGGTTGTTTAATTCTAGTTGTTTGTGGGATTGTTATAACTTTTATACCTGTCCTTCGTTAAACGGATAAACAGCATTTCTTTCGTGAGTGTTTCGTACTTTTTCCTATAAAACTTATGTTGATATTATCTTGTATAATATACATAAAGTATTATTATGTACGCAAGCACATTTTTTCTTTTACATTTTAGTTAAATTTACTAATATGCCTCTGAATTCCGTTTATTAGTTATGTCTGCTTACTTATCCACAAAAAGTTTATTGTTTTAATAGTATTAAAACTAAGGAAACTGTTGTTAATAATCTTTCTATTAAAGTCGGAAACGAATAATTTGAATTGACCACTAATCAGAGCATTATGTTTTTATGAATTACCGTTTACAATTGCCCTATTTGTATGTCTGTCTCTCACTGAGTACTATGCATTTTTGATAACTCGTTTGTAAAATATAATATCGAAAGCACCGATATATTCACAGCTATCTTGTTTGTTCTACCTACAGAGTGTGGAACAGCGAAGTGGAATAAATTCGTTATCTCAATTATTGTGCATATTTATAAAAAATCCCGAAATACGTCGATTTTGGATTCTGAAATGGCATCCTGCAACGTACAAACTTTACCCCTAAATTCAACTACCTTCGAGTGGCAGTTGCAAACTCTAATTTTTTAAATGTGAAGTAGGAGCTCATGATACCTCATCTGAAAGGTCTTTTCATTCTATATTCAAAAATACTATGGCTTTAATATCTATTGCAAAAATTAATGGTAAAGAAATTAGTTCATGTGCTTAACGTAATTCACTAGAGAAAACTAAAAAAAACTAAACTTAATGTAGTAAATGTTCAAAATGAGTTCCTTGAACGTCTTGCCAGCACCCTAATAGACTGGCGGTACATGACCAGTCAGGTGCAACGTTTTTAAAATGCATGCCAATCACATATATGAATGAAATTACCATGAATATACCAGAAATGCAAATTTTAAGCAGTCGTCGCGTGCAGAAGGGTGTGCAAATCGATTTTTTGTTTTTTTTTTTGTTTTTTCTTTTTATTTTAAAATGGATGCCAATAGTGCCAAACAAAAAGCCTTGAAAAAAATCCAAAATCAAAATCATCCAAAATCAAGAACACCAAAAAATACGATTTAATATGCGTATCAAAAGTTGTTTTGCGTACGGAAACTGCATGCCAATGAATTTCCGCTGGATTCTTTTTTACGGCTTTTCGTTTGGCACTATTACTGGCATCCATTTTAAAATAAGAAAAAAAAAAACACAAAAAAACAAAATAAATCGATTTGCACACCCTTCTGCATGCGACGACTGCCTAAAATTTGCGTTTCTGGCATATTCATGGTAATTTTATTCATATATATGATTGGCACGCATTTTAAAAACGTTGCGCCTGACTGGTCATGTACCGCCAGTCTATAATTGTAAATAAAAATTGCTTGGCTTTGTGTATTTATTTATTTATTTATTTCAATAATTTATCCAACGGGTAAAACCCAGTTACAGGATAAATAACAACACAATTACAGGATTAAAAAACAAAATAACAAATGAATATAATAAAAACACCAAAGTGAAAAGTAGGTTATCAGAAAAAAACAATCAATATAAAACGTTCAGGACAAATAAATGTGTAAATGACAATTCATACAACATAAAAATATACATAATACAACGTTAGCATATAATATACATAGAGAAACAAGCAAGATAAGAAGGGAGAAATAATTGTTAAACACTTGCGTAAGTTCGTTTTATGTCAGAAATATTGCAGTTGAAAATATCCAATCTTTGCTCAATGTTACTGTAGTTTAAACAGATTTGATGCAACGGAGATGAGCTTGAGATGTTAGTTCGAGGTGCAGGTGTGACAAGTATGTTATTTGTTCTAGCGGACAATCTAGGAACTCGATATTTAATATGTGAGGTAATAGAGGGACAGTTGATTTCATTGTTGATAATTTTATATAAGAAAACTATAGTACACATTACCCGTCTTCTAAGTAGACTACACATATCAAATCTGTCCAAAAATAACTCCTGAGGTGTACCCCTAGTTGGATAGTGACCATCCAGAATAAATGTTGCCGATTTGAAGAAACGTCTCTGTACTTTCTCAAGTGAAGTGATATAGATATTATAACTAGGACTCCAAACAATAGAGGCGTATTCCAGCTTGGATCTAACAAATGTTATAAATAATAGACGAAGAGTAGACAAATTTTTAAAGTCTTTACTATTTCGAAGAATAAAACTTAGGGATCTATAAGCTCCAGCAACGCATTCCTTAATATGTTTGGAGAAAGTAAGTTTTGAGTCAAAGACAACTCCTAAGTCCTTCACGAACTCAAGTCTATCTAAGACGCAATTATCCAAATTGTAATTAAAAATAATCGGGTCAGACTTGCGCGAAAAGGACATCACGTTACATTTGTAAGCGTTTAAAGGGAGTTGGTTATGAACACACCAGGCGTTAAGCGAGTCTAGACTATTCTGGAGCCTTAAACAGTCGTCTTCGGATTTAATGCAAATATATAATTTGAGGTCGTCAGCGTAAAGTAGATAGCATACGTCAAGGTTGTCAATAATATCATTAATGAAGAGTACAAAAAATAAAGGGCCAAGTATGGAACCTTGCGGAACTCCTGACGTTTGTTTAAATAATACAGATTGGAAGCCACGATATTGAACAAACTGAGTTCGAAAAGTTAAGTAAGAAATAAACAAATGAATAAGCGAGTCACTGAACCCAAAGGTTTGCAGTTTGTTTAACAATATACCATACTTTACACATATACCCATAGAAAGAAACCTAAGGTTGTAACGTGCCGGCCATTCTAGCGATCCTCACCGCCCTATCCATCCAAATTGCCATCGATGAAAAAGGGACCAATGTTATGGTTTCCAATTATCTCCGTCCAAATATTAACCTTTTCAGAATTTTGCCTATTCTCTCATTCAGTGAGGATTTTCATTATCCCAGTAGCGACAGTTTTGGCGATTAACATGGCCATGAAGAGTAAAAGTAGACTCAGAAAACAAAACATTTTCTAGTTGGATAATATTTTTATCTAACCTTTGCATAATTTGTTCACAAAAGTACGTTCTTCCATCAAAATCGTCTTCACTAAGTTCTTGAGTTGGGGTCAGTTTATAGGGATGCATTTTATTTTCTTTTAGTACACGAATAATTGAGGAATGGGAAATAGTAAATGTTGAAGCTGCTAGTCGACTTGAACTATGTGGGTTTTCTTCAAACTCAAGCAGTATATCTAATTTAGTATCGTTACTCATTGCACTGGAAGCTTCTTTTTTTATCTGTCCATTTTCGTGAAACTGCTTTTCAATTTTGATAATTGTACCTTGGTATATAGGCGGTAAATCGGGAAAGTTTTCTTGAAGTAGGCCAGCAACTTCGTCCTGTGGTCGCATTCTATCTCCGTAATCAACCATCTGTAAAATTATTATTTTCTGCATTTCGTTTAACTGAACCTTGTTTAGAAATTGCAGGCAGCAAAACTCAAACAATACGCAAAACATTGACAACTATGACAACTATTTATTGCTGTCAATCGCTACGGCGTTTTCAATAAAACTGGCAATGCCAGGTATGAAGAATTTTGATGTTTTTATGTTTTCTTTTTGGTTGATAATGTTAAAAAAGAACACTGAAATTGTTTCTGCTAGCTTGCAAAAACAAAACACTGCAAGTTTTTATGTTTTTCGTTTGTTGTAGCGAATTTCGTCAAGCAGACCATTAATTTTTGCAGTAAATATCAAAACCATAGCAGTTTTAAATAGAGAATGAAAAGACCTTTCAAATGAGGTATCACAAGCCCCTACTTGCTATTTAAAAATTTGGGGGTTGCAACTGCCACTCGAAGGGGGTTGAATTTAGGGATGAAATTTGTATGTTACTGGATCTCATTCCAGAATACAAAATCGACGTGTCTCGGTATTTTTTATAAATATGTACAATAATTGAGATACTGAATTCATTCCATTTGGCTGTTCCACACTGTATATTTCTCTTTATAATAAATTTTGTTATTTTTAAATAGTGACTTTTATTTCAAAAGTCTCTTGATTCATTTACGTATTTTACCTTCTGAAATCCCGGGCAGGGATTTATTCTCTTTCTTTTAAATAACAAGGTGGGTTTTGTTTAAATAATAGTTTAACCTTTGCTTTTAAAAATTAAGCTTTTTCGCTATGCAGTCGGTTAATGGACCAAACCCTTTATATGAACCAACTTTTTTATGACCCCATATAAAATAATCCAATCGAATCATGAATATTTTGTTTATACTGTTTATCCTCCAAAACGATTTGTCGTACTGCAAATTGTCAAGAGGGCCTATTTTATGTAAGACGTATGTTGCATGGATGTATGTTTAGCCGGAGATCATAACTAAGTTCCAAACTACTAAAAGTGCAAACTAAAAAAAAAGTAGAAGAAAGGACAGTTATTCCTCGCTTTTCCGCCTATGGATAAAATCAGTGTTGGTTAGTACTGTACAAAAATAAGCCTCAATATTATATAGTTGTGATCCAAGTCTTATAAAATTGTCAGGAAGTATTTCCGAGCTAATCAGTAATTTAGGCATCATCCCCAGTGGCCTGTAACTTATTTAGGAGGTATTTCCAAACACTTGCTTATCGGAAATTCTCTTACTATTTTCGCATGTAGAATCAGCACTTAGACGGAAATGCGGAGATCTTGGAACATTCTGTGGAATATAATTTAGGTAATGAATTAGAAAAATAGCTCGAAAAATAGTCTTGTTGATGGTCTATAAGTGAATGTTTCTGACACCGTTCCACAAATTGACTAATTGTTCTAAGCGCGTTAGATTTTAATTCTGCTCATTTTTGAGCATTTATGACTACCAAAATGTTACCAGCGTACATAAATATACGCTTCGATAAAATACAACGAATGCATCAATAACACAGGTCGACAAAAAAAAAATGAGCTGCGCTTTTGATCAGCACTATCTTATCCCGTTTTTTTACATGCTGAAACCGATTCTGATATTAAAGAAAAATCTACCTCATCAGTTTTTGTGTCCCCTAAAAAGGGAAAAAAGGTTTTGTCCTGAGGTTCTCAGATGTAACTTCTCTGAAGTTTTTTGCTTCAGCGCGTTAAAAAACTTCAGAAAAATTAGATCAGAATCTTAGAACAAGACTCCTTTTTTGTCCTTTTTAGGTGATAAAAGGGGCGGTACACGTAGATTTTTTTTTCTAATATCAGAATCGGTTTCAACATGGCAAAAAGCGTGGGATAAGATGGTACTGATCAAAAG
This sequence comes from Rutpela maculata, assembly GCA_936432065.2. Taxonomy (NCBI): domain Eukaryota; kingdom Metazoa; phylum Arthropoda; class Insecta; order Coleoptera; family Cerambycidae; genus Rutpela; species Rutpela maculata. Next base: position 62,102,961 of record OW386287.2, read on the forward strand.
CGCAGCTCTTGTTTTTGTCAGCCTGTGTAATCAATTCTTGTGTCATACACCGATTCATGTCAGAGATATCTGATATCTCTATTTTTCCTAAATATGACTTAATCTTTTTCAACATGTTGCCTCTGATGAGTATAGAGTAATCTGGGGTGCATTACTTGACTTTAATTTGAAGTTAGGAACTACAGCGAAAAATATAAAGATAAAATACATAAATATTAACATAAGATATAAAATATGATAGTTTACAAACTTCTGGCGATCAGCCTCTATGACGGATATGGTCCAATTTCAGCTTTATTTTACGCTAATTTACATGTGACATAAATTTCAAATAAGTATTTCAAGTGCATCAGAAGGTATCCTGTTTACATGAAATGGTCTACATACCTGCATATACCTGCATATACTTGATACTTGAGGTCAGCATTTTTTTGCTATAATTGTAAAAAAAAATATTCGGAATTTATATACCTATTTGATTAAATAAAATAGTTGTAGTAAGATTTGCTTTATGTTTTTGGTAGTATCGGTGACTAGAATAACACTTTTCTACAATCACTACACTGAAAATGACAATATGCTAAATTTTTTAACTATTACTAAAACAGATATATTTTATTCATTGGACGATATCTTGAAGATTTCTCGCGTGAAATTATTCCTCGCAAGAGTTAACTTAACAGACGTGATAGACAGTTTATAGTTCACCATAAATGCAAAGCACCTAGAAAAGAATAATATTTTACGTGCTTAGTTTTATAACATTTGGTAATCTACAGGTTTCAAACACGTCTTCGAGAAAACTTATTCGTAATATGGCTATAAAGTATAAAATAGAAGTGTAAAGCGTTTATTTTTTAATTATACTATCCATCTTGTCGTTATATAATATTATGTTAACGTTGTTTGTAAGCTGCAAAAATTAATTTAAACTTTAAGCTATAATTAAAATCTAGTTAAATGTAAATATCTCTTGAAAATAATTGAGAAACTTATTTTCATGAATGCCTTTTTATAGTAGCATACAAAAGAAATAAAAGAGGAAGGTGCTCTTTTGGATGTATAGCAGATAACTCTCATACACCTAATATCTAATTTGAAAACAAAAAAATATTCTTTATGTACACTGTTGATTTTACTTATATTATTGTCAATTAGCGATTGCAATTAAAAAAATATACACACTAACAAATCATATGACTGTTATACAGTGTGTGCACGAACTATACTAGCAATCCTTTTTACTTTTGGTTTTTGGTAAAAGTAATTCTTCATTCAGTACCTCTTTCAACATCAAAACCAAACCATATAATCTAAAAATAAAGAAACTGCTACATAACGTATTACCTAGATGGGAAAAGAGGTTTATTTTGTCTGGGATGGGTGAAAGCACATATTGGCATAAAATAGTATATTATTCCACAAGCGTGTAATAGTGATTACACGCGAGTGGAATACTGTACTTTTTCTACGACTACTCAACAGAAAATTGCATCTTAAGGTAAATTTGCCGAAAATAATAATTGTGACAAAAAGCGAGATTTTTATGGAAAAATGCAGACGCACATTATATCGGTCATGACTTCTTTATTTTTTAAGTAGGAGAAAATAAAATAAAGACTTTTAAATTAATCGATAATCTTTAATTAGGTTTCCTAATATTTTTAGCGCAAGTGCCATAGTTCCTAAGACATATAACTTTTAAAGAGGTATTTTGACCTAAAAATGATTGACGCCATTGAAAACAAAAAGTTACAGAGATTTTAAAAACAGAAAATTGTTCCTCAGTTTATCAACTTTTCCTTGGAGATTTTCATCTTTTGCTAGGAATGATACTTTTCGATTCATTCGACCGTGTTATTGTTGTTGTTATTTTAAGTTGTTTTTCTTTATTCCTAATTAATCTTATACACATTTTAATTCGCTCTACTGCGAAAGGAGTTTGTGTTCAACTTTCAATTGTTTCTAATCTGAACTGGCTTTGTCTCGTCCAGCCTTTCAAAGTCACGGCGCCTCGTACCGTGGATGTCTGGATGGCTACAATGCGTGTGCTTGAGGAGGAAATTATTATTTAATTCGGAATAAAGTTTGTTTGATTTGATTTGTGTTAAGAGGAGACAACACCAATCACAAAGTTTCATCGGTAAAGCTAAAGCTGAAGTGGGGTGAAGGGTAGGAAGTGTGGCTATTATAGGGCATCTGCGCGTGACGTCACAGCTAACCTCAAAAATATGTGTTTCTTAAGGTTTAAGAGTATTACGCAGCTGTTAGTAAAATTTCTGACTGGTTCCCGTATTTTCAACTAAAATTTAATTCAGTGCAATGCTTATGAAGTTCTAAATACTTTGTCCTAATAAGATAGGACTCTTTTTGTAGGTTATATCTCTTAACCTGTAATTAGCAGTCTATTTTTATTAATAAACAATATTGAAAAATTATTTACGTGAATTTTTAAATATTTGCTTGGAGCCAGTACGGCTCCAAGCTAAAAATGCGTATACAAACATTAAAAATGAGAATAAACTTGAAAAACTTAAAATTTAAGGTTATGTTGGTTACATGATGCAGATGCTGCTGTAGGTGGCACCATTTTTTAAAAATCACTGTACTAAAAATCTTGACTTGACGAAGATTTCTCTTCACGCTCCGTAATAAACAAATTTTAGCTAAAAACTTTCAATAGAAGTGTAATATTCATTCACTTACAATAATATCTTTTTTTTTTTAGTTTAATAACGCCAGCCGTTTGGCTAAAAACTGCTTTTTCTCAGTCAAGATTTTTAGTACAGTGCTTTTTAATAGGTGGTGCCACCTACAGCAGCATCTGCATCATGTAATCAACATAACCTTAAATTTTAAGTTTTTCAAGTTTATTCTCATTTTTAATGTTTGTATACGCATTTTTAGCTTGGAGCCGTACTGGCTCCAAACAAATATTTAAAAATTCACGTAAATAATTTTTCAATATTGTTGATTACTAAAAATAGACTGGCTAATTACAGGTTAGATTTCCAACCTACAAAAAGAGTCCTATCTTATTAGGACAAAGTATTTAGAACTTCATAAACATTACACTGAACTAGATTTTAGTTGAAAATACGGGAACCAGGCAGAAATTTTAATAACAGCTGCGTAATACTCTCAAACATTAAGAAACACTTATTTTTGAGGTTAGCTGTGACGTCACGTGCAGATGCCCTATAATAGCCACACTGCCTACCCTTCACCCACTTCAGCTTTAGCTTTACCGATGAAACTTTGTGGTTTTATGTTGTCTCCTCTTAAGGCCCCGTTTTCGCAATCTACAAAAAAGGAGAAATACGAAATCTTTAACACGTTGACTGCCATTAGTAATGAAACCCATTACTTGTTCAAAAAGTGTCTATAATAAATGAATTATTCAATAGTCGTAGAAAAAATAATGAAATTGTTGAATATTTATAATCCAGTGGAATTAGACTTTTCTGATCTAACAAAACATATCCTTCATTTTTCTTTAAATCGATTTATTTTGGTGTTTTAAAGAAAATATTAAAAATCGACAACGAGGTCACTATGACATAAAAAATTATTCAAGATCAAAGTTCACAAAAAACGTTTTTTTGCGAATAACGCACTTTCTATGGCTAGGAGGCCAATTGAGGTTATTAAAAAAATGAAAGATAATGAAATTGTGCACAAAAATGATCTTTTCCACTGTTTATGTACAACGAACGGTTTAGGCAAAAATGTGCTTCAAGTTTCCGCGCAAGGCATAATATGCTCCATTTCATATAATAGAATATGAATTGAATACGTGCTTGTTCTATGTATATTATTAGCTGATCGATATATATTTACCGTCATATACAGTAATATTTGCTAAATCTTCACATTAAAATTGATTGGTTATATATTTACAACACACTGTAAATATATAACCAATCACTTGAAATGGTAACACCAACTTTTATATATTTTTTTCAATTTGAATCAAATTTTACTTAACTATAGAATAATTTAGGATCTACTTATGGCCAGAAAAACTTCCACTTGCTACAAATGAAAAGCCACCTGCGATACCAAAATATGCGGAGAAAATCAAGAAATCATATTAGGCATTTTTTATCGGAAAATTTTGTTAATGAAACTTGTTCAGAATTATCCAAAAGCCTTAAGTCCAAAATTTAATCAAAATAAAAAAATATATATTATGCCTTACGCGGAAACTTCGAAGCACATCTTTGTCTAAATCGTTCGTTGTACATAAAAAATGGAAGAGATCATTTTTGTGCGGAATCTCGTTATCATCACTAAAATAAATCGATTTAAAAAAAATGAAGATATATTTTGTTAGATCAGAAGCCATATTTTTGTCTAAAATGACTGGAGTATTAGCAGAGGAAAGCATAAACTCTGGATTTCCAACAGAACCAAAAATATGTCTGTCTGATTCTCTCAACATTTTTAAATCGAAATTAAGAAATAGATTCTACAATTCCACAAGATACACATTTATTCATCCTGACTTCTCATCTAAGTATTGGCACGAAAGTTATATATACACGAGAAAACATAAAACAACAATGATACGCCCTAAACTTGGACGTGACTGTATTCCAGCCAATCTCTTTAAAATCAATGTTCTGCCTTGAGAGGAAATATAAATATAATTTGACCTGGATCGTTTTTTTTTTCCAGTGTTGTAAATACCTCACAGCAAGTGACAGATTATATAACAATCTTATTGATTGTAACATTCAGTCTCCTTTTAATGTACTATCTGTCCTTAACCAATATAACAAACAAATGTATGATTGCGTATTGGGTTTTTGGAAGAAACGATTTTATAATAAATTTTGTGAGCGAATGTTTGAGTAGGTTATCGTCGCATCCTCTGTTGTTTGTTATCTGTTGTATCTTTTTATCTAATGTATAATGGTCTCTTAAATTTCCATGTTACAAAAAATAAATGTCATGAGAGACCCTGGGACGAAAAGCGTGTCTCTGTGTTTTCCTCTTTACTTATCTTAAATATGTGTCGTCGAACATAATAGTTCAGTCGAATTGTAGTTTGACATGGCGAAAATACATAACCACGATTTTAATGTTTTAAGGAGATGGATTAGACATCCAAAACAAGCCCTTATAACGTGCCGACTGATGTCATACCGGATAAGGGGGATGGGGGTCGTAAAGTTGAAAAATCGTTTTTTCGCGTTTAAATAGAAGGCTAATAATCTGGGAGAAAAGTTCAAATGGGAAAGTTATAGGTACAAAAAATGCCTATAAAATGAGTCCCCGAACATTAAGATAGCTTTATTAGGTCAAAGTAAATTAAAAAAAAAAAAACGAAATTTTGAAAAAATTTTTTACTTTCAGCAAAATTTTTGAAACATTTTTGAAATTTTACTAAAGTATGTGCTATATAGGAGGGAACATTTCATAAAAATTTCAGACCGATATCTGCATTATTTTTTGATAGATTCAATTTTTTGAAAAAAAGAAATGACCTTCGAAAAATGTTTATAAGTACTTCACTTTCTGTGAGATATTGCTATGCGAATAAAAATCCTATTCTTCGAGAGTTGTTCAATATTTAAAATTTTTTTCTACATGGTCATTATTCAGAAAAAAGTGGTGAAAATTTAATTTGAAAAAATAGAACATTTTTTTGCATAAAAAAATCAAATTAAAGTTCTTTTGAATGGAATGCAGTGTCGAAAAATCATGTCTTCCATTTTGAAGTGCAATTTTTTTTAATTCACCTCAAAAAAAACCTTATTCTCTGATAATTCTTTTTCGAAAAATATTAAAAAGAAGTGTTCGCGAACGTAGCCGTGCGCGGATTGGGCAGTCATAAAATGCGTTCAGGCATAAGAAATTGCTGTGAAATGGGGCTCGTAAACAGTATATCGCATACACAAATTTAACTTACGAATCGTTTTCATCGAATCTAATTCTTTTAATTCTTTCTAAATCTAAATCGTTTTCCTCTGGTTCGTCTGGATTTACCTCACTATCTATATCTATATTTACATCGTCATCATCGTCAGGTAACTCAATGTTTTTATGTTCAACGTTACAACAAGTTTCGCCACGACAAGCCACACAAATACTTGTACATTTCAAACCATGTTTTTTATAGCTGCAAGTCATTGTTTTACATCCACTTTCACATGCGCAACTAACTATTTTCAATAACTTTTCTGGAATTAACTTTTCTTCAGTATAAACTGGATTTAGACCTTTTGGAGAAACTGTCCAACTATAGTGAGCAGGGCAAAATTGTAACTGTAAATATGTCCTCAAAGCATGTTGTTTTACGGCACCTTCAGTTGGTGGTAGTAATTCTAATTTAAAATATTTTTTTGAAATAAGAAGCGATACGCATTGAGTGTCATGTTTTCATGTTTTAGGCTGTATAAGTGACAAGTAATTTTATTAGCTGAATTAAAAATGTGTTTTGGTATTGCATTTCAATCAAAATAAACATTAGCAGCTGTTTGTAAACTATCGTTTTTTGTAATTATTTCCAGGAGTTTATTTTTTCCCATAAAAGCAAGACGTATCACATCCGGTAAAAGTATATGACATAAACCAACTAACTTTTGTATAGAAAACTGTTCCTATTGTAATATCTATCAACAACTTTTCCTTTTCCCGGCTTAAGTAGAAAAGTGTTTACAATTAAAGTATTAGCATCTTCATTGGCTTGCTTTGTTTGAAATCCTGCTTTATCAAGCACTTCACAAAAAATGTCAATAAGCTGAATTTTGTTATTTTCATTGGCTAAAAATATCTCTTGTGAAAAGCATATATATGTTGATTTGTCAAATACTATTTCACGGCCAGTTCGTTTACTTGATCGACGTATACACTCTGCTGCTTTTGTATATAATGAAGCATTATTTGGGTAGCCATCAAATACAATGTAGATGGTTTCTGCATAATTTTAACATATTATGTAACATACGCTTTTAAAATATTGCTTATTTTATCGTTTCGATGCCATACAATTTTATGAAGCAAATATCCATCGTATGAAATTAATTTAATTTAAAGAAATTCTATATGAAATAAAAATAATTATTCTTAAATAATTGTGTATATAATTACAATTGCCGTCACATTTTAAAAATATAATAAATAAAAACTAGTATTTTGTCTCAATTATTATGCCTGAACGCATTTTATGACTGCCCAATCCACGCACCGCGCACTAATTTTTCATGTTTTTCGAAAACCAGTTATCATAGAGTAAAGTTTTCTTTGAGGTGAACTAAAAAAGTAGCACTTCAAAAGATCCTTAACTTTAATTGGATTTTTTTATGCAAAAAAATTTTCTATTTTCTCAAATTAAATTTTCACCGTTTTTTTCTGAATAATGACCCCATAGAAAAAAATTGTAAATATTGAACAACTTTCGAAGAATACAGTTTTTCTTCTCATAGTAAAATCTGACAGAAAGTGAAGTACATATAGCCATTTTTCGAAGACCATTTTTTTTTTTTTTTTAATTGAATCTATCAACAAATAATGCAGATATCGATTTAAAATTTTTATCAGATGTTCCCTCCTATATAGCACATACTTTAGTAAAATTTCAAAAATTTGTCTAAAATTTTGCTCAAATTAAAGAATTTTTTCAAAATTTCGGTTTTCTTGAATTTACTCCTGACCTAATAAAGCTATCTTAATGTTCTGGAGCTCATTTTATAGGTTTTTTAATACCTATAACTTTCCCATTTGAATTTTCCTCTCAGATTATTACCCTTCTATTTAAACGCGAAAAACCGATTTCTCAACTTTACCCACCCCCCCTTATTCGGTACGACATCAGTTGGCATGCTATAAGGGCTTGTCTTGGATGCCCAACGCATCAACTTAAAACAATAAAATCGCGGTTATGTATTTTCGCCACATTTTAACCCTATTCGTGACAATTCGACCGGACTATAAGTTGGAAACCGTGATTTTTAGTTAGTCTTTGGCTGAATGGCTAACGGTCAAATGTAAGATCATTGAGATTCAGCTTAATTAATTTACTTATATACCTATTTACACGTTCTAAAATTTTTAATCGAGTTATAAATAACAAATAACAATCTGTTTTAATTTTACTGTTTTCCTATTTTTTGTTATATTTAAACGTACACATTTGTTGAAAGGTTTTTATTAGATTTTAAACTTTCGGTATAATTTATTTTTATTAATGTGGCAATAAAATATATTTACAGTTGCCTTTCCCTTAACGAGGTAGGTTATTTCCTAGGAATAGTAAAAGAACCGTTATTTTTTTAGATAATGTGCTGAATTCCAAATATGAATCTGACAAAAGCTAAAGAAAAATAAAGCAATAGCGAAATTTGAAGTTTTGGCGGATGCGCCACGACCACAAAGTTTGCCCATGCGGATGCCCTCTTGCTCCACGTCGCTTATTAAAATTAACCCGTGCAAATGCCCTCCTGTTCCATGTCGGTTATGGAAGACAATTCATTGTGAAAGTCTTAGATTCTGCAGCGCAATAACACCTAGTAAGTTGCTTTAAACTCATTTGAAGGCATACAGGTTAAGTAGACATGTTTTTAAATGCAATTAGATAAAAATATAGCCAATTTTTCCGTTTTTCTTTCTGGGATTCTTTGCCATATATCTATTTTGGTCTAAAAATAATGTCCGCCTTTACAAAATAATATAATTTTCCAGTATATTACTGGAAAATAACTTCTAGGCTTATGACATTCACGTCAAAGGAATAGTTAGAGGGTGTTTTCACAAATGATCTAAATATAAAAATGTTTTATTATGTGTTTTAATACCCATAGATGATTACTACTACTTACACAGAACTATAGTACGACAGCCCACTACCAAGATTTTCTAGTTACTTTAGCGAAGATAAATTCCAGCGTTTCTCATCAGTTCTGGGAGAGCTGAGAAGAAAAGTTCAGGGAGACTGAACGTTTTACCTGTCCTAAAGGGTTCAAATTCAGCTTTGAACATGTAAAGAAAAACTGGTTATCTCGGTCTTCGCAGCGAGGCAGTTTATTTTTTCTTTTTGTCGAGGGATGTAAATATGATGAGGAAAAATTGAGACTGCCATTATGACTGATAGGCCGAGTTACAAAGGCCTAAATAATGACAAATAGCCACCGGTCAAAATTCTGGTCACCGCGGCGAGGCAGTTCTGTTCATTATCGAGTAGTTTCGATGTCTCTTGACCACAAGAAAGTTCGAACGGAACTATTTGCTAGTTCAATTACGAATGTTTACATTCGCATGTTGCTTAATTTTGAGGGTGATAAGTCATCGCGGCGAGGCAGTTCTCCACTTCAGGCTATTCCAAATATCATTAAGAAGAAAAAAATATAAACTGAACTTTTTCCAAGTTCACATTTGAGGAAAATGATTTCGGCCGCGGCAAAAAAAAGCAAATGAACGCTGTTTGTAAGCACAAGCTCTCAGAGAAATTGTTTAAATGGAATTGGAATTGAATTTCAAGGTTCCGGACATAGAGTAATGAAAGAAAAATAAAATTGTCAGATTTATTATTATAGTTTCAAACATTTAATTCATCATCATCTGATGAGCTTTCACTCATATACAGTGTGTTTGACTCGAAATGATAACACCACAATAACTTTTATATTTTTTTTCCGATTTGAATCAAATTACTTCCACATCCAGTGGAAGTATAGTAACGACAAAAAAAATTTTAAAAATTTTTATTGTTCAAATAAGCTTAGAATGTCATGAAACGTCGAGATTTTAAGTTTGAGCGAAAAAAAAAATCTGTCTGTCGGTCTGTCCGTCTGTCTGTAACTTTTTTGTGCGCACATTTATTCTGAAACCGTTTGAGATATTGACTTGAAATTTTGTACACATATGTACTTTAACGAGATCTGGAACTAGATTATATTTTAATATTGTTTCGTCGTAATATTGTTTCGTTGGGGGGTAAATTTGAGGTAAACAGGTAAATCAAGCAGGTAAAACTCCATAAAATTGGTATTTAGTATATACAAGAGAAGCCAAGGTCTCAAAAAAATTTTTGCCATTAGGCACCCCCATTACCACCCCCACCCCATTATTAAAGGGGATGAAAAGAAAATTTGATTTAATGTGTGTACAAGAACCAGAAACACCAAAATATTTTTTTACTTCATCCACCTCGCACTACCACCCCCCTATAACCACCCCCCTATCACCACCCCCACCCCACTACCGATGTGGGGTATCGTTTTATCTCACTCTGACTCTTTTTGGGGTAGAGGATTTCAAATATTATATTATTAAAGTTCCATAAACAATTATTTCCGCATACAAAATTTTTTCATTGTGAATGACTTGGATAGAAAATCTGGATGTGGAAGTAGTGATTCCTTGGGCAGCGGTTTTTTACTTAAGTATAGAACACATTGGGATCTACTTATGACCAGAAAAATATTCGCCTCCTACAAATGCAAAGCCACCTGCGGCCCAAAATATGCGGAGAAAATCAAAAAATCATATTAGGCATATTTTTATCGGAAAATTTTGTTAATGAAACTTGTTCAGAATTGTCCAGAAACCTTGAGTCCAAAATTTAATCAAAATAAAAAAAAATATAAATTTTTAGTTGTCGAGCAATTTAGAGTTTTTTTTAAATAATTGTTTTTAAAATTTTTAAAACTTTAATTTTTCAGTTTTTTAATTTTGATTAAATTTTGGGAATACAGTTTTTGGACAATTCTGAACAAGTTTCATTAACAAAATTTCCACCGCAGGTGGCTTTACATTTGTAGAATGCGAATGTTTTTCTGGTCATAAGTAGATCCTAATTTGCTCTATACTTAAGTAAAATTTGATTCAAATGAGAAAAAAAAATAAAGAAGTTATTGGGGTGTTACCATTTCAAGCGAAACACACTGTATATATCTCATTATCTGATTCGTCTCCGTACTCCACGCCTTCTTCTTGTTCCTCTTCTTCTTGTTCTCCTTCTTCTTCCGGCCTCTCCATGTATTGTGCGCGACGCCGCGTCACTCCGAAGCACGCATATACATACCAGGAGACTCTGATACAAGCTGTCCGGACCGAGGATGCTGCGCTGGCACTATACGGAGTATTCTAACTCTGTATAACGACAACCAGCATCCTCAGTCCCAGCAGCTGCCATCTTTTATTTACGTATACACGCGTTCTATACCTTCTGCTGGAGATGCTACATGGCTTCGGATACACTCCATGTCGTTACCATAGGCAACGAAATCATCCATCATCTCTGTCCTCAATGCGCCGCCGCACTGAGCATAAATAGAAAAAAGTTTTAGCCTCGCTGCTTTGATCATTTTAGCCTCCAATTTGATACAACTTTTATTGATATTATTGGAACTTAGGCCAATGAAAAATGGCAGTTCTCGATTAATTCATACCTTGTTCATTATTTTCAACGAGAATTAATCCAGAACTGCCTCGCCGCGTTATAAAAATTGCGACATTTTTTTTTCGACAGACGGAAAGTCGTTTGCCAGTCGCCCGTACCGTTTTTCGAACTTTTGTCGTATGAAAAAGTATCTTAGAATTTCATAATTTACAGAGTTTCCCTGCGATAAAACTCGCTGTTTTGATAGGAGTTTTTGGTAACGGGCTGCCGTACTATAAGTGTTATATTCGGTTTGAGAAATGATCACTATACGCCTATACATTTAATGTTAATTGTGTTGAACATTTCTTTAAATAATTACATTATTTTTTTACTATGGTATTCATTTACAAAATTGTTAATGGTATATTCCCCAGTTATTTGTGTGGTTTAGTTGTAAAATATGTTCATTCTTATAATACTAGACGTGAAAGTGATATAGCTACAGATGACAGAAAAAATACAAAAAGGCAGAAGCCACTAAAAAAATATTAATAATAATAATTAATTGTAAAGGAATTGTGTATTTTTATAAACATTTATAGTTATGCAGTATTTATACTACTTAAAGCTTATTATTAGAGTTGTATTGTTGTGTATTTCCCGAACATTATTATTAGAAGAAAATACATGTGGTAGAGAATCCCAGAAAGAAAAAGACAAAAATTAAGGCAATGTTACAAGTAACAACAATATTTAAGGTAAAGTTTACTCATTTTTATATGGAAAGAATTAACTCAGTGGATAGAAACTCCGCAGAAAGATAAAAGTAATTCAACTGAAGTCGAAAAGAATCCATCGTCAAACAATTATGCCGAAAATGAGTTCACTGAAGTGGATTTACTTTTGAACATTATTTGATTCAGTTTAGTTGTTTAAATCTATTCATAATGGTGGTGATTGTTTCATTTTGGTTATTTCGATTTGATGCTGAGTTTTCTTTCTTGATAATAGAAATATTATTTACTTATCCTAACTGTTTGTTATTGATGTAAAACACGGCAAAATTGATTGAAATAATAAAAATGGTGATTTTCCGAACTACCCTAAAAATCGACTTTCAGTATCTCAAGGCATTATGTCGTCCAAACAAAATACAATTTTGGAAACTACGCTTAAACTATTTATATCGCTCGATTGCATGAAATTTAGAAAGTTCATTGAAATTCTACTTATAATATATAATGTTGCTGCAGAAATTTTTCAGAAATCTTGATGCATAGCAGGATCTGCTTAGTTTCCCACAGAGAGTCTTAATGTGTGAGTTACATGACTGTCTAATATTGTGACATAGTTTGTGCTTTTTTTATAGAAAAATTATTGTTCAGAGAGTTTGTAGATCTTTGTGATTTAAATAGCATACTGCGTTTTATCTTCTTTTAGGCATAAACAGTAACATTAATGAGTATAGAAATTCCGTAGTATAATGAAAGTTTATATTTCTGCTGTGTATTTTGCATAGCAGTTTTTGCCGAATGATGAGCGAATGAGCAATATATCAAATAAGTTATGTACGTAAGGTCAATTAAGATCGACATTTTTAAGATGTATACAGAAGTATCAATAATTTCGCGAAATCATAAGATTCATATGATCCATGACGAGCTCAAAATCTACCAATATCAATTTTAAAAAGTATATTAGGTTTATATAAAAGAACTATGCATCAAGATAGATTAGCAGATATTACATCCGTAAAGTTGGCCCCTTATTTTCGAAATTGAAAAGTTTTTGAATGTAAACAGATTGCTCATAATTGTTTGAGTTATTCTCGTTTGCTCGTTATTGCTTACAAAGTGGTTTGAAATTGATATCTTCTGTTGATTTAAAAAAAAAAAAATAAAGCCCAATTCGTTTACTTGTGATTTTTCATCTACTGTCTCTGTTTGCTAGTCATTATTTATAATGATATTTAAAAGTAGGTGAATTTTTTAAGCAGCAAGCAAACGAATGAAACTGACGAGCAAATGAGTTGCGTTCAAAAATGTTTCAATATCGAAAATAGGAGGCCAACTTCACAGGTATCGATATTGTCCATCAACTAATATAAGGAAAGATGTACAATTAATAAAACAATCAAGATTAGTTTACAGAAAAATTACGCAAAAATTAATCCATTTTTTGCTATATTTTCAATCTTTGGGAATCGAAAGTAACTAACATTACTATTTTTGATGTTTCCGTTCCAGTTTTTGCAACTTTTTACCAAGCAAACTGACATTTTCAACTACTTTGTCAACATAAATAAATGACAAACATGCGGCGTTTGGGAAGGCGCAGTAGAGGACAAAAATAAGACCTTCATTTGCACAAAACTTATTTCCTTTACATCATGGATATTACTTTAGATACCTCCTAAATTAAGTGTTATCAAGTTAAGTTACGGTAAAGTAAAGAAGTTTTCTGCTTCAAATGGAGGTAGAAAAACCTACTGTGGTTTGTTGCCGGTTTATGACATTTCCCTCATTTTCATCATATTGTTTGAAATAGGAACCTATAGGGCATGTGTATCATATAACTTGCATAACCTAAAATTCTAAGTTTATTCAAATTTTTTCTCATTTTTATGTTTGTATTGCATTTTTAGCTTAGAGCCATACTGGTTCCAGGAGAACATTTAAAAATCCAGAAAAATAATTCTAAATATTGTTGACTAATAATAATACTAATTACACGTTGGATTTCCAACTTACAGAAAGTTTTATATTATTAGGACAAAGTATTTAAAATATGTATATTACAGATCAGCCCTACGATGGAACTTTTACGTTATGGTAAGCGCTCAACATAACAGGTGTATGTTAAATAACGTAAATGCTCCATCATAGGCCTAAAAGGTTATTCTAGGAATACAGCATATTCATTTGGATAATTATTTGTAAGTAAGAATACCGATTTCTTGCTCATCTCCGGGATAGAATTTGTTTTGCAGAATAAATAACTTCATTTAAAGACGAGAGTACCGGCCCTAACTCTCACTACTGGGTGCAGTGTGATCAAACATCCTTTTCGGAATGTGTCCCTCCTCGATGTTTGGTGTGCAAATTTCAATTATTTTATACATAACTGGATAGGCATTTTACGAATTTTTACATATGTATTCTCAATACCAATATACATTTTATTATTTGAAAATTTGCCTTATTTCTTGATTAATTAACTCTAAGTTGAATCTCTTGTGTAATTTTTTATGTCAGATCGACTACTGATTTTATAGGAACTTCATAAAGTTCCTCAAGTTTTCTATTTTTGATGCAAGATTAAAATCCATTGCAATTTATTTTGAAAAACGAAATTATGTACTTCCTTTTTAGAAAAGGTGACCATGATTAACGTTGCGAGCGGACTCTCCGAATTAAACTGACATATGTGGCTGCCGCTTATAGAACGGAAGCCACATATCTCAATATGAATTAAAACTAAATCTACAATAACTTGCCTGGATCTCAAGCAGGGCGCTATATCCACGTCCTCTTCAGTCGAATCTGTGGGCAAACAGCCAGTCTGTTGGCCTATACTAATACGCAAATTATTAGCGTTGTGGATTGTTGCCCAGGGACTAAGTGCGGTGCCGCTTAAAAGCACCACTCTTCTGAAAAGTCCTGAAACAGAAAGTTATTTATGAAGGTGTGTGAATTTTATAGCGGTACACTGTCCTATTTTCCGAGCTTGTAAATAGTTTTTAATTTGTGATCGGGGTTTTTATCTTAATAAATCTCTCTTAGAATGTATTAAACATAAATGGATCTTAAAATACTATTTCCGGTCATTCTACCAATTTATAACAGAATATTTATGAATTTAGTAGGTAAAATTGATATTCAATATTCTTACATTTAGAAACATTTATTCTCATACATTCAGTGCGTTTCACATTTCAACAATATACACAACAATATAATAACAATTCCTGCACAGAAAATAAAAAAGGTGGTCTTTTTCTGGTACTCCATTGGGTAACCTATATGTATTTCGACGTGCTAAACATAAATCGGGTGTCCGTTTAGCTCCATTGGCCACTGTTTTTTTGTAAATCGCGAAAATAACCTAAAAAAACTCATTATTTAGGTTATTTTCACGATTTACTAAAAATTGGTGGGTAACGGAGCTAAACGATTACTTGACTCGTATTCAGCATGTTGAAATACATAGGGGTTGCCAATGGAGTCCCAGAATTCATTTTTTTCGGTACGTGTGTCTGTGTAATATATTAATATCACCAACCTCCGTCATTTTCTAGAAAATCGCGTATGCAAATATATTGCACAGGCACAAAAAAAAGTGAAAAGTGATCTGTTTCTGGGATTCCATTGGGTAACCACGCACCTTATGTATTTCGACATAAGTTTTTTTAGGTTATTTTCGCGATTTACAAAAAAAAATGGTGGCTAACAGGCACCTGATTCGTATTCAAGAAATACATATGGGTTACCAAATGGAGTACCAAAAAAAGACCACTTTTTAAATTTTGTGTACTTGTGTAATCGGATCTTTATCTTTTGGCCATATATAACAAAAGTCTAGACAATCTTTATAAATTTCAAAATGCTTTTGCGCAACGACAGCATCTTCTTGCAGTATTCTTCGATATCCAGAAAGCCTATGACACCACCTGGAGATACGGAATCCTTAAGAAAATTTATGACTGGGAATTCAAAGGCCGCCTACCAAAGTTTATAATGAGCTTTCTCAGAAATCGTCATTTCCGAGTACGAATAGGGAACACTCTTTCTGGCACTCATGAACTTGAAAATGGAATACCCCAATTTAAGTGCAACACTATTTCTTATAGCGGTAGATGAGCTTATTTCATCCATATCACAGTAAACGGGGGTCTTTTTGTAGATGATTTAGTCATATACTTACTTGGAAAATCTTCTGATGACCTAGAAGGAACATTACAAACCAATATTAACATAATAGAGGAAAAGGCTGAAAGTCTGGGGTTTAAACTGTCATCATCCAAAACATTTTACGTACATTTCTGTCGATTAAGGGGTCAACACACGGAGCTCCAATTAATTATTAATAACACTATAATCGAAGTTCGTCCAACAGCCAAGGCCCTTGGACTAATTTTTGACTCAAAATTGACGTGGGTACCCCATATTACAGATCTTGCAGTGAAAGTAAAGAAAAGCTTAAATATTCTACGCTGCATGGCAAATATTGATTGGGGATCAGATCGAGAGATTCTTTTTAGATTATATACAGCACTAGTACTACCTAAAATAGATTATGGTTGCATTGTATATAGCTCAGCTAGACAATCACGCCTACGTATTCTGGACTCCATCCACTGCACAGCATTAAGAATAGCTACTGGTGCTTTCCGCACAAGCCCATTGACATCCATATGCTGCGATGCCGGAGTTCCACCTTTAAAATACAGAAGGCAGCGTCTACTTCTCAACTATGTAGGAAAAATATGGGCTCTTCCAAATCATCCTGTCCATTCTATACTTTTCCATAATGAAATCGAAGATATATATGAATCTCGAACATCTATTACTCGACCAGTGGGAATACGAGCCAGTGAACTTATGACCCAATTAGGACTACATCTTCCAGAAGTCTTACCTTCAGGTTTCTGTGAAATACCGCCTTGGACAATAACACCACCTAGGATTAATTTAGACCTAAAAGCTTATCCAAAAAATAATACAAATCCAGGTATTATAAGAAACGGTTTTAAGGAAATTCTTAATGAATATCAACCCGCAGGAGAGATTTACAAGGACGGATCCAAAATACCTCAAGGGGTGGGATGTGCTTTTTCGATTCGAGAAGAATCACATCTGTGGTCACTACCATCAATGGCCAGCATATATACGGCTGAACTATAAATCATATGGCAGGCACTAAGGTTCTCAGAAACGTTAAATGCTACTAACATATTAATTATAAGTGATTCACTCAGCTTTCTTCAGGCAATAAATGATATATTTTCTAAAGATCCGCTGGTACAAAGAATTATATCCCTTTTAGAATGGCTGAATGAAACACACAAAAAGATCTGTTTCATTTGCACTCCGAGTCATCTTGGCATAACCGGGAATGAAATAGCTGATAATACAGCACGACAGGCAGCCGATCTGGAATTAGTAGACACTAATTTAGTACGACATTCAGATCTACGACTGATTTCTGAAAAAGTTACAGCAAACTTGTGGCAGGAAGAATGGGATAGGGCTGAATGCAAACTAAGAGCTGTCAAACAGGAAATAGTCAAATGGGAACCCCCCGGCAAACTTACAAGGCGAGAAAAAGTCGTGTTAACCCGATTAAGAATAGGCCATAGTCACCTCACTTCCTTTCATCTCTTAAGGGGAGAACAACAACCCAGATGTGATAGCTGTAATGCAATACTCACTGTCAGACATATCCTTTTAGAATGTCATGAATTTAGTCAAGCACGGCAACATTTACATGTATCAAACATCTTGAGGAAATGTTTAAGTAATGGAAGAACAGAGGTGGAAAGAATATTAACTTTTATCAAGGAAATTGGTATTTTCAAAAAATTGTAGATACACATCTAATTTTAAGGAAACCTGGATCTACAGAATATTAGTGATTAGTGAAGAGAATTGTCCTAGAAGAGACTGATTGGTGGAGGGAGCGGCTAATGACCTGAGCAGTCGATGCCGCTGTGGGAAAAAAAAATCTATATAAATAAACTTTTTTCTGCACGGTTAATGCTTTAAAAGTTGTGAAGGTTTAACAATTTATTTGATTCGCCAATCACATCTATAAACGCTAGCTGGTCTGACCAATAATCCCCTCCCGCAGTGTTAGAAACATCTGCTTTTCGAGTCGCCCATTTCTGTATACATCTTATTTATAAACATATAAATGGATCAATGAAATTCTAAAAAAAAAAAGTTGGCGAATGATAACAAGATTCCCTTCATCACAATGCTAAGAAATAAATTCGAGGAACTAAATTATATTAAATACATTAATTTCACACTATTGTTTATCAATTTAAACACGCCATAGTAGTCACCAGTTATGCATGTGTAATATTTAGAAGAATTATTAGTTGCGGTAAACTTATTTTTTTATTTAAAACCTTCGCAATTGTCCAAAAATCGTGTTTTTACCTATTTTTTCCCCTTTTTTACCGTTTTTTGTTAATACGTTCAAAATAAAATAAAACCAAGAAATATTTTTCAAAATTAGTACCTTAGCTAACACCTCTATGCATTCAAATTAAAATAATTTTTTTTTAGGTTATTACACTTTCAATAGTGTTAAATTTTCGAATTTTTTTCTTCTAAAATGTATAGTTCGACTTATTCGTAAAAAATTAATATAGAACCGCGTATGTCTCATAAAATAAATCATTGAGGCTTTTAGTACACATCTTTTCCTTCAAATTGATCACTTATAAAGTGCGATATCATGATATTAAGCTTTGATATTGACAATTGAAATTTGGTGTCACCAGAGGAAAACGTCTTTTTTCGAAAAAGTACTAAGTTTAAAGGTCTGAATTTCCTAAAATAACTTTTTAAAATTTTTTTGGCTGAATACATATTTTAGATAATCCCTTTAAATGTGCTATCCAAGTATTTCTTTTAACAAATTATCCATTTTACAATGATTTTTACTAAATAATCGTTAATTCATGCTTTCAAGCTACATATGTAATAATTAAAGTACTTAAAAAATTATTTAAAAACATGTAATACTTCGAGGAAATGATACTTTTTCATCTCCAATTGCTTTCATATCATTTACTTTTTGCAATCAAAAGTTATAGCCAGTTACGTACAGCGCGCGCGCTACCGCAAGCCTATTCCAGCGTCAGCGGGCGGTCGGCGCAGCGTCACTTGGGACCTTAGTTAACAAATTTCTACTCGCTCCAGTTTAATGCGCAAAATACATGTATGGGTCATGTATGATTCTTTCGTAAAATTTCCCGTTCTTTCGAATGGCGCTATCAGTTTTTTAGTACAAATAAAATTTAAAAAGTTATTTGCAAAAAAACGTATTTTTGCACTTAAATTGGTAAATAAAAATAGGATGCGTACACTTTTTTGCGGTAGACTTTTCACTACGTTATTCTAGCATACTTGAAGATTATTGTTCACCAAAGTCTACCTGGTTACAAATTTTTCCGAAGTGAAAATCTTCGTTTACTCCACTATTTTGTTTGTTTCTATATCACAAAAAATAAAGAAGCTATGGCCGATTAAATGTACGTTTTCACATTTTTTCTAACAAAATGTCGCCATTCTGCTATTGTAATTGCTCAGTAATTTATTTATTTTTTCAAAAATGCTGTTTTTCGTTAATATATAGCATGACCTAGATGCTCAATTTATTTTGTTGTTGAAAACACTTGTTTCAGATAAAAAATTCCATTCGCCATATTAGAGCCGCCATTTTGATTTTTTTAATTTTGACTTCAGATTCGCAATCAGCGATCCCAAGAACATAACTATCCTAGTTTTCAAAAATAAATTAGTAACACTTTTTCAAATATTCAATATTAAAATTGAGGGTAAAAGCCATGTCCGGACTATATAGAAACTGAAAACGATACCTTTTACTACAATAATAACCCATAAAGAAAAATTATCATTAAATATGATGAAATTTATTAGAGTGTGAAATTTTTTAGCCTTAGTAAGAAATCCGAAATTGGGAACATGATACTTAAAGTTATACCTGCTTTTTATGTTGCTAATCAAATTGAATTAAAGTTAAACCCATGTATTTGTAGAGGTTAGTTTGTAGACAGTAAAATTGATGAGGTTGTCAGTTAACTTTGTTTTCGCTTAAATCTAGATTACTAGCTGGACCCAAACGTCACTTAACTAAGGGATGATCGATAAGTGTTGCTGCGGTCTTAGGATGGGCAAAGTAAAATATTAAGGGCAAAAATTGCTATTAGTGGGCTCTCTATTTCTATTTTATAGTGTGTAGGTTCATGATAGAGAGACATATATTACCGTAACTAGAGGTTTTAACTTCGGAATAATGTCATATGAATTAGATTTCGTTCATTTTTGCCAACTTAATAATAAATGCATCAAAAAAAGTTTCTATATTATGAGGGGGCTTACTCATTTATAAGTGGCGGATGACATATAATATTCAGTTGAAAATAGTCATGTTTAAAATATAATGTGCACTATTCTAAAGTATTTATTAAGTATTTATACATATTAATATCAAAATATTAACAAGTGTACATTTATATTCACGTTGAAATAATATGGATACTATTTATTTTAACTTCAATAACAAAAACACATCAGAATAATTGAAAAATAGTAGGTACATTGAAAAGGTAAAATACATAAAAATGCAACTCAGGTAAATAAACAGGTGGAAGTATATATTTAGCTTTAAAATGAAAATTTAATGTTCACGTATTTTACTTTATTTCTAGTCTGTATTTTACAACTAGTATTATATATTGTATTAGGATGTTTAGTCCAAATCTTGTGCATAACCTTGCAAGTTAATTTTGAACCACTTAACGACGTCGAATTGAGCTAAAATTTTGCATACACGTGAAATTCTGGTGACAATATAATAATATTGTACCAGAAAGTGACTTTATTAGTTTTTTTTTGACCGCATAGTGTATTCACTCAGACGTTGTATTCTCAGATATTCTAAAAAATGGCGAAGGATTCGGTTTCAAGTACGGACGCGAGCAGCGAATGATTCGGTATTATTTTAAGTATGAATATAAAATAAAATAATTAAAAATTTTAAAATTAAATTAAATGTAAAAAAAAACTTTTTAAAAGCAAGTTTTTATTATTATTTAGTTGTACCAAAACGAAAGAAATTAAATAAATAAGATTAATTGCCTTACAAGCTTGTTGCGTGAATAGCAAAAAAAACACAACAAGCTTTTAAGACAATTAATTTTATTTTTTTTATTTCTTGCGTTTTAGGACAACTACATAAAATCTTGTTTTTAAAAAGTTTTTTTTACATTTAATTTTTATATTCAACATAATGCATATGAATCCATAATTTTAATAAAATGTGGTCGGTAGAGAGTGTTGGCTTTTCTTTGAACTTACAATACCCCGATAAAAAATCGTTTACTGAATTTGGTGGTATAGGCAAAAAATGAAAATTGTTATTTATTTCAACTCTGGAAATATTTTTACTGAGCAGTGTTGGATAAAATGCAGTTCACAATTTACAAACGGGACTGATTTAAATAAAATTTATTAGTGGCTTCCAATTTATAGAGAAATTATTTTATTAAAATGTGTTTGTCTAAAATAGTTAACTGTAGAGTATTTTTGTACAACCTAAATTATAGTTATATTGTTACTATGAATCTTGTTAAACGCATAATATGCTACACCTAATTACGTCCACATCCATTATAGTAACGCAAAACAAAATTTGAAAATTTTAATTATTCAAATAAGCTTAGAATGTCATGAAACGTCGAGATTTTAAGTTTGAGCAGAAAAACAGTTATTTCCTCATAGAATAGTGCAAATATAGTATAGTATAATAGAGAGACTTGGATAGATAATCTGGACGTGGAAGTAGTGATTCCTTAGGTAGCGGTTTTTTACTAAAAGGTTTACAAATATCATGCATTTAGATGATTCTCGGAACTTCAATCGGTATACAATGTATCTATACGCAGTATTTGTGGTGGAAGGAGGGGGGGGGGGGGGGAGTTAAGAAAAATATTGTGGAAAGCTCAGCTTCACACTAATTTACTTTAACTATTATATTATGTTTTATTTCATGCAAATTACATCCTACGACACAGGTTATTTCTTTATTTCTTGGTATTGCATTATTATTGTTTGTTATAAAGTTGTAACAAAATTGTAAGTTTAGTCATTTTTTCAAACGACTGAAGTCGTATCGTGTAAAATTCTGATTAGTTTATGTTATCTCTACTGAAATGAAATTATCTAAATAAATACAAGTGATTTTAAACCTTGATGAATTTAATTTAAAAAAAAACTCCTACCAGGTTATAACGTGGTTATTTTCTGAAAAGGGAATTATCTTTATTACAGTCCCCAAAATGAGACAAAATATTTTACAAATAACTATATTTTAGAAGTAAATATGAGCAAAAGTGAATTTATCAATTTAAATAAAAAGCCTAGTCCGGTATATAATATGGTAAAATTCGTAAATAAACTAAGGGACTTTTGAAATAAAAAATAACTAATTAACAATAACAAAATTTATTGTGAAGACAAAAGGTAATTATAGAACAATTAACAAATCAGAGATAGGCAAATACAATTTGTGCTTAGAATACGTTTACAAATATCAAATCAATCAAAATAAATATACAGAGGGGCAGACAGATTTATAATATACTAAGAAGGTAAATAGATGCGGTAACGTACAAAGATAAAACCATAATTATTGGCAGGAGGCCACAATATAACAAAAAAACTACTGTAAACACTGGAAAAAGATAAATAACTAAATTATTCAGTGATTAGTTGGCCAACGTATTTATTACTAAATGAAAAGGTTAAATAACATTTTACTAATAAACAAATTTTGATATTTTATATCATAAGTAAATCGTTAAATGTAAATAAATTTAATAACATAAGAAATGAAATACATGGTAGCATTTTAGGATACAAGGTACGTATAAAAACGAAAGGTGCTATATACAGAAAATGACTTACAACTATTAAATAAGAAATTTTATTAATAGTCTTTATGAAACGGGACTAGTACTCGCGAAAACAACGAAATGCCACAGAACACTGAAGATCGTCTCAAATTGACGTCTTTGGTCAACAGGTAAATGAAAGTTACTAGTTCCGATAAACATAAAATAGAGATGTAAATGTACTTACAAAACAAAAGACGCAAAGACACTGTTATGAGTTACAAGCTCAAGTTGATAAGTTGGTACCAGCTGTAACTTCAAGAACTGCATATATATACCAGTATATTATACCAGTAGGTATATTAAACACTGACTTTAAATTTAACTTTCTTATTACTGCACCTAAAGCAGCTGGCATAGCACTTATTAAATGCTGCTTTAATTCAGGACATCTATACTGAATAAATTCTTATATTAACTGCTCAACTACTCGGTACATTTCACCGAAGAAGTTAAATCTTAAAACTAACTAAACACTTAAATGGCTCAAATTCCAGCCATAATTTTGACGACTTTGTCAGCCCGAAGGCTGCTTCGAAGGTTCTATATATCTCACTCCTTTACGGTTTTATACGCACGCCTAGCGCCCCGTCGGTAACCATGATAACCAGACTCCATGTCATATTTGCACTTGCTGATTGGAGGAACGGTTTCCATGCGTCCGTTTCTCCTGCGTATTTTATGGAATTTTTGGAAGGATAACTCATTATTTACCGCGAGAATCTAATGTCACCTTGTAAACAACAAGAGATAAGACAGAGCCGGCATTAAATCTTTTTAATAAAAATGGCAAATTAGGTAATTTTTGTAAGGAAGTTATAAAATAATGTAATTTAACTGATTTCAATGGAAATTTACGAATACTAAAAAAGTTGACCGTTACAAGGAATCCACATCTCAACATTATTTTCATTTGAAATGCGGTGATTGTACTCCAAAGAGCTGCACTTTCTTAATAGTTCAACGGCACTGTGCTATTATTTTCGAAAATACAGTTTATATAAAAACATTGAGTTTTGAAATATTATATTTTTTAAAAATCATAACTATCCGATTGACTTCTCGATTGCCTAAAATTGTACCACTCATAACAGACAATCCAATTTTTTATTTTTGCTGTCAGAGTTGTAGAACCAGATATACTGAAAAAAACGATAGTCTTTTGCTACGGTGAACTCCTATGTACTTCACACAGGTTTTTGTTGGAATTTGGTTACCCCCATTAAAATTGACGTTATTACCTCCCTTAACTACTACTCATCTTTAGTTTGACTCCACTAATATGTATTCTCCAAATTTTTGACAGGTAAATTCGCAATCGACAGGATACAAGAAGCAACTCAGGCTAAGTCATATATTTTAGTACAAAAATGTCCATGGGATAAAAAAACTAAGCGATTTTTCATAGCGCAAAGCCTCTACTGTCACAAATGAAATAAACTAGCAAAACTATTTTGTGTCGCATTTTTTCTTATCAAAGCTATAGTCCTTTTACGAAGCTAAATCATAGCAACCAAACATTTATATATTTATACTGGTCACAATGTTTCATCTGGTACGTAGTCTGTCATAGTTTTCAATTCTCTATTCCAAATGTAACTTTTTTAATTTTCTTAGGTTAGTAAAATATTTGACACTTTTAAAGCCTCAAAAGAAAATTAATACTAGCTCTGTTTAATTAAATTGACACATTAATTTAATCTGTCTTTTCCATTAGATGCCATTTTCAGGTAGTGCAACTTTATTGTAAAAGTTCGGAACTTTTCTGTAAACAGTCTAAACGAAATTAATACTTCCTTTTATTTTTATACGCATCGCAGAATGCGAAGCTTAAATACCTTCAGTTTGTCATGCTTATCCTCATCACATCCATTCAAAATGTCGTCAGATTAAAAGCAAAGCAGAGTAAAATGTTTCATTGGTTCGTGAAAAACATATTTCATTTTATTTACAATTTATTCTTATATAACGAGAGAAAACTTATATTTGTTAAGTAGTCAGGTGCTTTTAGTATCCGTTAACGAAAATAGTTCAAGAAAGCTGCATGTTCTACCCTCAAAGAACAATGTTAAAAGAAGGTCCTTTTTGGCCCATCCGTGGTTAAGTGTGGAAACCATCTTTTTTTACGAACTTGGGGTGCTGAATACGAATCTGTCATCCGAATTGGCTAAAAACATCGGGAAGACAGTAAAAAGCAACACTTTGGGCCTTTTAAATTGATATTAGTGCAACAAAATGTTATTCTTTAGTGCAGGAAATTCTTTCAAAATATTCAGTTTCGTTAGGTAAGTAGAAAAAGAAGCAACAATTCTAAATTCACCCCTCCCCCCCACCCTCGTGTCCCTTACCCTTCACCACCCATAAGAACAGTGTAAGTTACAATATACGGTTATTTTTTTTTAAACCAAAACTTCCCATTAAATGACTATTGTCAGGTTATAATGTAATTATTTCTGAATACTCTTACACCCAACCCCGCCAATTAAGGTGGTGGATTTTATCTTTTTGGAGTTTTCATTGGTTTTAATTGCAAAAGAAATTCCTAATCAACCAGTTTGATGTTTTTTTATCATAAGTGATGATGAAGTGATTTTGTCAATTCAGATGAATATTTCTCACCCCTAGGTTGGGGTGTACGGTGTGTATATCACTATCCAGGAAATATTACTTATTTTGTATATTAAAAAATTCTTTAATTATTTAAATGACTTTTGGTTGGGAAAATGAGAATTTTCACTTTATGGTACCAAACATGGAACATTTGCCAAATAACTTTACATTTAATAATTTAAATATAATTACGCATTAATTAGAATATAGAGCGTAGATTTGCCACGTATTTTCCGTGTTTACAATCACCGGATTTTTATTTTTTCTCTGCTAGTATAGATCTCCCAACTAAAACTGAGAATTGCATCCAAATAATTCGAATAAATAATTCGAATAATTCAATATTTGAGCATTCAAAATTCGAATAGTTTGAAACTAAATCATAAAAACATTCCAATATGCAAATATGCCAATTTCCAATATAAAAGTATTAAAATATTCACCAAATATGCAAGCAAGCATGCGAATGTTTAAATGATTGAAATTATCAAATCAAACAATGAATGATATTGAATTGAATTGGTAATATCCATAATTAACACTATTGTGATTATTTTGTAATGAATTTAACCAATACATCAAATCTGATCGAAATATTGTAATAAATCTTGATTGATTGATTGATTTATCAGCGTATGGTAGCCATTGCTGCTTCTCTCAGATATACCGCCGGGCCGGCTACGTTTACGTTGGGGTGGATTTGGGTCATGCTTGTGGCAGCGGCGAGAACCACATGACGCATGGTACTGTACCCGCCACGGATTTTGGCGACCTGCAGAGACTGCAGGGAAACGTAGCGGCCTATCGGAGAACTGCCGGTCCACTTCCTGTAACAATTTATCAGTGTGCAACACCAATCATGGTAGCAGTGAGTGCGCTGGACTTATATCACTCTCTACATAGAGATTCCCCGTTGCTCGCCAACACTCGTGGCGATTGCAGTGCAGGAGTGTGGGATGTGCATGGTAGGTGTTTGTGAGATGCGTTGCCCCATTGTGTCGTGATATGGAATGTTTATGTCTCTCTTTTTTTGTCTCTGCTTCTAAAAATCTTCTAATTATATTGAGTCTTCTGATTCCCCGTTTCTGATTCTGGGAGAGCATATATTGTTGCGGTTTCTTTGTGATATTCGTTTTTTCCTCGCTTTTCTTTAATGGTATATTTGGAGCTTTTCTAGTTTGTTCATGATCCTCTCGTTCTTTTTTCTCCACGTGTAATATGGTCTCCCTATTTTAAGTTTATTGCTGTTGAGTATTAGAGTTTTCTTCAGTAGACGTGTTCTTGGACGTGTCTCCAGTACTTCATTGCATACATTTCTATCATTTTTGTAGTTGTATTCCCTCCTAGTAATGTTGATGTTTTATATCGCTGCTTTCGTCTTGTTGTTCTTGCAAGTAGTTGGATGATGTTCCTCTTCGTTCTTCTCAGGCTTCTCCTGTTGGCTTTTGTCATCGCCGCGTTATTAACTCCATATGTCATCGTTGGAAATTTGATGACCACGCACAACTTCTTGATCATTACCCATAAAGTGGTCCGTTTTTCTCTATGACATGTCTCTAAATACAAAGGCAATTATATGACCTTGTAACTTTGCATGCAGTTTTAATTCCCTCCTATACAGTTACTCATCTCAAGTCAGATATGTCCCTAGGTACAGTTCATTGATGGATGGCAACGAAAACGGGGTTAAGTAAACTATGTTGTTTTGTATATAGTCCGCTACTTTTTTTTTATATACGATTTTTTTTCAATCGTCTTATTTAACCCTAGAACGGTATCGATATTTTATAGTACTGTATTGGTATCGTACGTAAATTTTACGTACATATTTTTTCTATAAGCTTTATGCTAAAATGCGGTTAAATAAATTAATAAAACTCAATTAATATTTTGCTTAAAGGTTTATTTTGCCAAGTAAACATACAATATACATGGTAACTTAAATTAGTAATGAACAAAGTAAATTTACTGGCTTCCTCCAAGTCTTCATCTGTTAAACCTCGTTTCGACATTGTAAAAGTTTATTGGTAACGGACACGTAAAAATTATAAACTAATTAGCGGGAAGGGGCCGTTCAAAAATTACGTAACGCAAATTTTGATTAAATTTGTCCCCTCCCTCCCCCTTGTCACATGTTGTCGCGTTTGAATGATACTCCCCTAAATAAATTACGTCACAAATTTCACCCATTCCCCCATCAAAGAGGGGGAGGGTGTGAAAAATAAGATTTTTTTTTTAATGTCATATATATTATAGTCCCGTGTAAACCGTGTTTGTCTTGTGACTAAGGACAAACCTTGTACAGTTTATACAAAAATAGCTGTTTTCTTTAGAATTTTCGTGGAAAAAAGAATAACATTACGTTACGCAACACTTGATGCAACCCCCCCTCCCCCCATGTCACAAGTTGTCACGCTTTTAAGTACTCCCCCTCCCCCCTAAGAGCGTTACGTAATTTTTGAACGGCCCCTTATTGGTAACGATGCGTAATATTTACGTGTAGAGCTCCAGAAAATAATAAATGTAACTTCTAGTACGAGCACTTGCGTATTGGCAATGTAAACAGCCTATCGCTAAGATATATGGGGAAGCATATCTGGGGGGTCGAGAAAATTTGCGGGCGTATGGCTCTGTAAATGCAAATTATTAATCTTGCACACGTAAATTTTACGTACGATACCGTTCTAGGGTTATATTAATATCCTGACGGAGATTAGCCGTAGGCTATTCCACCACTCAACCAGGACACACACAGGCACACATAGACAACATCACAACACCCATTCCTTGCGAAATTGCCATCTGCCGCAGCTGAGACTCGAACTCAGGAGAGGAGAGCGGCTAGCCGTATTGTCTCTCACACAACCGCAATCTAGCCCACTGCTACCGTCTCGGCAACACGTAAAAAACGCCACTACACATCCATACTCTACCCAGGATTCGAACTCGGGACCTCGTGGTCGCAAGCCTAACATATTAAGCACTGCGAGCGCCACTAAGTCGGCACTTGTTTTCGTAGGTTTTTCATGGCGTTGGTGTGTGTCTGGATGTTACGTTTTGTCTTTCTAGCTGATGGATTAGTCGGCACAGTAGCTGATGTGTCTTCGTTCTTACGTTCTGTAATAGATCCATTGTTTCTGTGTTTTCTGGGGAGAAATTATTTCTTGAGAGAAAATTGTATCACGTGTATTTTCGTTGATGCGCCGAAAAAAATTCAGTTTTAGCGCGATATACTAGTAAACTAATAGTACGCCACTGATTAGTTCGGATTCAATATTTAGTGGAAGGTTGACACAAAAAAGTCATTTATTGGCCTCCTTTGTTGTTGATGTTGCCGGATAGACGCGGTACATTTTATTTGCCTAAGAAATTATTTAAACTGTCTCTAGCAGCTAGACAGTAAATAAAGTAAACTAAAAATTAAAAATTATTAGGAAACTATTGACTTGTAAGAAACTGTGCGCAGGCCCAGAAGTCAAAGAACTAGGACCGTGTCCAGTTTTCTATTGACTTCGCGTTTGATCTAAATGTGACTTATTTGTAATATCTTATTTTATCTGATAACACAGCCCCACAAAAAAAGTGGTCTGTCCGGCAGAATAGACTGGTGTATCTCCATGTATTTGGACCCGCTGATGCCGAATCCAAAGTCAAAATTTTAAGATTGGTTCGTTTTTAACCCCCAACCCCAAAAAACACGCCCCCAAAAAAATGTTCTGTCCGGGGGACCAGACTAGTGTATTTTTATGTATTTGAACCTGCTAAAACCGAATCCGAAGTCATAATTGTCAGTTTGGTTCGTTTTACACCTCTAACCCCAAGAACACCCCCATAACAAAAAAAGTTGTCTATCCGGCGAACTACACCGGTGTATCACCATGTATTTGGGACCGCTGAAACCGAATCCGAAGTCAGAATTTTAAGATTGGCTCGTCTATAACCCCCCAACCACTAAAAGCACCCCCCCCCCCAAAATGTTCTGTCCGGCAGACCACACCAGTGTATCCTTATTTATTTGGACCTGCTAAAGCCGAATCCGAAGTCAGAATTGTGATATTGGCTCGTTTTTCACCCCCAACCCCCAAAAACACCATCATAACAAAAAAAAGTGGTCTGTCCGGCGGACTAAACTAGTATATCCTTATGTATTTGGACCCGCTGATACCGAGTCCGAAGTCAGAATTGTGATATTGGCTCGTTTTTCACCCCCAACCCCCCAAAAAATAGTATGTCCGGCGGACCAGACCAGTGTATTCTTATGTATGTGGACCTGCTAAAACCGAATCCGAAGTCAGAATTGTCAGATTGGCTCGTTTTTCACCCTTAGCCCCAAAAAACACCCCCAAAATAAAAAAGTGGTCTGTCCGCGGACTATACCAGTGTATCCTTATATATTTTGACTTGCTGAATCCGAATTCGTAGTTAGAATTGTGAGGGTTGCTCGTTTTTCACCCATAACCCCCCAAAAAAACACCCTTCCAGAAAATGGTCTGTCCGGCGGACCACACCAGTATATGTATTTTGAACTGCTAAAACCGAATCCGGATTTGGTTTCAGCGAATCCAAATACATAAGGATACACTGGTGTGATCCGCCAAACAGACCATTTTTTGGGAGGGTGTCTTTTTGGGGTCAGGGATGAAAAACGAGCAAATATCACAATTCTAACTACGAATTCGGATTCAGCGAGTCAAAATACATAAGAATACACTGGTATAGTCCGCCGAACAGACCAATTTTTTTGTTATGGGATTGTTTTTTGCAGTTAAAGGTGAAAAACAAGCCAATCTGACAATTCTGACTTCTGAATTCGGTTTCAGCAGGTCCAAATTAAGAAGGATACACTGGCCTGGTCCGTCGGACATATCATTTCTAAACAGTAAACATGATAACATGTAAATTTAAATCCAAAACGTGATGAATTAAGGACTCCACGATACTTCAAGAACTAGCAGGCATCGGATTATTGAGGCTTGGCACGAAAAACTTTTCAAGAATGATTATCTTGAGGTAGAAGATGAAAGGCAGTAGGACTGCAAGTGAGAACCTTCAGTAGTGAAATCTGAAATGGGTCAGCCATTCAAAAATTTAAGATTGGCAAAGCGGCGGGGGGTCGATACTATCACAGTGGAGGAGTTTGTGAAGATGGAGTGAAAATCCTTCACAGAACATACATACATCGTACTGTAATCTGCACGTGGTGGACTGCGGAAATTACAGTTCGTTCGTAGGCTAACTACAGATGTCATCATTACAAAATGTTCAGATTTTCAACTATAGTAAAGCCAAGAAGTGTAGTCAGTAGAGGAATGCGAGTACGGGCTTCTAAAAGTGGAGCGGCACGCTGTCAGCCGGCGCACACTACCATATTATACGTATTCTAAACATGTGCCGCTCCACTTTTAAGAGACCGTACTCGCATTCCTCTACTGACTACACTTCTTGACTTACGTATAGATGGGGTATAATGACCGTCAGTAACCGTGGTAAGATGTAGCAATAAACCGCGCCGCACGCACTGCGCTCGAGATTATCAATTTTTTGAATACGTTCTACCTTTCCGATCGCATTGAGAATTAGAGATGTTTTAAAGGGGTATCTAAACATTTATTTGTGAACAAATTATGGGTGTGCCTGGAGAAGATCCCATAAAAAGAATATTTTTTTCAAAAAATTATTTTCAACACTTTTTCCGACATATGGACTCAATAATTCTTTTCTACGTTTGTGCCATATTTCTTCTTCTTCTGCATTTAGCGGCGCACTCAGGCCTTGTGGTCGATTGTGCTACCTCTACTAATTTAGTGAATACCATGTACCATCAAAAGCCATAACATATTCTTTCTTTGTGGATATCGGTTTATCCATTCTTGAGAGAAATTTTTTTCGATTTTTGATTATCTTGCTCTGCCCTTTCTTAATTGGTAGTTACATATTTTAGAAGTAGCTAGTGACACCGAATCTCTTGTCAAAAGTTAAAAGTTCATAATGGCGAATCAAATAAGGCTATTATAATTGTAATATTTTGCAGATTTACATGAAATTTTTTGATACATTAGTCCTGTGCAATGAATAAAAAATGACGGTTGAATTTGAATGATTTTTTTTTGTTGGGTTTCTAACGCCATATATTAAAAAGTTTACCCATTAAAAATTACCGCAATTTTGAAAATGCACCGATTAAAAAAAAAATGAAATTTTCAGAAATTTCAACGAAAAATACAATTATCGGAATTTTTTAATATTTCCTTTGAGAAAATAATGACTGTTATAGTTTTCGAGGTTGTTTATAAAGAATTTGTAAAAAAATTAAACATTTTAAAATTAATTTGAAGATGGCAGAAGCTCCAAAAAGCGAAATAAATGAATAGTACAGTGAATCAGGCTTTTAAAGCTTGAAAACGATGTAATGAATTTCCAAATTTT
Organism: Rutpela maculata; assembly: GCA_936432065.2. Lineage (NCBI taxonomy): Eukaryota > Metazoa > Arthropoda > Insecta > Coleoptera > Cerambycidae > Rutpela > Rutpela maculata. The sequence goes on from OW386287.2 coordinate 62,135,033, forward strand.
TTTCTTCAACATACTTCATAAAGTATGTACATAAGAATCTATGTTGTCATTTTTCCTGCTTTTTGGTTAGGTTCTTTCTCTATCAGATAATACATATAATCTGATAGAGAATCAAATTATAAGAAATAAATGTCATACACTTTTTTCCTAAAATGCATATTTTTCAAGAAATTGCGAACTGAAAATTGCAATTTTCAACCTCTAAAATCAGTAGACGTTTTTTTTAATTACTGTAAAAATGTGGACTTTAAAAAGAATGCAAGGGTATAAAATTAAAGCTTTTATGAAAACAAAGCGAATGGTTTTTTCTTTTTTTTTTCTCCGATGTTTAGTTTTGAAAATATGGAAATTTTCAAAATGGCGCCGAAACGTTCAGAAAAAATATACGACGGTAAAATCTAAAATTACTCAAAATCTACAACTATGAGAAAAATTTTTATTCTTATAAAAATTAAAGGTATTAAAATTTTCTTTCGATTGAGACGTATTGCCACCCTTTGTACTGGAAACTAAAACAGTTACAAACAAAAAAGTAGCGTATTTAAAAATTTAGGCGCCATTTCTTTTATTGCTATAATTTCTTACTAATTCAATTTTTTTGCTAACCCTTAATCCTTCTATATATTGTTAATGCATATTATTACCAACATGCTCAGCTTTTTTACCATTTTTAAAATAGTTATTTTTCATTCTGTACCCATTTACAATAACTAAAATTTTTGTAATTTTTTGAAAAAAATCGGGTTTTTGGAAATTGCTCAGAACATTTTTTTTTATAGAAAATGGTAATAGTACAAAAATGAACTTTATAAAAAACGAATAGTTTGTTTTTTTATCTTTCCTACGACAAACTGTTCCAGAAATATAAAGGTTTAAAGAGATGCTCGAGCGCATGTGCAAGAAAATTATGTATTTAAAATTGAAATATCTCAAAAACTATAAGATTGATAAAATCATGATATAATAATGAAATGAAGCTTGGGTTTTTATTTTTTTCCTACGACAAACTTTTCCAGAGATATGACGGTTTGAAATAATGTTGAAACTTTTCAGTTTGTACGCGCATTTTAAATGTCTATTATAGTAGGTAGAGAACTGAACAACAGCCGTTTATTTTTCGAAGAATATGCATTGCACTTTAGCATATTTAGAGTGCAATTTAAAAATATTATTTAATTATAATTAGTTTACTTAATTGTATTAATTTGATTTATTTATAACAATCTGTATTTTCAATAAAATTAGACATATTAGTATATAGTCCAGTAGAATTAGTAAAAAAAAAGACTGAAATTTATTGTAATTCGTTTCAGGATGCCACATGGATTAAACGATAGTTTTATTGATTACGAACATGACCCTGAATTTTGTCCACTGTTTGACCGCCGGAACATTGTTTATTTAACGATTTATTGTTGAAAAATTCAAAAAAATCTACTTTTTTAAAGATAACTCAAAGACCTTTGACGATAGGTTTTTCAATTTGTAGATACTGTTAGAACTTTGAAAAACAGTTAATTTGAGAGATGTTTCGTTTGAAATGCTTGAAAATTTGTTTAAATAATTGCAAAAAACCGAGAAAATTTTAGCAATTTGCAAATATTTTTCATTTTTTTACAAAAACACTCTAGTGCTTGAAACTTTGAAGAAATATGTCTTTTATTACGCCAAAGTTATCCCTAAAATTTCATCAAAAAATTTTAATTAGTTTAAGAGATATTCAATTTGTTTATTAAAAACATAAATAATGTAAAATGCAAATTCACCCAGTTCCCGTTGTCGCAGAGGGTTGATCTGGACATCCTTTTTTTTGTTGAGACTTAAACTTTATGTTTTCATTAATGGCAAATCAAATTTGCATTATTTTCAACTTCAAAATGGCGTTTGAAAAAGTGTCACATTTTGAGGTTAGGTTTTTTGCTAATAACTTTTAAACAAATAAAGATTTTGCAATATCGTTCTCACATCTTTGTTGCTGCGGTCTTTTCACACACCTTAAAAAAATGACTCTGTAGTCTTATTAGAAGCCGAGATCATTTTTTTTTTAATAAATTCGTAAAAAAATTTTTAACAAAAAATAATTGTTTATAACAAATTATTGTTTAATTAGGAAAAAATCGACATGACAGATATTATCACGCTACCCCAAATTAAAAAAAAAGTCAAAATCGGAGAAACCGTAAATCTTTGGTTGACGGATTTGAACTCGTCTCGATCATTTTATGAACGTGTTACAGATATGACTCATGCTTCTCACTCCTGTTCTGCGCTGATTTAAAATTAATTATTGTTATCGTTGCAAATTGAATTTCCCCCCCAAACTCAGCTCTATTACAAAGATAGACTATTGAACTACTTGTTCGCCAAGTTTCAGCTGTTAATGTTTATTAATAAACAAATTACGAATTTATTAAAAAAAAATCATCTCGGCTTCTAGTAAGGCTACAGAGTCATTTTTTTTTGAAAATGTGTGAAAAAACCTCAGCAATAAAGACATCAGAACGATATTGCAAAATCTTTATTTGTTTAAAAGTTATTAGCAAAAAACCTAACCTCAAATGTGACACTTTTTCAAACGCCATTTTGAAGTTGAAAATAATGCAAATTTGATTTACCATTAATGAAAACATAAAGTTTAAGTCTCAACAAAAAAAAATGATGTCCAGATTAACTCTCTACGACAACGGGAACTGGGTGAATTTGCATTTTACATTATTCATGTTTTTAATAAACAAATTGAATATCTCTTAAACTAATTAAAATTTTTTTATGAAATTTTAGAGGTAACTTTGTGGTGATAAAAGACATATCTTGTCAATGTTTCAAGCACTACAGTGCTTTTGTTAAAGAATGAAAAATATTTGCAAATTGCGAAAACTTTCGCGGTTTCTTGCAACTATTTAAACAAATTTTCAAGCGTTTTAAACGAAACACCTCTCAAATTAACCGTTTTTCAAAGTTCCAACAGTATCTACAAATTGAAAAACCTATCGTCAAAGGTCTTTGAGTTATCTTTAAAAAAGTCGATTTTTTGGAATTTTTCAACAATAAATCGTTAAATAAACAATGTTCCGGCGGTCAAAAAGTGGACCAAATTCAGGGTCATGTTCGTAATCAATAAAACTATCGTTTAATCCACGTGGCATCCTGAAACGAATTACAATATGCATATTTGCTAATTCCACTGGCCTAATACTCATTTGTGACCATTTTTAATCCACTATTTTTTTTTATATAAATTTAGACCTCATATTCATTTTTAGCGACCTAAAAATCGTAAGTAATGGATTTTCATGAAATTATTTCTAACATTAGAAGAATTATTAATTTTTCACTATTTAAGGGTGATTTCAACCCTTAATATTTTCGTCTCATAAGTTTTGATCTCGTAGCCATATTCAGCGACCTCAAAGACAGTCTATGGATTTTCGTTAATTTATTCGTAAAATTAGAAGAGTAATTAATGTTTCAGTTTTTAGGGTTCATTTCCACCCTTAAAAATAAAAAACTGGTAATGCGACAATATAGATTTTAAAAATTACAGATCAAAGTTTCATTTTTTTACAAATTCTTCATAAGTAACCTCGAAAACTATAACAATCATTATTTTCTTAAAAGAAATATTTAAAAATTCCAATATTTGTATTTTTTTTGAGATTTCTAAAAATTTTATTTTTTTTAATTTACGGATTTTCGAAATTGCGATAATTTTCTTTTTAGTTAGAAATCCAACAAAAAAAGTCATTCAAATCCATTCACTATAGCTGGGTTCCGAGGTACAAACCTAATTGGATTGGACTACATGGAGATTTCTTGATTCTCTGATAGCGAACCAGATGGTAAAGCTTATAAATTAAAAACTAGGGAAATTTTCTTTACTGTGTAAAAGATAGGAAATAAAATTTCACTGCGGTGCAGTTAATTGAACATTACGTAATGTCGATATTTAGGTCTGTTTAAAAATGAACAAATAATGAATTGAAACGTATTTTTAAAAGACTGGAATATCGATTTATTGATTTCAGTGTGTGAAGCAGATTTCTGTTCAAATTCTTTTTTCTTTCTACCATGATTATTACAAATTTTAATCTGGTTATAATACATCTATTTAAGTAAATCGCATAGATATAATGTGGTTGACATTAAATACGCTACTCTGAATCAAATATCAAGTAAAAATGTATTAAAATTTACGTCTAGTGAAAGAAAAATAAGCCTAAAAGCATGCGAACCTTGAAAAAATTAGTACAAGCAAGAAATTTGTTAGAGGTGTTGCAGTTATCATCTTATCGAATATACTAAAAGTTCCCTAAAATCTAAGCTGTTCTACACCCGCCATATTGAAAAATGGCGGCCCATTTTCAGATTTTTGTATATAAATTCTTTACCGTCGCAGATGGGAAAAAAGTTTCAAATAAAAATGTAGGTAATAAAAAAACAAACAATTTTTGATATTAATATTCTTTCTCTAAATCGAACTGGTTTTATATTATTTGAAGAAATAGCAAAGTAAAGACTATATCGTCAATGAACTCATCAATCAAAGTGAAAGAAAATATTGCTGTGAACCCACAACAGTTATTCAACTAAATTGTTAAAGGAACAAAGGAGCTAATAGAATGTTTCAAATATGAACTTGCACCTTCTCCTTCTTCTCTTTTCAATGAGGTTGGTATGAGAAAAGAAATCATGACTTGTCGCAGATTTTAAAGTCGAGGAATCACCAGAAATAGACAACTGTATTTACGTCATTGATGGGGGACATATTCTTCACAGTATTGTCTGGCTCAGGGCCGCAACTTATCAAGACATCATTAACAATTACATTTCACACATCAACAACGAAGGGGAACAAACAAGAAAGAAGAGCGGCAAGAAAGACATCAGCAGATATAAACATAAGTGAGAATACTTTGAATACTGTTACCACAACAACACAAGCGGAATTTCTTGCAAACAGTGCAAATAAAAAACTTCTTATACAATATCTAGCCGTCCAGTTAAGAAGTCCAGAAGTCCAGGTAGAAGAGGCCGAAGCTGATGCTGATATGTTGATCATAGCAACAGCTATTAAGAAAGCAAGGCATGGTTCTTGAATAGTTGTTGTTGGCCAGGACACCGACTTATTAGTCCTCCTAATTACTTTGTCAACAGATGAGATGCATATTTGGTTCCTTCGACCAGGCAAAGGGAATAAAAAAAAACGTCAATTGTTTACATTCCAAAGCAACGAAATTTTCACAGGAATACATTATACTGTCTGATGTTCATATATGCTGTTGCGGGTTGTGACACAACCTCCGCGCTTTTCAGAAAGAGCAAGATTAAAGGCTTACGCCTTTTAGAACAAAACCCGAATCTGCGACAGACTGTTGCATTATTTACGGAGGATGCTGTATCTCATTGCAGATGCAGGAGAAAAATTTCTGCTTGCCTTTTATGGAGTAACAAAGTCTCAGATGCTTGATGAGTATAGATATTTTTCATACAATCGTCTGATCAGTAAACAGCAATTACACTCCAAATTTAACTTAGCAGTGTTGCCTCCTGCAAGAGCAGCAGCTGTCAATCACTCATATCGCACATACCTCCAAGTCCAGCAGTGGATGGGTAATAATGTAGAGCCGACTGCCTGGGGTTGGCAGTTAAGCCATGGGTCTTTGAAACCAGTTTTGACATGTTTAGATCCAGCCCCTAACAATTTACTGAAGCTCATATGTAAATCTGGATGCACAAAACATTGTGAATGCTTCTCAGCAGGGTTAAAGTGTTCTGCATTGTGTGGATATTGCCAGGGATTATCTTGCAACAACTCAGAAGATATGTTACCTGACGACGGCACTGATAATGACGAATTAAAGTTATAACGTATATTCGTATTTTATTCTATTTGTTATAGGCTTCACAATTACAGTATATTTTTCTTCTGTAATGGTAACGTACCTAAAAAAATGTTTTTTGTATTACTTACAACCTATAAACACACATTTTACAGTGTATTTTGTACACAATTGTGATTTTTGAAAATTCAATAACATTCTGCACCGCATAATTCAAAAACCGTTCGATTTAGAGAAAAAATGTTAATGTCAAAAATTGTTTGTTTTATTATAGCCTACATTGTTTATTTGAAACTTTTTTCCTATCTGCAACGGTAAAGGATTTATATACAAAAATCTGAAAATGATCAGCCATTTTTCAATATGGCGGGCGAAGCACAGCTTCGATTTTAGGGAACTTTTAGCATATTCATTAGGATGGCAAGTTCCACCAAATTCCTTGCTTGTACTAATTTTTTTGAGGTCAAAATTTATTTTTCCTGCACTAGTAATGTTACAATTTCAATATTGTAAGCATAGTTAGTCTCATAGTAATTAAAAATATGGTGACATTGAAATTGTTTTATTTTTAATTTTTTATATACAAATTTCGTTTTTCGTTAGCTGTAATATAGAAGAGTGGCTATCTAATCTAACCATAGAAACCTTGTTTCAAAATAAAAGTCAGTTCATTCATTCTCCAGAGACGAAATAGTGAAACCCTTGAACATTAATAATTATTTATTGGACAAATCTAATTTCTTGATTATCACAGGTTTTGTGGATAAAATTTAATCATTTAGTAGCAGGGGTTAGTAGCTTTGCCGCTGGCAGAAAATCTATAAATCTATAAGAGCAGAGCAAGTCCTTGACAAATCCATCCAAAACCCATGGCGCAAAAGTTAATTTTCCTTTGGAAGGACGCTTGAAATCCCTAATCTATTTACTGATGTAGGAGGGAAATAAATAATGATATATAAATGGAATATATAACGGAATACTAAATAAATGTAATTAAAATGGTCAACAAGAAAGTTAACACCCACGCAATGGAAACGTAAATAATAATTATTGATGTTTAATTGCACTATTACTTCGTGTCTTTTCAAAACTAGGTAATGTATAGTCCAGTCAACGGAGCGCTAAAATGAACAATATCTCTAATTTGAGTGCTAATGAATGGATTTTGATGAAACCTTGTGCAATGTGTTTGTAATGACGTTAATAAAAAAGATGAAAAAACGTTAGAGTAGGAAATAATCGGAAGGGATAGAAAACACCTCTTCTATCACGGGTTCCGTAACTTGTAGAATTAGGTCAAAAATGAAAAAAAAAATGGTATCTTTACCTTTCTTGGCCCAAAATAAGATGTTTTTACTGTTGTAAATTTTTTCGAAAATGCATATTTTTCGAGATATGGCCACTCGAAAATTCCTAAAAGCGGGGGAGGGGAAATGTAAAAGTTTTAAAACAAATGTGAGAAAATTCAGGTGAATGTATCATCGAAATATAAGACTTTCTTTTATTTGCAACTTTTCTGTAAAGTGCGCTTTCACCGAGTTTTTCTGGAAAAACATGAAAAACTACCCCTTTCTTTGAAATTGTAGCACTTTAAAAATATGTAATTTAAAAATTTGAAAAAACTCAGACGTATGCATTGAGGCCTTCTAAACATATTTTATCTCTTGGAATTTTTTTGTAACTTGCTAATTTTCCAAGTTACAGGTAGTTTTTCACGCTAAATAATGTACTACATTTTTTGCACATTTATACATGAAAATTCGAAAAATGAGCGTGATTTATATACAGGGTGTCCCGTAAATAATGGATAATCCTGAAAATGGTAATAGGCCAGGCCATAACCTATTAGAATATCACAACTTGACCTTATTGAAAACTACGGTTTTCGAGATATGGGCAATTTTCTGAAATTTTGAAAATTTCTACTCTAGGATAATATCTTGCATGGCACTACCACAAGGTAAGGATTTTTTCATTCTGTTTTTTGGTGAGTATTCTAGAACAGTTGTGCTATCAAACGTGTATACGAGTTTTTAGATAACGACGACGGTATTCTCAAAAAAAAAAATTATTTCTTAAATTTCGGTTCCACCAAGATTCCGTCTGCTGACTTTGATCTTTGATGATGTAAAGAAAAGTGCCAAGCGAAACTTGCCAATTATCTTAAAAACTTTCCCACTTATTATTATATTCTAAAAGGTTTAAAAATTCTGATTCTTCCTGTTAGAAAAAAAGATATAGCTGTTTGAATAGTGGAGGAGCTAAATTTATCAATTTAAAATTTTTAATAAGTAAGCCTTGTTTTTATTTGCATGTGACGCATGTCATTTTGTACGTCTGGTGTTACCGATTCAGACTTTGTTTGTTTGTCGATAATAACGAATTAGCGTTTCTCTGGACTTATTGGAACTTGTTGAGAACAACAATGCCTCGTATACAGTATACACAACGTGAGTATGGTAATATGCATACTATTTACGGCGAATATTGTGGCAAAGCCAGTGCATTCGTTGTGCGTTATCGGGAATATATTCCAAAATGTTTAAAAATTCTGAGGTAAGAGAACGAAGAAAGATCGAAATAAAATAAAAGGTAATTTCACCTCCATTTATTAAACATTATTAAAAAGAAATAGTCAAACAACTTATAATAAATGTTTGAATTGCTCTCCTCTAGCCCTGATGCAGGCTCTGCACCTTTTAAGAAAGGAACCTTTTAAATGGCGTGAATATCAGGTTAGGCTGATTTCTTCAGCGGCTACTCCGATACGCTCATGCAATTCATTTAAGGATTGAACAGGTCGGAAGTACACCTTTTCCTTTATGCATCCCCAGTAATAAAAATCTAAAGGATTTAGGTCTGGTGACCTGGGTGGCTACAGAATTGGAGCTAAGCGACCGATCCATCTTCCTCGATATTTAAAATTTTGGTATGCTCTCACCTCTCTCCCATAATGTGCAGGGCATCCGTCGTTCTGTAACCACATTGTCAGCCTCAGGGATAAAGGAAAGTCTTCTAGTAAGACCGAAAATTAAGTAGGCGAATTTGTTCTTTGAAACCCCGCGTCAGCGATATAAGCCACCTATAATTGCGTGTCCCGTGCGTTTTGTTTACCGTGCGATTTGTTTACAGTGCGTTTTGTTTACAATACGTAAAATTCAACTTACTTAGATGACAGGTCGTGTGTTTTTTACTATTTAGAGTAGTGATCGTAGGTAAAATTTTTAACAACTGCCATTGTCATGCTTTTCCTGATGATACACAGTTACTGTATACATTTAATTCTAATAAATATAGATAAATTGAATTTTTAATAAATCCAGATTATAAACACTCCATTTCAGATTGCAAAAATTTGGGATTAATTTTTTATGAAAAATTGAAATTTACTAATTATACCAGTTAATACAGTAAAAAACGGGGTTACCCGTGAATAATTCCTACAATAGTATTTTAAACAAGTTTCGAAAACGAATCTTTTCACACGAATGAGACAGTTTGGTGGATCGAACCGAAGGCGAGTTGAATGGGTGTGAAAAAATGTTTTCAAACGTGTTGTTTACAACATTTTTTTCTACGACTGCAAGAAAAACAAACGATTTCATGAGTAATCAGATATTATTTATTTAACAAAACACTAGAAATTATAATTTAACGCAAAATTGGAGCAGTTAAACAGGTCGGTTGCTATGAACCTGGATAGGCTAGCCTACTTCAAAAAATACAAATAAAAGGACTGTATGAAAAACCTAACAGTACTATGTTTTTAGGATTTTTGCACACATCGTGTGAAAAAAGACAGTTTCGAGTCATGGTTACTGTGTGTTATTTGTATCATATCATATCATATCATATCATATCATTTATTTCACCAATTAAAATACAATATATATATATATATATATATATATATATATATATATATATATATATATATATATATATATATATATATATATATATATATATATGGCACGTCAATTAAAAAATATAAAAAATAATATATAAAATATAGGCATAAACCTATAAGTGAACAAACATTAACAAAAGTAAAAAAACATCAAGACATTATGTTATGTTTTTGTATCCTATACAATACAAAACAAAATAATGAAAGAGAACAGAGAAATACGTAACGAAATACAAACTAAAAATAAGTGGCCGTGTAACATTATTGTTGCATGTTCAAACAAGAGAAAGAAACTGAAGGAGCAAGGAGGTGCGTACCACGTCAAATGGATGCCACTAAACCAGCAATGTTTTCGGGGTTCGTCAAAAACGCCACGAACTCGTCAGTAGAGTAAAAACCGTGGATTAAAAATAATTTTTTAAATATGCCCTTAAAATAGTTATAGGTCAATAATTTTAATGGATTTGGAAGAAAATTATATAGCCTGAGGTGCGGCGAATTTTTAGACGAACTTGTCAGTCGATGTCTAGCTGGCCTTAGTAAATCGGCTTGTCTAGTGCTATAATTATGAAAATTTTAATTCCTTTCAAAAGAATTTAAGTTTTTGTGTATATCCAGTAAACTAAGATACATATATAAAGAAGGTACCGGCATAATGCCCAATACACCTAAGGGTGTTAAATAGGTGATGCGACGACAACCCTCACAGTAGCTTCATAAGTGCTTACTTTGTATATAATGTAATAGATGGCAGGACCAATAAGTTCTCTCATTACTTACCCATAGATAGATAATTTTACAGGTTCTGTGCATAGGTGCATACAGTGGTGCATACATTCCCGGCCTTTTGTTTTTTGTTTAGTGAAACAAGAGTCCAGTGATAGTAGCTAAATTAAAACATTGAAAGAATATATGCAACACTACATGCAGCATTGCACGTGTCACCACGCTAACCTCAAAAAATATAAATATATATTTCTTAAGATTTACAAGTATTACGTAGCTATTATTAAAGTTTCTGACTGGTTCCTGCACTTTCAACCAAAATCAAGTTCAACATAATGTGTCTGAAGTTTTAAATAGTTTGTCACAATAAAATAAGACATTTTTTGCAGGTTAGGAATCTAACTTATAATTAGCAGTCTATTTTTATTAATCAACAATATTGAAAAATTATTTGCGTGAATTTTTAAATATTTGCTTGCAGCCAACATGGCTCCAAGCTAAAAATGCCTATACAAACATTAAAAATGAGAATAAACGAAAAAAAACTTAAAATTTGAGGTTATGTTAGTTATACGATGCACATGCCCAGGTAATTGTAGGACCTTATTGCTCGCGCCATCTACTAAAGTAAATAGAAACCATGCACTTATGAAGCCATTATTATAATAGGAAAGTGCAGTACATCGGACCACCTATTTAATACACCGTGCCTATGGGGCAACATAAAATTAAATATATCATTGACATATATAATAAAAAGGAGTGGCCCCAATACAGAGCCCTGAGGCACTCCGTGCTTAACTGGATTAAGATCCGAATTTATATTATTTACACTGACGCACTGTTTTCTGTTACATAAATAGGACCGTAGTAGTTCCAATGGACTCCCACGAACCCCATAAAGTTTCAACTTTTCTATGAGTAATTCATGCGAGACACAGTCAAAGGCCTTGGACAAGTCAAACAGTGTAATCTCTACATGCCTGCCCCCCTCAAGGCCCTCAACAATTTCCCGCACCACAGTAAATACAGCTTGTGTAGTAGAGCACTTGCTACGAAAACCAAATTGACAGTTATTAAGAACGTCATTAGATTTAAAAAAGTTTAATAGTCGGTTTTTCAAAATTATTTCTAAAACCTTTTAAAAATTGGTATGATGGAAATTGGCCGGTAGTTGTCCAAATCATCGGGATTACCCTTTTTAAGAAGTGGTAAAACTTTCGTGATCTTAAAAGCTGCTGGAAAAACACCCTCACCAAGGCAGCTGTTAATTAATAAAGTTAAAGGTTGAACAATAATGTCTACTGTTTCTTTTAAAATTCTAGAATTCATTCCATAAATATCTGTACAGTTGGAATCTTTTAAAGCTTTAATGGTATTGGAAACTTCCAGTTCTGATACGGGGTATAAAAAAAAGAGTTATTTGTGGGTGGCAAGTCACCTAAAAATCCAGTGCAGTCTGATTTGCAGTTGGTAAAGAATTTATTATATTCTCAGCTATCGAAGCAAAAAAGTCGTTAAAAGCTTTTTGTGTAAATGCATACTCAACATTGTCAGAATTCACTTTGTTATGTTCAAAATTGATTAATTTCCAGCTGTCCCTAATTTTATTGTCTGAGCCGTTAATAAAATTATTGTAAGCACAGCATAGTTTTCGAAGGTAGTCGTAGAAAAAGAATTTTTTGTTCGCATGATGTAGAGAAGGTTGCCACAATTATTAATTAATGTTTTCCACAAAAATATGGTTGTGCTGCTACGGCCACCATATTGAAAAAATTACAGTCAAAATAGGTTTTTCTCAATTATCTCATTTCCTTTCCTGTTAGTTTTGCTCTAGAATTAGGTATTATAGGTATTGTAGAAAATGAAAAAAAGTTACTGCTTTTATTTAAACTATTTTTCTCTATTGATAATATTTTACGATTTGTAGTTGCCAGAATGGTGGCTTATGCTTCGCTGCAGATTTTTGCAATTACCTCTATCCCTGTTGCGCCTATGTAGTAATTAGCTATGATCAATTTGCAAAATAATGAAATTTTCGAGCTGCTGTAATTTGTAAACAATTCACAGTGAAACAAAATTGTTTCAACAAAAGTTTTAGGAAATTTTACATTATACAATATTAGTAATACCTAATTTCTACCATTAAAGGGGACAGAGATAATTGCAAAAATCTGCAATGAAGCATAAATTAATATATTTTTGGGTGGGTGTAAATCGTCAAGTGTTAGCAATAGAGAGAAATTGTTGTGTTAACGAAATAACATCAATATAAGTTAGTTTTATTGATTAAGCGGAGGGAATAAAACGAAAAATAAAACCATTGCGCAGGTCATTTGAAGACAAAAGAGTACGGTACCACAGAAAATAATAAATCAGGATAAATAAGAAGTCATGACCTGATTGGATGAAACTGATATCTGTATCATGTTCAACGGCAAAAAATACACCGAATACATGGTCTACTTATTTAATATTTTTAGTTTTTATATTAAACCCTATTCTGGCATGTTTTAACCTGTTTTCATGGTTACCAAAAAATCCTGACCTGATGGAGCAAAACTGACATCAGGATCGCTTTCAGCGATCAAAGATACATCGAATACAGGGTCTAATTAACAGCCCCACAAAAAAAAAGTTCAGACCAGCGAACCAGACCCATGTATCCCTATGTATTTTCGGTCGCTGAATCCGAATCCGAGGGGTCAAAAAAATTCGTACACCCCAAAATCTTTAGCTAAAGCCAAAAAACACCCCTGGACTGGGGTAAAAAGAATATTAAGCTACGAGAATAGTTGTTACATCCTAATCGATCGAATGATACAAATTAAGGTTAAACAGCAGCGTACATACAATAGATATGAAACACACCCCCAGTGAGGGGCGAAAACTAGCCCCCATTTATAAAAATCGATTCAAAACAGTAACGACTGCTGAAAAAGCTCAAAATGTTTAAATTTCGTTAAAGTGATAAAAAACTGCATCAGGTCCGACGTAATCTTCATAAACTGCCCCTATAGGGTTGAGAATAACCACCCTTAGTTTAAAGGACACAAAACAAGAGAATTTTGCGTGTTACTCTAAAATAGAACTAGAAACTTACGTACCATCAACGTCCTACAGTGTCAACCCTCAGATGGTGTGAAAACTACCCCCAATGTAAGATTTATCCATAAAAAGTTACAGTGACTTCTATAGAAATTCTAAACACCTGCGTTGTGTGGAAGTGAGACTATGTTCGACGCTGTGCTTGAAAACTACCCCCACGAGGTTGCGAGATGCCATCCCTATATCCATAGGCTGCTGGAAAAACAGAGAAACTAACCGGATTTACATTTTTATGGATGCTATGATTAGCAAAAATCGTGATGCACACTTCCAGCGTCCTATGGAGCTTGAAAACCACCCTCATCGGGTGTTTCGAATTTTTATAGAAGTCACTGTAACTTTTTATAGATAAATCTTATATAGGGGGTAGTTTTCACACCGTCTGAGAGTTGACACTGTAGGACGTTGATGGTACGTAAGTTTCTAGTTCTATTTTAGAGTACTACGCAAAATAGAAATCCTGTTGTATTTTACGTTTTCTCTTGTTTTGTGTCCTTTAAACTTGAGGGTCGTTGTTCTCAACCCTATAGGGGCAATTTGTGAAGGTTACGTCGGATCTGATGCAGTTTCTTATCACTTTAACAAAACTTAGACATTTCGAGCTTTTTCAGCAGTCAATACTGTCTTGGATCGATTTTTTTTATAAATGGGGGGTAGTTTTCGCCCCTCACTGGGGGTGTGTTTCATATCCATTGTATGTACGCTGCTGTTTAACCTTAATTTGTATAATTCGATCGATTAGGATGTAACAACTATTCTCGTAGCTTAATATTCTATTTACCACAGTCCAGGTGTGTTTTTTGGCTCTGGCTAAAGATTTTGGGGATTTAAGAATTTTTTTGAAATCAGATTCGGATTCAGCGACCGAAAATACATAGGGATACATGGGTCTGGTTCGCTGGTCTGAACTTTTTTTTTTGTGGGGCTGTGTTATTTAAAATCTTTAATTTATATATTAAACCCTATTTTGGCCTGTTTTAACCTGTTTTTCGTGGTTAACAAAAAATAAAGGCTGCTCTTATATTCTGAATTGCGTGCATTACTGCTGTATGTGTCAAAAGGTCTAATTTTTGACCCACTGGACATTTCAGTTTCTCCACTGTTGTTACTTAAGCCCTGCTTCACTGGCTTTGTTTCACATGGAAAAGGTAACCGAGCAACCGTTCTGTAAGTAGCGCTGTTGCTAGAATGTCAAGGTGACATATTTTAGCATCACTGGGAAGTACGTCCCAGATTGTGGCAACCCTCTTTACTGTATACAAACAGCAAATTCGTCGGAGGAATTATTCACCGGTCAAATGACAGATTGATTGTACACTCAAAGAAATAGTATGGGTAAATTCAACAAAAAAAAATGGTTAACTAACAATATCGTTAATTTTGTTAAACTAAACTATATTGATGGTATTTTTAAACAAGAGGTGATTGTTATTTTAATTAATAAAAAGTTGTTGTACAACAAAACAAACATTAACTTAAAAAAATAGATGAATAAGACTATCATTTTTTTCGTCTGACTATTATTTTGTTGAATTCTGTCAAATTAAACTAGATAATAGTATATTTTATTTTTAACTATTATCGAATTGTAATTCTAACCCAGCATTAGTTCGTTGTATTATTGTACCAATATTATTGTCGTCTTCTAGAAGTTCTAAAAGAATTACCATAAAATTTGCTTGCTTACCACGTAGTCTATTACAGAAATTATTCCCAGATGACGCCACATACAAATGACTGACAATAATCAATCATGGATTATCTTATACTCTTATGAATTTATAGAAAATTAATAACATGATTGCAATGTTCAAATTCTCTCAGGGATTATCGATATATTTGGATGGATCTTATAAACGATCTCTAATCATTGGTTTGGGTGGTCTGATGTCTCAATACTAGTGACGGGCGATATCGTGATTTTTCAATCACAACGTAAATCGTTGCTGTGATTTTCTTATATCAGTGAATTTAAAACGTGATGTGATCACGACTTTCATAATACGACGTACGGGAGAAATTGTTAATCGTTCCCTAAGCGCCGATAGACAGTGAATGGTGAATTAGCTACTTTGATAATCCGTGCTGCCACAGATATGCATAATATGTATAATATATATATTATGATTTGTTAATCCAAATAACCTGATATATGGATTGGTAATAAAGCAAAAGCACTAGGTTTTGAATGGAACTTGATAATTGAGGATATTTTTGTAAAGTTGTACAAACATTAACATTTCGGAAGCATCAATAAATTTCTTGTTTATATTTATGTTTATGTTTATTTTACACGAATTTTTGTTAATTTTAAATTGTAAAGTTAATGTTATTTTTTTTGTTGTTTTATAATATATAAGGATGTTTTTTAAAAATGTTTTCATTTGCTTATTGCCGAATTCCATATTTTTATTCATATTTCATGCCGAAACGTAAATGCTCAATATTTGCAATAAAATTGCTAGTATATTTAATCATATAAAATATTTTTACGCGTGGTTTTAGTAGTTAGTTACTTCTGGTATTATAACAAAAATGTTCCGTCACGACCCTGCCCCCAATCGCCACATCGCATCGCCAGTCAATAAAAGACATGCATAAAGATATTTATATAAATATCTAAATAGTGTAAAATGTGTATCTAACGACGTTAAGGCACGGGATCTCTTGCTTTACGTGTTAATACATACGGCCGCAGACAATAATCGACTCAAAGTAAATATCGTGAAAGATATATTGGCAAGAGCACGGCAAGGGAACAAAATACGGAAAGTCATGATCACGTCACGCTTTTCTGCCAACTTTACTAACAGTCGTTACCTGTGATTTCTTAATATCAATGATTAAATCACAGTTCGTGATATATCGCCCATCACTACTCAATACTGAGATTTTGGCTAACCAAAAAAAACTTCATCATACAATAAAGTATAGATCACCGTGTTGCCAACGAGTAGATTTTAAATACCCGCAAAATCACAAAGAAAATACCCGCATAACCCGCCAACGATATCAAATTACCCACACTGGAAAAACAGATAGGCATTGCATTTTTTTTTGGATTTTTGTGGCTTTGTTTAATAGTGATGCTCGTACGAAGGAATGGGAAGATGATAAAACAATATAAATACATAATTTAATGGGTATTTTTTAAATAAATATAAAACGCAATATAAACTATTAAAAAATAACTAAACTCTGACACTGTGCCAGCCAGTGAGCTCTATACATAATAGCTGTTTTCTTTCGTGCAGAACGAACTGATTGCAATCACTAAGCAGCCAATCAAATCGAGGTATTTTTGAAATCCTTAATCTTTGTTGGTTGCTTACTGATTGTGTTCACTTTGAACCAGCACGAAAGAAAATAGCCAATGGAGTGAATTTGAACAATAGTGGAAAGGTTCTGTGTCTCCCTCGCACTTGTTAAATTATGTATTAGGCAGCAGAGACAGAGAACCTGCGTATGCGAGTTTCACCCCATTTGCGAGCACACTCCATCAGTATGTATAGAGCACACTGGTGCCAGATCTCAAAATACCCGCATTTTACCCACATGAAGCCATTACCCACCAAAATACCCATACATCACTAAAATCCCTACAATTCGGGTAAATAATCACCAATTGGTAACACTGGTAGATCAACCTAAAAATTAGTTGGTGAACAAAAAACAAAGTCGTACTATTTAATTGTAGACCAAATTGAAAATGGTTAGTGAACATAAAAAAATGTCATTGTACTATTTAATTTGTTACAAGAAGATATGATTATTAAACTACTATTTGTTTACGAAAACAAATAAAGTTGTATGACTATTCTTTTCTGATTGATTTAACTATGAAACTAGATAGGCGCGATTTCATATGCTCTTTTTGGTTGAATTTACCTATCATTTTCTTTGAGTGTACTAAGTAAATTAATTCAAATGCACTGAAATTACTGTATGTAAACAAATCTCTTAGCATTAAATTAAAAAAAAAATCTTACTGAATGGCTACTCCTATACAACTTTAATTACAGCGACTGTGCACGGACCCTGTATGAATATTGTAGATGAGGCACAAATATAATGGATGAAAAAATTTTTGCTGTAAGAAAATATTTCTTATAAAATGTTTAATAGAAGAAACTCTCATTTAGCAATATTTATACATAAGAAATAATCTTATGCACAAATATGCTACTTTATTCTCTAATATTGTCCTGAATGTTCATTTTAAACTTATATTATAAGATTTTAACTTTATTAACTGAATGTATAGTCGAGTCAACGAAGCCTAAAAATCGTCAAAACCTCTTAATTCCCAGCAACAGCTCCCATTTTGATCATTTTTTTTAAATGTGTGTTTTTTAATATTATTCAAAATCAGAAACATCCCAAGTGGCGCAAATAATGATTTATATTTTTTAAACAATAATAACAATATTAATATAATTATAATTATAACAATTTTTTTGATAAAACGTAGTTTTCGAGTTATTAGTGAAAAATCGTTCTAAATAAAACATGCATTTTTTAGATGAAAAATCAACATTTTCAATCAAGAATAACTCAAAACGTATTGACTCATCGAAAACATTTCATAGAACATTTATTGCTTAGAATTCGTTCCTCTATCAATTTCTGTAGTTACTTTGAACATAACCTCCCCCGAGAAGAGGTGGCATCAACCCCCAGGCATGGGTAAAAGCACACATCGGCACTATATAACTTTTGTTCCTTGAGCTATTCCCTAATTACTGCCCAAATTTCACGTCAATCGGTTTTATCCGAAAGAATTCTGAGCGAAAAACCTTCAAACACCGGACTAAATTAACTTTTTCATGAATATCGGGAAAAAAAACATAAAAAAAATAAATTTTTCCTATAAAAGTTATTATTATTGTTTAAACAATATAAATAATTAGCAACACCGACTGTGAGAAATATTTTTTAACTTTAAATTTTCAATAAAAACAACTCAATAAATATCGCGAAAAAAATTTTTAAAATATATTTTTCTAAATTATTGTTATTATTGTTTAAACAGTATAAATAATTATTTGTGCCACTTGGGATGTTTTTGATTTTCAATAATATTAAACAGACACATTTTAAAAAAAGAATGATCAAAGTCGGAGCTGTTGCTGAGAATTAAGAAGTGAAAACCTTCATTTACTCGACTAATATAATTACTTATCAAATGCCTTACAATTTTTTTCTCAATTATCGGAAACTAAATTAATTTAGTCTTAAATACGGCCATTTAGGATCGGTCATGTATTTTAATTTTCTAACGTCACTTTAGTTATTAAAAGCATTGAAAATAGCTGTGCTGTAATATTTGAACTTTTATATATAAATTATTAATACCTATAGATTTTGGTCTTAATAAATCTAATAAGTCACGGCAAAGAATGTGCCGTGAGATATTAATAAAAAGATTTTAGGTACGTATTCGTACACTCTCTATATTGAATTGTATGTCTAGATAGGAGCAGACGTTCAAAAACATTTCACTTATTACTGTTTTCGCGTTATGCTTCTCAAGTTTTCATATTATTCAGAAGGTATAAATTTTAATAAAGTCTTCTTTTGTATTAAATATTAAATTTTTTGATTTATCACAGACACCCACATAAAAATGTATTTTTAACCATCATAAACAAGTCTCAGACGGTTTGTAAATTATATTTATTACTGGAGGAAAAGGCATATTTTTACATAATGGCAGATTTTACTGTATTAACATAATTCCTTGGAAAATAAAATAATATAATAATAATGTAGAGTGTATGGCAAGAATATGTACCGTATGGCGTAGGATATCGAAAATAAACAGTTAAAAAAAGAAAATTGTAGTGTACATTAGGTTCATTCGTGCATGTCATGACGACTTTTGGAACTTTTGTGACTGTTATTTCTAAAGATGTCAAGGTCGTTATTTTTTAACGAGAACAGATTTTATTTTTGGCATTTTCTGAAAGGGAGTATTTTTCTAATTACAAAAATATATCGTAATAATCCAGTGATAAATCTCGGAATGAATGTTATTAAGCTGTAAACTTGTATAAATCTTTGTTTTGGCATTTTATAAGTTGGCTCAAAAGTCTCATGTCAAGTCTCGTGTTCGCGAGTCAAGTTATTCACGGTCAAAGATGGCAAGAATCAGTTTTTTGTAAATATCTCGTTTTCTATGCTCTAAATGACATTTTGATTTATTATAAAAGTTGTAGAGCATAAAATGCTCAACAAATTTTGTATGAAGCAATATTTTATACATTCAACCGTTCTTGAGACAGAGCGTGAAGAGTGGGGGAGCGCTTAGCCGTATATGTCATAACGCAAGGTCAATTGTGGAATCCAATAAATAATACGATTTATAAAGTTTTTTTTTTTTTAATTACGTTTCTGGAATAACAAGTTGAATGTTTTTATATCCTTTAATTTAAAGTTTCAAATTGTGGCCATAAAATTTATCACAAAAATTGTTGGTACATATCTCAAAGAACAGGAAGAATATTAATTATAATCGTCCTTATCAAGCACATTTTCCAATACATGTAGAAATTCGGACTTCTAAGATTGTTAAACAAAAAAAAAATCCGCTGCTCCATTTATGAAATATCCATGGTTAAAGTGAAGGTTCAATACATTTAAATTGTATATTAGTAGCACACGCCTTTGGACGAAAATAGCTGTATCTCTCTTATTTTTAGAGGTAATCGGGTGGACAACACGAGATTTTGTAGCTAAAGTGTAGGACTACAACTTATGTTAATCAAATATTTAAAAAATATATAGAATGAGAAAAGGTGGACGGTTGTGATTAAAACAATTTTAATTGTGAATTTCTACTCCTTTTTATATTAGTTTTAACTCCGAATTAAGATACGAAAAAATTCATAGGAGCTTTTATCTTTCAGCGTAAAATTTGTAGTTAAACTAAAAAAAGAAAATTAAAATCGGATCAACGGTTGCGGAGATAGTGTGCACATCCGGTTTGGCATAAAAACCAATATGGCGGACTTCCTCCCACTTTCCGGGATGTCCACCTGATGAATTCCTGACCTACATATGTCCCAAATTAAGATTCTGAAGTCAAAGTCCCTACATTCCATGGGTCAATGAAATCCTTATCAGGGGCTAAGCGCTCCCCACTCTTCGTGCTCTATCTCAAGAAGATTTGAATGTATAAAATAATGCTTGATACAAAATTTGTAGAGAATTTTATGCTCTACAACTTTTACAATAAATCGAAACGTCATTTAGAGCATAAAAAACGAGATATTTACAAAAAACCGATTCTTGCCATCTTTGACCATGACTTGACTCGCGTACATGAGATTCTATGAGACTTTTGTGCCAACTTATAAAATGCCAAAACAAAGATTTATACAAGTTTACAGCTTATTATCTTTTATTCCGAGGTGGAATCCTTATATGACTGAGTTATAAGTGCATAACCCAAGTAGCACAAGTAGTTGTATTTTCGTCATCATCATGTTACAGTAGCTAAAAATGATGGCTATTTGGTTATAGTGGCGATTATTGAAACTGAATTATTACGTTCTGAAGACGTACTGGTCACGAAAATGTGGAATCATATCTTAGTCACCAAAACTAGGCTAGGCATATTAGGATTCTCAGAGGAAAGTTTTGCTATAGTTTTTATTTTCTCACCCTCTATATTTTTTGGGTCGCTGAATACGAATTTGAAGTTTGCAGGCAAAAATTTGGCCCGGAACTTTGTTTTTTGACACTTTTTGCCCAAATGTTGGCACTTTTCTCGGTTTTTGGCCTATATCTCAGAAAGGAAGCGTTTTTTCGACAAGCCCATTCCATACAAAATTAAAGTAGACAAAATTTCCTGTATTTTTCATATATCAATTTTTTTGTAAGACTAACCATTCCACCGTTAGAGCACGCCAAAAAAAAAAAACATATTCCCGAACCCAGTATACCTTACATGAATAATGAATATAGAAAAAGTAATTGAAAAAATGGAGACAAACGAATGAAATGCAGTTATTACTAAAGTAGTTATGTACAGTGTATTATAGTCAGTAGCATAATATATACTCACATCATTATAATGATAAATGTTGCGAATGATGAATTAGCGCAGGAGTTTTAGTCAATATATCGCTTCTACCCGGAATTAATTATTGTAAAGCTGAAAATTTCCAGGATTGTAGTTCTGGTCCAGGACAACACGTAGTAAAAAATCCCCTACTCTCCCCCGTCGGCTTCCCTGTTTTTTCAGGGCAACAAGGGCCTAAGTCGTAAAAATTGCAGAGCTGGCTATAAAGTGCAACAGGAAGGTTGTTACTGGTCCGATTTGGGTCGAAATGATCATAAAAGATTAGAAGAAGCATATCCGTTCATATTTCAGATGTTCCATGCATATTTTTGTTCATAATTTTCCGTTCTAGTTCTGTAAACATTTTAAAAATTTTAACATTTTTTTAAAAAATTAGAAAAATTCCGAGATGGCGCCATTGCGGATAAATGGAGACACGGAGGGGAAAACGTACCCCAGTAAACATTCCTCTTCATACTTTGGGCTTTCCACTGGTATGTGTACCTTCTCTGTAGCGTCACCCGTTACGGAGTTACGCCACTCTGAGTGTCGCAGCGGCGACACTCGGACATTTAAGTGCGTTCATTATTCAGTCTATCACGTCTAGTCTAAACATTCAAGAAGGCGTAAGACGAGCTATACCCTTAGTTCTTTAAATTTGACAGTTCTCTAAGTGTATGCACTGGTTCGTTGGTGCGGTAAAATTGAGTGATCTTAGTTAAGCCATGTAGCAAAGGAATTTTAGTTTTTGATCAGGAATTAATTATTGTAAAGCTGAAAATTTGCAGGATTGTAATTTTGGTCCAGGACAACACGTACCAAAAAGTCCTCTACTCTCCCCCGTGCAGTAAAAAAGTTGTAACTGGCCCGAAATGACCATAAGAGCTTCGGAGAAGCATATACATTCGTATTTCACATGTTACATGCATATTTCGTTCATAATTTTCCGTTCTAGTGCTGTCAAAACTTCAAGAATTGAAAAAATTTCGAAATGGCTCTATTGCGGACAAATGAAGACTCGGAGGGAAAAGCGTACCCGGTTAAGGATAACTGTTTTAAAATTCAGTTGTAAGATTTGTCCTAAACAAACTAACATACATACATACATAGCAAGTTAAATAAAAGCTTGTAAAAAACCATTCGAGTGTTCCTTCCAACATTTTTACGACTTGATCCGCTGACCAAGAGTCTCACGCAAATTTTGGAAATTTAGAACTTTATATTCAGCAATCATGACAACCCACACAAAACACGAGTTCATTATAATAATCATTTGCGATCAACAGTTAAGTATCTAGTCTTCCAAAAAAACATTATATGAAAAATGTAGGAAATTTTATCTACTTTAATTTTATATGGAATGGGCTTGTCGAAAAAACGCTTCCTTTCTGAGATATAGGCCAAGAACTGGGAAAAGTGCCAAAATTTGGGCAAAAAGTGCCAAAAAAACAAAGTTCCGGGCCAAATTTTTGCCTGCAAACTTCAAATTCATATTCAGTGACCCAAAAAACATAGAGGGTGAGAAAATCAAAACTATAGCAAAACTTTCCTCTGAACCCCCACTTATTTCCTAATATGCCTAGCTTAAACGTAACTGGAGCCAAATGGCCATAACCCATAACGCATATGCAACTCATTTGACCTTCATTGATTTTTGCGGCTGCTTTATTACCTACTAGTTATGAAATAGCTCTTATGGCGAGATCTACTTCACCGTGACTAAATTATGACTTTTAGGCCTAAAATAAAACAAGAACACTATTATGGTTATCTTTTGGCTTTAAGCAGGTGTTGTTAGATAAAATGGACGTCCATCATACTTGTGGTTTGTTCATCTTTAAAATTATATGAACATCATAATTGCATATATGGTCAATCAAGAGGGTTAAATTTTATCAACGTACGATTTTCTCCTGTAAACTTATATAAAATATTCATAAAAACAAAGGGGCCTCCAGAAATCTCTAAATTTTAGGTATAATTAAATTAATTTGAAATATACGCATATAAATATTTTGTAATTTCAAGAAGCACAATCGATGGTAAGGTTATTATAACTTATTAAAATATCGAATTAGTAAATCAAAACGTTATTTTATAGGTATAATTAAAAAAGTATTGAAAATGAACGTAATGGCCGTCGTTCGGGTTTTTCTTGATTGATAGAAAACATGGCGGCAAGTTGTCATCATTTGGCATATGCTTTCACTAATGATGCTAGAAATAAGCCAGAATATGATTAAAAGATCTAATAAACTTTTTTCGTCAAATGGCAAATTTAACCGATCATATTGACCAAACTATTACCTGGAAATTGGTTGAAGTGGTTAGCGAGTTTTCGCATCAAAATACGGCTAAACTATGAAAGACATAATCTCTCTTTTTTACGTTTCTTTAGACTGCCTTTGTGTGGAATGGGTTACTTTGTATTTTGACCTTTGTTTCTCCAACGTTTTTACATTTCCTTTCTCCAACCAAATTAAAATTTGTTATTAAAGTTTCTGAAAATATATTGCGAGGACGAAACCATCAAAGAGCAAATTTGCCTTAGTGCAGTTTTTTCAAGTTGGGTAGGTAGTAAATAGTACTGTTCAAATACAAAAGCATACATACATTTTTTACTAATACGTAATCAAAACGTCAACGAAAACACCCCGTGAAAAGTGTTATGCCGCTATATAAGTACCTACTCTTTGAAATTACTTTTAGGCGACATTCCTTTTCCAATAATATGTAGAACTCTGCCTATCGTTTACATTTCATTCTTATTTTTCTGTTAAAACTTTTATGCGTATGTACAAAATTTTCAACATTATTAATACTTGATTTTAGGTTATATTATTAGCCTAACTAATATAGTCATGTTTATGCTAATTTCTTAGTAATAATTTGGATATCATCACTGTATTTATAACAAAAACCATGTGAACATATTCCAGCCATTTTTATAGCTAGAATGGCAGTATTAGGACTTAATATTGTTGCTATTTAATTACTTGCTCATATATGACCAGTAGGTATATAAGCTAAAAAGAGATCATCATGACTATTTCGTTTTTAAATTTTACGCTAAACCACGACTAAAATAAAATGACCAAAATATAACTAAACAAAAGCCGTTGAAACATTTTAGTGGCTGCATTTTGATTATCTCAGCTGAAAAGCATATTTGTGCTACTTGGGAAGCGAAATTGAAAAATGAATTTTTGAAATAAAAGGAAAAGGAAATCACGCAAAGTGCTTAAACTGTTCAGGTGACTAGCTTTTAAGACAATTAATTCAACCTAACTTATTTTTTTCGTCTTAATACACCTAAATAATAATAAAATCTTGTTTTCAATAAGTTTTCTTAGATTTAATTAATTATATTTATTGACATTTTTAGTCAGTGTACTTTGTTCGTCGATATGCACTCCGCAGAGTACTAAACAATTCTTTGTTAGTATCTACGAAATTGTATGTAATCGAGTCCCGCTTTTAGGTGAGTCAGTCATTTGATATTTTAAGCTAATGGTTTGGAACCTGCCTAAAGAAAATAAAAATATTTATTTAACCCCTTCAGCTTTGTCTAATAATTATTAAGGTGTGTTATTTTAAACCCTTCCGGCAGGGCGTAAAAATATACTGCACTGTTAGGAAAATATATTCTTGTTAAAAATAATAAGAGAGGAAAACAAACCGCAGGCAGAGAGTATAAAACAGGAAAATGTATGTATAATGTGAAAAACTTTGAAAGGGTTGATGAGGTGAAAAATGTATTTAAAAAGTTTGAACATAAAAAACTTCAAAAACGCTTGTAAATAAATGTGGTCCTGGAAAATGGATATTGCAAATATAAAACAAACTGATTTTTACTTTTCCAATACGAGATAAAAACGTCAAAGTTAGAAGCGCTTGTATATAAATCTAAACAATAACACGCATATTAGATTAAAAAACAGTGAATAGAAGAAACAATTTATAAAGTAATAATGTTTTAGATGCGTACTCTAGATGGGGCTAGAAATAGTTACCCGAAAAGTTCCCTACCAATTTAGAGGTGGAACGTCCTTTCTTTTTGCAAAAAACCACCCCTAACGGGGAATTAACGCTGGTTTTTCACTTTTATCTTGTAAACCGTTCATCGGAAGAGAAGAAAATATAGGAAATAAAATTGTCGTTCAATTTTGGATAAAAAATGTCTTATTAACCTTGTAGCTTATCCTCACCTATTTCGCGCTAACAGCGTCCGAACAGGGGGGTAATTTGGGGCGCAGAGGTAAAAATCGATCCTATTCGAAGTTTCACAGCGAATATCTTAAAACCGGTTACTTTAACGAGAAAAATGCTAAGAAGTGAATTTATAGAGCGGAATTTTCTCTATAAAATACAAATACCGCGGGTTTTGGCGCAAGTGATTTTTATGTATTTTCCACTTTTTTCCACAAAGCTGAGTTTTTCAATTTGTAGCATTATGTCTTGCTTATATTTTTGTTGTTTTGTTATTTAGTTATAAGTGACTGTAGTGTTTGACGGATATGCTGACAATGCCTGCAGTACGAAGAGCATCGAAAGACAGCAGCGACTTTTGAAACGCATTTCACCGGAAATTATTTTCAATGAGAACACGCCACTGGCTGAAACGCAAAATAAAATGATAAACAATCTCACAAATAAGGAACGATTTATTTCGCAATTGGTGGATAGATTTAAAAACGGGGGAATCAAAACAATTACTGCTGCAGACGACGCTAACGTACTCATAGTTCAAAACGCCTTAATGAATCTCATGAAAACGATACAGTGGTCATCGTCGGACAAGATATTGATCTTCTCGCATTGATTATCATTCTCGCACCTGAAGAAAGATATCCGTTTCTTAAGAGAGGCTCAGGGAAAAATAAAAAATAAAGCTTACAGTTCTCGTGACTTGCAGTCCTCGGAAGTATTAAAAAGCTGTAAGGAGACAGTTTTGTTTGTCCACGCGTTCAGTGGATGCGATACCAGCTTTCTTTGGTAAAGGAAAAGTGCAAACAGTGGAATGCGTCAATAAAAGAAAAAATCTCGAAGAGGTTGTCCGTATATTCAACAACCGTAGCTCAACGAAAAACGAAATTACAAATGCTGGAGAGCAATTCGCGCTAGCAGCATTCAAAGCCCCCAAAAAAGAGACATCTTTGAATCATCAAAGACTCATTATCTTCAATAAGTTAGTCGATCGATCTAGTACTGCCGGGATTCTACCAAGACTGCCACCAACATCTGAGGAATTACGTCAACATTCTTACAGAGTATTTCTCCAAATTCATGCTTGGCGAGGAGAAAACTTGGAACCAACGTAATGGGATTAGAAGAAAGTAGGCAACAGTTTAGCACCCATTTATACCACCGAGTTACCAGCACCAATTTCCACTCTAAAGCTATCCTGCAGCTGCAAAAAGGGTTGTGGAAAACTATGCAGCTGTGTTAAGGTTGGATTGCGCTGCTCAACAGTGTGCTCTAATTGCCATGGGCAAAGATGTTTAAATTCCGAATTCGAAGAAGAGTTCGTCGATGAGGAACCTCTTAATGAGTAAAATTGGAAAGAATTTTAGTGGAATAGGCCTACAGGGGAAACTACCTTAAAAAAACGCACCGAGAGCTCTACTTCGAGGGTGGTGTGGAAACGAGCTCAAACTGAAAAACACATCTTTGTGGAAAAAAAAGGGGAAAATACATAAAAATCACTTGCGTCAAAACCCGCTGTATATGCATCTTATAGAGAAAATTCCACTCTATAAATTCATTCCTGAGCATTTTTCTCGTTAAAGTAACCGGTTTTAAGATATTCGCTGTGAAACTTCGAATAGGATCGATTTTTACCTCTGCGCCCCAAACTGCCCTTCTGTTCGGACGCTGTTAGCGCGAAATAGGTGAGACTAAGCTATAGTCCATTCTCATATTGACATTCGCTTTGATGCTCTGCCAATTTTAAAAACCTCCAGAGCACGAAAGCACTGCCCTAACATAACAATTTTTTCGAGGTTGGCATTCTGCAAAATTGTTACAAAAAAAAATATGGCGGATCAAAGATGGCGGCGCACGACCTTTTTGAATAAATTCTATCTCCGTTATTTCTTAAAAGATTTTAAAAAACAAAAAGGCAAGTACTCATTTTAAGTACACCTTTTATAAAAAAAATAGTACTGTCATATAAAGTCATGATATTTTGTAGATTTCTTAGATAAATGAAAATATCGGAATTAATTTATTAAGTTATTTACTTTTAGCGGAAAATCCATTGAAGTACATGAAAAACTCTTCAAATATAAGTTGTAAAGAATTTAACGCTGATTTTAAATATGTCCTCACTTTTGCTTTTACTTGAAATAATAATAGTTTAAAACGTCAAAAACCTTGCGCGTGTCACTTTGCGATCGAAAGAACCTACCACAGTTCAGTAGCTGTTATGGACACTAGCAATTTAAAAACAGAAATTCTCAACGCTTATTGAAGTTTGAAAATGTTTTCCTTAGTTTGGTGACGAATCATTTCTTAAAAAAAAATATGGGAAAAAATAAACATTATTTATTAGATATTAAATACAGATAGAAACAATACTTTATGAATATAAAATTATCAGCAATGTCGTATATGAAAGTTCTTGCAGCTGTCAGCCAGACCGAAATTTTTTGCTAGTCTTCTGAAAGAATTGTATTCTTACTTAAGCTATTTTGTTTTTACCTAAAATATATTGATCTTACCCGATTCACCCTCAGATATATCAAGTTCCGTATCGTCGTCATCATTTATGTCAGATATGGGCATTGGTTTAATATTGGAACATTCAAATTCTGTACAATGCACAAGCTTCGGTACAACAAAAAAAAATGTTTTTTGCAACTGCAACTTTTGCAGACGCTTCCCCTTTTTACAGCCACAGCGGCTTTGTAATTGGAACTGCCGCATATAAACTTCCTTCCATTTTTTTTCCATCCACATAGGCTGGATTGGCAAGTTTCTGAATATTGATATGACTTAACTTCCATACCCTCGCTATAAAATTTGCCCTATATATGAAACCCAACATTACTAAATAGCGCAGTATTCGATTAAATTGATATATTTACTTAAGATTATGCTGTTCAAGAACATTAAGCGTAGGTGGCAAATTCTCTCCTTACTGTCCTTTTATAGAATATAATTTCCATCGTAATTCCTTGACAGAAGTAATCGTTGTAGATTTGTAAAGCATACAAACGAATCTTTCCAAGTCCCTATTCATTTGATCATTTGGTGTTTCCTCCGAACCCAGTAAAGAAAGCGATTTTAAAATACTGCCATCTTCATTTAAGCCTAAATATATCCTAAAACATATTTCTTTGCTTTTCCTGAAAATTTTTTCGGTTATATCGGTTCCAGTAAATGCATGGAATCCAAGAATAGCTTCTGTAATACCCGGACCTAAAGTAGCGGTGATATGTTTCAGCCAAATCGTTCTTCTTGTTTTCCCACGTCCTGTTAATATACTTGTTTCTTGAGTCAACACTTTATAATAATTTAATAAAATAATAAGAACGTCTGTATTGGAACTGTCTACAGTTAAACTGATGGTGTTACCGTATTTTTCTCCAATAATTATTTTATGACGTACAAGTAAAATATCAGCTTCCTCATGGTTATTGTCTGCGAGAATTTCAGAGGGAATATCAGAAGACTTCGAATATGTTTTATTTCCATATGAAACACGACTACATCTTCAATATTTTTGTTTGAATTGAAATTATATTCCATAATTTTTTGACCAAGATATTTCGTTAACTCATCTTTTGTTTTAATACTCGATAAGAAATCTTTGAGACTTACGTTTTTGATCAATGTAATTTTTCTTTTTGTAATCAATGGGGTTTTCAATGTATTAGCTTTAATTATGAGAAATAGCTGGTGGCGGCAAATAAAGCGCGCTATGTGTTTCGTAAAATAGGTAACACCAAATTTGTAACAAATACATTATTCTGCTTGAAATTTTCTATATTTGCTATACTGAACATTTTATTATTGAATTATAAAATAAATATTTAATTTAAAACATTGTAAAAACAATTATTATTTATGTTTTTGTTTAAATATATAGTTGATAATACTACATTATGCATAACGACTATAATAGATAATTATTCATCTGTTAGAAGTAATTTGTTTTGAAAAGTTTAGAACTGTTGCTATTAAATATATCCATAACCGCTACTACACCGTCAGATTATTCCGTTTTGGAAAACGACGTTTAAAACAATTATTATTTAAAGTAAAGTGAAGACATATTTAAAATCAGCATTAAATTCTTTACAACTTATATTTGAAGAGTTTTTCGTGTACTACATTGGATTTTCCGCTAAAAGTAAATAAGTTAATAAATTAATTATGATATTATCATTTATCTAAAAAATTTACAAAATATTATGACTTTATATGACAGCACTATTTTTTTTATGAAAGGTGTACTTAAAATGAGTACTTGCTTTTTTTGTTCTTTAAAATCCGTTAAGAAATAACGGAGATAGAATTTGTTTAAAATAGTCGTGCGCCGCCATCTTTGATCCGCCATATTTTTTTTTACAACAATTTTCCAGAATGCCAACCTCAAAAAAATTGTTATATCAGAGCAGTACTTTCGTCTGGAGGTTTTTTAAAATTAGCAGAGCATCCAAGCGACACGGGATTTTTGGCTATATGAGAATGGACTACTACAGGATTAATAGGACATTTTTTATGCAGAATTTAACGACAATTTTTTTATTTCTTATATTTTCTTCTCTTCCAACCAACAGTTTACAAGATGAAAGTGAAAAATCAGCGTTAAGTCCCCGTTAGGGGTGGTTTTTTTACAAAAGAAAGCGACGTTCCAACCCCAAATTGGAACGGAGGGAACTTTTCGGATATCTATTTCTAACCTTATCTAGAGTACGCATCCCAAATAACATTTTTGCAAAATTCAAATTTATATGTTTCTTGTTTGCTAGCTTGCTTGTGGCGAGATCCCGATCGGCGAAGTTAAGACACGCCGGGCGAGTCCGCCACTTAGATAGGTGACCGCATCTCATCTCGTCGAGATAAATAAATAAATTTAAAAAAATTAAAAATTAAATTAAATTAAAAAAAATATGATTGAATTTGAAAAAATTGAGTTTCAAACAAAAAATCATTTTGAAGATTTTTGTTTACTCATAAATCACATCATTTAGTAATTTTGACATGTTTTTCTAGCATTACATGGGTTAATTGGAATAAATCGGAACGATCACGGCGCACTTAAAATAAACAACAAAAGTGTAATTAAAAAATAAAATGTTACTTATGTGGTATTATTTTATTCAGAAAACCATGTGGAATTAAAAAATATAATAATATACAGGGTGTTCCATTTGAAAATCGAAAGTTGTTACCACTTTCGTTGAAACTGGAAGTGGAAGAAAATTAATGTATGTGCCAAAAAATGAAGTTTGTCAAGTACAGTCGATATATCAATAATTTATTTGCAAAAATAAAGAAAAAACTGGAAGCATACTATGTTTGTGGTACACCCGATATTCTGTAAATACAAACACATGTTCAAATACGTAGGAGTTCTAATAAATATACGGAAATAAAATCATGATGAAATTTTCATATTAATGAATTTTGGTAAATTGATTATCGTTTATCTGATGCGTCACATTGTATTTATTGCGCTTCATGCACTTGCTAAACATATTTCATTTTAATTTAAATATTTATTAAAATCCACATATACAAATAAAATCTCCCAGTAATTAAATTAGTATATCCTATAAAATGATTCATACAATATGACTCGAAGACAATTTAATAACAGATTTTTTTGTAATTAATTACTTAATTAAACTAAGTAAATCAGAGAGTAATGACAAGCAGTCCTTTGTTCTCATATAAACACAAACTTTTCATTACATGCTGAACATTTTTTTCCTAATTTTGCCCTCTCAAATTAATTATTCCGACCTTGTTTATAAAATTTAATTTAAATGTTGGTCCTCGAACCCTATTTATTTTTCAAGCAAAAGATCAAATGAAGTCACCTAAACAGAAATCACCTGAAAAGATACTCCACTTCCAAAGTTACATTCTCATTGAATCATTAATTAAGATTCCCTAATTTGCTTTTATTGAATACCCAGAATCACGAGGTTTTACGGCTAAAAGTTTTGCTGTTCAAGAGCTAAGGGATCACGGGCTACTCGGGAGAACACAGTCTCATGAATTCACCTGTTCAAATTCTTCAGATTCTTCTATTATATTCCCAGAGTTCTACAGTCATAGGTTTGCGGGGTTACTGGGTTATGTAGTAGAAAGGTTTGCTACTGGAGCGCTATATGCTTACTTGGTAACAAGGTAACCAGGTTCTGAGGGCACAATTTAATTAATTCCTCAATCAATTTCCCCTATTTTGGTTATGGAGTAATGAGGATAGAGGGATTGCCGTTGAAAAGTTATGGCACCATAGGGTGCTTGATTCCAAAATTCTAATGTCACAATGACACGAATTTCCTTAATTAGAATCTCCATTTTCCTCCGTTGAATCTTCAGAGTTAAGGGATTACGGGGTTATGGGATCATGAGGTGGTAGATATATGACACACAAAGATCCGGGGTCACAATCTCTAACTGCCCAATCAAGATTCCCACCATTTTCATCGGATTCCCAGGGTTATGGGGTTGTGAGTGGTTATGGGATTAAGGAGTTATGAGCTTTTACAGTTTCTTTGAGTTAAGAGGTAAATACTGAAGTACCATAATATTATTAGGGTGAATTTTTAAGGTTGAATCACTTTTGGAGTCTGATTTAAATGAGCTGGGTAAGCAATTTTACGATGCACTTTTAGTGTAAAAATAAAAACTTGACGTGCTGGAGAAAAATTAAGGTCAGATTCTTGTTCTTGAGTCTATTGGTCGGCGATGCCCAACCGGGTTTGGCGCCATCTTGGAACAATGGTTAAGTTTTTTTAATATCTCAGCTTCTGTTGAGGCTACATCAAATACAAATACGACGTTTTAAAAGACGTAAAATTTTCCATGTTTCCTGAGCTATACATTTTTTTCGTAGAGCTCATAGCTTTTTGTCCACTGTGAAAGAATTTAAAATGAGAGCACGGCTCGCGGTTATTCGCATGTTTCTCGATGTGGGTAATTTCTAAGAGAAAATTTTTCTATATTAAAATTGTAGAGCAGAAAAGAACCTACAGCTTCGTTTTTTAAATTTTTATTTTTGAGTAATAGTTTGCACTTCAGCACGCCCCAAAGTCGGCATATCAGCGCGTGACTGCACAGTAAAGAAGAAATTTTGATTGCATCTGTAAAAAATACGTTTCTTACACGCATCGAAATTACAGACAAAATATGGAAATTGTTTTTGGCGGTTACCTGATGACACGAGCGCTCTTATAAGATCATCCGAACTACTACGGAGGGCGAGAAAACAACGTTGTAGAGATTACATACATCAAGGAGGACAAGGATAGAAAAATGCTTCTGAAATACTTGAAATAAAACAACATAAGAGCCACGCAGCTTGAGGAGACGCCGATACCAAGACAGTAAACACCGCTAATAGGCAAGGACATCGATATTCTCGTCTTACTAACAAGGCTTGCCCGTGACAAATTGAACGTGTTTTTCCAAAAACCCACAAAAGGAAAAATTGCTGAGAAACTGTACTCAAAATCAAGCCGATGTCAAAGCGCCAACATCCTGTTTCTACACGTCTTCAGCGGGTACGTCTTCCTCAGTTTTTGGATCTTGTAAATCAAAATTCATCACCACTTTGAAGAATAACTAATATCTGGAAGCATCTCTGAAATCACAAACGTTCTGTAAGAGCTACTACAAAAATCAAAAACGAACCTTGCATCACTTCCGGATGCAGTCCGGCAACACATCTTCAGGACGTACTGTCAAGTGAAAATATGGCTTGAAAACTTTCACAATCCGGAGAAATGGGGATGGACCAGGGAAAATTGTGGGCTAGAACAGAAAACCATCAACCATCACAGGAAAAGCTGCACCTGACGAACTTATAAATTAAAAGACTGCAAATGCAAAGGAAGTTGCGGAACAGCTTGTGGTTGCCGCAAAGCTGAAATGAAATGCTCCATTATATGTCAAACTTCAGTGGTACAATTTATGTCAACGTTACTGAATTTTCGAAAATCTGTGTGAAGGACGGCATCAACAACGAATCCGATGAAGAGAACAAATAAACTTCCATCGGTTGACAATGACAATGAATTGAGCCGCGAAGTATTGCGCGAGCGGTTTCGTGGTGTTGCCGAGAAGAGCGGGAGGGGTTTTACTGAGTAAAAATCTCACTACCATGCCGCATAACATCTAGGCGGGTGTGTTTTGAAGATTTCCTCTCCTCTATACAAGAAAAAAATGACATGTTCGAAAACGAGAATAAAAAAAAAAAACGAAGCGAAAAACCGCGGGGCGCAATTCAAACTTTTGTTCACAATAAACAAAAGGTATCAGTCCTACAAAAATAATGTATAGCAAATAAATCATGGGAAATTATACGCCCCTTAAAGTGCCGTATTTGTTATTTATGTAGCCTCAACGGAAGCCGAGGTATTTGGAAAAACGGATCTTAACCTTTTTTTTCTTTCAAGATGGCGGCCGACAGTTCCCAAAACACTCACCATAGAATACACACTGGGAAAATTGACAACAGTCAAGAATATCGTTATTGAAAATAGTAAACAGTAGTGGTCCTCGATGGGAACCTTGTAGTACTCCGGACATGACTTGTGTCTGCGTTGATTGACAATTATTCATTTTTGCGATGCGAGTTCTACCAAGCAAATAGGATTAAAATAAACTAAGGAGTCTGCCATGTATACCAAAATGCGAAAATTTGACAAACAACGTAGGGTGCTATATCTTGTCAAATGCCTTCGAGAAATCGATATACACAGCAATGACCTGTTGACTATTATCCATAGGCTTAGCACAGTTTGAACAATAGTTTTTTACATTATAGTACGGGAGACAGCGCTGCATTTTTTTTGAGGAATTTTATACCGAATAAATTTCATTTTTATCAGTTGATTAATATTCAGTAATTATTAAAATGAGCGTCAGTCGCCGCATCCGCGGTGGAACTAGCATGTTGAAGTTGAAAAAAAAAAAAATATGCTACGAGTATTTTCATACTCGAAAAATCAACTTAACTCGAACAACTACCCTTATGTTCATACAGCTTTGTAAAATTTTAATATCACTGATACAATAAAAAATAATATTTCGCGAGCAGGATTTGAACCCGAGACGTCCGTACCCCGAATAAAAAATGCCAGTCGCCTTACTCACTCCGCTATCTAACGACTGAGGCCCAGTTTGTAGGAACATAATGTGACATGTAGACATACTTGGTAATTTATATATTTTATTTTTTTAAAATAATAATAACAATTGGAATGAATTATAGTTTATATACTTTTGTGGTACAGCTCATAACGAATATTTTCCTTCTTTTTGTTGTTTTCCATAGAACTTATAGATTTCGAGATATTCAAAGAAACCGATGGAAAACGATTTTTTAACAACTTTAACACGCTCTCACCATTAGCTCCACCGCTGCCAGAGTAGCTGACCGTCAGATTGCTGATGTATTAGGGGAAAATTATTATTGTTATGATTTTCAGTCGGTATGAAATGACTTGTTCAAAGGCAGCGCTGTCTCCCGTACTATTACTAGATGCGAAAGTTTACTTTTAGGTGTGAGGTGATTTTTGTGTTTTTCAAAAAGCACCGAACACCTAAAAGGGCTTTTGTATCGTGTAATGTATTATATTTTTTCTAATACCAAAAGATATTATGGGATTGAATAATTTAAAACCAATTATTTCATGAAATTATTTGACGTTTTTAATAAATAATTTATTGCCTCAAAGATTTTCCTTAATATAACAGTATGGTCATTTTCAATGTAGGGTTTATTATTAGTTTTAAAAATTGAAATTACTGGGGAACACTTCTATTTCTTCTGAGAAACATTTGTTAAAAATCATTTCTTGTGGCGTGACTATTGAATTAACTAACACATGATTTTATAAATAAGTTGGAATATTGTCAGTCCTGGAGTTTTATTTACATCTAACTTTAAAATTTGCTCCTTTATTTGTTTCAATGTTATTAAGTTCATAGTAATACAGTTCGAAATACTCGTTTGGCATATACTGTTGCATCGAAGCATTTTTTTCCGCCACAAAAAATGCATTTAATTAATACTATTCTTCGTTATTTGCTTCGCTGGCATTCGACTTTATTTGTTTTAAATCATTGTACTTAAAATAAAACCGTGTCCTCAAAAATGATTTAGGTATAAACCCGCCAAACTAATCACATTCATTTTACCGCCCCACATCCGTACAAATATATTGCCAATCAGAATTATAGATTCCTCATGGATTAAGCATTTTAACCATGTAGAATTATACCTTATGTAGAAAAATGTAATAACCACCGCTGTGAGAAGATAGCATGAAATATTAATAAATAATTACAAAAGTGGACACTAACAGCGCTGGCCGACTCACTGGAAATATTCAGTCGTCTGAAAGATTTTTAAAATTCACTTCCGAACCGATCACCGTTGAGGTAAGCACCCAGTAAATTTATTAATTGAGCTGGGGGCACCTCAGCATAACCACGCGTTTTTTCAGAGGTTTTACATCTACCAGATAAGACTATTCTTCTTGAATAAGTGTATAAAAGTGATAGTTTAAAATAGTTCTGATTAAAATGTATCAAAATATGATTGCCGATTTCCGAACTGTCCAGGTATTTTTCATAGTGAATATAAATTATTAAAGTAATTGTGCTCTGGAAAGGGACTGTCTCCAGATTTTGTCCAAACGTATATTTTCTTTAGGTCCGTACCTTAGAAAAAGAACATAGCAGATATTTTGAGAGAATACTTTTACGAATTAGAAATAAAATCTGGTACTTTGAAGAATTTGTGAAAATTTGTCATAGTCCGGGGACTTAGTGCAAAATTCCGAAAATCCAGAAAAATGAACTATCTTCATATTTTGATACATTTTCTGTACCCGCTCTGAACAAATAGTGTTTGGCTAGCAGCATCAACGCACATTCCGCTGTGCGTTTGCCGCTCCGTAAACCGAATTCATTTCACAGGCAAATCTCCAGACCGAATAAGAACATAACTGAGGCTTGGAGGGCTTGGCAAACTAATACCGATTTTGTTAAATATAATTTTAACATTTTACTACTGAACCGAAATAGGAAGTTTATGATAATTTTCCGTCCGTCTGTCCGTATAGACAAATAATTTCCGTCGGAGACTGATACCATCTGAAAAGAAAAATATCCGATTCGAATGCAATTTTTCATACCGAACCGACTCCATACTGAAGAATTATCCAAGAAATACATACAGTGAAAACCGTTTTTTTTTGCTTTCATATGTTTGGTCTAATGTACGCCTGCCAAGTTCTTTAGCTTTAATTTATGATTATCATCTCATGCATGTTTATTGCTGTAAGTAATTGCTTTGCTATTGCTGATATTCAAGCACTGCCTTTTTTACATTGCCTTTTTTATGCTGCCCTTTTTTATGCTACCTGTTTTTATACTGCTTGTGGTTTTGCTGCTTATTTCTTTTTCTCTTACCGCGAACCGCTACCGCTTACCGCTTTTCCACTTACCATTTTACAGCTTTAACTGTTTTCCATCCACTATCTTGTAGACCGCTTGCATACCACTACTGACAACAATAAAAATAAAAAGGAGCAAAAATAAATCCGAATCACTAACCGAATTTAGTAGTACCGCTAGAACCTGTTACATTCCGTTTAAACTATCTTCTCCCCGCCTGGTTTAGTTATCCGCATAGTTTTGCATGTTGTAAAATAAAATATCGTAAGTATTACACAGGTTTACAAAAAAAAAAAAAAATATCCGACCAATGGCGTTCCATTACCGTGCCCCGAAAGTTTTTGACGTGCTGAACACGATGCCGTGGTCAGTTTTGCGCCATCACGTCAGGATTTTGAAAAAACTTAACCTAAAAGTGCTAAAAATACCTTTTTCTACGATTGTGCTGAAAGTCAGATTTTCTAACTTCAAAATGACTGCAGAAAATATCACTTTGCCGCACGCCGTGCGGCAAAGTACTTTACCACACGCCTTGATTACATCTTCACACACCGGAATAAAATAGCGTGTTTACCTTAAAGAATTTTATATTACTTACTGGTAATAACAATTAAATTCTATAAATGTACATTAATTACACATGAATTGCAATTACAAAGTCAAATTTTCTAACTTCAGAATGACAGCGGAAAATGCCACTTTAAATAAAATCTGACAGGCAGCAAATTTAAAATTTTGGAAAGACTTTAAAAAAGGGAAATAACTTGATAACCGTAGAAAAAATAGTGTGTAACACACATGTGGCCAGCTTCATTGCAAAACGATGTATGAAAGTAGGAACACGAGCGCAGCGAGTGTTCCTATCATACTGCCACACTTGTATTACAATCTACTATTTTAGGTCTAGGTTAAGTTTTCTCGAAATCCTGACGTGATGGCGCAAAACGGACTACGGCATCGTATTCAGCACGTCAAAAACCTTCGGTAATGAAATCCCATTGGTCGGACATTTTTTTTTTTTGTAAACCTGTGTTATTTATGGTGAACTCCTTATCAGTATATTGAGTACCTGACCGTTTTTTATTGTAGTTACCGATTTCATCATATTTAATAAACTTTCTTATTTACCGATTTTTGTTTTACTGTTGAATGTGAGTGAAAATCTAATCTGCCGTTTTGACCTCTGGACATATCCATTTCTTCACTGAGTTTATTCCAGCCCTACTGCAACATGCTGTGTTAAGAGGTTAGTGTGTGACCTTTGCCCCACGTAAAACAATTGTAAATGTGGCGCTCGAGACAAACCGATTCTAACCTAACCGGAGCTCAGCGCTAAAGTGACGCTGCCTCTTGTTTATGCGCTACGCAACTGGAAGAAAGCACATCACACTGTCTCATACTTTCGGAACACCCTGTACAATTGTTTAAAAAATCATAAATAGTGAAATGAAAAACATTTATTTTAGAATGCTAGGTTCTACATTATTTACACATTGTTTATTCCACCCACATTAGTTTCATGAACCACTAGAAGAAACGTATCGGTAGAAATATGCATTACAACAACGTTTAATGTTCGTACGAAATACTAATTAAGCAATTACAGCGTTCACTCTTATGTTTAACTTTGTGTTAAATTATTTATGTATAATGAGGGAAAACTTCGAGGTAAGCTCCTCTAAAGAGTTTCGGAAATAATTTATAAGCAATAAGGCTAAATACCTTTGGAAGTGGGCGAAACAAAGAGTAAATTAACTAAGGCTGCTCCGGTGTCGTGGCCTACTAAGGTAACGCGAGTAGGATCGCCTCCAAATGCGGCAATGTTAATCTTAATCCAACGCAGAGCCGCAGCGATGTCCTTGATCCCCAAGTTTCCCCCAGAAGACTCCGCTTTATTTGAACTGCCACCACCCTGCGTCCTCAGAAAACCTGGAACAAAACAATAAAGAGCTTTACGAAACGCATAAACAACCATTTCAAAGGAAACGTAAATGCTATCAAGCTTAGATTGAGGATAGTCATTTATTTCTTATTCTAATCAAAGTTTAAAACTATACGGTAAACGATTTAATTTTGTGACGCTGTTATGAAGTTTATTTATTTTATCAACATTAATTTGACGTTAGTAGTTTATAATATTATAAAGATAGATAATAAAATAAAATTTAAAAGAGTTATTAAACTGATTTTATCATATCCTAAATTCATTAAAAACCTACAGGAAAATTTATCTTATTTTCTATAGTATTTCTATATAAAAATTCGAGTTCGAAAAATTCTAATGTCGCTTGACAGCATAATACCAAAATATGACATGTTGCTCGGCAACAAAAATTTTGCAAAATTCGATTTTTAAAAAACTGACGAAACTGAGAAGAAAATCTTGGTTCATTTTTGAGCTTAAATCGGTTTTTGCTAGGAAAAATCAAATTATGAATTGAAATGGATTTTAAAATTACTAAGAGTAGTTTCCATCCGGCGCGGCGTCAAGAGCTTGGAGATGGAGAAGTTTTATTCATGCCGAATTTTTAAGTTTAACCAAAATGTTTGCAAAATGGGGTAGTTTGAAAGCGATTCGAAGACCCATTATCTTTT
Source organism: Rutpela maculata (assembly GCA_936432065.2). Taxonomy (NCBI): domain Eukaryota; kingdom Metazoa; phylum Arthropoda; class Insecta; order Coleoptera; family Cerambycidae; genus Rutpela; species Rutpela maculata. The sequence goes on from OW386287.2 coordinate 62,174,925, forward strand.
ATTAGGTCATGCCTAAGTAACATTCTTGTGACGTCCGACTGTTTTTGAATCAATGGCAACGTCAACATTAGTACAGAATCCGGTCGGACAATGACTTAAACAGAAGTAGTGCTAAATCGACGGGACGACGTTGTAGCAATAATTTCGTGAAACTGTTAGGTTAATTTTGTCATCGATTAACGTTTGTTAGAGGTTAGTTGATTACCAGTCATTTGGTATGTTATAAAATGTTGGTTCAACCTCAGTAATTAATAAAATATGGTTGGTTTTTATTTCACAATTGGTCGACGATGTGTTGAAGTTACTGACCACACATCAGAATTATCACATACATTACACCGTTTCAAATAAAGGTAGAGGTCTCTATATTTTCTATATACACATACCATTATGTGATTTATAAAACAGTATGCATCTCCATAACTAGTTGGAGTAATGTTATATTTTATTTCACTTGTGGTTGTGTGTCGTAATCTTCACCACATTATAGACTAGGAGCAATACCGATCCTTTTGTTGCTACGCTACGCTGATGAGGAACAATAATTCCGAAACACGTGTCCACAGCTGCTTCGTGTTTCCTCTTTGGGGTGTAAGGTGTTATTTTCTTCACTATTTTTTTTTACCCTATTTAATTCCTTTCTATTTTATTTGACTCGCCACGTTGAAATTGGGCAGTCCATATAGGGCTCTATGTGCCGACTGTCGGTGAAGATCTTAAATAGACCGATCTAGATGTGAATGCACAAATAAGGGTACTGTGTACTGTGCTTTCAACTTTCAATTATTGTTCCTGTCTGTCCTTTCCAGATCCTTTTTGTTGCTACGCTACGGTGATGAGGAACAATAATTCCGAAACACGTGTCCGTAGCTGCTTCGTGTTTCCTCTTTGGGGTGTAAGGCGTTATTTTTTTTACTACTGTAATTATTAGTATAATATTAGTGCTTCAGTTTAGACTAATTTGAGGTGGACTTCAACGTCGAACTAACTTTAATAATTTAATTCCCAAAATTAGTACATATGTGGGTTGAAATAACGTTGCGAGTACGTCAAATACCGACGACAGGTTGTCAATAGCAACGTCGGTAACACGTAGAATTGTTACTTGGATATGCCGCTAGTACTTTTAAAAAAGCAGGAAAACCTTATACAGGGTGACTTGTGGGAAACGAACGTTTTTTCAATGAATAGTACTCAGTTGGTTTTCAAGAAAACATTATTTTATTTTTTACAAAATGAAGAGCAACATCTAACATTTGATTTAACATAGTCAGTTGTGAAAAATTGTCATTCAGGTGGCGGCCATCTTATCACGTCTCTCCCAGAACTCACTCATAACTCGAGCCAACAGCTCTTGGTCAACCAAGGTGCTCCTCTTCTGTTATGGCATCTTTCAACTCCATTAATTTACGGGGTTTGTGGACATAGACACGTTCTTTTAAGTACCCCCACAGGAAAAGTCACAGGAGGATAAGTCCGGCGATCTTGAGGGCCACAGCACGTCATCGAAACGCGAAATGAGGCGCCCAAGGAACATGTTCCTCAGAACTCGCATGGATGCGTTGTCAGTGTGCGCAGTGGCACGCATCATCCTGTTGAAAATAAACATCTCTCATGTTGATTTGTCGTCTCCGCAGTTCTGGATGAAAAACGTATTCAGCATGTGAACGTAACGTTGTGAGTTTACTGTTACTGTCTTTAAAAAAATAAGGCCCGATTAGACCAAATGGGGCAACCGCACACCAAACTGTCACACGCTCAGAGTGGAGATGCGAGAATTTTGAGGAGGTCCACTGATGGAAGTTCTGCTTGTTGAGTAAGCCCTTCAAGTGAAAACGAGCTTCATCGTTCATTATCATTACTGCATTTGGGTCCTCTTCCCAAACCACTTGCATACGCAAAGCAAAGTCTTATTGTGCTGCGTAGTCCCTCACCTTGAGCTACAGAACAGCCAAAATTTTATAAAAATGTAATTTTAAATCTAAACGTAAAATTTTTCTTACTGAATCACAGCTAATCCCAAATTCACGTGCATGTTAACGTGCGGATCGACTCGGGCTCTTCTCGAGTGCCTTTCTCACTCGGACGATGTTTTTGGACGTCCTCGAAGTTATTGCAGGGCCTGGTGGCTTTTTCTATCATAATGTTTGCTCGTATTCTAAAAGACACAACCCATCTCAGCTTGGAACTGCGTCATTCCGACTGATATTGCAATGGCGACACGAAAGATCCGCTGTGTTGTGGTGATACCAGACCATTTTTAACAAAGGCATCATACGCGAACACGCGGTGCTGTCATGTCCATTGCTCCATTGTAACTGTAATGGTAGGCCACCTCGAAACGCCCCTTTGCCTCCTGCTACTAATAGCGGAGTTCTTCTTCTTCTTCTTCGCAAGCTTATACTGTCCACTGCTGAACGAAAGCCTCTCTCAAATTTTGCCATCTTTTCCTGTCTTGAGCAACTTGTGTCCAGTTTCTGGCGAGCCTTTTTATGTCATTACTCCAACGGCTAGGCGGTCTTCCTGTGCTTCTAAATGCCTCGAATCTTGGCCTCTAATCTAGGATCCGTCTTTCATTCTAGCGACGTGACCCGCCCAGTTTCATTTCAGAACCAAGATATCTTCCGAGTACTATTCATTGCAAAAACGTCCGTTTCCCACAAGTCATCCTGTTTAACTAATATATCGCATTGAAAGTCATTTCCAAGCGCTCAGTCCTGACGAATAATATAAACCCATAGGGGCTTTAAAATTAGTCACAGTTGGTATACACAGTGTTTTCGTAAAGTAGTGATTAAAGTTGATAAAAAATGTAAACATTATTTTTGGGAAAATCGCTCCAATATTTTCTAAATCCACCATTTTCTATTACGCATTATTTACATACAATAAGGTAACTATCAAAGTAGGTTACATGTGGAAAGTTTTAAGAAAAATTGTCCTAAAATTTGAAAATACTGACTTTACTAGAAATTATGAAATTTCAAAAACAACTAAATTAAATGTTCAAATTGCGCTCTATTCGCAGCCCGATAACTGCTAAGACGATTAATAAACCCTCCTTGAAAGTTGTGGAAAATGTCAAATTCTTCTATTTAAATCTTCCACATTCATTGGGCGATTCACGTATAATTTGCGCTCATAGAAGATAATCGAGGGGCGTCAAATCTGATGATATGGTTGACCACTCAATTACCCCCCTTCTTTCTTCTCCATTTAAATAGGTTTGGACAGGAGCTGCTCATCTTGTTGAAAGAAGAATTTATTTTTCGAAAGATCGGGTTCTTCTGAACCTGGATACAAAATTGCCATTACGGGAATGAGGGTGCCTTGAAGAAAATGCAAATACCTTGCACCGATTAGTGTTTCGTCAAAGAAAAAGGACCCGGGATTCTTCTATCAACTATTGCACACCAAATATTTAATTTCTGAGACTTCCGAGTACGATACTTCATCATTCAATTCAATTCAATTTATTCACATTTAAATGCCACAATGGTACAATTACAATTGTTGTACATGGATAAGGTATGTCAATTTGAACAGAACTTCATAAGAAACATACAAAAAAATATATAAATATAAAAAATATATATAAATGAATTATATATGACAGTTCTATATACCAATAGGTATATTTTGTTATAAACATAGGTACGTAACAAACGAGAAATATGATACAAATATTACGATTAACTATGACTAGGCATTATAATAACATTTAAAAGAGTGTTAAATCTGTAAGAAATCAAAAAATTAATATGTTGTTCAAATTCATTGATATTGTAAAAAATATTATCTGTTAACATGTTTTTAATTTTGTTTTTAAATTGTTTCGGTGATTTCAAATTTTTTGTTTCGTGTGGTAACATATTCTAATAGTAGCACCCTACATAATATGGTGGTTTTTTTCACTGCTGCGTCTTTTTATGTAAAAATTATTATTATTTCTTGTGCTGTATTTGTGAATGTCAGTGAATGTTTGGAATTTATCTTTGTTGCTATTAATGTGTTGTAATAATTTTAATAACTATATTGAAACTACGGTTAATATTTTTTTCTGTTTAAAAATGTCTCTACAGGAGTAAATACGCTTTAAGCCAAATATAAGGCATATTATTCTCTTTTGTAGAATAAATACTCTTACATTAGAAGCTGCTTGCAGATCGCTGAGTAGGCTAATGCGTAATACTGCCGTCGTAAGGAGAATAGCCGCATCTGCAAATTGTCGGTTTTTGAGAAAAATAACAAACGCGTTTGCACTTTTCCCAACTAGTAAATATTAATTCAGAAAATCAATTTCAATGAGTCTTAGGTACTATATATTCAAATTCTATTTTTGTTTAACTGCAGAACTAAGTTAAGTACTCTTGGGTGCTCATATATTATTAGAATCTCATTTATGGCAAATATGTAGATGCGGCTTTTCACTTTATGACGGCAGAATACACGTTAACTTGAGCCTTCTCATCAAGACTATTTTTTGGGTAGAATATGGCATAGCAGGTCTTGTTAATTTACCACAGACATGTTCAATTTGCTCATTCCATGATAGCTTGGAGTCGATGTATGATCCCAGGAATTTTACTATATTTTGATATTCTACCTCCTGATTCTCTATTTTCAAATTAAAACTAGACGGTGTCATATTTTTATTTAAAAAATTTATATCCACGGTTTTGTTGCATTGACAAGATGGTTGCTTTGACACCATTTATAAAATTCATTTATAACATGTTAGGCTTTTTTTATCGCCGCATCGCCATTAGCATCTGACCACCACAGTTGTATCATCTGCATATGTAAATACCCTCCCATCGGTGATGTAACTCGCAAGTCATTAATATACAAAAGAAACAGCAATGGTCCCAGAACTCCCCCCTTGAGGAATTCCAAGCTCAACAACATAAATATCGGAGGTACTCTGTTCCATTCTAACTGCTATTTTTCTACTGGTCATGTATAAAATGATCCAATTATTAATGGAGCCTCTTATACCTACTGCGTCCAATTTCTGGGCTAAATATGTAGGATCACGAGTATCAAAGGCTCGTGATAAGTTGAAAAATATGCCTATTACGCATTCCTTTATGTTTAATTTGTCATGAGCATACTGCACCAATTCAACTGCAGCAGTTTCAGTTGAAAGCCCTTTTCGAAACACGTGTTGACTGTCGGTAAGTAATTTATATTTATTAATAAAGTTACCTAACCGTTAATAAACAGCTTTTTCTAATATTTTGGATATAGGTCTTAACGTCGTGACAGACCTGTAGTTTTCAATTTATTGTGGATCACCTCTCTTAAAAATTGGCGTAAATTTTGATAATTTTAGCCGGTTAGGGAAAGTTCCGGTTATTATGGATTTGTTTATTACTATCGCTAAATACCTAGCTAACTCGTTGCGACATCCTTTAATTAGTCTTACAGGGACTTCGTCAATTCCGACTGGCTGTTTATTTTTCAAGTTCATTATGATTTGGATTACTTCGCCTTCCGTGTAGGGTACAAAGCCCACTGAGTAACTATTTACTTATGCTGTGGATATTCTCTATAGCCCAATAACGCCTAATAACGACCATCTGCCTATTGACATTAAACAAAGGTAGCTTCATCTGAAAAAACTATTTGTACAAAGCTATCGTTGGGTTGCATAGTTCATGAACAAGGCATAGGTATAAGTACTATGCATTTTGAGTATTTTGTGGACAGTGGACACTGCCATAATCAAATTAGATGTATTGGCCATAAGTGGGAAATGAGGACTTTTGCACTGTCAACAAAACATTAAGTCGATCTTCTTCTTGTGGTGATGGTCAATAAGATTTAGGAAAATCGCGAATATGCCCAAATTCCTTGAATTTTAACTCTGCTCTGCTTACCATGTGTTGGCTAATATGTTGTAGATCACGGTGAGTTGTGCACTGGGATCACCAACAGATCTTTAGGTCTTGCATAAATGATTATCTTCGGTAGTGAAGAAGGTGTACTAGTTTATTTTTGCAAATACCGGACATTTGTAGATATAGATACTAGGAACTGTAAAAATATGAATATGTAAAAATATTATATTTTTTTAAATAATTCCTTACAATTGGATCTATTATTTAGGTTAAAAATCTTAGTAATCTTAGTAATCTCTTCTGAGAACCAAATACTCATTGCATATGACTTGAACGGCCTCAGGCTAATATGTTCAAAGATAAATGTGAATATGCTAAAGCATAATGCACACTCAAGAGACCTATCTGGGCAAATGTATACTTTAGCTGTAAAACAGCGAAGTAGGATTTATTAAGCAATTTATAAATGTGCTCTATATGCAGTTCCCATGTTAATCTGCTGTCTATGTAGGTACCTAGGAATTAAATTAAAGTTTATAAAAACGGTTTTTGAATAATTCAAAATAAGCTTATTTCTTTGGCACCATGGGTGTACATCATCTAGTGTAAAATAAATTTTATGATTTAATCAAAAATAATAGAGTGCCTAATATGGAGCCTTGGGGGACCCCCAGGGTTGTTACATCATGGATATTCGATTGAAATTCATTACAGTTTACTACTAATTTACGATTTTCCATGTAGGAGTTAATGCAACTTAGAAGACATCCTCGTAAATAGCTTCTAATTGTTTGCACAGTATATGTCTGTTCACGGAATCGAAAGCTCTCGATAAATTGAAAAACAGCGACACAACATATTTGCCCTCAATTAATTCTTTATAAATATATTTAAAGAAATATGCCGATGCCGTTTCGGTTGATTTTCTTGGTCTCATGTTGATACTCGGTCAGTATTTTATTTTGTTCGATAAATGACATGATACGGTCGTAAATAAGTTTTTCAAATTTTGTCGAGAACACTCTTAAAAGATAAATTTGCCGGTAATTTTTAATATTTTAGAGCCCTCTTTAAAAATGGGGATTATGGACGCGATTTTAAGAAAATCAAGAAATTCTCCGCTAACCAGTGACATATTTATGAGGTATGTACAAAAGTGATGATAGTATATTGTCAGATATAATTTTTATTATATGTGCAGTAAGGCCGTCCAAACCAAGTGATTTCTTATTTTTGAGGATAAGTATGACGTTTGATAGTTCTTTTTCGTCAACAGGATAAAAGAATATTGAATTTTGTAAATATTTCCATAATGTACACGGTAGAGATAAATTATACCCAAAATGTTCATTAATATTGTAAGGGACGACACTGGGAAAAATATGATACAAAGCAATTTGACACTTGATTTTCATCTGAAGATAATTTGTTCTGGATATTAAGGCTTATACAGCAAGGACTGGCCCTTGTCCTTCCCAGTTTGTTATTAACTATATTCCAGGTTTCTTTGGTTTTATTGTCTGCATTTATTATTTTATTGTTGTAGTATTATAGTTCAGCAATTTTTATATTTTTCCTACACATTTTCTTAATTTCATTATAAAACAGTTTGCCGGACAGCTGGAATTTTTCATAATAAATTTTGCGAACCCTGTTACCCACTTCGATTAACACATTTGTTGACCACCATCTATCGTTTTTAGAAGTGGGTCGTTTTTTAAGTTGTTTTAGTGGACACGAAACATTAAAACGCCACGTGACGTTATCAAAGATAAAATTAAATGCATCAGTTATTCTTAGATTTAACATACCATCCCAATTTACCATTTTTTAATTTTACTAGTTTTGAAATTTCTCAATTTCTAGCAAAGTTAGCATTTTTAAATTTCAAGTTAGTTTTTTCTAAAAATTCCCTCATCGATATTTGTTGTATCTTGTAAAAAAAAATGCGGTCTTTCAAATTCCGTAACAAAAATAGAATTAAAAGAAATATTGATGACGTCATAGCTTTTTAAAACGATTTAAAAGTACATCAAAGGATGATTTTCATTACGAACCTTTCGACATGTCCGAGCGAGTTAAAAAAAAAATGTACACTTTTTACCGAAATCATCCATTACTTTACGAAAGTACTGTATAAATTCTAAATAGAAACTGAGCCTGTGTTAGTAGACGATAAACTGAACTATTTGAAGTTCAAATTGGAATCATTTATTTCTCGCGTGAATATCCCCTGTCGTAGAACTTCGAGTAAAATATTTCTACATGTTATAGCCTATTCGGTCAGGTCCTAAATTATCTATAGAAACGAGGACATGGACCGGCCATAAAACCCAACTGTCGGATTCAAAGAGAAAGTGTGAGATAAAAATCCTGCTAATAAGTGTTCTTTAGAGACGTGTGGGCACGTTCAAAGACACAATTATAAGTTAGACGCGTTGCGATGCTTTAACATCGACCAGTTCCGTGTTCACAAAGGGAACAGTATAAAGTTATAATGCGCCCCTGTTTGCAGAATACTAATCTGCTATCTGTTATCTTAAACCTATTTGATCACCTTTTGCCTTACGTGACACAGGCCCTTTTTCAAATGCAGAATGCGTCGGAGGGTTGGTCTCACTCGTTGAATAAATATTTGTAATTATTATACTACACCGAAATTAATAATTTTCATATAGATGTCCGTAAGGTCATACACAGGGCTATATCAGGAACTTTACATTCCTTAAATGTGGGGTTTGAAATACTGAAAAATTTACTTTCAACAAATACATTTGTTTTACTTTCTTTCAGAAAACATCCAAAATGTATATAGTACAGTTGATAGGTAGATACACTTAGTACGAATAAGTGCGCTAGATTTGAAACTTTGGGAATTTGTAGATTTCGATGCCTTGAATGAAATAAGAAGAAATGCAAAATGTGATCTCAGCCGTCAGCGCCGCCATATTGAAAAAATAGCACACCAAAAACAGTTTCTTTTAAATATCTCGCTTCAGGTGCCTCATACGCAAAGAATATTCTTATGAAAATTTTCTACAAAATATACCGTATATATTTTTTCGTTAAACTGAATAGCTTCGGTGCAGCAGCCAATCTAAGTCGCATCCTCACATATAGTTAATTTTACCTGTCTGCTACGCATAGCTCAATGTTCAATACTTGAGCTAGAGTATATGGCGCGTTTTTATTTACGTGGTTGTCCCCTGTAGGCTAATCCACGACTAGCCTACTTCTTGAGGCGTTTTAGGTGCTTGATGTCGAAGATCCAGTTTCGTTGTAGTCTTTAACAATACTTTGTTCGGAAATTGCTTCCGTTGCGCTTTCCACTGATTCTACGTATTGATTGTTCTCCATGCTTGCGAAAAATGTTTCGACTGGAGAGTCGACTTCCTCGTCGTCATGAAGCTCGTCGACTGTTGCTGGTGCATTATCGCAGCATTGTCCGTTATAAAATTTGCAAATTGCAGACCATTTTAACCCTGCCTTTTTACAACTACATGCTGCACTGCACCTTTTCTTGCATTTACAAGAAAGAAATTTAAGTAACTTTTCAGAAGCAGGATCTTTCAGCATTATTACTGGCGTAAGCCCAGCTTTGCTCTGTTTCCAGCCTCATTCTTCAACATTTTTACAAACCCCCCTGCCACTCCTGGAATTGATAATATGTCCTGAATGAATGCTGCCGTGTCGCTGCAGCTGTAGGTGATAGAGACGCGGTATTAAGCTTGTTCTTTGTGAGCGATCTTTGGTAAACATTTCCAGAGAGATATTGTCTTCATGTTTGGCGCCATACAGTGCCATATTAAAGCATTCTCCAGCATCAGCGATAGCATCCGGTTCATCATTACTATCTTGAAAAAGTTAAATTGAAGCAATTTCCGAGGAAAGTATTGTTGAAGATTACAACAAACCTGGACCTTCGACATCAAGCACCTAAAACGCCTCAAGAAGCAGTCTGGTCGTGAATTAGGCCTATAGGGTACAAGCACGTAAAAAAATCGCGTATACTCTACCTCAAGGTGGTATGGAACCGAGTATTGAACATTGAGCTATGCGTAGCCGACAAGTAAAATCAACTATATTAGAGGATTTTCAAGTACGAAAACAAATTTTATCTCAACACAAAGATACTCCTTCATAAAAGTCGCACTAAATGGATAAATTACAAAAATCATAATTATGTCAAGAACGCTTGACTTCGATCGGCTGTTGCACCGAAACCTCGACTGAAACTATTCAGTTCAACGAAAAAATGTATAGGACATATTTTGTAGAAAATTTAATGCTCTTTTATTTTCAACATTTTGTGTCGTATGAGGCACGCGAAGCGAGATATTTAAAAGAAACTGTACTTGTGCGTCATTTTTTCAATATGGCTGCGCCGGCGGCTGAGATTACATTCTTATTTCATTTATAGCATCGAAATCTACAAATTCCTAAAGTTTCAAAACTCCCGTACTTATTCGGACTAAACCCCATGATTTATGCTCTCACCGCTGTATTAATATTAAATTTCAGCAGATGTTTTTTGGTTTGTTTAAGGAAAAATGTCGAAATAAACAAGTGTCATAATACAAACCATTTTCTGGATACAAAGCGTTAAAAATTTGAGTCTGTCAAGTTTGCTGCACCACGTGAGCAACGACTTACCCATAGATCATAATATTGCATAGCTTTGTATACCTTCTCTCTAATTTTGCACCCTCCAACTTTTGAAATGATAGGTAAAATTAGAGGGGGTTGCAAACTTGACATTTACCCTTCCACTAATTAAATTGTTTTTTTCGTCATCATAGTCGGCTAATTTTTCACAACTTTGTGCATCTTATTTAAATTTTTCCTCATTTTCACATTAACTCGTCGTCCTAAAAAATTCCCTCCAGCACTCCTCACCACCAAGATTCCTTAGTGCCCAAGGCTTCCTATTTAGATTTCTCTTGAATTTCTCCAATTCTCTGTGCCCTTTTTCGAAGTTAGCTTCGACTATTTACAAAGGTAGCTGAACATATAAAACACTAAGAAGTGCAAAAGGGAAAGGGCTAAAGAAAAATAGTGAATATCTTTTTTCGCTTGAAATCGTTGAAAAAGTAGTCACTATTAGATATCAGCAAGTAGAAAATTAATTGTCAAAATATTTTATATGAAGACATACATTGTATTCCGTTTAAAAAAAAAAAGAGTTACGACAGTTTAAATAGGTAAAAATTTGAATCGCCATAAAGAAAACCCTCTAGAATTGGGTTCAGCTCTGAGAGTCCTGGAAATTGGTACATGGTATTTACTACCATTCAAAATGAAACGACTCCCAAATTAACGAATTTTAGCAGATTGCAGATTTTACTGTCGGATGTTCCTCTTCAAAAAATCCTGCTATTATCTTGCCAAAATTCTGTCAAACGCCTCGTTGATTTTAAAATAGTTTTAGAATATGCCACTCTTATCTCCCCAAATTTTTTATTGATGCATATTTTCAAATTTCAAACAGTTGAGAAGATATTTACCGTCCACACACTACACCATCTTATAAAATAATTCACTGTCGATATTTTGTAAAGCCCGTTGCAACAATTACAAAATAACTGTATAAACATTTCCGCATGCTCTAAGAAAATTCGGTACCGCCACCATAAAACGTTTTTATTGAAGCTTCATTTAATTGCGCAATAAAGCATAAAGCACATACTTCACTGTTTGTTCTATTGCTATAGAATAAAATGATTTCTTAAATGTATTCAAAAAGCCGCATACATATACTTACAAATATGCTGATCTCTATTATATATACCAAGCTCTCAGTGATTTTACTGGATAGTGGATAAGAACTTACTTAATAATTATTTTAGAGACATTGTTAACCCATACAGACTGCAATTTTTGAAGCGAAGGAAATTTTATTATGAATTATGCCATGTGTTTTTAATGAATTTTAAGTGCCTCTCACGTTTACTGAATTTTTCTAATAATATTTGGAATTTTATAAAAATTGTAATAATTTCACAATTTAAAATTTTTATGTAATGAAATTTAACGCCAATTTGTTTTAATCATCATAACTTTATAATTAGCACATATAAACTGCCAGGAATATTAATAAAAATGTGATTTTTAAACTTTTTATGTCGTGTCATATTTACGAGCTCCAACGCTGGTTTTATGAAATGGCTTCCCTCTATAAAATACTTTTTTTCTACTCCCTACATAGAAAATACTATTTTGCTCCCTCATTTCAGGGAGTAAAGTAGTACTTTTCCTCCCTCGGGAGGAAAATACTTTGGCTCCCTCTGAAAGCAAACAAGTAAAAACTTCAAATAGCTGTAATAGTAGTATATAGACTTCCTTTATTGATACACAAACTTCCTGAAAATATACAATTATGCTTTTCTTTGAAACAGATTTTTTATTACTTATTTTTATTTATAAAAATTGAAAACAGTTTAAATCAAGGTTTAAATTAACATCAGTAACTAAATATTGTTAAAATTTATGGTACAATTAGTTAAATTACTAATGGAGATTCCCTCTGAAGAAATATTGGCTCTGCTGGTGGAGATCAGTTCCTGTTTGTTGTTTTCCAAAGTCTTGGTCGCTGATGAAGTACTTGTAGAAAAAAATTTTCAAAAACAAAACAACGTTTTTTTGGTACTTGAAGTAGTACTTTCTCCTGTAATTATTTGGCTGGCTACCTCACATTTTTTAGAAATACAATCATCTAAGTACCCTTCTGCTGCGGAAACTGTGTCCAGTATAGCCTTTCGAATCATCCAAATTTAAAAAAACCGCTGCCCAAGGAATCACTACTTCCACATCCAGATTCTCTGTCCAAGTCACTCACAACGAAAAACTTTGTATGTGAAAATAATTGTTTATGGAACTTTAATAATATAATATTTGAAATCCTCTACCCCCAAAAACCCATAAAACGATAACCCACATCGGTACTGGGGTGGGGGTGGTGGTAGTGGGGGTGGATGAAGTAAAAAAATATTTTGAGGTTTCTAGTTTCTGTACATATACTAAATCACAATTTTTTTTCATCCCCTTTAATAAGGAGGTGGGGGTGGTAATGGGGGTGGCTAATGCCAAACATTTTTTTGAGACCTTAGCTTCTCTTGTATATACTAAATACCAATTTCATGAACTCTTACCTGCTTGATTTACCCATTTACCCCAAATTTACCCCAATTTACCCCCCAATCCTTCGACGGAACAAGATGAAAATATAATCTAGTTCTAGATCTCGTTAAAGTACATATGTGTACCAAATTTCAAGTCAATATTTTAAACGGTTCCAGAGTAAACGTGCGCACAAAAAAAAGTTACAGACAGACCGACAGACCGACAGAAATTTTTTTTTCGCTCAAACTTAAAATCTCGACGTATCATGACATTTTAAGCCTATTTGGACAATAAAAATTTAAAAAAATTGTTTTGTCGTTACTATACTTCCACTGGACGTGGAAGTAATATTGCTATTCTGTATGGAATTTTGGCAATTGTGTATTTGCCAATTACCTGGTTTGTACATTTCCCTTTAGCATAAGTTACAAAAAATCTGGAATGACATGTTTTAGGGGACCTACAGTCCAGATATTTTCTATACATATCCAAGACAGATACTCCGTTTAAAATCTCATTTATTATTGTAAATGTCCTTTTGATATTAGTTTTTGAATCGGGTATTTTCACCACCAGAATATCGCCTTTATCACTGATATCCTCAAGTACCAGATTAACTAATTCATCGCTACGGCATGCCCCAGCAATTCCAAATATAAGCACGACCTGAAAACGGAAAATGCACTTATGACAACTGCCTAAAATGTCAGAACTTCATCTTCACATTCAGAATACATTATTATAAACTTTTTGGAAGATTGTTTATTTTGAAAACAAGAAGCAACCTTAGCAACGTTCCATGTACTTTGATTTTTAAAAATATTTACTTATTTAAATACCTATTATGACATTTTGACATATTTGGTTTTTTGATAGTCATGCATAAGAAAATATAATAAAATATATGTGTAAAACCAATGTAAAAAACACTGTAAATGGTCATAGAAAAAATCATATGTATTACAAAGGAGCAAAGTGCCATTTCCTCCCTTGGATATTGATGCCCTCCGCTTCGCGTCGGGCATCAAACTATCCGCAGGAGGAAATTAAGCACTTTTCTCCATTCTCATACAAATAGCTATTGTGTTAATAAGAAGCATTTTAAGATAATTAAACTATAGGCGATTCCTACAAAAAATTTATAAAATAATGTTTCTTAGAGGTGACGGACTTGTGACAGGGCCGTATCTTAAAAGAACCAATATAACAATTTTTGTATTGCTCCGGCAAATTATCCCTCCAGTGAGGTTTACACGGTTCTCATGAATTTGATGGAGACTGGGTCGTGGTTCGACTTATTAAATAGAAAACAGGCAAAAAATCCTCTGGACGCCAATAGCCACCTTAATAGATACTATGTTGTACCTGTCACTTACTGGAAGTACTAACTGTGGCTATTCAGTGGCCTTAAACCTTCATAGGTATCAAAAGAAAATTTCACAGTCAAATAAATTACTCAATAAGGTGAAAATGTGTATATTGCAAAAATGTAACAAAATATATAACAAACACGGCATTAAAAATGAACTGTTAAAAATATGGACAAACGATATAAACAACAATTTATACAAGATAAATGATATCTGGTGTAGTAATATTGCTACAAATAATTCGTAGAAAATAGCTATTTCCTTCACAATGTGGTTTGCACGTGAGAAAATTAAATAACGCTGAAGGCGTTAACAATTTGTTGACTGTGTAATAAATATCTCTAAGTTTAAAAGCTGAAGGCTAATCAATAAAAATTATTAAGTCAGAAGGCCTAAACAAAGTAAAAAGGTTGAAATCTGAGTGTCGAAGTATGAAACTAACGACTTGAGTTGATACTCTCACCACTTCCTTGAAACCAACACTACTGCATTCCTATTTCACTCGGCTCCCAGTTTACCAAGTCGAAAATGCTGATGTCAGCAAGACATGTCCTCCTCACGTACCATCAATTCGTTAAAGCTGCTACTGATATTTAGTTTTCCATCCACACCATTATCAAAACATGGTAGGAAATGTGCTAGTGGCCCATAACCAGACCCATAACATTTAATTAATCTTACAAGTTACCAGGGTCTATGAAATTTCTTCATGTGCTCCATACAGCCTCCAAAGATAAAGCTCGGGGTTACGATTAGTGCCCTTATGAACCTTATTATTATCATCAATATACGCAAAGTTGTCTACTCTTAGGAACTTTGAGACTTCTTATCTGAGTTGGAAAAAAATTTTGTGGTGAAGGTATTGTCTACCAGTTCTACTAATATCGTTATCAATTTTTTTTTCCAATGGACAGTTCGCGATTTAAGTATGTCTTACTAATGGATCTTCAGTACTGCGTACCTCTACACGTGGGACCCTGAGACATCGTTGTTCTACCGAATATACAAAATCGAACAACACCTGGCAAACGATTCTCAACATCATTTCAGATAATGAAAAAAAAGATAAATATTTTTTGTTACAAAATTCACATAATTTAATTATTTGTCAAAGTTCATTTTTGCGTACATAAGGTGGTTCCACAGGATGACCACTAAACCTGAAAAGGTTAAGTTAAATACTTGTTAAGTATTTCATATAAATACTTCATTACCTAGCCCAGGATGAAGTATTTATTTTACGGCAAGGCCAAACAACGGCATAAGGCAAATGATTCTGTTTGCGACCAAATGACCAATGCCTGGTCGTTCAGTTGATGCCTTCCAGCGACGCGTTGTGAAGGTTTATTGTCGGGTAGCTGGTTCGGAGATTAATCAGGGTCCAGATTGGTTACTAAGACAGCCCAATAAAAATATAAACAATTTATTTTCTTCATCAAACAGGTAATACGTGGCAGTGTTACCTAACATACAGGTTATACAGGTCCGTATCTTTTACGGTTCTTAGGATAATATTTTCTATTATCAGACAGAGAGAGAGTGTGTAACGATGCGATGCGACGTTAGTTGCTGCTACTTACATCGGGCGTCGTCGACTCAAAAAATTTCCCATCTCAACACGCTGTAGGAGGTCTCCAGGTCAGGCTCATTCACTCTGGTTTTGGCGGCGAAATGGCGTCGGGGAATGACTAACGACTCAACAGGCTGCAGGATTTCCAGGGTCAGATTGCATTCGTTCCATCGTGTTTGCGTCGGGAGATGTACAAAACTGTAATATATCCAGCTCAGCATGCTGTAGACAGATTGTCAGAGTTGTTCACACACTGAATTATGTTGATTTGGGGCTGGGCTTTTATATACGAGAATCCTCGCTTACTGGTGACGTAGAACTGCGTAGTGTCGTGTGCAAATCCTTGCCTCTAGACGGGAGCTGGGTAGATTTGCGTGCCGTGGGCACATTGATATCGTGTGTAAATCCGAAATCTTAGTAATGGAGCAGGAATTTAAAGAATGCTTCATTGCAGCTATTAGTTTAGTGTGTTTTTAATTTACCATTTATCAACATTAGCAACTTTTGAATTATTAACGAGAGGTTAAAAATAGCTTGGGGGTTTCTTCTTAATTCAGTATAAGCTACTAAAATTGGTAATTGTTGTAGACTTAGACTTTGTGATTCAAAGTTCTCATGGGCCCAACTCAATCCCACGTCTAGTTTCCGAGATACAGCTCAAAAAATGTACAAGCGGTCAAGTTAAAAAAATTCCGAATTCATAATTTGTTTTCATACGTTCTATATTGTGATGCATTCTAATAGTCCTTTAGAATATTTTGCACTAAAAAGATTTTTTATTTTAATAAAAATAGCGTAGAAAAAAAAATAGTTTGAGAAACTTTGGCGAAGGCGCCGGACCTAAAAATAACAAGTGAAAAAATATTTGGTCAAACTGCCTAAAACTTTTTTTACATAAAATTTGTATCTTCGATCAAAAACTCTTTAAAATTTTATTTTATAACTACTTTATTGCCGATGCCATATTGCAGTAAATTGCAACGCTATATAATATAATAATTATGTAGCAGACTCTGGAACAACAATTTACTTTCAATAGCAAAACTGTCCCAAATAGTGCTTTAATATAAGTGTTTTATAAGATAATAGGAAACAATTATAAAATATATTTATAACAGTGCTAAAAATACTGCCGAACGTTACTAAACAATCGCTATAAAATTATTTAGTTTTATAAGCTGAAATGTCATATAGCTTAGTCACGGAAACATTCCTAAAATAATTTCTTAACTGCTTTATAAAATATTTTATAATTTTGCTATTAAAACGTTTTAATGATAAATTTATAAAACAGTTCAGTTGTAGGCAACTCTAATATAATCAATTAGCATTTTAGAATCATTAATAAAATAACAATAAAACTAAACAATCGTATAACATTTAAATTATAAAACAAATTTGCTGGTTTGGTATAGCTAAAAACAAAGTGTTTATAATATTTTCCTCTTAACTATGGCAGATTGACCACTGTGCAGCGGGCGCCGTGGAATTGAACATATGTGCAAAATTTGAACTAGTGTGCAAAATTGTGAAAAATTTAGTGATTAAGACAACATAAAAGTACTTAAAATTTTTCCAGAAAAGGGGCTGCAGGAAATTTTTTGAGATTCCTTGGGATAATGTGAGTGTGTGCAAAATTTGTAATACGGTGTGCAATATTGTGCAAAATCAGGCGGTTATGATCAAATCAATTTAATTGGAGCTAGTGGGGGAGGGGCAAGCATCCACCAGTACCTACTTTTCTCAGCCATTTTCAACGTTAAAGGGTGCAAAATTCGTGTGCTAAATAGGTGGAAAATTATCATACATATGGATAGTTAGATCCGACTGCTGACGGGGGTGGGTCAAACTTGATCGACTTTGAACATTTTCTCAAAAAATATTTATTGTTGTGTTTATCTCAAGTTTGGTGTGATGCTTCACTATTTGGTACTTAAACTAGTTAATAAGTTTTGGAGGTTTTCCTGTTTACTAACTACATATATTGACTTGCGATATATATTTCTGTAAAAGGACAGTTGTCACATTTTTACAAATGAAGCGTTAGCTGTAAAAGGAAAAAAGCAGTAAACTGACTTTTCACTTTGAAAAAAAATATATGCAAAATTTTAATGAATATAGAATTTTCAGCAATAAATCTAATATAAAACAAGTCAATAAACAAGGAAAAAGTTTTAGTGCGTCTTGGAATTGATTTTCTCGGAGATGTAGCTTGGATCTTAAGTGATCCAATGTCATTAATAGTTTATTGGCCGATATAATGAGACAGATGCTAGATCAGAAAGATCCGATTAATTTCAGGGAAACGCACAGTAGCCGTTTCGTGTAGGCTCAAAATCACTTTAATTGCGGACTCAGATAGACTGGGGTTGTCCTATTTCGTTAATGTAACTTGAATTGGTTTCAGTCCGGATTTTGAAACGAACACGTTTTGAGATGGAATCGACCGCAAATGAAACTGCTGTGAAAGTGCACATTTGACTTTAATTTTAGAGATAATTACTTACATATTCACGAAGTGGAGCGGAAGTGCAGTCACGAAATGTAGAATTTTAAGTTTGAGCAAAAAAAATACGTATGTCTGTCGGTCTGTCTACCTGTGACTCTTGTTTCAGTTAAATTCACTAATAAAGTAATGCCAGTACACCAAGAAGTGCACGTCATCACTGGCGATATTTTGACGTGATAGTATTATCTCAAAATTATATCAACATGCAAATTTCGTATGTATATACGGATAACTATAGTTGGTGTTGCTTAAAACTTTGTTTACATGATAGATTGCCACACATTGCTTCGATTAATTCTGTTAAGTTTACTTCGTGTTTTCATTTTATTGTACGTTAAATTGATTTTGCTTTAGTTTGTTAGTTTAATAAGTCAATGTTTTATAATCAGATGAATAATTTAATTAATTTCCCTGTTCTTATTAAAACGAATAAAGTTTAAAGCGACTTTGAACTCATATAACCAGAGTAAATATAACGTCAAAATTTAGGGGTGACATGTAACGCTCGATATATTGGCAACACTCTAGAAGCTTTTATCGGAAATTAATTATATAAAAATATATAAAAATACTTTTTAAGAACAAGGTTTTATCAAAAATGATGTAAAAATTGAGATATAATTTTTTCAGGTATCACAGTATTTTCACTTGTAATGGCTCTAGACTTTGAATTGTTTCCGAAAATTTTTTCGAGATCACGAATATTTCTATAGTGAAAATTATCCCTAGTCGAACACAAGGGATAATTTTCTAACAACGAAAAGATCTCCAGAAGAATTTCGGTTACTAATTCAAGTAGGTGAGAGAAAATTTCACGCCTAAACATGACAAATGTCAGTTTGACATTGTTGTTTTAACCAGATAGGCGTTGTTGTATTTTATTAAATACAAAAGTGTCTTTTTAAAAGTCTTTATTTTATCGTTTATTATTAAATTCAATTTACTAAAAGGGATGGAATATTTTTTAACCTCCCTACAATAAAATTGTGGGAGGTTACTACAACTAGTCTAAAATCTAAAATTGAGGTAACATCGAATCTTTACGTTTTCAGGTCCCAGGAACACAAAAAAGTGGTTTTTGGAAAATGTTTGTGTGTGTGTGTGTGTGTGTATATGTGTGTGTGTATGTACGTTAGCACGATAGCGGCGAAACTACTAAACGGATTTGGATGAAACTTTGCATAAGGGTTTCTTTAGTGCTCCAGAAGATCTGAAAAGGTTTTGGTTGGCATCGGATTACGTTTAATGCCGTTTTGGCACAACAAGTTGTTTATTTTATGATTACTTACAATCTGTGATCGAACCATTGAAAAGCAGTGAAAATTCCGATTTCAACGATATATCACACTTGTATTCTTTCGATTTGATTTCCGTGAAAAAAATTAAAAAACAAAATAACACGCTTCTTGTGTAAGATATATTTTATGGTCTAACTTAACGTTCGATAGACTAGTGTGTTAAAGCATGCTGAGTATTTTTGACGTGTCAAGTGCATCGAGAGATTACAAGTTTTTTTCAACAGTTATAAAGTCCACGGAAGATGTAAGAGGGCTTCGTGAACCGCTCACAAGCCCTACAAGTGTAAGCAACCCCACCGTTACTTTTTCGGTGAGTTTTTTCCAATAAAACTTTAAAAGTGACAGTGACATTACATTTTAAAAACAATTTCCGCTACTTCCGGCATCCTGCCGGAAATTATTCCAGAAACATAACCTAAAACTAGTGCTACATAACCTAAAAATAATTTAAGACATTGGTACCAACCTAAATTTTTTTTCCAAAACTGTCAAAAACCAAATTCCCCAGAAAAACATTGGAACCAAAAATTTGACAGCTGTTACTTCCCCGACCGATTTAGTGAAAAATCGGTCGAGGCCAAAAGATAAAATATATCAACTCAAACTTAAACGATTACCATGAACACTATCCCGGCTACATCTGGCACGGAAGATGTCCACGAAGAATTATATGGTTTTACCCAATGATGGCCATCCCTACCACCCATTACCAACGAACGGGTTATTTCGTTTAGTTGTGTTTCCCATATCAATAATCAAAATTATTAAGTGCTCTTGCCTACGAACTTAGTTTTATAGTGTTGTGTTTATTTTTATATTAATTTTAGGTCCACGTGGACACATTATAATTTTAACCTAGTTTTTAAGCCTGTCTATGAAGACAGGAGCTACTATCCCACATTTCTATTTTTCTCCAAGCCAAACCAGACTTACCCAGTTCAGCCTCACACCCACCTCGGCGGTGTTCACCGTGGTTGTCTATCTGGCTGCGAGCTAGGATCCGATGAGGCATATATTTGTATTAAAACATTGAATAAAATATTAATAAAAAAAAAAAAACACTCAAGTTCTTGGGTCCAGATCACACCGGACGCAAGATTTTTTTTCTGTTTTAATATGAAAAAAATATTTCAACTTAATAAATATAATTAAATTAGATCGTTCATATTTTTAGAGCTCTTTTCGGCTTCAAAGATCCACCGGGTGGGGAGGTTCCAGTGGCTGCCGATTTTTTTTCTACACAATTTAGAATTTTAAACGTGGGATAATGAGCATCCAACGACTTCCAGTAACTTCAAAATATTGATTAAGGATATAAAAAAACACCTACACCTACAAGAGATTTGGTTTTTATTCTAATTATAATGGCTGCATATTAACAATATTTAAAAGTATATTTAAAATTCTATTTTTTTAGACAAAAAATAGCGAAAATCGAGAGTCCTATAACAGGATGTGGTAGACAATTTTTCTTTCAGGAGGTTAAAAAAAATGAGTAGGGTAACCCCTTACTGCGAGCCTGTGTGACAGTATCATTTATATAAAACATGGCAGCGTATATTATTAGACTGTAAAGATATTGGAAATATGTCTTACTATGTCTCAGAAATCCATCACGTACTTATCTCTGTCAGACTGTCGTTACTTTTCGAAGCTGGAGACCTACTTTGGTTTCTTAAGTAATCGTTCCCAGATCGGTACAATCCTTTTTTAGCTTATACTATGATCATTCTCAACAGTTTACTAATCTACAACTTCTTAAATCTCCACGCAAATGTAAAATTAATTGAAAATAAAATTCATTAAGAAAAAGTAATTTTTTTTTTTTAGTATATACAGTGTGTTCCCGAATGGATCTAACTATAATTGTAAACTATCTTATTTCACACATTAAGGAGAGAAAGTAAGTCTTTAAAAAAGTTTTGCTTATTCTGAGATGTTTTCATACGTAGTCAGGATTTAGAAATAATGTAAAAGGTGGTTAGAAAATAAGAAAACGTGGAACTGTGCCAAAAGTAATTTATAACATTTTGTGGAGAATAAAAATGTTTGCAATGAAAGTTCAGATATGAAATTTGAATATCGTATATTACACAGGCCCACAAAAAAAAGTTGAAGTGGACATCTGAATATACTTTTCTTTAGTATTTTTTCCCGCTGATTACGAATCTGAAGTCAGAATATGGGGAGTTAATGCGCATATTACAGAGAAAAACCCGAAAAACTATCAAAAAATGCGTTTTTTATGGTTTTTTGAGTGGTAAACTATGCATGTGGCGTGTTCGGCAAGGCTGCATGTATTTTTGCCCCATTGTCCTTGAATCTATTATTAGAACCCAGGGCTAATTGTCAACATGTTGAGGAAAATTTAAAAAACCGTCAAAAATCGCGTTTTTCACGGATACTATGTTTTTTTATGGATATCATGTTTTTTTCATGAACGCATAGTGTGTTCCAATGGTCTGCATATACCTTTATCGAGTAATTTTTTTCGCTGATTACGAATCTGGAGTCAAATTTTGGGGTCAGTGATAAAAACACTGAGAAAAATAAAAAAAACTGTCAAAAATCGGATTTTCTTCAGGATACCCAATCATTGTGCGTGATATATAGTGTTTCAATTTTATATGGGTTTTCGTTTTCGAACGCGCTTATCTTCAAACGAATCTGTATAAGGGGTTTCTTCGTCGTTTCGTTTCTTTTGGTTTCACTTCTCTTTGTAGCATCCAGCAGTAATCTGCTAACATGTTGACATCTCATTTACCCCCCGTTCAAAGTCTTTTAAATTTTGGTGGAATCTTTCTGTTTGCTCTTCGCTGAAGTCGCCGTTATTTTCTGGAAGCTCATCCAGGTGTGAATCGAGAAAGTGCAATTTCAAACTCATCATACAACCTAACTTTATCATTTTTGATACAATGTTTCTGTAGTCTGTATCTTTGGTATTACCGAGAAATGTGGACACGTCAAAAATCGATTTTCTTCATAGATATCTCCTTTTTTCAGAATACCTAGTTGTTCGTGATATATAGTATTTGAATTTTATATTGGTTTTCGTAATAAAAGTATTGAGTAAAATTAGAAATAGATGTAATATGTTGCAACAATTAAACATTGTATCAAAAATGACAAAGAATTACGAAAAGTTAGGTCGTATGATGAGTTTGAAATTGCACTTTCTCGATTCACACCTGGATGAGTTTCCAGAAAATAATGACGACTTCAGCGAAGAGCAAGGAGAAAGATTCCACCCAGATTTAAAATACTTTGATCGTCGATTTCAGGGTAAATGGGATGTCAACATGTTAGCAGATTACTGCTGGATGCTACAAAGAGAAGTGAAACCAAAAGGAACAAAACGACGAAGAAACCCCTTATATAGATCGTTTGAAGAGAAGCGCGTTCAAAAACGAAAACCCACATAAAATTGAAATACTATATATCACGCACAATGATTGGGTATCCCGAAAAAAACAGATTTTTGACAGTTTTTTTATTTATCTCAGTGTTTTTATCACTGACCCCAAATTTTGAATTCAGATTCGTGATCAGCGGAAAAAATTACTCGATAAAGGTATATGCAAATCATTGGTTGCGTTGATGAAAAAAAAAAAACGATTTTTGACAGTTTCTTTTATTTTTGTCAGTATTTTCATCACTGACCTTCAAATTTGACTCAACATTTGTGATCAGCGGGAAAAATTCGAGAAAGATGCGATTTCTTACGGTTTTTTTTATTATGATCAACATTTTGACAATTAGCCCTGGGTTTTAACAATAGATTGCAATAGATTGGAGATAAATGGGGCAAAAAACATAAGAAAAATACATGCAGCCTAGCCGAACACGCCACATGCATATTTTACCACCCCAAAAATCATAAAAAAAAACATAAAAACGCATTTTTTTACAGTTTTTCGGGTTTTTCTCTGTAATATGCGCATTAACCCCCCCCCCCCCCTTCTCAATCAGGGGGAAAAATACTAAAGAAAAGTATATTCAGAGGTCCAATTCAAATAACTTTTTTTGTGGGGCTGTGTTATTATCAAAGTTGATATTTTTGCCATAATTATTACACAGGCCCATAAAAATAAAAAAGTGGTCTGCTCGACGAATGAAACCAGTGTATCCCTAGGCATATTTATCCTCTGAATCCGAATCCGAAGTCAGAATTGTGAGATTGGTTCGTTTTTCACCCCCAACCTCAAAAAACACCAGTAAAGCAAAAAAAGTAGTCTGTCAGAATGACCAGACCTGAATTTGTTTATGTATTTTGACCCGCTGAATAAGAATCGAAAGTCAGAATTGTCAGATTGGCTCGTTTTCATCCGTAACCTCAATAGACACCCGTAAAAAGTAGGTTTTTCGAATTTCACATTTAAATTCATTTTTTTAAAAAATATGTTTACTGCATAACCTCATAAGGTCAACTCCATAACCCTATTCAATGGAACGTGGAAGTTTCTATAACCACAAACAGAAATTTTACACATCTGACTTCAAAAACCTTATAACTCGGGGTGTGCAGGCTTTTATAATCCCATAACCCTAATCTCCATAACCTCATAACCCGGAACATCCTTTGACGTCATGCTCCAAGGCAAGCAGGCTTTTGTCAATGCTCCCAGGAACATTTATTTTTCATATCTAGTACTCATCAGCGCAAATCCGAGCTTATGCGCAGTTATGGAGTTGTAGGGTTATGGAGCTACAGTAATAGGTGCCGAACATTCATAAGATATACACATACAGGCAGTGTAACATTGCAACACTAATTTTGTGTGTACATGAGTAATCACTAAGTACAGAACCCCAATGTAATATATTTTTATGTATTTTTCACGATCTGTACATGGTTTTTAAGTTTAGCCATTTTGAATCCGCCTCTTTGAATTATGAATTTATAATGGGAAATTCGTAATCAGGAAAATTGGAAAATCCGTAAGTACTACAGTTCTATGTATGTTTTAACGATTTTTGCATGATTTTCAAGAGCCACTTTGAATTTTGAAATTATAACATCAAAATTGTACCTCGGTATGATATTTTTTGTAATTTTATCACTGAAATCGTTTGAGTTATCATAGCTTCAAACTGTTTTCAAATATTCTGTTTCTCTTTAATTTTTTCAAAAAAAATTGATTTTCACACTTTTTTAACGAATAAGCTTATAATACATAAGCATTGAAAATGATTTAAGAACAAAAACTAGTTTCGTTACAAAAAGAGTTACATATTCGGGGAAAATAAAGGTTTAAAAGGTGGAAATAAACTTGATGGTTCAAGAAATACAGTTCTTAACAAGGAAAGCGGGGGTTCTATCAAGACCTGCTGTCGTTTTTGCCTGAGGCGGAAGATATTGATTAGCCTGTATATAGCATTTGATTATAATTATAAAAATAAACATAAAGACTAAATAGTCATATATTACATTAATATCAAACCCGTTTTTAGTAACAAACATTTTTACATTATTTATTTATGGATGTGTTGCAATTGCTGATGTATTAAAATTATTAATATTCATTGTTTTCCTATTGGATTTTATTGCCAAAAATATTTGCTT
Source organism: Rutpela maculata (assembly GCA_936432065.2). Lineage (NCBI taxonomy): Eukaryota > Metazoa > Arthropoda > Insecta > Coleoptera > Cerambycidae > Rutpela > Rutpela maculata. Next base: position 62,200,197 of record OW386287.2, read on the forward strand.
TTATGAAGATTAAAACTTTAATTAAAAATAAATGCATTCCATTTATATTTCATTTACTCTTTTGGCAAAGTAATTTTCATTACGCAATAACCATGGTCAGGCTGCTAAACATGAACATGCATTTTTCGCTAAAATTATTAAAACGATCGCACTGAACATTTAAAAACTACACACAAATATGTTGTACAATAAAAGTCAATTTTTTTACTATGGAATGGTATGTTTTTCAACTGATTTAAATTCTATTATGATTTAAATATTTTTTATTATCGAAGCAGATCTTTTAATCCGCTGTGTTTTTGAATTAAGTATTATTTTATACCGTTATGATATCACGAGACTGCGTCTTAATTTTGGTCATAGTAATTAAAACATATTTACATAGGACCTCGAAGAAAGGAAATCGTTGATTTTGAAATGGTACATAATTACATATTACTTACAAATAATCTAAAACTATTGATTAGGATCAAACTTTCTCTTTTAAATAAGTATCTATTATTCTTGAAAAAAATACTAATAAACAATAATACATTGTTTAAAAAATTATTCCGCATTTTCCAGACGTGAAAAGAGAGTATGAGAAAAGTTGAAAAGTTTTAAAAACTTCTATCTTTATCCCGAGAGAAGATGGATTAAAGAATAATAAATGGTTTAACCAGTTCGCAGGTCCATTAGCATAATTATTTAAACAATTTGCAGAGTCTATTAAAGAACTCTTAATCAATAAAATTAAATAACTAACTTGTGAAATTAAGAAATAAATAACAATTTTACAAATCTAAATATAGCACATTTTAACTGTTTAATAGCTTATACTTAATTGTTTAAATAATTTGAAAATTTTAATACAGACTGGAATCTGGCTAATTAACAATTTGTGCAAAAAATCGCGACTTACCAATAACAAACGTCAATAATACGCTACACTCTATTTTTGCACTTACAGGGTCATTTGTGAAACACTATAAAATAGTCTCACGGGTTTTTGATTTAAAGGGGAATAATTAATTGATATATTCCGAATAATTCTGAAGAAGAACAGTGCGATTTTTACTTCCTTAAATTGTACTATTCTATCACAAATTTACGAAAAAAGGTCTTTTTCCAATAAGAAGTGCATGGAAAACTTCATGGTTTCTGAGACACGTATTAATATTGACCAAATATGAACATAATTTTTTTGGTATTTCAGACAAATCTAGGCGTGAGACAAATAATATTAAACCCAATATATGTCTTCTCGGAGAAGATACAGATTTTCAAATAAAACTGACAATTTTACAGTATTTTTACTTATGGCAAGCAATTTAAGTTATCTACAGCATGTTAAACAAAAAACATTAAAATTGGTCCTTGAGTGAAAAAATTTTCGAACATGTCTTATCAAAATTATTAGTGAATCGAATTTCTTGCTGCTGACTGTATTAAAGTTAAATATTATTTTTCATTTATCATGTTATCATTACCTTCTGAATAAATAGAGAGTTCTATTCAACACTCTTCATTTGTTCAGGAGGTAACTAAGAGTTCTTTTTAAGTTTACAGACATTCTCTTTGCCTAATGCATTTCATTTAGGGTAATATTTGTATTGGAACAAGTAGATTGTTATTTATATTGCTTGAATTGACGTAGTTAAATAATATTGCCATTTGTTATCTGATAAAACTATTTTTGGATCGGAAAGTAATATCTATCTATATGTAAATAAATATACGCTAAAATTGGAGATACACTTCTTTCTGGCTGATTTATAGCATCGTTTATAATATAGAAACCCCCTCAATTATTATATTTGTTTCCGATGGCCATAAAAGTGATGCAAAGGGAAATATATTTCCCTAATTTTTATTTATAGGGTTTGTAACTCGACCTCTCGCTAGGACCAATTTATGCCACGACAAGGTTAAAGGTGCACCCTCTTGGAGTTCCTATAGTAGCATTTGATTTACAATGTCCACGAATTCAATAATTTGGATAATAAAACGTCTAACCATTTAAAAATTGAGATAATTCAATCGCTAAAAATTGTTAATAATAATAATAAAGAGCTTTATTATCCAGTAAACCATAATACATAGTATTAAGTCAGGATAAAGACAGTAGGAAATTGTACAACATAATTAAGTATCTAATATAAGAAATTAATAATCCAAATATTCTACCATAGCATAAAAATTTTTCTCTAACAAGAATGATTGTAGCTTATCCTCAAGTTTTCTTAAGTTTTGAATATCTTTAATTGTGGAGGGCAATTTATTATAACATTTAATACCTATATAATCAAAAAGGGCACTATTTTGAGACGGTACGGTTATTTCAGTGGTATTGCTTGTATTGTAGCTATGAAAATCTAGATTTCTAATAAAATTGCTTACATTAGATTTTACGTATAATACTAGTACTATAATATATATGTATATATAAGAGACAAAAGCTGCAACTTTATGAAAACAGGGCGACATGACTGGTATTTTGAGGCACCCACTATATTTCTTACGAATTATTTTGCAACATAAAAACTTTGTTAAAATATCTCGAAGAACCTCAGAAAATAATTTCATTTCATTGACATAAATTCGGCATGATAAAATGACATCTTTCGGTTTGTAATATTACTTAATCTATAAAAAGCAAAAGAGAAAGAACATAATCTTTTCGACAAATTTCCAATATGATCTTCCCAACTTAGTTTATTATCAAATTTTGTTGCATTTACCTGTTCAATTGATCTATACTCTACTTTCAAGATATAACTTTCGTCGTTCGTGGAGCTTCTGGGTGTGAAATTAATAAACACTATTTTAGACGCATTTAAATATAATTTATTTGCTTTAAACCATGTCATAAAAATATTAATAATATTTTGCATTTCTTACAGAGCAATAATGTATTATCATCCGCAAACATTGTCAAATTATTGTTACAGAACACTTCTGGTAAGCCATTTACAAATATTAAAAACAATAGCTGCCCCAATATAGACCCTGTGGTGCACATATTTTGATATTTAATTTCTCAGATCTAGCCCCATTTACTTCCACTACTTGATTATGTTCAGATAAATATGAAGATAACCATTCATTTACCTTGCCCCTAAAACCGTACATCATAAGCTTTTCCCTGAGCAAATCATTGCCGACTAAGTCGAAAGCCTTGCTGAGGTCAAAAAAAGCCCATTGATGCATGGCTTGTATCGAAGTTTTTGTAAATATTGCTGAGAAAGTTTAGTATTACAGATTGAGTACTTTTTCCTTTTAAAAAACCACGTTAAGCTGGCTTTAGTATGTTATGAGGTAATAGTATATTATTCAACGAGCGGTAATGTAGGTAACAACTCACGCATATGAAGTTTACAGCACGAGTCGCAGGCGAGTGCTGTAATTCATCAAGTGAGTTATTACCATTTCCGCAAGTTGAATACTACACTTTATCTACGATTATAACAATAATATTAAATTGAGAAAAATGTATTTAAATTACTGTTTGTTTATTAATTTGTGTACACACTTTTATATTTGTTCTGCGATTTTTCGGGTAATAAATTATGTATTGTATCGTTAGCTACTTGTCTTCATTCTGGTGGTGTACATATTAGTTAATCTTCACTAACCGAATTCATAATTTTTTGCAAATTATTGCTTAACTTGATTTGAAAACGTCGAAACATGATAAATCACCTTCCCCCCCACAATAATAATGGATCGTTCTATTTCATCGTATCGGAAAAGAATTTCTCTCGGACAGAGCCATCTTCGTGTGTCGCGAGTTACGTCGATTGGATAGGCTAGGCACGAAGATAAAGGTGATTGGCTCAGTACCTAGTGATTTATAATAACTCACTCATTACAACCCACGCTATTTGTTTATGGATATTATTAATTGTTCAAAAGCAGTTCATTAATTAGTATATAACCTAATAAGAGTAGATAAAGTGTTTTAATTGATTACATACAGTTTTCTCTAATATTTTTAACACAGTATGCAGTAATTATATTGGACGACAGTTCTCCATATTTATTTTATCTAGTTTTTCAAAAGTGGTATTACTTTTGCTGTTTTGAATATGTTAGGAAAGATTTCAGATTCCAGTGAAAAGTTTATTAAAAACCTAAGCGGCGGCAGATTTTTTAAAAATATATGACGAGATACCATCGAGATTAGTTGCATTTGAATTTTTTATTTAAAATTGTTGTCAACGTTACAGTTTTTTATTTTTTCGTGTAGTTTTTCAGGAATATTATTGAAATGCATTAAAATTATTTGCAATTTTGACTGGTTCTGTTACCACTTTATCATGTTTTACAATTTTACTTACAACATTTTTGTTACTTTTTAGGTTCCTTCCCATACCACAATTTATAATATTCCATATGGTCTTACCTTCATTTCCGATTTTCTCATATAACTCATCATTCTGCAATTATTTAGCCGCTGCTAAAATTTTTTTATATATTTTCTTATACTTCTTGCCGAGCTTCTTGCAAAGTTCAATATCAGAAATATTTTTTGTTTTAATTTTTTATTTCAAATAAATATTTAATTGTTTCGAAGGAATTCTTATACTTTGTGTTAACCAGTATTTTTTGATATAATTAGTTTTAACTTTGGTGACACGAAAAGACAACTCAAAGTAGCGTTTAATTGGTTCACAAAAAGTTATAAAACCCTTATCAATTGTATCACATTAGTATATTTCAGCCCACGTTTCTGTACTTAAGTAAATAATAATACGGTATATATTTTTTTGATAAATGTACCTGTGGGAGAAAATATTTAAGTAGTAGTTTAAAAGTTAACAAACAGTCTAGCATTTAGAATTATTACAAATAAAATAGAAAATCCGGGATGTAAGCAGTTTCAGCTGTTCCTGATTAAAATTTAACAATGTAGATGAGAAAATAAAGCGAGTTGCCATATGTTCGGAAATATTACTAAATGATAAAGTTTATTAAAACAATGTTTCTCTGAGAGTGATCAAACAGAGATTCCAAATTGAGAATGAAATCATTTAAGAAAAGCGCCGTATTATTATATTCTCTGGCAATACGAAAATGAGGAGTATATTGTATTTAATTGTCACATTTCTTAAACAGTAAACATCAAAAATCATATCGTTGTGTTAATCATTGAGTTCTGAACAACTTTCAAAATGTCCTTCTATGCATTTTCCACCTATCCAACTGTCGTCTGTCTGTCCGTCCGTCCGCCACATTTCTTGTAGGCATGATAACTCAAGAAATAAGAGTTTGGTTGTTTTGCAGTTTATATTGTTTAGAGAAAGAATAATACATAAATTCCATTATATTAGAAAATATGTTATATTCCGTCCCCTTACTTTTATGCAACTTAAACAACGTGATTAAACAAGGCAAATGCCCCTCGGCTTTTAAGTGGGCAATTATAACCCTTATTTAAGACTGGAGATCCACTAGACATTTCCAATTATCGTCTTATTTCCCCTAACTCGTCTTTTAAAAATCAACAAAGTAAAATCTAAGTCCTTCTGGTCTTCAAAAGGCTTTTGACACAGTGGGCCATGAAAAATTACTTACCACTTCATAAAATTACGGCTTCCGAAATAATGTTTTAAAATTAGAAAATATACTGCAAAAAGTGTCGGTATAGCATTTTTTTGCAAGGGCAACTCCTGAGTCATTAAAAAATAAAGTTAAAAATGATCTTATCCTATTTAGAAACCGGTTTGATAGAAAACTATTTAGTTTTAAAGAGACAAAGCACTTGCCATGTACATAAATGAATTATAAGACTTTTTCTACAATTCTTAAGAAAACTGTACTTTTTTCATTATTTTTGGCGCGTAAAACATATGTTTATGGTAATAGTGAAAAAAAATAAAGAACGTGAAAAGAGTAGGTAACATTATTTCACTCTTATGTATAGCCGCATCCATAAGTGCATTAAAAACAAAGCTGTTTCCCAATATTCGTCAAATTATGGGTTTATCTTAACGTTTAAGCTAATTTAGAAATTTATTTACCTACCATCACTACTGTAAATAGTAAAAAACACACTACCTGCCATCTAAGTAAGTTGAATTTTACGTATTGTAAACAAAACGCACTGTCAACAAATCGCACGGTAAATAAAACGCACGGGACACGCAATTATAGGTGGCTTATGGGTCGCGTGCGCCGACGTCACAGATTTTGAGACCTTAGGAAAAACAAACAGCCGTCATTGAATTATCCGCGTATTGAATGTTTTTCTTTAAAGTGAATTTTACTGTGTTTGTGTCATTTAAAAGTTTAATGTTGAATTATTTAACATCTGCAGCTATTCTTATTACTTTTATATGCTCAATTTTGTTCGACAGGATGACGGTTAGTTCGTATTTTGCAGAATTGTCTCATGATGTAGAGGTTAGGTATACTGCTGTCATGGAATTAAATCCTTATATTTTGAGAAAAAAATGCTTTAGTGTAAATATTGATGTATTTCCAAATAGTACACATAGGGATACTGCGAATTACTTAGTTTTTGAGAGAAGTGTATAGAGAGAAGGATGAGTTCAAGGCATTTAAAAGTCTTAAAGCTGTTTATGGTTATGTGAAAGAAGTACTCTGCAAGAAATTTACAGAATAAAACCTTGTTGCAAAGGTAAGAATTGTTATCAATGATTTACCATTCTTTTCATATACACTTGCCTAATTAAATGTTGCTTTAGAAATAATTGCTAACATACAAATTCATTTTTCAGGTTAAGTCGTGGCATCATGAAAAAAAGCCATTGACTCCAGATTCAGATGGTTTCTTAGTACTTACTGTGAATGTGTTGCTAGTTTAGACAAAACATGTCCACTACTTAAGAGAGGAAGTATTTCCTTTTTAGCAGTAAACACGGCTATGATCAAGGTATTAACCGCCGTAAATTTTGTGAAAAAGACACCATATAAATTAAGCAATGAAGACTGATGTGCTATAAACTATTTGAAGTATGTAGTAAGACGTGCATAATTTCTTCTCGTCTATACAATCCATTGTAATTTCTATAAAAATTTTATTTTTCATATATTGTTATGTAATGTCTTTCATAATTTTATGTAATTCGTTTGTTCATTATCATTTTATTAAATATACTCTTTTTATTATGTTTTATTTATCACTTCTACTACTATATATTGTTAGCAGTAAATCGAAATTGTCAGTTACGTCGAGCTTGTAACTGAAAGTAAAACAAAATATCTTTACTAAATAAGTTATTTATTGTCCAAGGTCCATTAGTACTTCTAAGAAGAATCGACAAGAAAGTTATAAGAGAGGTTATTATTGTAACAAAAAATAAATGATTGTAATGTAGGTACCTAACATTACATAATATATATACTTTATAGTAATATCTATCTTAGCAATAAGTAACATTTAACTCGAAGGGCTTTTATAGCTATACAATTCAACACTAACAAAGCCGAGTCAGACTTTGCTTATGTGTTCACTGACCGTAGACCACTTCAGAGTTTTAATTTTCAACTTTTTCATTGATCAATAGTCCAACACTGAGTTTTTAAACACCACACGATATACTTTGAAAGGGCACATTGCATCATGCACTTGTTGACGGCCGCAGGTACTTTGAATTTCCTTTCTTAATTTATGCACCTACTTTATCAAATATCTTTATGAAGCCTGCTTCCTCTTGGAGTGTACTTTATTTAAAACAATTTCTACTATTGCACTTTCTCTCCTTTGGCACAGCTTTACACACCTTTCGCTCAACTAAAATTTAAAGAAGAAATAATTATTAAAAATACTGACAAACCAATATAAATTGTTAATTTTCTTTACCATGAATTGTTTATTACTTATGTGAGCAGCAGTTATTATTATTATAAGCACTTTCAGTTTCACATATGGGTTTTAAATTGTATTCCTTTTTAAGAGAGGATGCCCAAACTGGATGTATCGTAATGGTCTTGTAATACGGCTGTTTTTCCTACAACATAAACCCACGTTAAAAACCAAATTCTCACATTAATATGCAACAACGTACCACTAAAAAAATCCTTGGAAGACTCTCGTAAAATCATTCATTTTAATTGTTTGAAATCAGTTGCAGTATTTTAACCTCTAACTTCTTCTGGTTGTAAATTGAGGTTATTTTATCAAAACTGGCATTGTTTTGGATTGTCACACTTCCACAATTAATAATAAACCAAAAACTTGTCATTTTGTATGTATAATATACATAGAAACAATAATATTACAAAAAGTTCAATCAGTTGCCATTTGACAGTTAAAGAATTTCTGTTTATTTTTCCTAAGGTCTCAGATTGTGACGTCACGCGCACGCGACCCATATCGCTGACGCGGGGTTTCAAAGAACAAATGCGCCTACTTAATTTTCAAACGCTGTCAAAACTGACATAATATTTGTTGAATAATATTGTTAACTAGTAAACTAAATCCAGATTTTACTAAATAAATATGATCGTAGGTAAAGTATAGTACATAAATTCGAGTTGTAAGGCAATTACGCACTCATGGAAATACGCACTCGCCGCTACGCGGCATCGTGCGTAATATGCTTCTTACATCACTCATTACGTTATATACTATTGTCTAAATATGGAAATTGAGGACTCTCATAGAGAAAATATTGTATGAAACTCATGCATTAAGTGCCCTATTTCACACATGGGATTGCCATTCGTGAAAAAAAAAATGAGTACACTACAAATTGGGAATATAGCATTATAAGTTATATCATGCTTTATGCTCGTAGCACAAAATCATTATGGTAAAACTATCTCCATATATATTTAATAATATACCCTTCCGCATTGATTTACACAACACCAATATCACAAAACTTCTTGCTTTAAACAGAGTTGTAAGTTTACGATATATAAATTATTTATATAATGGATGAAGTAATATTTCATACTTTCCAACTGTAAAATAACTAGTAACTTTACCTGATAAACAGAATGTTAGAATTAAACTTTTAGCATCTAAGTTTCTATTAACCGAGTGATTTTTTTTGTGATTTTTTAATGGTTATATACGTTTTTGCATCTCCACAAGAGTTAAGTGACAGAGTACACTTTTGAATAAACTTCCCCTTGTTTTCCTTTCTTTTTTATGTTTATTTGCAACTTGTTTATATTACATATTTTGCAAAATAAGAGCATTTATTATTATTATTATTATTATTTATAAACTGTTTAAAAAATAATATTTATTTTATTTGTTAAGGAATACAGACGGGCATCCAATTGAAGGGCAGGAAAAATACAAGTAAATGTATATAAGATATACAATGCAAACTTAGTAATAAAATCAAAAAAAGTACAAATAAATATAAACATGTTATAAATTCGAGGGTAACAATCACATGGGGGATTAAAAGGTACTTTAGTGATGTCGTGTATTCGCTATTTTTTGCACTTCATAGAATAAAAGTGGTTGGGGATATATGAAATTAATAGCTATTTGTGTATTAAGGGCATAAAGTGTCTCATTGTCACTCGATAGTGTACGTTGACAAACACTTGAGACACACTTTTATCTACAATAAGTTGAAAATGTAAAAATAAAAGGAATAACTCAGCTGAAGTTTGCCCGGAAACGGCGATTCATCAACATATTATGAATATGATTTGCATATGTGATCAAAATAAATAGACGAAGGAAACACAATCGCTGTCAATTTAAGTTTTATTATAAAGTTCGCATTTTTCGTATAAATAAATTAGGTAATTAATTGTTTTTCTTACATTAACTCTCATTATATTAACAACAGTTTCATTTCATAAAAATATACAGTATCGGAAAGTGTTGGTTTTGGGGTGGCAATAAAAGCAAGCGAGAGCGGCAAGCGAGAGCGAAGCATGCAATTGTGTACATGCTTCTCTTGATGGGCGTGTCCCTGTTTACCTCTGCTCTGGTAGACGTCTTTATTGTGGGCGGTCGGTTAAATCGTTGAAACTAGTGCAATATCAAAACAAACGCTTTCCGATTCTGTATTGTCAATGTTTCAACCAAACTGATGATCTAAGTCTGATCATGCCAACGTATTATAAGAAGCCTACCTTACGAGGCCATTCTTTCTAGTCTCCATCTAGAGGATACTCCATTATAATCAAACATTTGTTACATTTCAAAGCCAAGAATTATTAAAAAGCACAAAGAAAATAGGTATAAAATTTCACTCACATGCCTTAATAAATAGAATATTTCTACTTTCGACTAATCAAATCCCTCTAAAAGTTGTACAACTTTTTTCATTCTAAAAGATTTCTTTGAAAGTTATCTGCTGAATACCCAAAATATTTTTTAACAATAATGTAAGCAGAAATACAAGATATTTATTTTTAAAAAAAGTTTAGAATGTCATAAAATGTAGAGCAAGCAAACAAGTAAGAGTTCTCAAAATTTTTTTGGTATCAGCCAATCCCACTATCTCCGCCATTACCACCCAACCTCATTATTAAAGGAGGTAAAAAATAAAATTGTGATTTAACGTGTGTACAAGAACCAAGGGCCTCAAATTTTTTTTGCATCAGCCACCGTTACTCCCGCCCCCTTTGATAATGGTGTGGAATGGTAGTGGTCGACTTGGATAGGAGATCTGTATAGAGAATATTATTTAGCAAATCACAACTTACATATTTTTTTATTTATTAAGAAATTACCTACTTTCTGTATATTGTTGCTCTAATCTGGGCACTCTAATATACTAGTTGGGTGAATATTAATATTATTTATCTAACTAGTATATTAGCGTGCCCAGATTAGAGCAACTATATATAAAATTTCATAATATGTAAAAATTACATATAAAAAAATATTTTTAAGAAACAGCTTTTATTTGAAAAAACTACTAAAAAGTAAAAATAATTTTTTTAAAATTCATACACATGGAAACCAAAAGCTTTGGGGGCGGTCATATAGCGCTATTGCATAGTTACTTTGCTCAATTGACCGCCCCCTAAGCTTTTGGTTTCCATGTGTATGAATTTAAAAAAGATTATTTTTACTTTTTAGTAGTTTTTTCAAATAAAAGCTTTTTCTTATTTTTTTTTTTTTTATATAATTTTATTTTTTACTTTCTAGTCTACTTATTTTACAAACAGACAGACAAAACCCATTCATTTGCCACCGCCATCCACCCCTTCCCTCTCCCGTCTTCTTACTCCTCTAACACTACTTCCCACCCCTTTTCCACCTCTTTTCACCACTTCCCCTGCCCTTTCCCATCTCTCCCCACCTCCTTCCAATCTATTCCCACCGCTTCTCCACCTCGTCCCACCCCATTCCCACCTCGTCCAACCCTATTCCCACCCCCTTTCCACCTCTTCCCCTGCCCTTTCCCATCTCTCTCCACCTCTTCCCGCCCCTTCCCCACCTCTTCCCCACTAGGGATTGCATTACCGGTTAACCGGTTAACCGGTTAACCGGTTATTAGGACAAAAAACACATGAAGATAATTACCGGTTATTTTAATTTTTTACCGGTTATTTCGGTAAATTTTGAACTTACGATATGTCACGTATTCAACGTTTCTATTTATGTCACTGACTAGTATTCACTAAATACAGAGTGACTGTCCCAACACCGAGTACTTTTAACAATAAATAAATAATATTATAAAAATGTAAACTCCAAATACCAAGCCCAAAGAAATATAAGAGAGACATTGACAATATCTTACGACAGAAAATTGAATATGTCACTGCCGCAAATATCCGTGGAAAACATTTAGAAGTATGTTATTACCAATTCTTATTAACTTATCGACCCACCAATATCGATTGAGGAAGGGCATCTTCAGCTGGTGGTATTCTATGCACAAATATCAGACGATTAACAGATATAGCTTTGAACAGGCTATTTTAAAAAAATATTGTATTTTTAGATTAGGTATTCAGTAAATGCCCTATTTGAGTTTATGTTTATAATTTTTGTTATTTAAGTGAATATTTTTGTTATTTACAGAATAATTATTTATTTAAATTCATTTCATTTAAATTTTTTCCTTTTGGTAAATTAACTCCTGTATAAAAAAGTCTATTTGACAGTCACATTTTTGTCACTTTGACAGCGATAAAAAAAGGTGCATCGCTTTTTATCACCGATAAAAATGCCTGTTTCTCAAAAGCCGAGTACACCAGTAGTCGCACGTCACTTTGAAATCTGTACTGTCAGCTATAATTTTTAAGTATTGTGGAAACTATACTGTACAATATGAGTCGTTTTGGGAAAATTATAATTATTTTTAATAAATTATTGTTGTTGTTCGTTCACATTCATATTCTGTCGTTAATTTATCTTGCCAAAAAACACTCGAGCTTTTCTTTTATGGATAAATTTCTTCTTAACTCAAAATTGTGCCAATCAGTAATTTTGCTCGAAAAACTGACATTTGACAGAATTGCTCAACCTCCGGTCTCGTGATTTTTTCATGTCAGTTTTTCTTATAAAATCATTGATTGGCAAAATTATTTCGTTACAAAGAGAAATTTATCCGATAAAAAAAGCTCTTGTGATTTTACTGTTGATAAAAAACCTTTTGTTTGTTCATTATATCAAATATACGTACATAAAAATGTTTTTTGTTAAATTTAGATAATTTTGTACATGGAAAAAGACAATTGCCATTTTCGCCACCCTAATCATCCATTCTAAAAATTACCGGTAAATACCGGTTAACCGGTTATTTACATTTTTATTTACCGATTTACCGGTTATTAAAACTTCCGGTAAATTGCAATCCCTATTCCCCACTTCTTCCCACTTCTTTCCCACCTCTTCCCCGCCTCTCCCCACCCCTTCCCAACCTCTCCCACCTCTTCCCACCTCTTCCCACCTCTTCCCCACCTCTCCACACCTCTTCCCACCCCTTTCCCAACCTTCCCACCCCTTCCCCACCTCTCCTACGTCCGCCATATTGAATTTAGAATGACGTCACACACTTTATCGTATTTTACTCGTCAAACCCTTTCATTTGACACCCATATCAACGGGGTTGTGGCTAAAAAGCAGATCCGCCATCTTGGGACGTCCGCCATATTGGATTTAGAATTACATCACACTGTTTATCGTATTTTACTCGTCAAACCTTTTCATTTGATATCCATATCAGGGGCGTTGTGACTAAAAAGGCGATCCGCCATCTTTGGACGTCCGCCATATTGGATTTAAAATGACGTCACATTGTTTATCGTATTTTACTCGTCAAACCCTTTCATTTGATACCCATATGGGGGGTTGTGACTAAAAAGCCAATCTGCCATCTTGGGACGTCCGCCATATTGGATTTAGACCGATAATGGCTATACATACTATGTTGCATTGTCACTGGACTTATACACGTGTGCCAAATTTCAAAGCTCTAGCTTAATTAGAACTAGTCGAAATTCAGCTTGCAAGATTTGACCTAAACCAACAAACATACAAACCCACAAACAAACACTGCAAGTTAAATAAAAGCTTTTAAAAAAGTGTGTAAGATGTGATTTGCTTAATACCTAAATAATATTCTCTAATCATGACGAAAGTAAATAAATAAATATTAATTAAACGTAAAAATGAGATCTAGATGTAGAAGTAGTAATTTCTTAGGCAACGGTTTTTAAAGGAAAATGTGTTTGAATGAGACCTTATAGTCTAATCAAATAGGTCGACAAATGAAAATTTTGAGATAAATACTTGAATTTTTGATAGAAGTTACTTTGAGGTATTTGAACACGATTAATGAAATAATTTTTTTTTCACCCCTATGAGAAGGGGTGAAAAAAATATAATAAAGTGTTTTCTCAAAATTACTCAAAATGTGTAAAAGCTAGTAAAAAAAGTTTCAAATAAAATGTGTAAAGCATGAAATTTTACATAAAAATGATTTCTTGACTTTTTATGGTATTATTAAAATTAACAGAGTTAGGGTGGTTGGAAGTTTAGGGATGATATGTACAACTTTAAAAAATCATAGCGTGCTGAAAAGTTAATGAATTAAAAAAAAAAAATTTTCTATTTACTCAGAAAAATATAAACTTTCGTTTCAGAGAAATGAATTTTTTTTTTAAATTGTTAATAAAAAAGTTATAACTATTTTAATTTTTTTATTTTCAATTAAAACCACTTTGAACGAATTTTTTTATATACCATTTTGTTCATCATTTAATATATTGAACATTTGCTTTTGAAATTTTTTTTACCCATCATTTTTAGGTAGGTATGAATTTATTTACCTGTTTAAATTTTTTCCAAACCTACGACACTGCTCTTGTGACGTCACGATAACTGACAATTTTATCTTTGCCGTACGCATTCTTTATTTCTTTTCAGTTATCGTGACGTCACAAGAGCAGTGTCGTAGGTTTGGAAAAAATTTAAACAGGTAAATAAATTCATACCTGCCTGAAAATGATGGGTAAAAAAAAATTCAAAATTAAATGTTCAATATATTAAATGATGAACAAAATGGTATAAAAAAAATTCGTTTCACCGTTCAAAGTGGTTTTAATTGAAAATAAAAAAATTAAAATTGTTGTAACTTTTTTATTAACAATTACAAAAAAAATCCATTTCTCTGAAACGAAAGTATGTATTTTTCTGAGTAAATAGAAACAAATTTTTTTAGTTCATTAACTTTTCAGCACGCTATGATTTTTTAAGTTGTACCTTAACTTCTAACCACCCTAACCCTGTTAATTTTAATAATACCAAAAAAAAATCAAAAGATCATTTTTATGTAAAATTTCATGTTTTACAATTTTTACTTGAAACTTTTTTTACTAGCTTTTACACATTTTGAGTAATTTTGAAAAAACACTTTATTATATTTTTTTCACCCCTTCTCGGGGGTTTAAAAAAATGTCTTTCATTAATCGTGATCAAATACTTCAAAGTAACTTATATCAAAAATTAAAGTATTTACCTCAAAATTTTGATTTGTCGACCTATTTGATTGGACTATTAAGTATTAATCAGCAAATTAGACAAATCATCGGCACTGTAGTTAACAACAAAAAAAAAATGAATTGATTTGAGATAAAAAGAATTTAATTTTTTCTATGGCTTGTCTAGTACCATTACCTTCTCCATATGTAGTTTTTGGAGGTGTCATGTCACCTTTCATTAGAATATATTGATCTTAGTAATCAGATATATTAAATTTATTAAATGTCCGTAAAACTATCGCAAATAACCACTATTCTTTTAGTTTTAAAAAATATATCAAAATGGTTTTGTTCTATAGATAACTCTGCTTGAAAATTTGGAGCTGTTTAAAATGCACACCCGAATTCGCAACTGCTTGACTTATCATCAGCATAATGTTGCGCTACATCCCGTTAAAGTATTGAGATAAAAGCGTAATTTTGGTTTATTTCCGACGTTAAACGCTAGCTGAACGACCGCCATTTTTCATCTGAAGTGGAATTATTTGGCGCGTGAAAAAATCTGGGCGATTTACGTTCGAAAGACAGATGAGAAAAATGTTTATTACTTGGAAACTAATAAAAAATGAGGGTGCAAAATATTATGTAGGGAGCGCTCTAGAAAATAAATAAAGAATCTTTACTTTTTATGTCCGTGATAAAATTTTCGTAATTAATATAATCCCTCAACGAATTATTAGAGGATAAAATCACTTCTTTCGCAACATCAATTAATTTTAAACGGAGCATTAACAATAATTAGTTTTTAATTTGTAATCCAACGCACCGCTGCTCTTCAAATATCTGAGAATGGAGAAGTTGCCAACAACATTAATTACTAGCAAAATTCGTGAACTGAATTTTTATACTGTCCGTACATCTAACTTTTATGAGTCTGCGATTGTTTCCACTAAGATCGGATTAAAAATGAATTGCATCCGATGATTTATCGTTTGTCCAATTTATGGGACTATTTGCTTGGAATTTAAATGTTGAGAATTTGTGATTTATTAGCACATATTCTCTTTGCAAGTTTGCAATTCGACTTGGCGAAGAGCAATTTGTTACAAATGTTACAGTCGGTAGTTAATGTAAACACTTATGATTCCAGGTCAGTTAATGGCAAAAAAGAATAAATATTGTAGTATAGCCCTTAGCCTCCCGAAAAATTAAAATTGTTCTATAAAGGTGATATTCATATTTTGTCGATAAAATTGCTCCAAATTGATGTTAAAAATATTAAAAAAAAAATCAGGATATTTTGGTAGGATTTTCAGGACATGCACAATTGTGCATCTCGGGAGTTAAGACTGATAGTAACAAATGTGATTTTCATGATATTGAAAGTTTATTTTTTTTTATGAAAATTTAAAAAACAATTTTTAGTTTTGTTACAACACAAATAAACATTGCACTTTGTACATCTTATCCTGGATCGGCTGTTACAATTGTCAGCCCTGCAATGGGCAGGATGTTTTAGCTCATCACTTGTGGGCCAATGGTCGAAACCATCGTATCTCTTGTCAAAACAAGGCATTGGTGCTGACATTTTTCTACTCTTTGCTGGTGATTCATTTTCTTCGTCTTCAGTTAAGACTTGCTCTTCTTCTTCATCTAAACAACGTTTTTTTGTTCCACATACTAAATATTCCCCTAGATTTAACCGAAAGTCTAAGAGATCCATTGGTTTTGTTTTTATGTTCTGACTTTTTATATCTGTCTTATACTCCATCCAACTGTTCACAATTGCTAAGTCAAATAAGTGTAGAATTACTTTAAAGGTCCACTTACGTGTTCTAAAAAATGTTCTATAGTATTCGATCATTTGATCACAGATATCGACCCCTCCCATTTTTTGATTGTATGCACTAACAACTTTAGGACAGGATATTTCCACACGTTCTTTCCTATTTTTGTCCCATCGTTTGACGGTAATCTCTGGTTGTGCTCCAAAGGCTGAAGATAACATGAGGACCGATTTATTGTCCTTCCACTTTGTAATGCCAAATTTATGGTCACTCCTAACAAACTCTTCAGATTCTCCACGTTTCATTTCTTGATCTTTTTTAAAAATACAGCCTTTTACCCTGTTCGACATAATGGTACCAGTTCCATAAATATTTAAAGATACTAATTCATCCATCAATGGAACCGTTGAGAAATATCTGTCAAAAAACACGTAGCTTTCTGGCGGCACCGTATCAACTAAACGAAGAATAACTGACGGCCCTAGGCCTAACTTTCTATTTGGTAACGGCGTTGTTGATCCCTGATAGATTTCAAAGTCCAGTACGGTTCCTGTAGATGTAGTAAGCACGAAATTTTTTAAACCAACTGGTCTAGGTTTATTTCTTACAAACTGCCGGACTGGACATCTACCAAGGAACGGTATCATTTGTTCATCGATTGAAAAAGATGTTTTTGGTTTCCTCTCAATCAAACGACACCTATTTCTAATTAGATCTATCATTGGCTGAATTTTCCACAGTCTGTTCTTCTTAGTGTCAGCATTTACGGCCAAATTGTCCACGATATGAAAGTTTACGCGTAACAAGTAAAATCTGTCACGAGTAATAACACCAGAAACAAGAGGAAATTGGAATTTACTGCTCCAGTACATATGAATTCGTGGAAATTTTACACAACCCATAATAGCGTGTAAACCAAAAAATTTTTTTATTTCTTCTGGAGTAACATTCAAAGGTTTACCTGTATGTTGTAAATAGTATCTAGCTGTAAATTCGGCCCCCATTTTAAAAAAATCGTTATTTAGGTATCTTCGAAAATATTGCCAGGGAGTTAGTATCTCATTCCGATCTACATATATTTCGTCCCTTGGATCATCTTTGCTGGCGAAAGTACCCTGTTTCCAATGAGGTTTTACAAATCTAGCCAAAGGGACATTATCGTCACTACTGTCGGAATTTCCAGCTTCAGTGTCATCCAAAACACTATCAGAATCTTCAGAATCACAGCTATTTTCTGGATTTTCCTCCTGATCTTCGTATGAAAAGGCATCTTCCTCCAAATCGTCAGCTTCATCAACATCAAAATCAGACCCAATTTCATCTAATAATTCGTATAGTTCATCAGGATTATTTTGTATCCTTTCCAAATCAATAGTAATTCCTGTAAAAGAGAAAGAAAATTATTTAAAATTGATAATAATAGTCTGCGGTATCAAGTGTTAACTCCCAGTGGTAACAATTGTGAACGTCAAACTAAAGCCTAACCTAAAAGGCATATTTTTATGAAAATCTGCCGGTAATTATGTTACCAAGTGATTTATACTTTGTTTAGATAATTTCACCTATTGAACAATTATTAAACACATTTTTTAAGTAAAAAGTTTATTACTTACGTTTGGCCGACATCTTAGCAGAATCCCACAATCACATAAAACCTGTCTACATAGATATAAATGCTAAACTGCGGCCGCTATGCACTGCAAGCAACCAGTAATACTTGTCACAATTGTACTGTTCAGGAGCAATCCTACTTAAACTTCATTTTGATCTTTATGGGATATAAACATAAGGAAGTCACAATTGTGACCTCCTGGAGCAAAAGGGATAGCGCTGCCGAGTACTAGACTCAAATTTGTATATAATGACAACACTAACACTGTACGTTGTTTATTCTTTACTTACTGTAATTTTCAGAATACTGAAGTTTCGGCACGTTGAATGTCGTTTTCAAACGGATATATAAAGGTGAATGGAAATTAGGATTAGCAGTATTAATAAAGGCAATACAATAATAACACCGATATTGTTTTTGTAAGATTTTTGGTGAATAAATTTATTCTATTCTGTCCTATTCTGTTTTATTCGAGGTATACCAAATTGACATAGAACATTATTAATATGCAAAACTATCTGGAAGTTATTTAAATACATCATATATAGTGTAATTTGATCTAGCTAACTGGTCATTAAGTGAAGGAAATTCAGAACAATTAAAATTTAAACGTTTCTGCAGATTCTAGTACATTTAATTCAAATCATTCTTCTTGTGTATGTTGTATGTTAAGATATTGGGAAAATGATGACACACTTTTAAAAGCGTATTTGAAAATTTTGGAACTCTTTTTTGTAGAGACCACCCCGTATAATTTTTTAACTAAAAATATATCTGGTTCTATTCCTGGCAATAGTAACAACTATATTCCAAAGATTCTTTTCCATTATCGATTTTAGTTCTTTGTTTTTTTATAGTGACCATCCTGTATATTTCTTACTAACGGCATATCAGGCTTCTTTCCCTTGATGGTTGTTTTAACTATCGTTAAATTTTTCGTTAAATATTTTGTAACTGTGTTCACCCTGTATATTTTTCACTAAAGCAAAATTGGTAATTGTGTTAATTATATGCCAAATATAATTGTAATTCAGCACATTTCTTTCATTTATTCATTAGCAATAGCGTCAACTACCTAGCATAATTCTTTCCATTTTTATACTTTGGGAGGAAAAAATAGGAAACCAAGCGAAACGAAGAAAAGAGATAGAGAAAGGTGAGTAGTAGTAGCAGCAGTAATTTTGGCAATATGCGTAGTGGCTGCACGGGCTGCCGAAATATGGGCTGTGACTGGTACGGTAATTTGTGTTTAATCCTGAGAGGTGCATTATGCTTTCTTATTTGTGTAATCTTGCTTGTTAGTGGACTATCACCAAGTTTGTGTTGATAAAATTTATCATTGACGTAATCCGTGGCATATGTTAGGGCCTCACGACACTCGTGCAAATTAATTTTTATTTTGTCTGTTTAGTTTACTATTTCTTGCCATTAGAGGGTGCCAACTCCTAGACATATAGAATTTGCGTATAGTCTCGTTTATGTGTTTGTTATGGGTCAATCGATTGTCTAAGCTAACTCCCAGATACTTCACAGATTGATCTATTCTAATTTTGACGCCTTTGATCGGGATTGGTGTGATGATTTTGTATAGTTCTGGGAAAAAACCTTAGTGTTCGACCTTTCCTTGTGGACCTTAACCCATTAATGCCCAAGGGGTCGATAACGACCCAGAGACAATTTTAATTTCTACTGTCCTTACTGATTATGCAACTAACATTATGTATGTCTCCAGCGTCTTAGTATAGTTATTCACTTTATATTATAATGATAACCTTACAAATTGACAGTGTTCAGTTGTGAGAATTGGTGTAAAATATTTCAACAAATATTTTTATGTGACATGGCATAGTTTAGTTACTGGTAAGTACAAATGTATTACTGTTTTTCAAATTGCATTGAGATATTATTCAAAAATAGCATGTACTCGATCGTCTCTACAATTTATATGCCCTAATAATGAGAAATAAAGCTGCTAGACTACCTTAAATATTGCTGGGTCGTTAACGACCCCTTGGGCTTACTACATTGTTCAAGATATATCTTTTTCACATCGGAATTATTGGAGGAAATTGAAATGTTAGATGAACATGACATTACCCCTGACGAATAGTAATAACGCCTCCAGATGACTTTAGGAATGCTACAGATTGTGATTCAGGGGACGAAGAGTGTAATGATGCCGATAAGTTGAATGTTGAGAAAAGAACTAGCTGCCGAGGCAGAATTTTACTTTGACAAAAATGACATTCCAGATGAACTAGCGCCAATCCAAAATACTAAGAATGATGCTGAAGTAGAGCGTGAGAACAACGATGATATTGAATCTGTTGGTCAACTAGAACCTGAAAAGTATGAGGAATATAATATCCTTCTAGCTTTGTTGGCGAAAAGATGTACAACTGTACCTATATCTGCTGGTAAATATGAGAAGATCAAGTGGAAGAAAGGATATCTGAAAACATCTCAGGAGAGAGTCTTGCATTTACTTCCGCCACTCACCCTGAGTGCAATAAGTCATCCGCCTAAATATTTTGAAATATTTTTAACACAAGAAGGCCACTGTTAGAGATAAGAGAATGGGAGAATGGATAACTGCCCATTGAATGAAAAAAAACTATGAAAAAATTACCACGAGGTGCAATGGATTGTGCTGGCAGTAAACTAAAAGATGTGGTTGATGTGCGATGGAAAGACAACAGCATCGTTGCATTATTCTCGAATGAATATGGGATAAAGCCAGAACAGAAATGTCAACGATATTCAGCTAAGGACAAAAAGAAAGATCAAATACCACAACCACTTGTCGTGACATATTACAATAAATACATGGGTGGAGTTGACTACCTAGAAAACCACATTTCAAATTATTGGATAGGATTTAGAAGAAAAAAATTCACAGATCTCGCACCTACGCAAGCATCCTATGTATTGAAAATACCTGACACAACTCCTTACATTTTAATGTTTTCCTTTTTGATGATTGTAGGATTAGGTTATGAAATCGGAACGCGTTTGTTTTGTTTATGATATATGTGTCATATAAAGTTATGTCCTTTATAATATAGTGAAATTTAATAATTATTAATATATTCATTTCTATCAGTTCTTTGAGTGCAATTACATTGACAATATAAAATATTGCCCTCGACTATATCTCACAAACCGCTGTTCGTAAACATATAAATTTATGTGTCATATAAATATTCTCGAACAGTGAATAAAAACAACAAATCCTTTATAATAAATAGAGAAATTCAATAATTATTAATATATTCATTTATATCAGTTCTTTGAGTGCAACATATTATAAAAAACAAGATTACAATCCATATGAAAAAAAAACAAAGCGACCTCTAACCTAAAAGCTTGGCTTATAAAATATTGTCATACATTCAATAAACTACTTTATATTTTATATTATACAGGGTGTTCAGCTAAGGGTTGCTCTCGGCTATATCTCACAAACCACTGTTCGTAAATTATCTGAGGTAACTCTTAATTGAACACCCTGTATAAAAGAAATGATTAAAATCCATATAAATAAAAGAGGCGATCTAAAACCTAAAAGCTTGGTTAAAAAAATATTGCTCAGTGCTCAGCTAAGGGTGGCTCGATCTCACAAACCACTGTTTGTAAATTATCCGAGGTAACTTTTAACTAAACACCCTGTATAAAAGAGAGAATTACAATCCATATTATCCGCCCCCCCCCCCCCCTTATCACAAATTTCCGGGCCGCCACTGATGCTTCCTCCTGTGTATAATAAATTTCCGCCACTGAAGTCCCCCCCTTATCTGAAATTTTGTTATTCGACAAAAACAAATAGTAACCCCTTATCTAAAAAAATTAGTAACCCCTTCTCTAAAAATTTCGACCCGCCACTGATTCTCCCCCTTACAACAAATATTGGACCGCCACTGATCCCCCCCCCCAACTAAAATATCAACCCGTCAAGTAACCCCTTATCTAAAAATTTCGACCCGCCACTGGTCCCCCCTTAACTAAAAATTTCGAGCCGCCACTGATTCCCCCCCCTTCTCACAAATTTCCGGGCCGCCACTTATGCTCCCTCCTGTGTGTAATAAATTTCCGGTCGCCACTGAAGTCTCCCCCTTATCTGAAATTTTGCTATTCGACAAAAACAAATAGTAACCCCTTATCGAAAAAAATTTGTTATGCGACAAAAACACATAGTAACCCCTTAGCTAAACAAATTAGTAACCCCTTCTCTAAAAATTTCGACCCGCCACTGATTCTCCCCCTTTTTTAATCTCTGCTCCCTAGTGTAAACATTGAATAAGGCTTTTCATTCTACCTAATTAAATTTAGATTCTAGATAAAATAACACTAACTTACCTTATTCAACAAAATATTATTTAGTTGTAAAACATTAAACGTTTATATATACATAAAACAATGGTAACCACATCTTGTTTTTACTTGCACTAATATTAAATAAATATTTAGGTATTATCGCAAGCAAGATTTTTCACTACTAAAATTTAAAAATTTCGAGCCGCCACATTAAAGCAGTATAAACATAAATGTCTTAGATTACAAAGAACTATTTATGTGCCTCGACTTGCTCCGTCGACACTTTTTGCCGGTCGAGGTCACGACATCCAATGTTACGTTTGCATAAAAATGATCCCAGTAGTATTTTCATACTAAAATGGGCTCTTCGATGTGTGTGCAACGAATATATGGCTGCTAGCTCTTGAATTCCGACGTGAAATTGTGCAGTGTCTGTTGAAAAAACATGGAAAAAATATGCCGTATCTGGAAGAAAGCGGGCAGCTAGTCTGTATCTCACCATTGCTTCGGGCCGGCGCGGCATCTTAATGTAGCTGATAGGCCAAGGCGCAGGTGTCACTTGTGCAAAAATAAAACTAATAAAGCTTTCAGTTAGAGTTTTCACAAACAATAATGAAACATGTTTTTCAGATTTTTTAAATAATGAATAAAATATTTCAATAATTTCTAGAGCCCAAGGGGTCCTTAACGACCCTTATCAAATTTCAAAAATTAAGAAGGATTAAATTTTTTTGATTTTTTTTCTATTGTCCAACATAGCTAATAACACATATTTCTGAATATTAGAAAAATCCAAGGAAATATATTAATCTGGGCGTTAATCTTTCACTCGCCATAATACGCCGTGGCTCGATCCTTGTAGGCCTTAAGCAACATATTAGTCGCATGAGCGCTATGGCCGTGTGCATATATGGCCTGGTCGTCGGCGTACATGGCCAGCTTGGTAGTTAATCCAATCAATGAATGCCCAAAAGGGGATTGTAGAGAACATTTAGGAGGGGAGAATTTTTCTCTTCAGGGATGTGTTGGGGGTAGTTAGGAGGTAAAAATACTGAAAGTTCTCGCCCCTAGCCCCGCCGATTCAGGAGGAGGGGGGTGGAAAGTTTCCTTTTTGTCGATTCTTCGCTTATAACTCGGAATCGATGCGTCGTATGGAAGAAGGTAATCTATGCAAAATTAAACGTAATTAAAGTTTCCACAAGAATGTTTATATGCATTTTCTCCCCATGTGTTATAGTTTCCGAGATACTCGCCAGCGAAAATCGATGATTAATAAAAAAAATCAATTATGTACCTTGAATATTTCTATCAAGACGGTTTACCGTGATCTGCTAATAAATCACGGTCAGAAAACCATCTTTATTTTACAACACTCAACGTATTTACTAACATAATATTTTGTCGAAATCTATACATTTCTTTAAATATACAGTGTGACTCACTTAAATTGAAGACACCCTTATAACTTTTTATTTTGTTTCCGATTTGAATCCAGTTTAACTCAAGTATAGAACAAAGTAGAATCTACTTATGACCAGAAAAACATTCGGCTGCCACAAAGGAAAAGCCACCTGTAGTACCAAAATATGCTGAAAAAAATAAAATATTTTGAATGTTAGGAATTCTAAAAAATGCATCCGATCGGCGCCACAAACGTACATACATCAATATTTGATTTGGTTATTGATGGGGGATTTTTCATACATATGCTCATCTGGCAAAGGGGATCCTCAGTTTCCGCAATTTGTGGTGGCTACGTAAAATTCGTCAAGACCCATCAATATGATTTTTAATCTTTTTCCTCATATTTTGGTGACGCCTTTTGCCTTTATAGCAGGTGAATGATTTTCTGGTCATAAGTAGATCCTAATTTGTTCTATATTTGAGTAAAATTTGATTCAAATCGGAAACAAAATGAAAAAGTTATAAGGGTATCTTCATTTTAAGTGAGTCACACTGTATATTTAAGGAAATGTATAGATTTCGACAAAATGTTACGTTAGTAAATACGTCCGGTGTTGTAAAATAAAGATTGTTTTGTGACTGTGATTTATTAGTAGACCACGTAAACCGCTTTAATAGAAATATTCAAGGTACATAATTGTTTTTTTTTATTAATTATCGATTTTCGCTGGAGTATATCTCGTAAACTATAACACGTACGAAGAAAATGAGTATAAACGTTCTTATGGGAAATTTAATTAATTTTGCATAGATTACCTTATTCCGTACGACGCGTCGTTTCCGAGTTATAAGCGAAGAATCGAAAAAAGGAACCTTTCCACCTCCCCCCCCCTCTCCCCCTGAAGCGGCGGGGCTAGGTGCGGAGACTTTTAGTATGTTTACCTCCTAACTACCCCCAACACATCCCTGAAGAGAAAAATTCTCCCCTCCTATATTTCTTTACAACTCATTGACTGGACTAAGTAGGGAGATCGGAGACATACAAATTAAATAACTTAGGCTGCGGAACGCCCGCGCGAATATCCCGCGTTGAGAAAGGTTTGTTGTTCACTCGTACTTTCAGCGTTCTGTCTATAAAATAAGAGTGAATCAGTTTGATGAAGTCAGAAATGTCAGTCTAGTTTGATTATTTGAGATTTCATTGATATCTCAGCGTTGATAGGGAAATTAGAAAGTAAATAAAAAATATCCTCTTCCTTATTATACTTTATACGTTATATTTTCTGTTCCTTCCTTATTCGCCGTCAGCAAATTGTCTGTCTGGCAGTTCTTAATAGATAATATGGCAGGAGTGGTATTGTTTCGATCAATCAATTTTTATCGTACAGCAAACAAAAAATAAAAAAAATAATTAAAGAAAATTTCATTTAATTTAGAGATCTCTTGATATTTTTTGATTTAGTGTGTAGTTTTCAAGTAAAAGACGAAAAACCGCAATTTCACTAATAATGCCCTTTTTTTAAATTTGTTTCATCCAATGTACCCCAAGGGAACCGCCGCGCCGCGCCGGTTTCTTGAGAGGTAAATATTTTTAGTACCATTTCAAAAAAATGGAGTACCCTTGCTATGGCTTTTATTTGCGGAACATTCTGTATGTTGCCCAACTTATTATTGACTTTGCAAAGTGCTAAATAACCATTTACTGTGTGAATTAATAACTTTAGCAACATGAAAGAAAAAAAGAAAAAATACTTCAAAGCATGTCATCCAGCCGTATCTCCTTTGGGTCAGAAGTTTACATTTTGTTCAAAGCAGAAGCCATTCTTTGTTATTTTAATGCAGTTTCGTGGATCGTAAAATGGGCCTACTAAGTATAATGTAACGCTGTCAGAAACTGTCCAACTTTCTGAGATGTATTTTAACAAGTTTACTTTGTTTGGGAACAATTATATTCACCAATTCGGGGAAGAAAGAAATCGGCGAGATTAAATTCATGGTCAATACTTAATAACATAAAATATATAGTTAATATGAATAAAACTAAAACGAAGTATACAGGATGATCACTCTAAATAAAAATAGAAAGAGAAGTTTTGTCTTAATAGTCTTACAATTTTTAAAAAATTGTCGCTTAAAAATTCTGCTATTTAGTTACCCACAAAAATTTATAAACTGAATAATTTTTTTTTAATAAGTTCGTGAAAGTGTATAGAATAATATCCTCAAAACTTTACATTTCGCTCAGATGAAGAACATAAAAAAATAGTGAAAAATAATTTTTTTCCTCAATTTTTTTTTAAATTTTGAAATTAAATCAAGCTAGGAAAAACTAAAAAATACAGATGGATAGATCACGTATTTATGAACAAAAAATGTCCTAGCAAAATTTATCGCCAAAGCCACGGTTTTCCCGGAAAAAAATAGTCAAATGTAACGTTATAACTCAGAGCGAGATACATGCGTGTGCGCGCTTGAATACGCATTACTGTGACACCGACGCACTGAATTACATGTCACTAAATCAGAATTTGTTCAATCCATATGAGTGTTGGTTCATATAAGATGGAAATTGTAGCTTTCTGATACTTTTTTGTTTTAAACAATAAAGCAAAGGATGGATGGGAAAAATTTACTTATATATATTATCACGCCCGAACTCAATCGTCACAATAAAAAATATAGAAAAAATAAAAGCCCTTCAAAAAAATTCTTTCTTCATTGAAAACTGTTAAAAAGTATGTACACTTCATGATTATTATAATTTATTAAGTTGTAGTAACGTGGATTCAAAAAAAAGTACATCTCAAATCATTTTAATTTCATTGCTTGATGATTTTCTTGATAAATATACATATTGGAGGCTGTAACTTGCCGAGAAATTGACCCATTGGAAATAGTAGTTTGTGCAACAAGAGTGGATATGATATCCATATCGCACGATAAAGAAGTTTGAGCACGACGCCGTAGGCGGAGTGCTTCAAATCTTTTGAGTGCGATATGGATAATCCACTCGAGTTGTACAGTATATTTTTTCTACGACCAGCTTAAAAAAACTACAAAATTTATTAAACATTAATATATTACACAAATACACACTGACAGTACACACTGACAGTTACTTTGACAGCTTACGCACTAATTTGATTTTAAAACGAATAGTTGTCTATGTACTTAATACACGAACTGTGATTGGCCGGTTTCATTTCATATCCATCCTAGAACTGATATGAAATATATTCGTTCAGTTAACTGGAATTGCCTACTTATCCATTCTACAGACTGTACAGAAAACAGCAAATTTACATAAGGTAGTAGAAAAAAATAAAATATCACTATTTCGGAAAAAAATTATACTTTTCGAATGTTCAAACACAAATTCGTTTACTTGTATGCATTTTTTCGAAAATATGATTAATCAGATCATGATAAGAAATAACGATTTTCACGATCTTATCCTTATAACTATGAAAATATCTTTGATTGTTTTAAATACAAATTCTGGAACTTTTCCAATACATTAACAAATGTATAAGGAATCCATGGATATAGCTGAAATGTGGATAGGTGTATCCGTAATAAATACAATACAGTAAAGGTACGTAAAAATTCATGCGAGCGATTCAGCGGCTATGTGTGGTGTCTGTGTATGCGTTCATAATTATATATTTTCCCTCCAGACTCACTATTTATCCTCCTATTCACTAAGAAAAATGTTAAAAATGTGTAATCAGAAAGAGAAAAAAGCTTTATTTTACTCGTTAGAACTCCTAAGAATTTTTAGAGGTTCCGTAATATGCATTTAACCGTGCGCTTGACCGCGCAGAGTGCCAAAGCCAATTCACTATTTTTTTCCAGGAATACCGTGGCTTCAGCGATAAATATTATTAGGACATTTTTTGTTCAGAAACACGTGATCTATCCACTCGCATTTTTTGTTTTTTTCTACCCAGACTTAATTTTAAAATTTAAAAAAAAATGGAAGAAAAAAAATTATTTTTTCACTTTTTTTTATGTTCTGTATCCGAGCGGAATGTAAACTTTTCAGGATATTATTTTATGCACTTTCACGAACTCATTAAAAAAAAGATTATTCAGTTTGCAACTTTTTGTGGGTTTCACTATAAAATGTTCTCTGTCGTCTGGGCTATTAAGTCGGTTTATATTTTTGGTGGTAAGGAGAAGTTAGAAACTAATCACCTTGACAGTTGTATTAACTATGTGTTAAGTATTATTGTCCTTCGTCACATTTTTTCAAGAAATAAATATTCAATTTTTTTTTTTTTTTAAACACACCACAGATAGTAGACAACCCCCAAATCCAAAGCCAAGGCTGTCCGGAAGGAGGTTACACATTCGGAAAAACGCAGACATACATCCACACCCATCGGTGTTGTCAATACCGGGGCTGGGGGTCGAACCCAGAGCGCGGTAGCGAGTCGATCAGCGTATTCGCGACTCAATACGCCTTAACCGATTGAGCTACCGTTGCTTCAATGTAAGTACCAAATCTTTACAATCTACACAATCTTTACAATCTTTTGCAATTTTTACAATCTTTACAATATTTACAATTAGTATAAGTTAAATTTCTATATTGTTTTAAATTACTTAAATAAATGTTCTAGTTTTTCTTTTTAATTCTCTTTTACGTCTACCATTGTTACACCCTTGGTGTGTAAATGGCATTGGAAAAGCATATGGCATATTGATTTTCGTGAATGACTACTTGAATATGATTAGTTGAAAACAAAATGAGCCTGTATAAAATCGTTTCGCAAAATTTCAAAAATTAACCTGTTTTAATTAGCTCCACCCGATCGGTATGACATTTCGCTTTCACCGAGTTTTTTTATTGACTACCGGAAAATACAAGAATCTTTATGTAAAAAATCGTTGGAACTCCGTAATTTTTTCGATAAGTTCGGTTGATTGTCCTGTGATTACGCCCCGACCGACGCGACGTCCAGTGGTCAGGCTATCATTTTCGTTTCATTAATTTATGAAATTCGACCCCTGACGAAGTGCCATACTTGTAAAAAATTACTTGGACTTTTGTGGCACTATCTCCTGGTCTATTATTATGATGATAACCTTTAACTTTTAAAAAATATAGATATACTTAGTTATTTCGTCCATGATATTTATGGTATTTTATTGTGGTTCACACCACAATGAACCATTATAACGGCATATGGGTCTTGAGACGTTTGTTACATTCTCTAAGACAGCCCATCGCTCTAATAGCTCTATTCTCTAAAAAATAAGTTCCTAAAAGCGACTCTCCAGCATCATATTCCTCCCATTATTTTGCCACATTAATCGAAGTGAGGACAATATAGAATGTTGATATTTCAGGGAATATTAAATGGCAAGAAGCCAAGAGGACAGCCACCAAAGCAACGGGCAGATGTTACCAAGGAGCCGATTAGGAAGAACTTCGAAGAGAATGCACACCTAACAAGCAACCACGACAGATAGTGTGATGCCCAGGGCCGTTTAGAGCAAGTGTGCGAGGTGAGCGAGGTGTGCGTCCGCACACCTCCGTCTGTTTTAGAGGCGGCCCCTCGCTCATTAATTTTTATTTTCGAGAGGAAAAAATTTTTTGGGGCGCGCAAAAATTAAATATGAACGGGCGTAATTTTTTCGATTCGCTCCCCGAAAAAAATTTTTTGGTGGCGCAAAATTTAAATATGAAGACGCGTAATTTTTCCGATATTCTCCCCCCGCTCGTCAATTTTTATTTTCGAGGGAAAGAATTTTTTTTGGGGGCGCAAAATCAGATGCTTGCTGAAGTAGGAGGCGGCATTTTAGATTTTGCACACCAGAAGCCAAATCTCTAGAAACGGCTCTGGTGATGCCGTCAAACGCACCATACAGCTAACGGAGTTCAACTAGAAGGGTACATGGAATACAAATCGTCTGAGAAGATGTTTGAAGAAGAAGAAACCTTAAACAAAATAAATCTTATCACACTATGAAATAAAAGTTTGTGGAGAAAGCGTCTATAAAAAACGTGTTAAGACGACAAATTTTACTCTGTAAATTCCTGGTTATACAAAAACGTAGGATATGTGCGTAATACATTTACATTCGTCATTAAATACATATTTACAACATATCATTCGTTAGCCAATTTGTCCAATTTCTAAAGAAATAGTTCACAAGGAGCACGAAGTTAATTTAAGTTAGTTAATTTGTGCTAGTAATGAGAAGGTCTGGGTAACTTATAGCCCTGCAATAAATGCAAGTACTGAAACAAACAACTCGAATTGTCGACGTACATGTTTCTATTCACTAGGTTCTGTATCTGTATTTCAGCTAACTATCCTCATATAAATTATATCACCATGTACTTCAGTAGAACTTGATCAATACAGACTTGCTAGGTATTATTAAATAGTCGAATATTTTATTATATCAACTGTTCAAGCAAAAATAGAGGATATAGTGGAATGTATTACCGAAAAGAACTTGTCGATGTCGGTTAAAACGTAAGTTAATAGAAAATTGATTGGACGTAATGGATTTGCCTAAAAACTGTTTTAGGTAATCATAAATTAAATTTTCTACCACATTTCTTTATCGAATATATCCGTTTTGTTGTGAAAATATTATGACTCGAAATACTTCGGTTTTGTGGCCTAAAAATAATCACTTAGGATTTTCGAAGTCGCTGATTAAAAATCTGGCACGTACAAAATTAATAAACACAATGGCGACTCAAAAATGGAAGAATTTAAGACTAAATTCAGGCAATAATTACTAGATTAAGAAACGACGATTTGGGCCTGCACTCTGATACAGAAAATATTAAAAAATTAAATAAGCTTCAAGTTTTGCAACATATATTTCTTACACAGGCCCCTCCATTTTGAGATGCAAAAAATATATATAAACGGTTAAAAATATCCATTTTTGGGGGAAAAATGCAGTATATTGTCCAATTTAATATTTACACGTAATTTCATATAGGAACGTTCGCCTGATACGTACCAAGAAGAAAATTAAAGATAATTTTAATAAATATTTAATGACCTACACTCTCATGTTAATTCATAATATATTTGTAAAAAATTGAGAATTTTGCAAAATCACTGAAATGTTTCCAATAAATGTGTTTTTTGGACACGTGTACAAAAAATCTAAATCGTAAAAAAATACCTCCGCATTGTTTAGCTGTAATAGTATACTTAAAGGAGTTGCATCAACTTTTTTTGTACGTCTTAAAGAAAATTTTTTGACAATAATTTTAAAATGTTATTTTTTTTCATAATTTTTACCAGATTCAAGTGGCAGTAGAAGACGTAGTCCGGACGGTAACCTGCATGAAAGGATCCCACCTTGAATTTTATGCTCAAGTGTTAAAATTTGGTACACTTGTTTCTTAGACCCTACGCATTAATATAAGAAATGTTGCCACGGTCGGGACCCTCACGGGAGCCCTGTTATAGCATAGCTGCCTATATTCAGGGGCGAATCTGCATTTTTGCTTGTTGTGGTGCTAGAAATTGTCGTAGGGGGCTGGAATTACACATGCGGCATTTGGGATGTTTAAGCTCACAAGCAAGGGCCCATGGCTCTTTTTTTCAAAATGGCGGCAGGGAAATCAGTTATGTTATAACCGTATATTAGTGAAACTGGCCAGGTGAACGAAACTGCATTTTTTATAGGAGTCTTTTTGAGAAAGTTGAAAAAATTTAAATTGTGTGACGTCTGGTGGAGGATGATAATTCGACGGAGATTAATTGGAAACTGCGCATACTATGCCAGAAAGAGACACAAGAGAAACTGACGTATCCGGGAAGGAGTCTCAAAGCTGACAAGTCGAAATTGGGTGAAGATTTAGATGAATTTGAGAGGCTTGGGCGAGTGCCACTGGGTGTAAATGTTTCGGCTCTAGATGAGGGTGTCGGACTTAAGGAAACTTTTTTAGCTAGAGGAGCAAAATGGCATAAAACTTGCTACTTGGATTTCAGCAGCAGACTTGAACGGGCGAAGAAAAGGCGAAACACAGAAGCTGTTGACCCAACAACTATTAAGACTCGTATTAAAAAAGAGTCCTTCTCCCCGACTGTTGCTTATTGTGCGTCTTGCCACCGAGATGTTGAGCAAAGTATCCACAGTGCATTGCAGTGCGGAAATTTACTAAACGGCCAAAAACTCAATGACACGCTAATACTAGCGAAGCTTGCGGAGGCCATCGACTCAATGGCACACACACTAAAGGCCATGTACCACAACAGGTGCCATGTCAATTACCTAGACCGGGTAAAGAGATAGTCGCTTCGGGTACAGCGGGTACACCACCTTCCTTGGATGAAAAAAATGTGACCGTATTTGGGAACCCGTGTGGCGCACAAAGTCTGTAGCCTCAGAAGCGTGCGAAGCCTTAGTTAAGTGTAGCTGTAAGAAAGGCTGCGTTGCAAATCGCTGTAAATGTCTCAAAAACCATCTGAAATGCTATGATCTGTGTAAATGTAGTTCCGACACATCTGAAAGTTTATAGTAGTTCTATATGTACCACTCGGATTAATGCCCAATGCACGGGTACTATTTATTGGCACTGGTGAGTGATGAAATAAAAGTGTTATTCCACCATTATTATAAGAAAACTGGCATATTAATTTATTTGCCCTGTGATTATTTTCAAGCTCACGTACAAAAAATATGATTTTTCGAAATCAGTGACCCCAAAAACATATGAAACGAGACCTCACACGAAAAACTGCGATAGAGTAAACTTTTCGGAAAATAACGTTATTTTCCGCATTTCCCCGCCGCCATTTTGAGAAATAGGTCCGTGGGCCCTGGGACACTTGCTTGTGAGCTTAAACATTCCAAATGCCGCATGTGTACCAAATTTCAGCCCTCAACGACACTTTATAGCTCCAAAACAAGCAAAAATGCGGATCTGTCCCTGAAGGTAGGCAATCATGTTATAACAGATTGCCCCGACCGTGGCAACACTTCTCATATCAAAGAGTAGAGTCTAACGAAAAAGTGTACCAAATTTCAACGCTTGAGCACAAAATGCAAGTTGGATTCTCTTACCCTCCGGACTATTGTAATTAAGATAGGTGCCCATAGACGGAGCGATTTTTTGAGAGATCATAGGTTACGCCGCCGACCAAGTCCGTCGTTGCAGCACGTGTGTTAGTGACAACTTACGGACCTGGTCAGTGAAATATCTGACGTGTAAAAGAACGGGTCGTTGCAGGCTGAGTACACTAACGTAAAGATTCGTTCGTTTGTATTTGTGTGAGATGTGGAATATTCCTATTAGAGTTATGAGGTAGACAAGAGACATTTTAACTGAATTTATTGAAATGTATAAAGAGAATTCCCGAATCAAACACATGTGTCCATATTTGTTCTTTTCTAAAATCAATATTTTTACCCCATTTACTTATGTCTCTTTTTCTTTGGTCTCTTTTCCAAATTTTTAAGAATTTGGAAAAGACACGAGCCTATGGAGGCAATATATTTTTTATTTTTTGGAGTTCTTTCATATTACTTATACGAAAGTATGTCACGGAGTATTTACAGGTTTAAATTACCAGATCGCAAGTCCACGTTTGTCTAATTTCACAAAATTTAGCCATTAACTAAGAGTCCATGCCCCTGAACAACCTGATAGTTGACAAAAGTTAAATACTAGGTATTTGCATTTGTGGACACCAAACACCTATTCGTTGATAGACCAACTCGGCGGAACCGGTATTTTAGACCTGGTCAGCGTAACCGATTGCCTATGGGCAGTGGGAACTTATTTGACAAATAATTGAATAGAATTTATTTCACAATAGAAAGTAATATTTTATGTTTTTAAAAATGACTGGTTATGACAAATTCGGATAAAAACACGTTTTTCTTTTAAAATATTTTTTTTTTTTGGTTAAACATTTTTTTAAGGAAAATAGTACCATTTAATTAATTATTTGAAAAGCTACAGAGAGATTTAAACGATTTTTTGTCAGAACGCAATTTTAAAATTTTCATTAAATCGTACTTTCTTAAAAACAAATAGACATAACTTGACAAATTTTTATCATAGAATGTTTTACCGAGAAGCAAATTGCAGGGATTTAAATTAACTTTGTGCTGAACATTCTCTTGTATACAATTAGTTTTTGAAATAGTTACCAAAAACGTGCGCGTTAAAATTTTACTTTTAAAAACGGGTGAAGAAACAGTAAAGTTTAAAAAGTCATATCTCGATAAGTTTTTTTACCAAATTGGACGAGAATAGCCTCAAGTTCAAGGCAATTTCATAAGCTTCAAGTTGTACATTGAACGCTTTTACAAAATTAACAGTTTACAAGATGATTGCAAAATACATTTTTTAATTATTTCATATCAAGAATAATTATAAACTACTTTTTTATTTCTTTTAACTGCTGGTAATCGGACAAAAGATTGATTGTTATACAGTTCGTGCGTACTGAATAAGAAAATAATAAAAGAACTACTACTTTCTTTTTTTTTTTTTTAATTCAACAAAACACACTTTAATATCTAAATATCTTGAGATGGTTACTGAGACTTAATCTGAGAGTAGCATGCATTTTTAAATAATTTATATACATATATATATATATATATATATATATATATATATATATATATATATATATATATATATATATATATATATAATAAAAAAAATACTTTGTCCTAACTTACTGTTCTTATCATTTAATTTTAAGCACGGCTTCGTTCGACATCCGCAGCATATCCGACATGGTTCACACTTTCCTAATACGTAGAACGAATGGATCTTATGAAATGTAACATGAGCCTACATTAAGATATCGATATCTTTTATCCATGGTGAGAAAGAAAACATCGGTTAAAAGGGTGTTTTACCATTTAATTAATACTGAGGCAAATCAATAGAAATGAGAATCTTTATCAAATCGTATTTGCTATTTTGTGCATGGTCCCTACGCACGAATAAGTGTTATAATTTTAATTTATCATGAAGGGGGTTATTATTTCTTTTACTCCATTTTTTTTTTGTGATGGGGTAAAATGTTCTCACTTGTGGACGTCAGTTTTCACAGCTAGAATCCGATGGACTTATAATATCTCGGAGTCGTAGAATACAAAATATAAAATATTAATGTGGAAGTTAACTCTGATCACATAAATTAGACTGGTGGATAATTTAAGAAAATGGGCAAAAAGACAGCAGATATATTTTACAGATGAAATATTTATGAATTGTGAAGAATACAAATGGATAATATGCAAAAAAATGTTATAAAAATAATCTTATCTATGGATTATACATTTTCTTAAGGCCGGTACATTCACCTAAGAATAAATAGACTTTACCCAGCGAGTAACTATCTGACGGATAAGAAAAACAGAGCTTGTTATCTGCAGGATGACTTGCATGCGTACTGTCATTCAAAATACACCCTCGGTTATAGCCGAGTCGACGAAGGTATTTACCCACAAAAAGTTGCAAACTGTGTAAACTTTTCTTTAATGAGTTCATAAAAGTTTGTAGAATAATATCCTGAAAAGTTTACATTTCGCGGGTGCAGAACATAAATAAAGTGAAAAAAAAATTTTTTTCATCCATTTTTTCAAAATTTTGAAATTAAGTCAAGCTAGAAAAAAATAAAAAATACAGATGGATAGATCATGTATTTATGAACAAAAAATGTCTCAAAAAAAATGTATCGTTAAAGCCAAGGTTTTCCCGGAAAAAAATAGTCAAGTGTAACGTTATAACTCGGAGCGAGATCCATGCGCGCACGCGCTTGAATAGGCATGACTGTGACACCGACGCACTGAATTACATGTCACTAAATCAGAATTTGTTCAATCTATGTGAGTGTTGGTTCATTTAAAAGATGGAAATTGTAGCTTTTTGATGCTTTTTGTTTCAAACAATACAAGCAAAGGATGGATGGGAAAAATATGCTTATACCGGGTGACACAGGAGATATGTAACACCCTGTAGCATGTTTATTTGAAAAGATATTATTTTGAAATTTGGTGGACTTATATAATGTGTGATTGTCCTTTTTTTGGTACAAACAAGAAATTTTTTACACTTCCGGTTTCACCGTTATTTTAAATGGCACTCAGGGTATATCTTTTTCCTATCTGATTCTACTTAAATTTCTCTTTTCAATTATATATACCAAGATGACATTCGTTTTTAAAATGGCTGCTGAAAACTATTTTATTGCACTAAGTCAAGTTGGCTATGGAATGAAACGTGGCGGTAATTAATGCTGAATGTGCTGCGATACCAAAAAAACCCTGGTACACAATTTTGTGTTTCATATTTGTTTTGTTCTAATCAGTAGCCGAAGAGACTGTGTAAAATTTATATATTAAATAAAAATCTCTAGACTAAATCCCCGAAATCATAAAAGCTAAGATAGAAACACTAATTTTAAATTTGACCCATTTGTAAAATATTTATTCATCTTTCACTTTTACCCAATACAATTCATTGTTATGTCTGATTTTGCTTGCTTTTAAATAAAATTGTTTTCGAAGAATCTCAAAATGTTGGCCATTATTTTCCCTGCAGCGTCGAATTCTTGTAACCAGTACCTCTAAGCACATTTTCTAACTGCAATTCAGTAAACTAATTTATTGATAACCTGACTCTCATTTTTAAGTCTTCCGTATTTTGCAGTGGAGTTTTATAAACCATTTCCTTGAGATGGCCCCAAATGAAAAAATCAAGTAGCGTAAAATCCGGACACCTCGGAGGCCATCTAATTGGTAAAAGTGAAATATGAATAAATATTTCAGAAATGGATAAAATTTAAAATTAGTATTTCTATCTTAGTTTTTGTGATTTCGTGGATTTAGTCTAGAGATTTTTCTTTAATATAAAAATTGTACAAAGTCTCTGCGGCTACTGATTAGAACAAAACAAATATGAAACACAAAATTATGTACCACGGTACCGCTACATTTTATACCATAGCCAACTTGCCTTAATGCAATAAAATGGTTTTCAGTAGCCATTTTAAAAATGAATGCCACCTTGCTATATATAGTTGAAAAGAGGAATTTAAGGAGAACCACATAGGAAAAAAATATATACAGGGTGCTATTTAAAATAACAAATTAGATGTCACTTCCGGTAAAACCGAAGTGGAAAAAATTTCATGTTTATACTAAAAAAAGAACAATCACACATTATATAGATCTACCAAATTTCAAAATAATATCTTTTTAAATAAACATGCTACGGGGTGTTACATATCTCCTGTGTCACCCACTAGATATATTATTACGCTCGAAATCAATCGTGACAATAAAAAATATATAAAAAAATAAAAACTCTTCAAAAAAATTCTTTCTTCATTGAGAACTGTTAAAAAGTATGTACACTTCATGATTATTATGGTTTATTAAGTTGTAGTAACGTGGATTCAAAAAAAAGTAAAGTAAAAATCATTTTAATTTAATTGCTTGATGATTTTCTTGATAAATATTTACATTGGAGGCTGTAACTTGCCGAGAAACTGACCCATTGGAAAAAATAAAATATCACTATTTCGGGAAAAATGTATACTTTTGGAATGTTCAAACACAAATTCGTATACTTTTATGCATTTTTTCTAAAATATGATTAATCATATCATGATAAGAAATTGCGATTGTCACGATCTTGTC
Source organism: Rutpela maculata (assembly GCA_936432065.2). NCBI lineage: Eukaryota > Metazoa > Arthropoda > Insecta > Coleoptera > Cerambycidae > Rutpela > Rutpela maculata. The sequence continues at coordinate 62,237,832 of OW386287.2, forward strand.
CTTTTAACTATGATAATATCTTTGATTGTTTTGAATATAAATTCTGGAACTTTTCTAATACATTAACAAATGTATAAGGAACTCAATGGATATAGCTGAAATGTGGATATGTGTATCTGTAATAAATGCAATACAGTAAAGGCACGCAAAAATTCATGCGAGCGATTCAGCAGCTATGTGTGGTGTCTGTGTATGCGTTCATAATTACATATTCTCCCTTCAGACTCACTATTTATTCTCTTAGTTTCTAAGAAAAATGTTCAAAATGTGTAATCAGAAAGAGAAAAAAGCTTTATTTTACTTGTTAGAACTGCTAAGAATTTTTAGAGGTTCCGTAGTATGCATTTAACCGTGCGCTTGGCCGAGCAGAGTGACAAAGTTACTTCGCTATTTTTTTCCGCGAAAATCGTGGCTTTAGCGATACATTTCATTAGGACATTTTTTGTTCAGAAACACGTGGTTTCCCACCTGTATTTTTTTGTTTTTTTCTAGCCTGACTGAAGAAATTGATAAAAATTTGTTGTTCTGCATCCGAGCGGAATGTAAACTTTTCAGGATATTATTCTATACACTTTCCCGAACTCATAAAAAAAATTATTCAGTTTGCAACGTTTTGTGGGTTTCACTATAAAATGATCTCTGTCGTCTGGGCTATTAAGTATCCGATAGATATGACTTTAGATACTTTAGATATCACTATTTGTAGGTGAAAATAACGATTTTTTGCATATCTCCGAGATAAACCTTATTCTACAGATTAAATATCACTATCTATAGATGAAAGTACCGGGTATAAAAATGATGAGTTTCAGGAGACAAAATTTTTGAGAACTTTTGTACAAAAAGATTGTTTTGCACGATTAACAGTTTAAAAGTTATAGCTTTGCTAAAGTGGATGAGATGACAAGGCAACAAAATAACGATTGTATCAATCGTATTAGAACTGAAATTAAAGATAGACAAAAAAATCATGATTATTAGAAGACAGACAGAAAAAGGTCTTTAACCTTTGAAAGGCAACTTTGAGCGCACGTGGTAGCTCATAACTGAAATAAGCTTAACGAAAACGAATCACCTCATCCGAGAGAAGGCACTGTACTTGGAAATCGGTGGTAATTTACTAATAGCCGGATTTATTATCGAATAAAAAAAAACTGCGGAAAACCACTAATCATATGGTATTTTATTATCAAGTCCCCACATCCAATGAAAATTTGAAAATTTTTATTGTTCAAATAGGCTTAGAATGCCATGACGCGTCGAGATTTTTAATGTGAGCAAAAAGAAATCCGTCTGTCGGTCTCTAACTTTTTTGTGCGCAAAATTACTCCTTTTTTAGATATTGACTTAAAATTTGGTACGCGTATGTATTCTCATGAGATCTGGAACTAGATTATATTTTAATCAATGTAAATAGATTAGATATAATAGAATAGATTAAAGTCCGGATTCCGGCGATAAATTCCAGAGACGGCATATTTAAAATTAAAGAAAATATTTTCTTCGATTTTTAAGTTTTCATAATTGAATATAAATTTTGTGAAATGACGTTTTCTTTTAATATTTATTTATACGTGTGACTAATATTTATTTCATAATATGACATTCAACCGTGGAAATATGCTTCCAACTCGTCGCTCATAATGTAGACATTTACGGTTTTTTTTTTCCATGGCAAATGGTAGTGTAATTTTTACAGTGTGTACTCTGAATCCAAGGGTGTCGAGTTTGAAACCCTTATAGGTTGCATGTAATTCTTTTTTTTTAATTTATTTTATACTGGCGAGTGTTTCACCAACAACAAGGTTCGTATTAAATATTTACAGAAATTATAGTTTTTGGTACAAAATCTGTTCGCTGATAGAATCCCGGTGTGACGTCACGAACGTCTGAACTAAGACGCCGTAGGCTCGTTGGTGTTTTCGAATGCACAGTGGCGTCGCTTTGTTTTATATTTTACTTGATGTATTTAATTAGATTTATTTAAAGGAAATTGAATTATAAGCATATATAATACATCTATTGTAAATTTATAGTAATTTAAGTTAAATAAATAAATTATAATATGGAATTGTTTTAGTTTCAAGTAAAAAATATGATAAAGCAAATATACAAAATAAATACAGTTAAATAGTTGCAGCTAAATCTTTTTATTCATTAATATAATTTTGTCAAATAAGTATATGTAATCTTAAAATAAAAATACATACTTAATACTAATTATGCCAAGGCCTATATAAAATAAATATGGCAATAAAATACAAATACCTAGTATAAGATAAATAAATAAATTTAGTTTTCTTCCTCAATGTCTAATTCTTCCGAGTCCTCATCGTCGCATTCAATATTAGTACACGGAAATTAGTCAAATTTATCTGGAATAGAAGAAAAAAATTATAATAAGCTGAAATATCTATAATAGTTAGCTTATGTGTGTAAGAATACATATCAAAAAAGTTCCCACCTCTTCAGCTTCATCTTCTCACTCCCTTTAGAGACACCGTACTGGTTTTTTACAATATATTTTAAATGCTCTTTATCTTAGGGAAAAAATATAAGTATAGGAAAAGGTTTGTCACAAAATTCTCTACAAAAAAGTTTTTGTGTTATGTATCGATATTTTTATTGCTTTTTATATTATTAAATCGTAAACTGTAGGGTTAAACGAAAATGAAAGTCTGATTATATTGAATATGGTACTTAATCGAACATAACGCAGCCTGATAATATTTCAAATGATCCAACACAATCCTAACTGCCTTACTCATTCGATGGTTACAGTAATAATTCTACCAGCACAAAAAGTATTGAACGCCAACAGAGAATTTTAAGAAGAACATCTCCCATAGTTATTTTTGATCAAAATACGCCAATTATAGACCCCAAAGAAAAATTATTAAGCAACCTTGCCAACAAAGAACGATTAATTTCTCAACTAGTTCAGACCTTTCAAGAGATACAAACTGTAACTGCGGACGATGATGCTGATACAGTTATAGTTCAAACTGCTATTTAAACAATTTTTAAATCCGAACCGGTCGTAATTGTAGGACAAGATGTCGATCTTCTTACCTTAATTATTGCCCTAACGCCAACTGAAAAGGATATTAGACTACTAAGGGAGGCCCAAGGTAATATAAAAGCAAGAATTTATAGCTCTAAAGATTTACAGATAGTTGTCAAACGTCCTTAAGAACTCAACAAAAACAGTTCTTTTTTTGGAAAAGGCAAACTCCAAACTATAAATTTATTAAACTCGAAAACAAATTTACAAGAAGTTGTTAAAACCTTTAACAAACCAAATGCTACAAAACAGGATATTACTGAGGCTGGGGAAATAATTGCTCTTGCACTATATAAAGCACAAAAAAATGAAACGTCAATAAATCATTAGAGGTATGTTCTGTTTAACACCTCGGTTGGCAATTCTAGTCAAATGGTTACTTTGGCAAGGCTACCCCCAACGTTCGCAGCTTTGCAACAACATTGCGGGTTTACCACCAAATTCAGGCTTGGCATGGAAAAGTTTTAGAGCCAGAAGAATGGGGATGAAAGAAATCAGGTGATATTTATTTTAATACCTGTTTTGACTACTGAAGCAGCAGCTCCCTCATCAATTTTAGAGTTAATTTCGTGTGCCTGCAAAGGGCTGCGGAAAGCGACGCGGATGTTTAAAGTTTGGTTTAAAATGTTCGGCTATGTGTATGAACTGTCACGGACAAGCATGCTCTAATGCGGAACGGACCGAAGAAATTGAATTTGAGCAAGAATTTTAAAGCCTTTAGTGGATTTAGTTTAATTCAATTCTATATAATTTATAAAAAGTTGTTGAAACCGAATGCTACAAAACAGAATATTACAAGCTGGATAAATATTGTTTTCCATCCAAAAGCGTTTTTGTTATCTACCACCAAGTTTGCCGTCGATTAACGTAAACACCCTTAATAATCTGCAAAGGGCCTATAAGACATGTTTAATAGAAAATTTAATTCTCAATATTTTTCAATACCTCTAGTATTGTCGTAGAACATCACGTTTCCAAAATATTATTGAAAAACCAGCACGGTGTTCTATTGGGTTGAACTGACAGCGATATGGTGGAAACCGCAGTACTTCATGTCCATACTCTCTAATTAAATTGTCGACAACATAGTATTGCTCTATTTTGTTAGCTCCAGCTATTTGGAGCAATTCGGATTTAAATGCGGTATCACTGAAATATAGGTTTTTGGTTTTTTAACCATGTCTGTATTTTTTTCTTTCGTTCAAGATCGGGTTAGTTGTTTTTCTTCAACCCGAGAGTGGTACTTAGCATTATCTAAAACAATAATGCTTGGATTTTGTAACCCCGGCAAAAGTCTCTCTGTCGGCCACTTTTCAAAATTTTCAGATAACATTTTTATTTCATATTTTACAGCATCGTGTAACTCTGTTTTGGACTTTTTACGATTCCGTTTAACCAAAACTTGAGGTTCAACATTTTCTTTTTCGTGTTTAGTTATTTTTCTTCATCGATTTTTAGAGCCTCACCCACTCGCCTTTGAATAGCTTTTATTGACAATAAAGGTCCACCATTTTCATTTTGAAAATATTCCAAAAAATTCAAAACTAACTGCTCTGATTGCGGGCTTAAAAATTCACCAGGACGCATGTTTACTATTTTAACAATAGAACAAGACTAAAATTGCCCTCTTAGGCACTAATTGAAATAAGTGCACTATACCTGCTATACCTGACTTCCGAAAAAATCGACCCGCCTCTGGAATAGGGTGTTTTCACTTTTTTTTTAAGTCGAAAAATACAAAATACTTATGGTAAATATTACAGCTGAAACAATTTTTCGGCAAAAAAATGTTTTTTTATAATTTTAAAAGAAATATAAATTCAAATTAAATATTTCCCGCCAAAAAAGTTAAATCTAGTATTACTGGTCATCTGTGACGTCACTGCCTATATATGTCAATGATTATAAAATCTAACCTTACTTAATGACTTTTGTTGTCATTGTAAATTATAAGTCAAAAACATGAGTAGTGCACCAAATAAGTGGTGTTTTGTGCCAAGGTGCAGAAATACTTCAGTAAATGCTCCAAATAAAAAGTTCCCATGTGTTTCTATAGCGAGTTATTCACGGAAAGTGAAATGGTTTAAAACAACGAGGCGCGATTTTCCCAAATCGAAATCGACATATTATTGTTGTGAAGATTATTTTAATGTAAGTATAATTTATCTTTTCTCATCATGGTAAAAGTTAACCGATGATAGCTAGATGGATGGATTATTACCTTCAATATTATAAATAGATCATATATACTTACCGTAAAATTATGCTTGTAATGGTATGAGATTTATTTTGAATTGAAAGTAATATATTATAGCTTCTAGTATTACTGAACATTTGTAATGAAATTTTGCTAGGTTATGATTATTAATTAAAATGACCAAAATATCAAGCGATGCATGTCATGGCTAGTGATATTCGACGTCACAAATATATAAAAATACTTGTTTATTATTTTCAGCTTGAGGAAGTCATGGAAAATTAGGGTACATCCGATACAAAATTTTGAGAGGAAAAATGATTCTAAAGGAAGATGTAGTTCCACACATATTTAACTGCCAACCAGACAGAAAAGGAGCAGCGTCTGCATCAAAACGATCTCTTAAATATTTAGAATCTCACTCTGTAATAGATCATAATTTGATTGCCCACACAGACAGTGTTATTGCATGTGATGTTATTAATTTACAACCGTCCATCATTAAATAAAGTAGTTTGTGTAATAAATATGAAACTGTAGTTTTCCCCTATAAAGAAAAAAATCAATATACTAAAAATACAAATGTTGGTTTTTATTATTCAGATAGACATATTTTCAATATATATATAATTTTAATTGTCATTTATAGTTATCATAATCCATGTTTAAAATATTCACAATTTTGGTTTTTTCAAAATTTTTGTTCGCAACACAGAAAAGTCCTTTTTGTTGATTTGCACATAACATTTGTAAATATACTTGCGCTTTAAAGTCTGTAATTTGATCATTTTTTATATAGTTCTCCACATACTCTGAAATAATAGGTACCGTCAGGTAAAGCTGCAAAAACGAGATATAATGGCGACAAGAAAAGTCCACAATCTTGCACTTTTTAAGTTTCAATTTTTCCTCCATAACGGCCACCACCTTCTCTAAATTGCGGCCCCTTTCCATATATTTATTATCCCTTATTTTGTATGCACCTACTATAGACTCGACAGCTAGCGAACGATTACCTTCTCAGTTTCCTCACACAATTTCTCTGACATTTTATTTTTAACAAATTATAAAAATCACCACTTTTTACTACTATCAGAAGCAAATTTCAACAAAAGTTTAAACTGACAAATTTGCAAATTTGTCTTGAACCATACATCTGAATTATATTTCATTATTTGTACACCGAGAAGATTTTCTATCCCAATATTTAATAATTCTTGTCTAACAGTGCTCTGGGCAAATTCTTCATTCTACAGTGCATAATGAGTCTTCTGGTTTCAACTCCACATACCCAAAAGCACTATTCACGTTGTTCTCGAGATGAGCTGCAAATAAACATTTAATTATATCTCTAGCACAGACTATTAATTCTACTTTCTTTTAAGGTTATATTGTTAATATAAATAATCGTAAATAAACCAAATTAAATATATAATAATGTGTAATAATACAAAAACTAAATCATAAATTTAATAACTATTAGGCTCAAGTTGCAAACAACTAATTCATTAATTTATTTTAAATACTTACGCTGCTGTTTTTACGCCCTTCAACTCGGTTGAATGAAATCGATCATCATTTTTAATACCTACATAAAAATATTTAAACTAGGTAAATTGTTTGTAGAAGCTTTCACAAAATTGACAGTAACCATTTTTCACTTTCTTTAATTTGTGAGAAACACTAGGAACAGGTTTCAAATATCCAAGCCAAATATGGTAAACATGTAAACAATAATGGGTCTGTTCGGACTCTACATTAGCTGCACTAGTGCAAATATTAGAAGGAGATAGATTATGACTCTACATAAGTTGAAGAGAGACAGATTTGCACTGGTGCAGAAAGTGGAGAATGTTTGAACAAAAAACGAACAAAGCTATTTTGTCTTCTGACAGATATATGAAGCGACGTCACCAGGATCATTACCCAATAAGGTGACGTTCTCGAAATTATTCAAATATTTGAATTTTAAGTCGATTTGTTTATTAAATATTTATTTTAATCTGATGATATAATTAATATGAATGCGTTTAGGCTTTCATATTTATGTATTACTTCATATTAATGCATCATTTGAAGTGAATTGTTATATATGGAAAACACCCTATTGTCAACCGCAATCGACGACAACACGCGTTACGCAAATTGGTTTGCTGTCGAACAATAGAAATGAAGCACGTTGGTCGTAACTTGACCACATAGATTTAAATTTACGTTACAGATTAGGTTACAAACAATATTTCAATAAAGACAAGAAAGGATAGAGCTCGGAACGATATTCCTTACATTATACGACCGGGATTCTATCAGCGAACAGGCTTTACCAATAGTGCAAAATTATATATCATAAGCAAATTCCCTCACGTGCTTTATTGATGCTTATAATTCTTAGTAATACATTAATCCCAATGAACTCGCGAAAATAAAATCATGACATAACATATTTTTCTAAGAAGCACAATAACTACCTTGAAGCGCTGGTAAAATTATACACGGATTAGTACACGGAAAACTCAAGTTGTATGTGCTGAAACTTGTTAAATTCCTGCTAGATAAGGATTATATATGGGGTAAATTTTCTAGACGCATTAGGTTTAGAAAATAGTTTTCTTGTTCGGAAGTGCCTGGCTGACAAGAAGCAGAACTTCCTCTCCAGCTCTGAGGTACGCTGTTTCTAAAGTAGATATAAATTGGTGTACTCGATTCTGTGTGGTCTGAACTCTAAGCTACACAATTCTCTTAAATGCGCCTGGTATTGATTCTGCATTAGCCGTCGATGACTGTTCTTATTGATGCCACTTCATACTCAGTAATTCGCAATTCAATTGTCTCGAAACTTCAAGTAAATAATTTACGTTACAGATAATATCATCAAATGGGAGTTTTTAACTGGTTTATAAGATAAAAGTTTGAATTATAGTAGGTATGAATTCTCATACAAAATTAAATTTAGTTACAGTGTGTTTCAGGTTTGAAATTTACCTGAAGAATATTTATTTGGGGACTAAAAGTAAGTAGTTTTCACAAACACCAAAATACTTATCTGGAGCTTTAGTAGTCTCCAGATGATGCTAACAAGGTTAGCTAAACGCCCATCGAGTAATAGTATTCAAGTATTTTGCTGGTTAACACGTCTTGGATTAAAGATACTTGTGGACTGTAACACTCTTTCTTTACTAATAATAGTTCATAATATGTTATATTTTTATTTTCTGTTGCCAACATAAATATATTTTTTTAATTACGTAATATAAAATAAAAACAGCCAAGCATCATTTTACTAAATTAAAACTAATATAGTGAACATAAACATAGTGAACATAGCTGTCCGCCTTGGAAGGTACAGCTTTCAATTATGCAAATAGAAACATAATTAAATAATTGTATCAGTATTAATGCTATTTTAAATGGGAAACACAAGTTTTAACGACTAGGCGTTTAATTCTTGCAATTGCGCACTGTATGGATACTACTCTAACAATACCATCAGAGCCTGGATGTACATCACAGATTCGCCTTAACAGCCAATTACAAGGGGGCGTCTGATCATCTTGAACAAAAACTAAAGCACCAAGTTTAAGACGGCTTGCATAATTTTGTTTCCACTTTGTCCTTATCTATAGTTCCGCAATATATTCCCTTTTCCACCTTTTCCAAAAATGTTGCACAATGCTTTGTTGTCTTTGGAATATCTATTTTCTGGAATATGCACGACATTTGGATCTGGTGTTGTTGCCATTCTGCGACCAATCAAATAATCAATTTTTTTATTGGTCAGACTACAATAACTTTAGGTTGGATAAGAGCTCCTTCACAAAAGTGGAAAACTTTTGTGGCCAATCGAGTTGCAGAAATTTAAATTTATACCTATATTGAAGATTGACATCACGTTGGAACGTATTATAATCCTGCAGACCTAATATCGCGAGGTGTTAATCTTAAAAACCTTGTTAACTCTAACCTGTAGTGGCATGGTCCTAGTTGGCTTAATAGTGGTAGTAATACTTATCCAATTCACCAGGAACCATCAACTATTGTTCCTCCCGAGGCAAAAAATGTCACAAACACATATGTTACTCAAGTCAATAATTTTGACTTATTCTCAAAATACTCATCATTACATAAATTAAAAAGGGTGTTTGGTTATATTTTGAGGTTTATATCTAATTTAAAAAATATACAAACTCTGGTTCTCTTACCGTTACTGAATTGGACAACTCGCTCATAATGCTCATAAAAATTGCTCAAAGTCAAATTTTTTACAACGAAATAGGCAGATTATCTAAAAATAAAAGTATTTCAAGGAGCAATCTATTGTCACTTAGCCCTTTTCTTGATGATCGAGGCATCATACGTGTTGGAGGTAGATTGCAAAACTCTGAATTTTCCTACAGTAAAAAACATCCAATTGTTTTACCGCCTCACCATGCGTTGACAGAATGAATATTAAAAAATGAGCACATAAAACTTTTACACTGTGGCCGTCAACAATTACTTGCCTCATTAAGGGAAACGTACTGGCCAATTTCAGGTCGTAATTTGTGTAGAAAATTACCCATAATTGTGTAACTTTTTATGGAACCTAAAAGTATCAAGCCTTTCATGGGGTCTTTACCAAAATTTCGTACCAATCACTCTTATCCATTCTATAACACAGGTGTCGATTATGCAGGTTCATTCTTTTTAAAAGATAAAAAATCAATAGGTTTCAAATTGATAAAATGCTATATCGCTTGTTACCTCACCACTGGCTTTACAAAAATTTAATTCGGAAATACCGGTTAAGATAAAGTCCGAAAAAGATTCAGATAAAACGCAAATGGTGTGTGCGTACGGCTAGCCGATCTATTGCGGGGCCGAGTCGTGGGTTCGATTTTTATTTTAGATGAGTAGGAGAATAAATCAATATTTTCTCGATATTTGGCCAAGCCAGTTTGTCCCAACACTTAGAGGTAGTTTTAATAGTGATGTTGAATTGAGGGCGCCATCCACAGAAAAATTTAAAATAATTTAACTACCCTGTAAGTGGTGAAACCAACCGCTGTGGAAAGATCCGATCATATTTATGAGACAGACACAAACAAGAAAAATAAGAAAATAAATTTAAGATAAAAAATCACAATTTATTTTAGCAAACTTCAAAAATGCGAATTTTACAATTAAAGCAAGTAAAATGGTGGTAACCAAAAATGATCAAAATCTTAGATCATTAAAATATTTTTGTTGATTATTATTAAGTTGTATCAGTAAAACTGATGACAGGCGTTATTTGAATTTTAAATAAATAATTAAGTGCAATAAAATATTAACTTTAAATCACATAAAAAATTGACATGTATGTTATGGCTTAATAAAAATTCGTTGATAGTAAAAACGTCTTTATGCAATAAACTACACAACTTAACTAGAAGAATGAGATTTACACTTTCTCACCGATCCCTGGAGAAATAGACGCTACAAGATGGATCCTGGTGGATTCCGGCAATTTCTGTCAGCGACCTCATTAACACGGGCGGCTCAAGATGTACTCTGTTGTCTCGATCACCTATATACGCTCGGGTTTTGCTGATATGACTAAACTGAAGTTACTCAAAATCTACCAAATCTTGACTTCAAACTGACTAAAGTGAATGGACTATGGCTTTATGGCATATAACGTTTATTTAACCAATCCAAGTAAACTGAACCAAATGATTTCCTTTGACTGCTGTATGTTTATCTCATTACATCGAGACGTGGAAAACGTGTTTGCATGGATCCCAAAATGATTGAACTGGATTAATCAAATGATCCGCGTGATATTCAACTTGATCAATCAATTAAACAACAATTAATCAATTTATATTTCAAATTAACAGCAAAACTCCTACGTTTTCGGGAAGAAAAGAGAATTTCGTTAGCATGTGTTTGCAAAACTGAGGTTATCTTTACACAATTTAGATTTAAAAATGGCAGTTACGAAAAATATGGCTTGGAGCCGTCAAATATTGGAGAGACAAAATTAATAAACAATTTTAATTACCTTTTACTGTTCGATGCACTAAAGTAAAACTCGATAATGACAAAAGTAGCAAAATGGAAATAAAATGAATCTCTCTCCATGTCAGCTAGTAAGGTAGCCTCCCCACCAACTAGACTATTGCTGCCACATTATAATATTTCAAAAACTTCTAGATATCAAATAACCAGATTTGTAAACCGAGGGAATATATTGCTCTACGCAACCCACTACACTACCCAATGTATTGTGTGTAAGATAGACTCAGTATGCAAAGACATAAGTAAATGTGAATAAATTCGTTTCGCGTTAATAGCCCAGGTGTTAATGTGTCGCTAGCGAAAACTGTAACATGATAGCAAATCATGGTTTAAATAAAAGTATGCAAAAGGTATCAATCTTAAATCTAAACACATTGTGCAGGATAATAATATATCTGGGCATAAATAACTAAAAGATGGTAAATACAGCACATTGTACAGCATTTGTTAAATATTAGGTGTGATACACAGGAATTTAATAAAAGTGCTTAAAGTTCCCAGGTGAACGTAACACGCTTTGTTTGTATGCTTATTAGGTAAGGCCATACACTTGGAGCCAGTTTCAGATTTAACAACGGAAAATTTTTTAGCCACGCTTAGACGCTTCATATCTAGGAGAGGCAAACCCCTCAATATGTATTCAGATAATGGTAGTAACCTCATTGGGGCTAATTCTAAACTTAAGGAGTTATTTTTTTTTAATGAGTCAAATATTTCAGATATAACCGATTCCTTATGCAATGAGGGTATCTCTTGGAATTTCATACTCCCCAAGTCCCCTCATTTTGGAGGAATCTTGGAGGCTGGAGTCAAATCCACAAAATTTCATCTCAAACGCATTGTTGGTAATGCACATTTGACCTTTGATGAATTTACTACCGTTCTAACTCAAATCGAATCAATACTAAATTCTCGGCCACTTTCCCCATTGTCACCTGGTCCTAATGATATGGAACGTCTTAGTCCTGCTCATTTTTTGATTGGTCGCAGAATGACAACAACACCAGATCCAAATGTCATGTATATTCCAGAAAATACAACAAAGCATTGTGCAACATTTTTGGAAAAGGTGGAAAAGGGAATATATTGCGGAACTACAGATAAGGACAAAGTGGAAACAAAATTATGCAAGCCGTCTTAAACTTGGTGCTTTAGTTATTGTTCAAGATGATCACACGCCCCCTTGTAATTGGCTGTTAGGGCGAATCTATGATGTACATCCAGGCTCTGATGGCATCGTTAGAGTAGTATCCATTCAGTGCGTAAATGCAAGAATTAAACGCCCATTAGTTAAAATTTGTGTTACCCATTTAAAATAGCATTAATACTGATAGAATTAGTTAATTATGTTTCTCTTTGTATAATTGAGGCGAGCAGCTATGTTCACTATGTTCACTATATTAGTTTTAATTTGGTAAAATAATGCTTGGCTGTTTTTATTTTATATTATGTCATTAAAAAAAATGTCTATGTTGACAACAGAAAATAAAAATATAACATATTATAAACTATGATTAATAAAGAAAGAGTGTTACAGTCCACAAATATCTTTAATCAGAGAAGTGTTAACCGGGAAAAATAACATTGGTGGAAACTACTTTAGGGGCAGTATCACACCGAAGGTTCCAGCCCCCTCCAGGACTAAAAATAATACTAGAACGAGGGCCCAAGTGAACTCCTTCAAAAACTACACCAAAACCACCTTCAAAGGTACATGTATTTAGTTTTCTCAATTTTCTGGGAAACTGTTGATCTACTCGAGAAAAAGTCAATAATGCAAATTTAAAGGACACAAAAGTCTCTATACCGTCTACACTCGATGAACAAGTAGTCGTGGCTCGTGCCGCACAGTGTTCCTATCACAGTATGCCAGGAGGATAAAACTAACTATATAATTTATTGAAATTACCGAAATAATCACATAGTCGAATAGTCCAGTGGTAAGTGATGAGTAGTTGAATCGACCTTGTTTAATTCTTGGAAGGTGTAGGATTACCGAAAGTTAGGTAAAATCCGCAATTTAAAGTCCAATTTAAAGATCATTTTATTTTATTTAACTATTATACATGTCATTTATATAGCATTTATTTTATTTGTGTACAATGTATAAAACTAGAGGAAGCATTATACTCTTCGCCGATTTACTGAGCTTTCTATATAATTGTTACACATTCTATAAGATACTCTTCGCATTTTTCTTGTAAATAATGTTAGTTTTTGGACATTCTAAATTTTGTGATACCAAATTTGTTGTGGGAAAAAAATATATGAAAAAAAAATTCTCCATGTGAGGCATCGAACACGAGACTTTTGGATTGCAATGCAAATGCTTTAGCCATTGGGCTATCTCATCCTACCAGAAAACTTGAATAAATGTCATTCAGGAATTATATTTCAACGGATTAGATACATTATTATGAAATATATATATTGGTAAAATGTAAAAACAAAAAAAAATTATAGAGAATAACATTTCGAAAGATTTCTATTTAAGTAAAAATGACAGAAATTTTGAAAAAAAAATTTTTTTTATTTAAATGATTAATAACTTTTTTATTTATTGATTGATTTTTTTCAAAAACAATACGGTTCTTCCTCTAGCTAATGCTAACTTACTTTCCAAATTGCAAATTTCTGTAAAGCTCATTTGCGTTTTAATTATTGATGTTGACTTTAAATAATGAGACGATTCAAATTTTTGTCACCTTATCATATACGCTGCTGTATATAGGAAAAATAATTAAAAACCCTATTTAAAAAAACAGTCATAAGGTAAAAACATGTTATTGTACAGATGTGCCTGATTTTTATAGTATAGTGTTTTCAGCGATGGTTCAAGGGAGGTATCAGGAAATGGGAAGTAGATATGTAGGTATTGTGGTTGTTAGATTTATGTGATTGTGGGAAGGCGGGATTTTAGGGAAGACGGTTACGCCAGTCTCTTTGTAAGTCATAAGATGGTAGTCATTCATGCAGAAATGTATGTACACGTGGAATATTATCAGATCTTCTTATATGAGTTAAATCTCGGGTAAAATCGGAATTAGAAGTTTTGTACAATAATAATTACTTCAACGTCCAGTGGAAGTATAGTAACGACAAAAAATTTTTAAAAAATTTTTATTGTCCAAATAGACTTAAAATGTTATGAAACGTCGAGATTCTAAGTTTGAGCGAAAACAAATTTCTGTCTGTCTGTCGGATTGTCTGTCTGTCTAACTTTTTTTGTGCGCACGTTTACTCTGGAACCGTTTAAGATATTGACTTGAAATTTGGTACACATATGTACTTTAACGAGATCTAGAACTAGATTATATTTTCATCTTGTTCCGTCGAAGGGTTGGGGGATAAATTGGGGTAAATTTGGGGTAAATGGGTAAATCAAGCAGGTAAGAGTCCATGAAATTGGTATTTAGTATATAGAAGAGAAGCTAAGGTCTCAAAAAAATTTTTGGCATTAGCCAACCCCATTACCACCCCCACCTCCTTATTAAAGGGGATGAAAAAAATGTGATTTAGTGTATGTACAGGAACCAGAAACTTCAAAATATTTTTTTACTTCATCCACCCCCCACTACCACCACCACCCCACTACCGATGTGGGGTATCGTTTTATGAGTTTTTGGGGCAGAGGATTTCAAATATTATATTATTAAAGTTCCATAAACAATTATTTCCACATACAAAGTTTTTTCGTTGTGAGTGACTTGGATAGAGAATCTGGATGTGGAAGTAGTGATTCCTTGGGCAGCGGTTTTTTTTGAGTTGTCTCGTCAATATGTTGTCGCATCATTTGCACCATCATAAGCTTATGCAAATCTTCTATGGTTATGTACCTGGATGAGTTTTTCAATAGACGTAGTACCTTATTTTGGCTTAGCTGCAACCTAAGGTACTGTGTATCTGAAATAAAATTCCATGACACACAGGCATAAGTCAGCACTGGCCGGAATATAACTTTATAGAGGCAGATTTTATTGTCAATTGAAAGTTTACTACGTCTATTAACCAACGGATAGAGTTGGCTGAGAGTTAAATAGGCTTTATTTATTATTCTAGTAATATGGGGTGAAAATGTGAGCCTAGTGTCGAGTGTTAGTCCAAGTCGTTTAACGGTTTTCTTTTCAGAAATTTCTATATTGTTAATTTTTAATTTTAAAAAAGTTTTGATATTCGTAAGTCTACGATGAAACGTAATAATTTCTGATTTAAAAAAGTTTATTTTAATGTTACATTGTTTTACAAAAATTCGTCAGTCTGTCGGTGTGGTATTTTATTTTTTGTGTGGCAGTTTGGCCATAAAAACTGTGGGAATATATGGTGGTGTCGTCGACATGAGGAAAAAGGTTTGTGGGTGGATGAGTAGGGGTATCGGAAACCCGCTGAAAGTCTATGTGGATCAGAAAACGCAAACACAATCGTACGTTTATTCATTAGTTAGTTTTACTATCTATGGAGAAGTGTGCTTTTCTTGTTTGTAGTAGAGAAATTTATTTTCCAATTGTGGATACGGGGATTAAAAGCATGTACTTCACAAAACATAGTTTAATTAATTATTTATTAGTGTTGTTTTCATTTCATATCTTTTCCCAATTTGACTTTTTCATTATGAGTATATCCTCGTAATGTTTTGCACCTGGTCTTGTTTGGAAGTAAATTTAACATAGTTTTCAGTTTAAAAAACAGCTTGCTGTCTGCTGTTTGGTGAAATTGGGGCAGAAGAACGGAGATTGAAAAACATCGTTGGAACAAGGAGCGTGGAAGAAGCAGCATTAGCTGCCGAAGTTGCTTTGAGAAAATGTAGTCAACGTAATGCATCCAACTTGATTGAAGAGACAACCTCTTCGTCAAAAGAGAGCCAAGAAGTTAAAGAAACTTCTACTATTTCAAGAACAGCGACGATTTCTTACTCAAGAGAAAGCCTTAGCTTTAACCATTGATACAAAATATACGTTTCATGGGTATAGAAAAAAGAGAGCTATGAGCCTGGGTCATTACTTGTACCTTTCATCTTATAGACTTTGAAAAGCTAAAAAATTATGTTGTCCAAAAGAAGAAGTCACAAGTGTTAATGAAGCTTCAGCTTCAGTAACTTTAATGGATACTGGACCTTACCGCAATTCGTCTTATTGAAACTGTTAACGTTTTTGAAATTTAGACGTTTGTGGATGATACGTTTTTAAATTAAATTAGACAATATGTACAGAAACTAGACGAAAGCACTTTTCACAGTCAGCATAAACAAAAATTTCAAAAACAGAGTCTTACTAGTGCAATTTTTAATATCTTTCATTCCTTTAAAATTAGTTAATTATGATGTAAACTAAACTATCATTTGAAAAAATTCCATACTATTGTCGGCCCATTAATTCATTTTCGGAAAGAGTCTCAGGCACTAGCAAAACGTGAGTGTGAAAATCATTTTTAAATCATTAATTTAGAACCCACTTTAGTAAGAGATATTAACATTGAATACAAATTACTGCTGACAATGATTAACCGACACAAGGAGTAATCAGTATTGCTTTTGCCAAACCAAGCGAAATGAATCTAATTTGAAAGAAGTTCGATTCAAAAGAAAATTGTAAATGTGGTTTATCTACACTTCACGTAAAACCTTTTAATGTTTACTGCATATTAATTGCAGAATAAATTTAGAAAGTTTGTGAAGTTAGAGCAGAAAGGAAAGCTGATTTTGAGAAAAGAGACACATTTAAGTAGTACATGTATCAGAGTGGATTTTAACAGGTTCCTCATATATATATTAAAGTTTTATTGCTAAATAAGATGTGGTGTTTTACTTTTATTAAGTAAAAATTCATATTTAATCACAACTCATTTTCACAAAGTCAATATTTCTGTCCACCCGGTATCTATTGTACGACACACTTTGCGAAGCGTTGTATTTATCGGCGTATATCTTCAGAGTATGAAACAGCTCTCAGTTACTCCCAGCCTGGGATAGTTCTAGAGATCTATGAAATCCATTTCAAAAGACAATTGCGGTACAAGTGCAAGGCTCAGGATTGGTTCCAACATAAAAAGATCTGAAAAGCAGACAGAATTCCTCGGTAGAATGGAAAACAAAGTTGAACTTTTCCAATATTTACGTATCGCCTATTTTCCGAACTGAAAATAGCAGCTCATTCTGATTGTTATATGACATTTGATAAGACAGTACATCATGTTGGCCGGGGTCCAGAAATGTACGAAAATTGTGATCACGAGGAGAGGACGTTCTTCATACGATTTATGCACTAAAAACAAGATCAGATGCAACTAAAGTGAAAAGGTACATTTCGATGTTGTGATTCTTGTTTACCATCATTTGTATTTCCAAGAACTCGATCCAGACTATTCAATACATGAATTAAATATTGGAAAATATTTGCCGTGGTTTAGGGATGAAACTTAGCCATGCTTTGCCTTGGGTTACTACTCTTACTGGATGCAATTCACCACCATCGATAAGAAGGAGATAAAAAACGACAATCTCTGCATTGAAAAGAACACAAGCCAGTTACTGTTTTAATGTGTAAGATCTTAAACGCACCATTATCAGTGCCTGAACTAGATTTGCCAATTTTAAAGACTTGGAAGCATTTCTTGCTAAAATTTACAAGGAAGAATCAAAATAATATGGCATGAATCGCCTCTCCCTATATTTGAATGAATGAATCTGAAACTATACTTTCCACGCAGGATGCTCTTTTGTAACACTGTAAAAGAGCTGTATTTCAAGCGAGTATATGGATTTCTACTTGTAAACCATTTATTATTGCGCCAGACATATGCGATTTTGACTGAATAAAATCAAATAAAGGCGTGAAGAACTGGTCTAAAGGAAGCTGCAAAAAGAGTGTTTAAAGACACAAGGTTGCAAGTAAAAACAGTTATTTGTTCCTTGATGTGCAAATGTTCGGAATCTTGATTTTATTAGTTATTCTCATATTTTAATTATTGAAATTTTCTTATTAAACTGATCTCTTCCTTTAATCATTGTTTTTCCTAAATATTCACTGGGTGACAATATGTACATCAATAAATATAGAATTTTGTGTGCTTTAAATTAACACTTTTGACTTTCTCATGAAAAATCTATAGTTTCCGAGGACATAAAAAAAATATATGTATCTTTGAGGCAAGGTTACTAAAATTAGATAGATAGAATTGTAATACTAATCCAATCAGAGGCCAACAAATAAAGCACGCGAATTCATCACTCTGTCGCTTTATTCTCAATTCTGGCATTCTTTACTATGAGACACTACCAAATTTTTCAAGACAAATATTTAAATTTTTAAGAAAGTATGATTTATGGATTTGAATTTTGTATTCTGTATTTTTTGCAGTATACTAAGCACAAATTAATAAATTTTCAGTTAAGGAAAATTGTCTTTTTGGATATTGGAATTGCCGAAACTGTTTTCCTTTGAATATAAAATTAACATTACTATAAATAAATTTTAAAAAAATAATAATAATTAATACATACTTACAGGAAACATAGATAGATAGATAGATAGATAGATAGATAGATAGATAAGATAGATAGATAAATTTATTGGCCAAAGATAATACAAAGTACATATGGCACGTCACAGATTACATACAATAAGTTTATTTAATAGATACTTATCAAGTACAGTTTAGTTTTAAAACCTGAAGTTTAATACATACATAATTCTGTAGAATTAAAAACAACATACAATAATAAAAAATAAAGAACGATAGACAAACATACTATAAGTATATACGATTTTCAACTTACTAATAAAATTGGTAACTACTTAAATGAGCAAACTGAGTACCAGGACTTGACAAAAAATAAAGCTCGGCTATAAAAAATGTTTAGTAATAGGCTATATATACACATATATGTACTCATATACACACACATTCACACATACATACGATTCATTATAAGAAAAAAAGTATAAAAACTTGCTTAGAGTTATAAAAATAAAGTCCGTTGTCAATTACTGCCTATTCACAAACTCATTTATAGAATAGTACGCTCCTTCAAGAAGGAAGGTTTTAACTGCTCTTTTGAAGTGGTTGTAATTTTCTATATTTTTATATTCAGGCGGTAGAGCATTATATAAAGAAACAAACTTATAATGTGGGGATTTTTCATATGCAGAAGTTCTGTGCTTAGGCAGTTGTAGGTAGTGTCCATATCTCGTGTGATGCTCATGTCCTTCATTAACTTTAATGAAAGTGTCAATATTTCTTTTCGTGAAGGTGATACATTTTAAAATAAATATACAGGGCACTGTTAAAATTTTATTATTTTTAAAAGTGTACTTACAAGTTTCTAGCCAGTCTAAATTAAAGATTAATCTAATGATTCTTTTTTGAGCGATAAAAACCCTTTCACTTTCCGTTGCAGAACCCCATGTGGCAATGTTATATGATATGTGGCTATAAGCTAGAGCATAGTAAACATTTAGAATGCCTTGCAAATTTAAATATGGCTTAATCTGATATATAGCAAAGTAAGCTTTGCTTAACTGGTTGCAAACATGGTTTATATGTGACTGGAATGATAGATCAGAGTCAATTAATGTTCCAAGAAGTTTAGTATTTACAGAGAGCGGAATAGCAAGGATGTTAAAATTTACAGGCAGTTCTCTTCTCAAATAAAAGTTTAGACAAACTGTTTTACGCTCATTTAGTATAACCTTATTTCTTTGACAATATATACTATATTCATCACATACATGTTCAGCTAATGTTTGGAGTTCCTCTGAAGTGTCTGCTGAAACAGTGATTGAGACATCATCTGCAAACATTGTAACTTTTCCAACACTGATATGTTCAGGTAGGTCATTAATAAACAGCATAAATAGTAATGGTCCCAACACTGACCCCTGAGGAACTCCTAGAAGAACATCAGTTTGATTGGATGTTTGCTGACCTATTTTTACAATCAAATTTCTATTAGTCAAGTAAGAACTAATCCAATTTAACATCATACCTCTTATACCAAGGTTGTACATTTTTTTTAATAGAAAATCTGGATTGACACTATCGAAAGCTTTCGTAAGATCGAACAACAAAGATATAACATATTTACCTTGATCAAGTTCCGAGTACACATAATTTAATAGATGGTATGAGGCTGTTTCCACGGATTTGTTAGATCTGAAACCGTGTTGAGATTCTGTTAATAAATTGTGGTCTTCTATGAAAGAAATTATTAAGTTATACACTATTCTTTCTAAAATTTTAGAGAATTCTGTCAGTAATGAAATTTGTCTATAGTTGTCAGGTATTTGAACATCACCCTTTTTATGAAGAGGAATAACTAAAGCCGTTTTCATCATCTCAGGAAAAATACCTGATTGAATAGAGCCGTTTATCAGGCTGGTTAGTGCAGAAGATATATAAGGGAAAATTATTTTTATAATTTTTGAATTTATTCCGTCATTGCCCGTGGTATTTTTATTTTTTAGGTTAGCGACTAACTTATACACATCATTTTCGAAAATGGGGTTAATTGACAGTGTTATTTACATAATCTGAAATTGTGCATGGTAATGAAAGGTTCTGGCCAAAATGCCTTGATAATGCTGTGCTGCAACTTGTAGTAAAAAATATTGCCATCTGAAGATGCATATTATATGATATTAATAATATATCATATATAATTATTATATCTATTGATTGACGTAATTCTTTTAGCATCGAGCGAAGACTTAACATTATTAGTGTGTGCTTCCGGCGTTTGTCGCTCGAGGATCGTCTCAGTCTTGATTTTATTGCTTTATATTTGTAGTTCTTAGTGAATTTAGCAATATACAGGGTGGAGCAATAGTGCGTTAGACTTCGATATCTCGAGTTCTACGATAGCTAGAAATTTAAAAAAAATACAAGTAAAGTAGATAAAAAAGTCTATAACCGGAAATTCTTTTCCAATATATAGGGCGAGCCAAGACGAAATTACAGGTCAAGTGCCTTTTTATTAAATGGAATGCTTGGATGTAATGAATTTTTTTTTTGAGATAATGCCATCTGAAGATGCAAATTTTCTTTTTGAAATAATGCCATCTGAAGATGCATATTGAAAAAATCACCAAAGTCACAATTATGAGTTTTAAGAAACACTTATATGAATACTGGTTACGAGACATCTAATTAATGTTCTTGAATCATTTTTACTTCCTAAAAATGTACAGGGTGGCAAAAAATTATTTTTAAATTAAGAAATTTTTAAATTGAACTATCTCATTTCTCTCAAATTCAAGAATAAACTTTAAAAATAGAGGTTTCTTCAAATAATTCATTAGAAAGAATTATAATAAGTGCTCCACATGGTACCCATTTTGATTGAGAGACGTTTTTATGCAATTTTGAAATGAGACCATTTAGTGTGACCATTTCTTCCAATTTTGCTGTATACTAAGCACAAATTAATAAATTTTCAGTTAAGGAAAATTGTCTTTTTGGATATTGGAATTGCCGAAACTGTTTTCCTTTGAATATAAAATTAACATTACTATAAATAAATTTAAAAAAAATAATAATAATTAATACATACTTACAGGAAACATATTATATGATAATAATAATATATCATATATAATTATTATATCTATTGATTGACGTAATTCTTTTAGCATCGAGCGAAGACTTAACATTATTAGTGTGTGCTTCCGGCGTTTGTCGCTCGAGGATCGTCTCAGTCTTGATTTTATTGCTTTATATTTGTAGTTCTTAGTGAATTTAGCAATATACAGGGTGGAGCAATAGTGCGTTAGACTTCGATATCTCGAGTTCTACGATAGCTAGAAATTTAAAAAAAATACAAGTGAAGTAGATAAAAAAGTCTATAACCGGAAATTCTTTTCCAGTATATAGGGCGAGCCAAGACGAAATTACAGGTCAAGTGCCTTTTTATTAAATGGAATGCTTGGATGTAATGAATTTTTTTTCTTTGAAATAATGCCATCTGAAGATGCAAATTTTTTTTTTGAAATAATGCCATCTGAAGATGCATATTGAAAAAATCACCAAAGTCACAATTATGAGTTTTAAGAAACACTTATATGAATACTGGTTACGAGACATCTAATTAATGTTCTTGAATCATTTTTACTTCCTAAAAATGTACAGGGTGGCAAAAAATTATTTTTAAATTAAGAAATTTTTAAATTGAACTATCTCATTTCTCTCAAATTCAAGAATAAACTTTAAAAATAGAGGTTTCTTCAAATAATTCATTAGAAAGAATTATAATAAGTGCTCCACATGGTACCCATTTTGATTGAGAGACGTTTTTATGCAATTTTGAAATGAGACCATTTAGTGTGACCATTTCTTCCAATCCATTGAAGTGGATAAATGGTATTTCACTTGTCCCTTACTGTAATATTTTTTTTATAATTTTTTTTGCTGTTTTCGACAAGCAATAAAACCTCAGTGTGGTATAAATTGTCTTATGCAAATGAACATTTATCGTACTTATCGATCGTCAGTTATCATTTGTATTAAATTTAAAATATTTCAAATTTTACAAAATGAATGTTAATAAAGCGGAACCTGTAGACATGACTTTTGTTTTGGGCGAGTCGTACAGAAATTGTTTGCTTGTCACTAAGCAAAGGTATCCTGAAAGAAGGATTCCTGATGTTAGCAGCTTCCAAAACCTTCTAGATAGATTTGTGGATACTGGAAATGTCGAATATAAAAAAGTGAAAGAATAAAACGTGTTGTGAATTAAGAAAATGAATTTTCTGTGGTGCTGGCAACGGTTGAGAATGTCCATATTAGTCAGAGAGAAGTGAACTAGTTAGTAGGAATAAGTAGACGGTGTGTTGGTCGAATCTTAAAAACAAATATGTTTCATGCATATCATATTCAAACGCACCAGGAATTATCTTATGACGATATTCAAAGGCGCCTACAGTTTTGTAATTGGGCCAGAGATAAAACGCAAAATGTCGCCTTATTTCGTAATGTTTTATTCACTGGTGAGGCAACTTTCCATAAAAATGGATTTGTTAATAGACACAATTTCCATTATTATGCTTCACAAAATCCTCACTTTTTGAGGCAAGTTGATAACCAGCGCAGATGGCCTATAAACGTGTGGGGAGGAATTATTGGAGAACATCTAATAGGGCCACATTCTTTTGACGGTACATTGACTGGAGATATTTATCTTCATTTTCTGAAAAACTATCTGCCACAATTATTGGTGAATCTTCCTGAAAGGATTATAGGATGTGGTTTCAGCAAGACGGTGCTCCACCACATTATTTAAATGCAGTTAGAGACCACTTAAATAATACCTACCCACTTCAATAGATTGGAAGAAATGGACCCACTAAATGGCCTGCTAGATCCCCAGATCTTGGAAAAATGGATTTCTTTTTATGGGGATACGTGAAGGAAATTGTTTATAAAGACACACCAATAACAGTACAAAATATGAAGGAAAGGATAATAACTGCTTTTAGATATATCACACCGGCAATTTTAGGAACAGTAGAAACCTCATTTCAAGAGCGCATGGGGATGTATGTTGATCAAAATGGGCAACATGTCCATTTATTATAATATTTTCATGGAATTATTTCATAGAATTATTTCATAGAATTATTTCACAGAATTGTTCTCGAATTTAGTACTTATTGCTCAATAAAACGAAAATGGTTGAAATTAGCCATAGGGAAGTATTTATAAAAAATGTTCGTTTTTCATATCTTCATCACATCGTCATTTGGAAAAATTGTCATCACTTGGAAACAGACACAGTGGTCACCTGGAAACAAACTACAAAGAAAATGTTCTAATAATCGTATATTTAATAAGGTTAACAAACAGTGATAAGAGTTTACCACCTAAGTGTAGTATATATTTACACGGGGGAGGTCCCTCTTGATGTTAAGAAGTGTTACTTAAATAACTGAATTTACAATGAAATTTAAATAGAACTCGGGGTCAAATGACCTCAAAACTATATGCCGCAGGATAACGGGGAAAAAGGCCTTCTTTTCCGCTGTACAAAAGGGCGGCGAAATTATACTACAGGGATATTCACTAAATAACTACACGTGACTTCTAATCACTGTTATCAGATCACTACTTAGAGCAACAATAATATAGTAGTGCAAGCAAAATACTCATTACCACTTAACATTCTACGCAAATGCAACTTATTCTTATCGCAAAAAGAATATTAACCTGTCTAATGATCTCGAGATTAAATACTAATTTATATTAATGCATATACGAAATCTTGACATAAGTGAATACAAACCGGCATAGAGTGAATTAAAAAATCTTGTTAAAACTGTCTACGCGAATGCAACCTATTCTAATCGCAAATAGAATATTACCTCAACGATTCCGAGATTAATTATTAATTTACTTTAATCCATATACACAACCTTGACATAAGTGAATACAAACCGACATAGAATGAATTAAAAAAATCTTATTAAAACCGACTCATCTGTGCCGTCTAAACATTAATATGTACAATGATAAATCTTACAAAAAAATCACAATAGAGCACGATTAAACACACTGGAACACACACTCAGGGTTGAACGCTCCACTTCAAATTCCAGCGAGGAGACGAAAACAAACAGGTGTCAAAGAAAAGCTACTTACAATTACTGGGAGCTTTTTCGGACGTACTTAACACTCAATGGGTCCCGATTTATTTATCTGTGCCACCGAAGTGAGTCCCACGATCACAGGATCGTAGACGAGGGGTGGCTATGCCCCCAACTCCGTCACTACGCGTTGTTTCCCCAGCTTACTTCTCCCCGTTGAAGTCTGCAGGTTTCATAGGACAAGCCAAACACCATACTAACACAGTTGTGGGGGTGCCTCAGAAGAGTCTCCAGAGCACCAAAAAGGGAATCACAGGGGTGAAATGTAATCAGGAGAGGTTCACGGCGCCAGCCAAAGCTTCCAGGGCCCCAATGAGGCCGTGCTGGTCATCAATCCACAAAGCGTTGTAAGGCAGAAGAACGACTTTTCTCAAGGGTAAAAGAGAAAAGCAAAACAAAACTCAAAAGAGGTAAAAGTAGGGATAAGAAAAGAAACGCAAATCACTGGGAGGATGAGAAAATGAAAAGAAAAGAAAAGAAAAGAACCCTAAAACAAAACAAAACCAAACTTAGTCCCTCGCTAGGGTAGAAAACCTTTAGCTTTACTCGCGTTTGCAGCCGGTTCTCTTCCACAGAAATTCCAGAAAATAAAATGGCGGCACATACCGGCTTGAAATCCACAAAAAATGTGTTACGTTAGAGGTTTACACACCAATAGAGCGGCTTCCAAAATCCAAATAATCATTATGTTTCATCTATGTTTCTTGCATCCACGCTAACGCGATTTTTATTCACAAAAACACACAAAGTTCTCTAGCACGTCTTCGCCAAATCACCAATTCCTGACCTTCCACTCTTTCCCGCTGGCGCTGCGTTCGATGAACTGAAGTCAGTTAGATCTTAGTTATCTAGCCAATTTCACATATACGCGAGCAGCACTCTCGGTTACCTACCTACGAGGTCCTAATCGCTACTGAAATACGCTGGAATGATTTGAAAGCATTCACTTGTTACGGCGATTGTTAAAGTAGCCGTAATAATAAGCGGTATTTACATCTCAAATACATACGTACATTTAAACACTTTAAACGATATCGTGATGCACAAGATGGCCGTTCCATTGGATCCCCTTAACAGGATATCTAATAATTTTAGTAACCTTGCCTCTCCCCCCGTCCCTAACCCCCTACTGAAAGGACTTTCTTCATATTTAATCACCATGTGAAATAACACATTAAGGCCTGAAAAATCATATTTGACAACAGGAGTAGGGTTTTGAGATATTTTCCCTACATGTTCGCCTCTTATATGACACTAATATATTATAGCGCAAGATACGGCTTTAGTTTGAGTGAGAACCACATCGAAATAAAACATGATATAACGGAAGATCATTAATGAAAAATTTACAAATACAATGTCTGATTTCGCTAACCATAACATCTGGCTGCTGGCGCTGCGATGTTTCGTGTGATCTTCCGCATTTGAAACCTAGCAAGCAATGAATTAATGTTCACTGAAGAAATGAAATAATGAGTTGTAAATATTTAAACGAAATAGTCATAATAAATAAATAATTTGGCAAAAAAATTTGGCACGTATTTCAATACGTACAGTGAAGCAACGTTCATCGCAGTTAATATTCGGTTGGATGACCCATCTGGGGAAACACGGCGATCCCATTCCACATTCTGGCGTCTTGCATATGAGCGTATACGCGGAAGATATGTAATTTCAAGATGAGAATTACGTAGTGGATATACTAACCTTCGGAGGTTATGTAAAACAGTCTATTAAATGTTAGGCAAGTAAAATATCTCTACTCATAGACAGAGAAGAGCAAAATTTCCAGGTTGGGGGATAGCTCGTCTCCTGCCATCATCGGTGATGGGTCTTGGTAGCGGAAATATGCCGACATTAAATAAATAAATAAATAAATGAAAATTATGGCCAAATTTTAACTTGAATTGTAACTCACACCATAGCGTTCGTGCCTAATATTACCGTCACCACTCTTTTATTTTAAAACAAAACACAATGAATCGTTCGAACCGGTGTTATAAATTTTTCTCCTATAAAGAGAAACCGTTACGTGGTTAGTTACGAAGCCTGTTAAGGCCTGAAAAATCACCAGTCCTTACACTTTATAAATAAAAATGGGATAGGGGAGAGCACCATTTCCTTGATAGCTACATCAAGATGAAACAAAACCACTTAAATTCAATTAGAGCTAAGGCGGTTCATTAGGCAAACAATAAAAACACGCTATACATATTTTCTTGCCAGCGTAACGACTTGGTATAATCAATGAATAATTAATTATAAAATACAGAATAAATTAATATCTTATATTTTACCCAGTCTCAAAATATTGCACCATTCACAGTACAGTATAGTTACAAATTGTTAGATTTTGAAATACGATATGATAACATTATAGTCAAACTTTTAACTAGATGTATTTTATTGTACCCTTCACCAGATTATAGAAGATTTATATTATATAATATATATTAAAAATGTATCCTAGAAAGTATACTTTGGAGGCACACCTTTGAACTTACTACCAGCACTCACATTTTCGAGAAATTCGCCGCCCTGTTTCAGCGCAATGACCTCACTTTTTCCTAAAGTAATTCATAAAAACAAAAGTGCCTACTTTATACAACCTCCGTCAAATATTGATGGAGTCAGTTATTTATTTCACTAAAACTAAAATAGGTTTCTTCCTTAGCAATTGTGTTAATTACATGTCAAACAAGCTAAAAACGTACTCTTCGCCTGTTCGCTAAACTTTTTATATAATTGTTGCACATTCTATAGGATACTCTTCGCAGTTTTTGGCAAATAATGTTAGTTTTAGACATTTTTAATTTTCTAGTACGAACTTAGTTGATAAAAGACTCAGTGTAAGATAAAGTAAAAATTAAAAAAAAACATGCAAAACCCCATTTGGGTTTCGAACCCGGGACCCTTGGATTCCGAGTCAAAAGCGTAAGAACTACACCACCACCTTACACTTAAAAAATGTAAATTTCTACATTATAAGACACGAGCTAAAATCATATTTTCACGGTTGTATATTACATTATGAAATGTATATTTGTAAAATATATAAATATTTTGATATTAAAATGAAATATCATTCCACCAGATTTCTATTCAATGACAAAAACATAAAAATCAAAAAAAATTTTTTTGCAAATTTAAATCATTAATAATATTTTTATTTACCGATCGATTTTGTTCAAAAACAATAGGGTTCTTCCCCTAGATAACACTAACTTACTGACCAAATTTCAATACAATCGGATTTTTCTTTCTTGAGTTATCGTGCTTACAAGAAACGTGCCGGACGGACGGACAGACGGACATTTTGAAAGTTGATCAGAATTCGTTCACTAACACAATGATATGAAAATTTTTTGTCTGCGAGCGATATTTATGGTTTTAGAAATGTGCCGATCAAATACAATATACTATTCGTTTTCGATTTGCGAAGAGTATAATAATATTGTTTTTCGTAACATTTTTTTATAATTTTTTTGGGGTGTTCAGCCTCTATATTTTTTAATCAAAATATACCGGATTTTTTCCATGGCAATAAGCCTTTTTTACCTACCAAATATTATTTTTCTCAGTCAAATATTTTTTCAGATATAGAACCAAGAGACCGACCGACAGACGGACTGAATAACCGAATTGAATTACCAAAATTTTCATACTATAAATCTGAAATGTGAAATTCTTAAGAAATCTGGAATAGCGATTGTTTCACGGTTACAATACTTCTCTTCGGTGAGCGAGGAATATAAAAAATTTGTAAAATTATTTGCAAAAATCTCCCCTCTTTGTTTGACTCCCTCTATTCATTAATTATCTCATTCATTTCAGTGATCTCTTTGTATATATTTTTTTACCAAAGCCGTATGAGATTTTCATCCTTGTTAACCACATTCTAGATATTATTTTTAGGTCGTGTTATTTTATAAAGTATTCAACCTGTATATTTTTAATAAAATATTATTTTGAGCATTTAGCAGACAACTTTGAAAGAAAACATTCGTTCCTTTCATATACCATTGATCCAAATCTGACCAAGCTAGAACGTCAACAAGAAGTTCCTTACGAACCGACTTGTCAACTTCTTTCATACACTTATATTACTATGTCTAACATTCAATATAAAAAGACAAGTAAATAACCATTCTTTCTATATACTGATGGTCTAAGTCTGACCATGCTGACCATGCCAATATATTTTAAGAAGCAAGGGAACTTCTTGTTGATGTTCTAGCTTGGTCAGATTCGGATCAATGGTATAGATAGATAGATATTTTATTTGACCAAGTTACAAAATACGTTTTTAGTAAGTCAAAAATAGAAAATACATAATATAAAAAATGTATACATTACACATCACTACATATACAAATACTTCACACAATATCAAAGAATCCAAAAAAAAAAGAAAGAAGTGGCAAGCTCCCTCGTGATGGCCAGAGCATACCAAATAAGCAGAGGTTAAACTAAAAGATATCAACAAAGTGTGTTTACAAATTCATCAGTTGAATAAAAACAATATTTTAAAATGTGTTTTTTTATTAGGTTCTTGAAACTAACTAAAATTAAGAGATTTTACGTCATTAGGAATGGGATTGTATAATTGAAAGTTTAGAGAGTTTTTCTGGGATTTTGTTAATCTAAGACCAGGACGCCTAAGTTGATTGGCAGACCTAGTGCTATACGAATGAGTTAGTACAAAAAAAAATTACGTTCTTGTAAATTTCAAGTAAAGTAACATAAATGTAAAGAGAAGGTACCGGCATTATACCAAGACTCTTAAATATTGGTAAACAGTAGTCCCTTTAACCTGCATTAACAACTAACCTGACTGCTTTCTTCTGCAGACGAAAGATTACAGTTGCCCGAGATGATCCACCCCATAGGAGGATAGCATAATTAATATGAGCATGATATAATGAAAAACCGCTGCCCAAGGAATCACTACTTCCACATCCAGATTTTTTATCCAAGTCACTCACAACGAAAAAATTTTGTATGTGGAAATAATTGTTTATGGAACTTTAATAATATAATATTTGAAATCCTCTACCTTAAAATCCCATAAAACGTACCCCACATCGGTAGCGGGGTGTGGGTGTTCATAAGGGCTGGTAGTGGGGGTGGATGAAGTAAAAAAAACATTTTTAGGTTTCTGGTTCTTGTACATACACTAAATCACAATTTTTTTTCATCCCCTTTAATAATGGGGTGGGGGTGGTAATGGGGGTGGCTAACGCCAAATTTTTTTTCTAGACCTTAGCTTCTCTTGTATATATCAGTATATCAATTTTATGGACTCTTACCTGTTTGATTTATCTATTTTCCCCAAATTTACCCCAATTTACCCCCCAACCCTTCGGCGGAACAAGATGAAAATATAATCTAGTTCTAGATCTCGTTAAAGTACATATGTGTACCAAATTTCAAGTCAATATCTCAAACCGTTCTAGAGTAAACGTGCGCATAAAAAAAGTACAGATTACCGATGGACCGACAGGCCGATAGACCGACAGACAGACAGAAATTTTTTTCGCTCAAACTTAAAATCTCGACGTTTCGTGACATTCTAAGCCTATTTGAACAATAAAAATTTTAAAAAAATTTTTAGTCGTTACTATACTTCCACTGGATGTGGAAGTAAAATAGCATATTTTTAAGGTTTTAGAACAGACTTGATTTTTTAACCTACGTAACATGAATATTGAACTTGATAATTTGTGTGACAGTTGCTCCACATGATTGGACCAGTTTGAGTGTCATCTAAAATACCGCCAAGCATTTTAACATTGTTACCCTTGAATTATTTGTTGAGAAAACGATTTGTTGGGTTTTTTCTTCGTTTAATTTAAAATTATTCGAGGAGAACTAAGCACCGGCTTGTTTGATAGAACTAAAGCTATTCTCACTTAGGTCAGGAATATTCAAATTAAAATCATGGATGTATCGTCAGCATAAGCGATACATTTTGTGGTGACAAGGTGAAAAAAATCATTGACGTATAATATAAAGAGTAGAGGCCCCAAAACAGAGCCTTGAGGAACCCCATGTTTAACCGGAAGAAGTTCTGAGTTTAAATTATCTACTACTGAAGTCTGTTGTTTAGATAGGAATAGAAAAGATTCAATGGCAAGCCTCGAATACCATAAAAACTCATCGTTTCCAGAAGTATTTCATGTGAGACACAGACAAAGGCCTTACTAATAGCTACATGTTCGCCCTCTTCAAAACCATTAACTATGTCGCACACTAATTTATATACTGCCATAGTGGTGGAGAATTTATTTCCAAAACCAAATTGATGACAATTTAAAACATTATTCGGTCTAAGAAAGTAAGTCGTTTTTGAGAATAATTTTAATGATTTTTCCAAATACGGGGATGATGGAGATAGGACGGTAGTTGCCTTTCTTAAAGAGAGGTAAAACTTTGGTAACTTTTAATACATCAGTAGTGCCCCTCGAGAATACAGGCATTAATAAGAAGAGTAAGTGGGTGTATAATTATGTCAATAGTTTCTTTAAGGATTAAGCTATTTATACCATACATATTAGTGCAACTGGAATTTTTTAAGCTATAAACTGCTTCCCTAACCTCAATAGAGGTTACCGGATCAAGAAAAAAGGAGTTTTTAATTGTTTTATGGTGAACAAAATATATTTATCTTCATGATCGGTACGGGATTTTGTTTTTTAGGTCGCAGTCTATGAATGTAATAGTAATTTTGGTCTAAATTCCTCCAATTATGAAATATTTCTCAATGGTTTTTCTGGACTTATTTATACTAAAACATATCTATACTGATAAAAAAATGTATATAATTTTAAACTATAATCATTTATCTTTTCGTGCACTGGAAAAATTCAGAAAAAGGTTTGTAAAAAATATGTTATATTGAAAGTAAATTTACAAGTATGATGTTTGAATATCATAGATCACGAACTGAGCTGTAACTAATGATATTTCAATAATAATATAAATAATAAATATTAATTTTTAATAAAAATACATTTAAATTTTCACTAAATATCACTAATTCTTAGTGACCAGCAAATCCGTAAATGCTTACGCTCAACTAAGGGTGTTTTCAACCCTTGGTAGGGTGAAATTCTGTTTCTAAAGTTTTTGTAAGCCGACTCATCTAAAATCATAAAATAATACTGAAAACCCGTTCTGCAACTTATTTTTCAAGTTAATTGTTATTTAAGGGGAGTTACACCTTAAGGAGGTGAATAATTTTTCTTTCAGTGAAAATGCGTCAAAATTTCATCCGTTAATTGGTTTAAGGGCAAAAAGTTAAAAAAATATATCATGTAATTTTCATTTTTTTTTTATTTAGGAATAGTTTTTATCGCTTGTAATTAACCTCTATATTAAAATTTTGCTAAATTATAATGAAACCTAATGAATTATCAAATTACTAGTCAAAAAATATGTTTATGTGATAATTTAAGACTCGCAGTAAGAATATTGCGAAAACAGGTGTTTAAAAGGGGTGTTTTTTTTTAATTCAAGAGTGCTGCGCACATTTCCAGGCTATTCGACCACGAAATTCGTAATCAGCGACCCAAAAAACATTCATATAAGTCATAAAAATCCATTGAAAAAAAGCTTAGAGTACACAAATCATAAAAATTTTAAAATTTTTATAATTTTCGCGGGGTTTTGGCAGCTGGCAGTTGGCATATAATACCTTAATTGTAAAGCCCGCAGTTATCTGATAAAAATCCAGCTTTCACAAACATTTTGCACCTAGTTTCATCCAACTTGATCAAAAATTGAGCGTGGAGTGGGATTTTGAAAATGAAAACTCATTAATTAATTGTACGACATACCAAAATTTCCGAAATCACTAATTTGTAATTATATCAACTTTTTCAAATGGCAACATCTTTTAGACACCCGGTAGTTGAATACTAATTTTCACGACAAATCCATTGATACCTTCAAATCGATATTACCCCAAAATACACAAGTTCTTTGACGAATAATAATTAAAATATCAAGAAAATACGCTTATCAAGTAAGTATGCCGTGGAAACTGAGTAAAACTAGATTTAAAACATTCATTTTGTCAACAAAACAACGCTGCAAATAAAAGAAGTGTGCTATCCGAAATGTTATTTTAACGATAAAAAATTAATTAAACGGTAGCAAATGTTCAAAAGGCATCCCCCCTTCTTCTTGCCATTTTCTGACTCGGTCAATGGTGTTTCGCATAAAATTTCGCAACATAGCAGGATTTATACTCGCAAAAACTTCGCGGATACGATTTCGTAAAATTTGAAGTGTTTGAGGTAAAAACTCGTTCTTTCACATAACTCCACAGAAAAAATCTAAAATGCTTAGATCTGGTGAGCGGGCAGGCCAACGTACAGGTCCATATATTGCAATTACTCACCCATTATACCGATTCACTAAATGGGCCATAACTCGAGCGGCATTATAAGGATGAGCCCCAACTTGTTGGAAACATATTTATTCAGAAACTGCAAGTGGTAAGTCGATCAACATTTCTTCAATAATATTTCTCCCTTGTCAAAAGTCCTTAAAAGAAAATAGGTCCAATAATTCTTGTTCCAATAACCCCAGCCCACACATTTACTACAAATATTTCCTGAAAATTACCTTGCCTCATTAAATATCTATTGTTTTGTTTATTAACATTCCATTGTTGGTCAATCTCCACTCATCAGAAAACAATATCAAAGAAACAAAATTCGGCTTAGTGGTATTGTTCTGAAGTAACCAGTCACAACAATTTAATCTTTGGTTGGCATCATCTTCCTACAAATGCTGGTGCACTTGTAACGTTAACTTTGGACTTTTGTGCGCACACACTGTACTTAAAACTAATTGATATGTTGTAAAATAATTTCAAGTATATTTGTAGTCAACTGATAATGTATTCTACGCGGGTTGCATTCCCCTCTAGTCGGGGTCTCACCTACGTCACCTGCGCAAATTTACTATTTGTAATTAAAAAGGTTTTTCGTAAAGGAGAATTAACGAAAGTGGATTCGATAGACTTCGAAAGAAAAAAAACAGACACAGAAATTCCCATCGCCATTCTGAGCGGTTGTCGTGGCACTAGTTTATCAATAAAAACAATAAAAAGGCTATTCTTTATATAGAAGGTATGTTGCATTCAATTAAATAAACCTAGATTTAATTAATTATGAAGTATTTGGAAATGTTAATTTCATATAGTAGGCGAAGCTAAGTGAGACTCCATTTCAGATCCGCCGGCCTTTTTAATTTGTGGTTTTACCACAGCATTAATGCAATATTCTTCATTCCGGTGTCTTGTCGAATAGCACACCTACCTCTAGGTTTATCGAGGGTACGATCATCACGACTTTGGCCATATAAACACCTACCACCAAACATAATGCCGGTAGAGCTGACTTTCAGGGCTTTGGTTACTACCTTGCAACGCATCAAGGAATAGGAAACCCTCATAATGATTTTACTCAGAATATTCCATATTTCTATAAGTGAAAACCACAAGGGAAGTTCAATTTTCTACACGCGATAGATTGCAGTTTATACCACCAAAAATCTACGGGGAGGATTTTGATAAAAGTTTTAATTATCCTTTCGTTTAAAAGAAAAAGAAATAATCACAGTTATATTATTTATTAAAGTTTTTTTGAGTGTGAACAGCTCGTAGTACTACTTGTGGGGTTTAAGAATAAAATGAGATATCAATTTTAATCTAAAATATTCCTATGCTTTTACTGTGAAACTTTATCCTTATACTTATTATACATTTAAGGGAAAATTATCGTTTCATAATTTTTCCCTCCTAGTCCCCCATCTCGACTAGGTGGCGCCCAACCCTTAGGCAAAAATATTTAGGAAACTCCTTACCCCGACCTAGTGCTCCCAGTTAAAGAGCTGCCGTCAAGAAGCGGGCCCAAGGAGGTGTTATACACTTAAACAAGCGGTTTTTTGAGAATTTTGTAACGGTGTTTTCTCGGTTGGACAATCAGAGTCACCGGCACGGCACGGCTGCTCCTTTAGTCGTGGCTGGGCGTGGGTAAGTAAGATTTTGGTGATATATTTTCGTGGTTATTTACCTAAAGATGTCTCCTGAGCTCTGCCAGGCCGCCAGTCGAAGAATCGACGAGGAAAGGGGATGATAAGACACACGAAACAGTCAGTCTTTAAAGACCAATAAAAGTACTTCGTAGCAAAAATAATTTAATCACAAAAATGTGAAGCAATGACAAAAAAATGTATCAGCAGAGCGGTTTATATATTAAAATTTGAACGGGCTGTACCCCTTACTCTTTCCAAATTTACCGAAGCAAAGGCTTTTTTCACGCTTAATTCTCTGGTCACGAAACGGTATTGACGGACACACAATAAAATTCTTTGTGGAATAGGCTATATTTCGTCGATTCCATTTAACGGTTAACTTCTTAATTAACTAATTAAACTCGCTCGTCTCTTTCTTGACGTATTTTTACGAACCTCACTTTTTATTCACGATGCTCCCTTTATCGTGTCGTTGTATTTTGCAATTTTGTTGAAATGTCAAAAAATGACATTTTTCATTCGTTAGTGCCAAGCCGAATTTTCGATTTGCCCTATGCAATTTACGACGCGGATCAACTAGAACTCTTCCTCTTTCCATTGCGACATCGTACGGTCGTCCCGCTGGTGTATTTCGAAAAATATAAACATTTTAAGATTGCACTTTTTTCGGCTCCAAAACGCTACTTTCTTTTCGCCGTTTTTCGTTTATATCTCTGAAGCGGCTGCAGCTAACTCAAAAATAAATTTTCACCAGGGTCCATTTTGGCGATTGAGGAATCGCCCAGTTTCATCAGAATTGTCCTAAATACTTTCGTTTCGGAGAAATCGACCCAAATGTGTGGCGATGCACGACTCAAAATGGTACACTCCTAAACGGTGGCTCCTAGGTCAAAAAACTTTGCCCTAACGAATTTGCACAAAATTAAATTAATGTATTTTTTTTTAATTGTCATACTCCAAAAATTAAAGAGCTAGGAGCGGTCAAAGTGGAGACTTTTTAAAATGATTCCGGCCGTGCCTACGTCATATCGATTTTCTGAAACGTCCAATCAGATTCATCCACTGCTGTCAATCTGCGAGGCGATAAAAAGTCATATATAGGGCGATTTGTCTAAATTGACATTTGTTTCGTGTTTTTGCGCGATGCAGATTGAAACCAAGAACAATTATATCTTGAAAACTCTAGAAAAGATGACTTGTCTAATGATTCCGTTGACACCCGGTATACTTCTAATTGAATTGCCAAAGAAATATCCATTGTGTATACACGAGCATATGAATAAATAACTTGACTTCTTTTATCGGAGCCCTGAGATTCCGAAACAAACATCTTTTCTCCAAGCACATCCAATTTAAAGATGCATAACACAGATTTCGCGCAATCTTGTTTGTAGCTGCACCAACACCCAATAAACAGACACTTCAATTGATGAGATTTATTTGAGTGTTCCTCGAAGGAAAATATTTTACAGCGAAAACTAAACAAATCATCGACACTTCCATGCGTAAATTTGAAATCTGCTTTATAGCGAACGAATTTTTTGCTCATAAAATAAATTGTGGACGAGTTGAAAACTTTTCTGTAGGATTTAAATGCTTGCCTGTCTCGTAGAACCAAAATGTTTTTTATTGCCAATGTCAATAATCATATAATTCTTAATAGTTATGGACCATACAAATTTGAATATGGCATTAACGAAAAGAGTTTGATTGTTAGAACGCGTATTGTTCCGTATTTTATCTTCGTCGGTGAAAATGTTATTTTCAGCTATAACAAACAAACAAAATGAACTGTAAAGTTTGTAATCGAATTATATAATTAATACAAGTAATACATTGTGTTTCTGTCATTTCCTGTAAACAGTGCGGCGATGGATTAATTACACAGGACTACAAAAAGAAAGTTATTTGAACTGGACCTCTGAATATACTTTTCTTTAGTACTTTTTCCCGCTGATTACGAATCTGAAGTTAGAATTGGGGGTTAATGTGCACATTACAGAGAAAACCCCAAAAAACTGTCAAAAAATGCATCGATGAGTCACGAAGATACCTTCCTTCAATTTAGCATGAAATATATATTTGAGTCATTTGATGAATCACAAATCTGATGCTAAATTGAAGGAAGGTCATCTTCGTTGGGCCTGAGATTCGAACTTTATTTAGGGACCAAGAATTCGTAGATTCTATGAATTAAGTAGAAAAGGCGGCATGGTTAAGTTTTAAAGGCGTGTCCACAAAATTTCTCGGTAATACCAAAGATCCAGACTACAGAAACACTGTATCAAAAATGATAAAGAATTACGAAAAGTTAGGTTGTATGATGAGTTTGAAATTGCACTTTCTCGATTCACACCTGGATGAGTTTCCAGAAAATAACGATGACTTCAGCGAAGAGCAAGGAGAAAGACTCCACCAAGATTTAAAAGACTTTCAACGTCGATTTCAGGGTAAATGGGATGTCAACATGTTAGCAGTTTACTGCTGGATGCTACAAAGAGAAGTGAAACCAAAAAAAACGAAACGACGAAGAGACCCCTTATACAGATCGTTTGAAGATAAGCGCGTTCGAAAACGATAATCCATATAAAATTGAAATACTATATATCACGCACAGTGATTAGGTATCCTGAAAAAACAGATTTTTGACAGTTTTTTTGATTTTTCTCAGGGTTTTCATCGCTGACCCCAAAATTTGACTCCAGATTCGTGATCAGCGGAAAAAAATACTCGATAGAGGTATATGCAGACCATTGGAACACGCTATGCGTTCATGAAAAAACGCGACATCCATGAAAAAACCCGATTTTTGACAGTTTTTTTGATTTTCCTGTGTTTTCATCACTGACCCCAAAATTTGACTCCAGATTCGTGATCAGCGGAAAAAAATACTCGATAAAGGTATATGCAGACCATTGGAACACGCTATGCGTTCATGAAAAAACGTGACATCCATGAAAAAAACCGATTTTTGACAGTTTTTTTTTATTTTCCTCAGTGTTTTCATCACTGACTCCAAAATTTGACACCAGATTCGTGATCAGCGGAAAAAATTACTCGATAAAGGTATATGCAGACTATTGGAACACGCTATGCGTTCATGAAAATACGCGACATCCATGAAAAAACCCGATTTTTGACAGTTTTTTTGATTTTTCTCAGTATTTTCATCACTGACCTTCAAATTTGACCCAACGTTTGTGATTAGCGGGAAAAATTACTCAAAAAAGGTGTACGCAGGCCATCGTAACACGCTATGTATTCATGAAAAAAAAAAAGTGATATCAGTAAAAAAACATAGTATCCGTGAAAAACGATTTTTTACGTTTTTTTATTTTTTTATTTTCCTAAACATCTTGACAATTAGCCCTGGTTTCTAACAATAGATTTGAGGTCAGTGGTGCAAAAAACAAAAAAAAAATACATGCAGCCTAGCCGAACACGCCACATGCATATTTTACCACCCAAAAAACCACAAAAAACGCATTTTCTGACAGTTTTTCGGGTTTTTCTCTGTAAAATGTACATGAACTCCCCATTCTGACTTCAAGTTCGTAATCAGCGGGAAAATATACTAAAGAAAAGAATATTCAGAGGTCCAGTTCAAATAACTTTTTTTTTGTGGGCCTGTGATCCGCACTAGCGCGATAGGGAAGCTCTTAACGAAACTCAAATTAATTTGTTTAATAACCTATAATAATACCGATGAAGACAGACACTCTTGTGTCAAAAATACGTTATTTCTGAATGTCTTCCATGGATTTCTGTACAAAATATCCTTCTACGATAAAAAACGTTAAGAAAATTTGTCAGGTAGTAATTTGAATAAATCAAGTAGGAAAAATAATACTAAGGGCCAAACTAGACGAACGTAATTTGCGTCGCGTATTCAGCGCCGCGTATACTACGCCCAAATTAAAATCACGTTTTTGAATGTAGTCAGTTAAACGAGCGCAATGTAACGTATCTTTAGAGTACTTTATCGGTAAAATAAATGTCTATTCTGCCACTTTTATTTTATTATTTAATCTAAGATCTATAACATATTGTGTTTGCATATTTACATGGGACAAACCTGATAAATTTAATTATATATAGGGTGATTCAGGTATGAGTGCATTAATTTTTAATGGTAATTCTACATAAAAAATATGAAAAATTGTTCATATAAACATGGGTCCGGAAATCCCTCCTAAGGGCGCTGCAAGCCTCTGAAGGTGGCATCCAAAATTAACATTTTATTTAATATCTTGACTAGTTTTTGCACGCGATTCGATGTCAATAAAGGTCATTATCTAATGGTATCCATCAAGGGTAAATTCAATCGGGGCTGCAAAAGACTGGAAAGGGGGGTTTTAGTTCTCCCCCCAAATTTTGTAATGTTAATTTTCTGAGATTGTCTCACCGGAATATGATTCCTTGGCTATAAATACACAAAAAAGGTTATCTTGTTGTAACGCCGTACGACCAACCGGTTTTGAAAAATTTTAACCTTAATACATTACTCCATTCTTCTTACGTAAACAGAATTTTTTCAATTAATTCATCATTTTAATCACATTTTCGCAAGTGTCATGGAGAGAAAGTCATCTATCGATCTGCACTTGCAAAAATTCACACCATACTTTTTATTTGTAAAAACTTCTTACCACTTATCAACTTACTTGGCTTTTTATTACTTAATTGGTTGTTATTGGTTGCCAATATTGAATTGTCATTAATGACATAAAAGTTATGGTTCTCATTACGCAGTATTTAATAAGAGAATTTCAATTTTTATTTAATATGAGTTACACTTTCCAAGAACAGTCAATATTCATTTATTCTGCGGTCGAACCTGGGGTAATGCTGCTGAATAGAAGCAAGAAGATTGTATGAAGAAGCTTTCCCAAATAGAAGGTTACCTTGAGAAAGATTTTTTGTAAGTGTAGTTCGTTCGTTACGAGAAGGGGTAAGTTCTATTCAGACAAGGAAAATTCTGGCCAAGATCGTTACGTTAGGAAACAGAAAAAACAATATTAAATGCAGTAAATGCGAATCCCCAAATCAGTACGAGAAGGCTAGTGTTACAGGAAGGTGTGTCATGTCGGCATCGTCTGTTACATGAACAATTACTGTATCCCTACCACATGCAAAGGGTGCAAGCGCTCAAACCAGAAGATTTACCAAGAAGGGAGGCCTTCTGCCAATGGTGACGCCGATGTGAAAGAAATGCTGAATTTATTCAAAAAATTTTGTTTACGAACGAAGCGGGGTTTACGCGGGATGGTGTTGTCAACTTTCACAACAATCACATATGGGCAGAAGAAAATCCTCATGCTTTCTTCGAGTACGGGTACCAAGAAAAATTTTCCATCAACGTTTGGGCAGGTATACTTGGCAACAGATAATTAGGACCATTGTTTTGCCTAATAGATCGGATGGGTTAAATTATCTAATTTTTTTAAGAAACAATTTAGAATAGTTGTTCGAAGTTATTTAAATGCAGCTTATCCCAATAGATGGATTTATAGAAACGGACCAGGAGCTTGACCCCCGATCCTCCGACCTTAATCCTCTTGACTATTTTGTCTGGGGTTATTTGAAAAGCCTTGTCTATTCAACTACTGTGACAAATTTTGAAGAGTTACGTGAACGTGTAGCAATGGGGTGCGAAACTATCAGGAACGTGCCAGGAATTTTTCAACAGGGCTTTGCTTCAATGAATCTCATCTAGAAGCTTGTGTGGAAATGAATGGCACCCATTTTGAACGTTTAATTTAATTTGTTAATCTTTAAAACCTGTTGAGTCCTTTAATTTAGTAATAATCTGCTATTTTTCCTTGGTTTATTCAAGAGAATAATAAATGTAATTTCACTAATTTGTTCTTTTTTAATGACATTATTGGTACTTCTCTGTGTCACGTAATACAGATTTGTTATTTTAGAAAATTGACTGCTCACGGTTTTTATTCTTGGTAAATTATGCAGAAGAGCGAGAAATTATTATCCTTATTTTTGAATCCTAGGCAATTCATGCGTTTCTTTATGTTCAAATTTTTTGAAGTAATCATATTAAAGAATTTTCCGATTTTGTGCATCCTTGATTGAATTTACCCTTGGTGGATAACATCAGATAATGACCTTTATTGATATCGAATCACGGGCAAAAACTAGTCACTGTAGCTCAAAGGATTCCTGGGATATTAAATAAAATGTTAATTTTGGGTACCCCTTCAGAGGCCCTTAGGAGGGATTTCCGGACCCATGTTCCTTGAACTTTTTTTCATATTTTTTAATGTAGAATCACCACTAGAAATTAATGACCGCATACCTGAATCGCTCCGTATAAATATGACAGAAAAGGTGAAACACTATTTAAAAATATTTGGTAGTTAACAAAAA
Organism: Rutpela maculata; assembly: GCA_936432065.2. Lineage (NCBI taxonomy): Eukaryota > Metazoa > Arthropoda > Insecta > Coleoptera > Cerambycidae > Rutpela > Rutpela maculata. Next base: position 62,279,191 of record OW386287.2, read on the forward strand.
TAGTTCAGAAATGCTGAGTTATATACAATTTTAGTAAAAGAAAAAAATATTTAAAATATAAACCCACTGTGAAACAGCTATTCAATTCGCAAAATATAGAATTTCCAAATTTAAATAGAACAAACGATCTCATTTCACAATTTACCAAGTACCAAGTAGTTATCACTAATTGCATTGGCAATCAATCAATGGTATATATAGTTCGGTTTTCGACTGTGGCAAATTGTTTTTGTGATTCTTAACATTCTTTTGTGAGTAATTAGTTTGTTTTATTATTCACCTATAAACGTTTGTTGTCTCTAATTACTGATCTGTAAGCAGCAAAGTGTTCTTGCCAAAGTACTAATGGTAATATTTATACATTGTGTCATACTGGTTACAATTACTATATTTGCTTTTCTTCACTAAGTGAAAGAAAATTAATGCAATAAATAGTATTAAAAATGGATTTCGAGATATCTTGCATATTTCTTACATTTTTCTTGTAAATTCTTGGTATATCACTTTTCTTCCAGGGTGGTCAGTTTAAAAAAAAGTATTAATAATGAGACGTCGAAAGAAAGTAATATTTGGAATGCAGTTGTCACTATCGCTAGGTTAGAAAGAAGTTAGAAGAAGAAACCCGATATACGTTTACTTAAAAAAGTATACATGGCATCCAACACAAAAAATAATGAATGAACAAAAGGTGTTAAATAAACAGGAAATTTTATGTAAATCCCTTTTACCTGCAGGATTTTTTAAATACATCTTTTTGACGAATTCGAATATCTAATTTAAATTTATTATGGTTATGTAACTCATAAAGAATATTGTTGGGGCTAGTGATCTAATTTCAAAATATTACCGAGGGTGTAGTTTTGGAAAGCAAGGTTAACACTGTCTAAAAAAAAAGCGGACGTTATTGATTTGATATTCGTGTCTATGCTTGTGGGAGGAAATTTTTTGAGCGAAACAGTATAATTTCTAGGGTCAATATTTTCTTTGCATAATGTTAATACAAAACATCTGCTAAGTTGAGACAATTAATTATTTAATTTCTTGAAATCGTTTAGTCGTTTTTTTTTGTGTATTTTACTAGCAAATAGTTGAAGTGTCGTCAATATTAGGAAAAAATTATTTTTTAGTAAGTTGATGTTTCGCTTTTATTTTATGTCATCATCTTAGGTTTTCCTTGTAAAACTAAATTTTAAAATTTTGAACGTAAATAATGCTAAACAAAGACTCCAGTACATTAGGCAAGCACTCTTTAACGTACACTAGGCTCTAATTATATATCTAGAAAACTTCTATTAAATAGCCCTGACGATGTCTTAAAATAAAGGCGAAACGTCAATTTCCTTAAAAACTGGTTTTCTCCCAATATAGGCAGCATCCTAACCATTTTTTCTAGTGATTCTTTTTATTTTAAAGTAGCTCAATTTACATCGTAAGACTAATTTTATAGAAGTGTACGCTGCGTAAGTTTAAAAAGGGGATGTAAGATGATAATAAAATATTAACAATATAGAAACATTTATCACGTCTCTCACGTATCATCTTAACGTAGGCGGTAAAAGATTGAGATAATGTATTATTTATTTAAATATGCAAACGGCTTTTTACTGAGAATAATGGCAATAATGTGTTTCTGGTAAAACAAAATCGGTATTTTAGAAACAGAGGCGGTATATCTCTACGCTTGGAATATTTATATGGATGTAAATTATTAGTTTCCTCTAAAGGTTTTTTTGTACAACTTTATTTAATTAAATTATTAGAGAGGAATAAGGTCAATGTGTTCACCATTTTTACGTCTTTCACTACTGTAATCGTGCAAAAAATCACTCTAGGAAATTTCCTCGGATTTTCATATTTCAGACAATGTAGACCACGACAATTAAGGTAACTCGATTCCGTCAGTCTGTCTGTATATCGGTTTGGTGTGTGACTGTCTGTTGACGCTATATCTACAAAACTATTTGACGTAGAAAAATAACATTCGGTAAGTAGTTGATGCTGTTGATAAAGCAGAAACCCAGAAACTTTTAGTGAAAATTTACAGGTTGGTCACCATAAAAAATAATTAAGAATCGTTGCTGGAAATTAATATTTAGAATATGGATCTACGTCAATTGGACGCGGCGAATTGGACACGCGACAATTGGACGCATATGACAATTGGACGCATAAGACAATTGGACGCTGTAAAGTAGGACGTGTAACATTGGACGCGTTTTTTTTTAAATCATCTATACGCACTCTAACCGAACCTAACCCAACCTAAATAATAATAGTAATTACAAATACAACATAGAAACAGACTCACTATGATAAGTTACACTAAAAATATGGTTAACATAAGAAAATAATCATCCAAAGAAATTATCAAAATATAATGCATAGAAATTATAAAATATAATTTATTTACACTTGCAGTTGGGAAATTCCAAGCAAATAGTCCAAAATGCTTCTGTTCGCATAATCAGCAACCACTGTTTGTAATCATGAGAAGGCTATGCAATACGATTATTTTTAATAAACGCGTCCAATGTAACACGTCCTATTTTACCGTGTTCAATAGTCTTATGCGTCCAATTGTCTTATGCGTCCAATTATCTTATTCGTCCTATTGTCGCGCGTCCAATTCAACGAGTCTAGTTGTCGCGCGTCCTATTACCTACGTCCAATTGACAAGGCACCTTAGAATATAGTCAACCTCGTTACCGAGCAGGAAACCTGATATACTTTTAATGAAAATTTTACAAGGTGGAGTAAGATCACTGTTACGAAGAAAATAATTAAGGAACGCTGCATAGTGGACTAAAATAAAAAAAATCAATTATTTGTTTTCCGATGATCTATCACATGAACTTAATCAGGAGTTAATGTTTGTATATGAATAGAAGAGAGTAAAAAAAAATAATAGATTTCAACCAGTATAAATCACACTGGTTTTGATATAATTTTCATCATCAGTTCAATAATAGTACAATTTCGTTAGTTAAGTGAATAGCTTCTTTGAAATAATGGAAAGTTAATTTTAATGCATTTTCATTGAATCAGTCAGTTGAAGATATATACTCTTTATGTTAACCGCAAAACGGTTCTTTTAACTGTTTTTAAATCAGTTTTATTAATTTAAAATGTTAAACTGAGGAATTCTAAAGTTATTCTGACTTCAACCAAGCTTTTCTAAAAAAGGGGAAGACAAGTCTTAAGATTTGGGTGGAAAATGTTCCCAGAACGGTTTTAAACAACATTATAGAAATACTTTTGTACCAATCTGTTCCTCTAATTTTGGCCGTCCCTCGCCTACCGAAAGAAAATATTGTAAGAGATTTCCTCAAATTTTCACGTTTTTAAATTACAAAAAATTAAAGTCTGTATATTTGTGCCAGTCCCTCCATCCATTTGCCTGTCTGTCCGTCCATTTGTCTGTCTATTGGCGCTATATTTAAAAAACTATTTGATGGAGAAAAAAAATTATTTGGTGGTGGGTAGTTGACATTATTGCCAAGGAAAACATATAAAGGGTGGGAACCTAAAAAGAATTTAACGATAAAAAAAATGTGACATAGCACAATAACATTTGGCACGAAGTCATCACAATTGCCAATGACGAAACCTTCTATACTTTTAGTGAAACATATACAGAGGGCGGTAATTCTAAAAAATTATTAATTAAGAAGAGACAAAAGAAAATATTATTTGTAATGTAATCGACATTCTAACCAAGGAAGAAAATTTAACATACTTTTAGCAAAAAAAAACTATATACGTGGTCGCTAAAAAGAAAACATTATTAATAAATAAAAAATACCAAAGAGAGCGGAAAGTTTTGTGTAAATAGTTTTGGAGATTTATTTTTTGGTTGCGCAATATTTTCAATTTGAGTATGAATGAGATTACTCATCAATATAAAATATAAGTAAACAAATCTCTATAAAAGGTGATTTTGATTTTTGTCCATCAAGCCCATTTACTGAGCGTTTGAGAGATGGAGAAACAATATTTCGAATGTAGCTGTCACTGCTATCACTATTACAGGAATAAAACCTGATCTCAATATTTCTGCATTTTGGTGCAGGAGCTAAGTGGCTTTTTCGGACACTCATCGTTACAAGCATTTTCTATGCGCTGATTAATTCTATCGAACTTAAATAACGACAAAATAGACTTCTGGTATATGTCAGCACGTCGAGTTGGCCATGGTTCAAGATATAAAAATCAGTGAAATTATATCATCGTTACAAAGCCCATTTTTTTGCGTGTACACATTTTATGTTTAGAATGAATAAAATAAGATCGCCAGAAAGCGTGGGCCATCAGGGGCACAACCAGAAAGGTCAAAGAGGTAAAAAAACGGAGTTATATAACATCATCGTTACAAACTTTTTTAAGGTTGAGCATGTTTAATTAAATGTTTTGAACACAGAAAAAATTCCCAGAAAGAAATTCCCGTCAGTAAGGCTAGCCAGAAAGAAAATGTTTAGGATTTTTGAAGAAAATTGGATTTTTTTTTCGCATATTTCATCTCAGAACTCTAAACTCATTGTTACAAGTTCTGGCTCCTTTTTAAAACGTAAATATAAGCTCCTTCAACAATAGAATAACCTCCCCGTAAAGTTCTTAGTGTCAAAAGTACCATAGGCTCTTAAATATACAGGAATTTAACACTTTCGGCTAACTTGACTCCGTACCGTGCCTCAGATGTATTGTATCATTATTACCTTTCTGGCTGCGCCTCCTGACGGTCCACACTTTCTGGCGATCATATTTTATTCATTCTAAACATAAAATGTGTACACACAAAAAAAATGAGTTTTGTAACGATGACATGATTTCACTGATTTTTAAACAGTGTTCGTGACGCTCCTGACAGGAGGTGCCTCATAAAAATATCAAGTTCATAAAACGACGAGCTGCCGAAAAAGCCACCTAGCTCCCGCTCTATTTCTTCTAATTTTCTTTAAAAAAATGTACTAATTGAGCTGCACGCAAAATGCCAACAATAAGACATGATGTGATCATCTTCTGTGGCGCAGTGTCAACACACGGTAACGAACGAGATTATGTTACAGCATACTTATAATGAGATACGATGCTTAAATTTTGCACAAAATTGGCTCTAGTCAGTAATTTCTGATAAAGAGAGTTTGTTGGATATATTAAAGAGAAATTTATACTCTACAAGTTTTAAATCGTTGTGCATTATCACAGTAATTATTGGAAGCGATGCATCTTTCATGTCATACATCTACACGCCGCATTCCAAGTGAAGATTTAGACTGTCAAAATTTTGAAAATTTGAACATGACTTCATTTTGTAGTGGTAATACCGGGAAAAATATTGAAAAATTGAAAAAAATTAGGAGTGTCGGGGGTTGATTTAAGGGATGAAGGGTTTGTTAAAATTCAAAGTTTTGCCTTTGTTAGAAAGTACCGGCATCTAATTGTAGGAAGTAGAAGCAGAATTAGCATTTATGTTAACCTCTTCTTTTTGGATACATATTTTGGGTGCTACTTGAAGTTTATAAGTTTCAAAAAAGTTATGCATAAATGTCAAAGAGGAACATTAAAAAAGATATCCCTATAATGTTTTATATATTTAATAATATATTGTTTTAGTCTTTTTTTAGTTTGTATCGCCTACATCATTTACTTATCGATAAGTAGAAGTGTAGACAAGATTATGTTATGTAGTTAATTATATAGGTGCACATATTTCAATGATTTTTTATTAACATATTTTACTATGTATTATTTTACAATTCTGTAGTGTTTGTGGTAATTTGCCAAAGACAAGTTTTGTTTCCGAAACTTAATTGGCAAATACATATATTTTCTGATTATGTGTAATTTTTTTGAAATAAATATTATTATTATTATTTTTTTTTTTTTTCTAAAAGCCAGTCACCCTTTAAACTCTGTGGCTCCGACACACACAGAGGGGAGCTGGTGGTACCGGTAGCCACTCCCCACGCCCGTGGGGTAAGTGACTACTGGGTCCGAGAATCGTGTGCCCTGAGCAGACGTAATGAACCGAGGATGACGGCCTTCTGCATTCTGCCGGCTAAGACCTCTGCCGAATTTCGGCATGCCGGTATGATCTTCAGTTCCGAAAGCAGTGTGTGTCTCGTTCCACCGAGGGCTCCTATAATCAGTACCACTATCTTAACAGTATGGTCTGGATAGAGTCTGCGGAGTTCGAAGAGCAAATCTCGATATTTTGTCCGTTTTTCCTCCTCCTTCAAGACAATGTTGTTTTCCGCGGGAGCCGAGAACTCCACGACGAACATTGTCTTGAGTTGATGGTCGAGGAGTACTACGTCAGGCTTGTTGGCTTGTATTTGCCTGACGGTGGGAAACGAGTAGTTCCAATAAATTAGACACGACTCATTTCCCACAACGGACTTAATATCCCCCGAAGCGTAAGGCAGCACTGGTGTCTCGTCTATCCCATACGAGTGCCTTAGGTGATAATAAAACACTCGTAATGCTAGGTCATGCCTCTGGATATAGGCCGAGACTGCATATGCCGGACACGCCGACAACAAGTGCATCAGAGTCTCTGGCGCCCTGCGGCAGGCCCTGCAGCTGACATCAGGGACCTCTATACCCATGACACGACTACGATAGACGAGGGTATTAAATACACCATCCTGGCAAGCCATTATGAATCCCTCGGTTTCAGACTTCAGCGCGGCTGACCTTAAGAAGGCAAAGGTCAGCCTTTCGGATAAGCCAAGGTTTTCTATATTTTTATAGAAAACTCCATGCATTGGCTTATCCGTGTGAAGCTGCAGAAAGATGTTGTGTTCTGCAGCTTTAATTTGGGCTTTTCGCCGAGCAGGTTCCAACTCGGTGACAGAGTTGCGATTTACCGGCTCGACGTCGAAGGAGAGACCAAGTTCATCGGCTGATCTCTGTGCTGCCCGAGGGGGTAACCGCTGGCGAAATTTTGTACACCTAATACCTATTCTAGAAAAATGCCCTTTATTTCCCCTTTAATTCCTTGTAATTCCCCTAATTCCTCAAATACCTTTACTTCCTCCTAATACCTTAATATTTTCTAGATTATCTCGGGAACGGTGCACTTTTTGATAAAAATACCTATATACAAAATTGTTCCTTATAAAATTCTCTATCAGAAATGTCTCTACGCTTTTTTGCTAAAATTAATAGTACCGTGGGAAATAAGGCGCACACATAATAAGGGTTGGTTCCGGTCAACACAATAAATTGTAATCTTTACTATAATCTACTTTAAAGTTCAATACTTAACGCTAAAGCAGTAGCTACTAAAGTCCGCCTAAAATTATAATAAATTCCTCTCACCCCTATAAAATAATGCGATTTTTGATGAAGCGAGAATATTGTATACCGGGTCGCTCAGTCGATAGGGACACTGTTGTAACTTTTGAATGGACGAATGGATTTTTTTCAAATTTGATGTAGTGATATGGGATTTCATTTCCAATTATATAATGTAAAGAACCAAAATGGCCGACTTTCGGTTTCGATTTTATCCGAAAGTGGGTTTAAAATACCCGGTTTTTGCGTAAAATTCCGCACATTGGCAGCCCTGAACAGTAACAGCGTTTACAACAAGCTCTAAAATAATGCAGTGACCTTGGGTCGTCTGAGATGTAGTGGGAGAAATTGAAATTTTTTACATTGTGGTGGGGTACAGATATTCATACTTTTTTCGCGTAAAGATAGCTTTGGAAATAGCCATACGGATATTCAGCGAATTATATGACCTGCGCTGATTACATTTGCGCCTCATTTACCAAAGTACTATTAATTTTAAGAAAAAAGTTTGGAGAAGTTTTTTATAGAGAATTTTATAAGGAATAATTCTGTATATAGGTTTTTTTACGGAAAAATGCACCGTTCCAGAAATAATCTAGAAAACCTCAAAATGGGTCCTCTAGGGGATGAAGCACGCAATTTTTGAGACTTTATGAATTTTGTCCAATATATTACAATTTTAACTGTTATATTACTGAAGTATTACAAGACATCGTGCAAAGATTTAATAATGAAAAAGCTAGTCATGGAGAAATTGTAGACGTAGGAGAGCGATTTGTTCTAGCTTTATACAACTCTACCTTCACAGAAAAAAGTCTAGATGTATACAGATTCATGACTTTTAAAAAACTTGTTGGTAAAGCGAACAATACTGTAATATTATCAAAACTACCAACAACTTCTGCTGCTGCTCGGCAACACTCATATCGCGTTTTTTACCAAATTCAAACATGGAAAAACGTTGCTCTAGAAGCTACTGATTGGGGATGGAAAAAAGTTGGCGGTATATTAACTCGAACTATGACAACAAAAGAATCCGTTATAACACTAATTTCTTGTTCATGCAAATTAGGGTGCGAAAACGGGTGCAGTTGCAGAAGAGCAGGCTTACGTTGCTCCACAATGTGCTACCAATTACCACGCACAAGCATGCATGAACGTCGAATCTATGGAAGACGATGAAGATTAATTAACGTAGGAAACCTTTTGATAATCAGTGGATTCGGTCTACAGGGGACACCACACGCCAAGTACTTTACCTCTAGGGTGGCGTGGAAACAAGTACAATATACAATATTTTTGCTTCTTTAAAAATCGCGTTATTTTATAGAGGTGAGAGGGTGGAAGTGGTACATTTATTATAATTTTAGGTGGAGTTTAGTAGCTACTGCTTTAGCGTTAAGCATTGAATTTTAAAGTAGATTATAGTAAAGATTACAATTTATTGTGTTGACCGGAACCAACCCTTATGTGTGCGCCTTATTTCCCACGGTACTATTAATTTTAGGAAAAAAAGTGTAAAGATGTTTTTTATAGAGAATTTTATAAGGAATAATTGATCAAAAAGTGCACCGTTCCCGAGATAATCTAGAAAACCTCAAAATGGGGGTGGAAACGACTAGGGGATGAAGCACACTATTTAGGGGTGGGAACTTTTCGGTTTAGTAATTCTTATGCTATCCTTAACATTTCTACCAATTTTAAAAACTTTATGAATTTTGTCCGATATAAATCGTTATATTACTGAACTAGAAGTCCATAGTATCATCGGTAGTTTAATTAAATTAAATATTTTTTCTTTACTAGATATTTTTAGCGCTAATCGCTGCGCTAATGTTTTTACAACACTGACGTCCTTTATATAAGAATTGGTATGTAATTCTTCAAGATAAACATTCCATTTCAATATTTTTACGCTCTAATTCCCTCCTAATACCTTTTATTTCCTCTTAATTCCCTTCTAATACCTCGTAATAATATTTATTTCCTCCAAATTCCCCTGTAATTCCCTTAATAACTAATAATTCCTTCCGAAATACCTTCAATTCCGTTCTAATTCCTTCCTAATTCCTCCGATTTGTACACTATTTCCCCTCAGCGGTTGCCCCCTCGGTGCTGCCTTAAACAGAAAGGCTCCTACCCCTGCATTTTCATGGTCTCGGACCATGCAGGACCATTATTATTATTATTATTATTATTATTATTATTATTATTATGCTTTTTTCAAACATTAGTAGAAAAAAAATCATGTGTACAACACGTATGTACACGAAAGAAACGCTTTATCACTTTTGTTCCCTCGACCAAAAATCCTAAGCCTAATGCCGAAAACATTCATTTTTATTAACTTGTTGCACAATAGCTATTGCAATACTTTTCGTACTCGAATGGTAAACAACTTCTTTCCACCAACACTATTTTTACAATATACTGTGAATAAATATAAAATTTGATTAGAAGTACATTTGTACTTCATATACAAGTATTAATACTAGGTGAAAGCTGACAATATTGCAATTGGTGAACATTTGGTTGACAAGAAACTTAATTAAACTGAATGAATAATTCATTAAAGTTCCTTCACAAAACACGGTCATAAGTCAAACAGCTTGCGATATCGGCTATCTACTAAGTGTATGCAATAGTCTGTGCTCCTACTTTTAGTGTGGTCGCTTAGAGCAAATACTAGGCAGAATCGTGACCTGGTGGGTTAAAGCTCCAAATTTTGCAGAATTCTTACATTCCTCCTCCTCAGTACTATCATTCAGGGGGTAGTGCCCGATTTCAGTGTCCGCCATCTTGAAATACGACGCTATCTTTGTTTTTTTTTTGGGCTGTAACTGTAAATTTTCGAGTTTTATTTGGTTTTTACTAACTTCTGGGTTTGTAGCAAAAAGGATTTAGTTTCAACTAGATTTGCTACAATTTGCAGCCAGAGTCGCTTTCGTAAATTTTGCGAAGCTTGTATAGCTTCCAAAGTTTTCGACTTTCTTAATGTTATTACGAAAATTGGTTGGGTTTACAGCAACACTATTCAAATCAATTTTGATTTAGACTAAATTTGCTACAACTTCAGACTAGATCTGTTTTTGTAACTTTAATATTTTGCGAGATACAAGCATCGAGACTTTCTAAATACGATGCCATCACAATATCTATAAACAGTCCGTTAAAAAAGAATCATGTGCTACTTTTCCAACGACCTGAACATGGGGCTCAAAAGAGTAAATTTGATCGGAAGAATGAGCTGAAAAGTGACTGTGGACTCTTCGGTCAACATTTCATAGCATGTCTAGTGCGTCAAAGCGATCTTCCGGAGTTCTTTTCACACGAGAACCATGCTTGGTCTCCGTCATTGATTAATCACAGGGATTTACGACTGACTGACGATAAATCAGATTTACTGTCTTCAATTAAAGACCACGACGTACAAAACATTGATGCCAAAATATTTGATGAACCTGCCATTGTACTTGCACTTACTAAATACGACGCATATACGTTTGGAGAATATAGTGATATAGTCTTCTTACCATGAATCAACAGACAACTTCAGGATTGCCTAAGAATTGATGTTGCATGGGACATATACAAGCCAGAGAGTCTGATGTTATTGTGATGCTAGTAGGCATCATTTTCGAGCTACAAACTTACAAACCTAAAATTCAACTTCGGATTGCATTTGGTAAGGGTAAACACTTCCGATATTATCATATCAACGCCATCTGCCAAGAGCTCGGAGAAAATATCTCGCAAGCATGCTTTCACGGGTTGAGACACTACATCATAATTTTTTGATAAAGGGAAAAAGTTAGCATGGAAGACATGGAAAGCATACCCTCCAGGCACTGAAGGATTTATCTTTTCTGCAAAACATCCATTTTAGCCAGTAGATGCTAAAACAAAGGCATTTGAACTTATAGCACGATTCACATGCATCCTGTACGATGGCATAACAGAACTTGACAGCATCGACAAGCTCAGAGAGGATCTCTTCACACAAGGAAAAAAGTAAAAATGATGCAGTCTACCGCCCACACAGAATACCCTCATTCAGCTCACTAATCGCTGCATCTATCAATTTGCATCTGGTTAACCAGTTTTAAATCACTCCAAAAAAATGCACCTACTCCGGCTAACTTTGGATAGAAAAGAAACGAAGAGACATGGCAACCAATTTGTATGTCTATACCGGAAGCAAGTGAAAGCTGTAGGGAAATTAATCAAGTGCGGATGTAAGGCTGAGCCCCTGTGCTCAAAGAATTGCGTTTGTAACAATGCTGCACTTACCTGCACATCTCTTTGTCATTGCAAAGACCATTGTGAACAGTAAACAACAGCATTATAAATATAATTGTTATGGTTATTTTCTTAATATTTATTCTGTAATTTTTTTTATTGAAACGTTTGTAACATGGTCAAATACATTATCTCAGCAAATTGTGATTGTATCGATGTCTTTCTTTACTCCTATTTATTCTACTTAAACATTAATAAAATAATGTTTGCTGTAAAACTGATTGCATTGGAGATATTTTGCAAAACCAATAAAAATATAGATTTTCGTAATAACCTGAAAAAAGTCCGAAACTTTGGAAGCTTGTATCTCGCAAAATATTAAAGTTGCAAAAGCGGCTCTGGTCTCAACTTGTAGCAAATTTAGTTTAAATTAAATGCTTTTTGCTACAAGCCCAGAAGTTGGGGAGATATTTAGTTAAAACCAAATAAAAGTCGAAAATTTACAGGTACAGTTCAAAGAAAACAAATATGGCGTAGCATTTCAATATGGCGGACATTGATATCGGACAACTCCTCCCCCCCTGAATTGATAGTACTGAGGCATGATCCAAAGAATACAAGGTATGATTGACAGTGCGCCAAATTCGGTCCGGTTGGCGCAAGACGTCACGCGGTGATATCGGGATTTTAAATTACATAGGATTTGCCTCATGATACAAAGAATTTGTATCATGGATTTGCCTGAACTAATTGGAATCTTGAATAAATAGAGATTCTTAGTGTTCTTAGTAAGCATCGTTCTTTATAAATGAGCTTTATCTCCGCATAAATACGTATTAAACATATTGTCACTTTTATATGATGTACAACGCATTTTTATAACTAAATATTATTGCAAGAACACTAAAATAATTCCAAAAATAACTTCCACAGACGTCGGCAAACTCACTTTGACGAAGGAAGCGGGTAGAAAATTATCACCGGGTGACGAACCAACTGTCGACTTGGATCCGCCCACATGGGCAATGTCATATCTATAATCTTCTTTGTATGATGGGACTGAAGTTATACAAGAAGTGTGCAAAATTTTGAGCTTTAATCCAACAGGTCACGATCTTTTCGCTAAGCCATCACACTATTTATAATTAAGTCATTAACTAACAGTCAGATGTATTTGTTTGAGAATTCAGAATAACTACAGATACTTATTTTGCGTAATAAATTACTAGTTGAAACTCATCTGATGCAATTTATTATTAATATTAGTAAGTTATTTACTATGTTAAAAATATATTGCGAAAATTTTAACTATCCAAAATATTCAATAAACAATTTGATTTCAACTTCAACTTCAGTATCACTGAGCATAATACACAATCGAAAAGTACGCCACTACATACTGAATTGATGGTGCACTATAAAGTCACGTAGACGGAACCAAGCAAAGGGTGGCTGCGTTCTTGGGAAACTCATTAAACTCACAACGTATTAATTGTCACTCCGTTGTTCTGCTCTTTATCAAGCCCACATCGCGACCTTCCTTTACAATTCCAAAACCCGCAAATTATACTTCCTGAGCTGAATTATGCAAGATATGTTTGTGAGATGCCATTGTCTCCGCAAACTAAATATTTAACATATAAGCCAGTGCTATAAGCAGTATTACTGAGATTTAAATAATACATTAATAAAGAGATGGTGTAGCTAAGTGAGTTTCAGTTGATTATATGCTTTAACACTCATTCGCTATTATGAGGGTTCATTTCTATAAGGACAATAAGATCCTAACAATCAATAACAAGAGAAAGATGCTGTGTAAATTATAACTGTTTTACACAAAACGTAGGCTTAATTCGTTATTTAACTTTTAAAAGAATACTTTTAGTTTAAAAAAATAAACATAAATGTAACAAAAACTTTTTAAAAACAAGCTTTTATTATTATTTAGGGGTACTAAAACGAAAAAAATAAACAAAATAAATTTAATTGTCTTAAGAGCTTGTTGTATTATTTTTTTTCTATTCCCATACTTTACTTCATTTATTAGACATTCCCTAACTGTACTTTAATGAGATTCAATATGATACAAATTTTCCATTAAGATAGAAGTTTAAAACCAATAGAAACGCGACACACATCAATATTCTGTCAATATCAAGTATTTATTGTCTTGAACATCTGACAGATCTAAAAATTATCAATTATTTTGACAATAGACCAGGGTCGATAATTTTGAAAATGGTAAAAAGTGAAAAAAAATTATAGTAGGATGAAACCCATTGGAAAAGGTAGAGAATATAACAAAAATGAAAGGGAAAATAATTTACGGGCGATCTGAGGTCGGGAAGGGGAAGGGGGTGAGTTTTTAAGGGTAAAAAACGGTTTATCTCGATTTCCGGAAAAACTACAAGTCCTATGAAAAAAAGTTGTAGGTAATAAAAATATCTACAACTTTTGTTTTTACACTTTTTTCACATAACCTCAAAATTTATGTGAAAAATTCAAATAACCAAGTTTTTGGTTTTTTATTTTTATCTTTTGCAAAAAAATTTATTTTTTCACGAAATTTGGTGAAAACTTTCCTTTTTATGTCCCAAACACACAGTAATTTTTTTGATTTAAAATATTCATTTTTTCACCTTATTTTGACTTAATATCGAAAAAGCACCCTAATTTTCAATCGAAAATTCTCACGTCAAAAATCTGCTTTTTTAAAAAAGTCGGTGGGCTTTTTGTTCGTTGAAATCTCTACTTTCTGATGGTCTAAAAAATCTTGGTAAATGTTCTCAGAAAATGCAAATAAACGAAAAAAACTCGAATCGGAAATTTCTTTTTTGAATCATTATGTACAATTTTGAGCTATTTATTAAAATTTACACTTTAATTACTCGAAAAACGTAAGATTTCATGTTACATTGATAAACAAAAAAATTACAAATCCATAAAACATTAAGATTGCAAAAAACATGCGAAAATATTAAAAATAGGATTTAAAGGGGATATCATCTAAAAAATGTGACTGCTGCAATTTTTTTCAGTAATAAAGTTGATTTATTAAATTCTAATTACATTTATGTCATAGAAAATCTCATAATATATAAATATACATGTAAATCGTACTATTGAATTTAGATACTTTATACTGATTACGTTATTCATTATAATTTTTTTAAATACAATAATCTTAATAAATAAATACCTATTATTTCTGCTTACATCATTGTTAAAAAATATTATTTTGGGTATTCAGCAGATAACTTTCAAAGAAAACATTCGTTTCTTTCATATACCATTGGTGCAAGTCTGACCAAAAAAGGAAGATCGACAAGACTCCCCCCTACGGTGACTTGTCGGCTTCTTTCATACACCTACCATATCTAATATTCAGCATGAAAAACAATAAAACAACCACTCTTTCTATATATTGATGATTCAAGTCTGATCATGCTAATATATATAATATTAAGCATCTCTAGCCCTACCTAGAGGATACTATATCACAATCAAACGTTTATTACATTTTAAAGACAAGAAAATACTAAAAAAGCACAAAGAAAATAGTTATAAAATTTCGCTCACCGCATGCATGTCCAATAATTGAAGTATATCATATTATCGATGGATTAATTCCTTTAAACATTGTACAATCTTTTTCGTTCTCTTTAGAACTCGTCAGAAGGACATAAATCCAATTCGAAATAAAAGTTACTATTAGAAAATAAAAATGAAATATTTTCATGTCAAAAAACTGACAGGAAGACATCTATTTACTTGACAAATATATTAAAAATAAAAAACAAACATTCCTTTAGAGCCCCAAAACTCGTCTAGTTTAATAAATAAATACCTATTATTTCTGCTTACATCATTGTTAAAAAATATTATTTTGGGTATTCAGCAGATATGGTAGGTGTATGAAAGAAGCCGACAAGTCACCGTAGGTGACTTGTCGATCTTCCTTTTTTGGTCAGACTTGCACCAATGGTATATGAAAGAAACGAATGTTTTCTTTGAAAGTTATCTGCTGAATACCCAAAATAATATTTTTTAACAATGATGTAAGCAGAAATAATAGGTATTTATTTATTAAACTAGACGAGTTTTGGGGCTCTAAAGGAATGTTTGTTTTTTATTTTTAATATATTTGTCAAGTAAATAGATGTCTTCCTGTCAGTTTTTTGACATGAAAATATTTCATTTTTATTTTCTAATAGTAACTTTTATTTCGAATTGGATTTATGCCCTTCTGACGAGTTCTAAAGAGAACGAAAAAGATTGTACAATGTTTAAAGGAATTAATCCATCGATAATATGATATACTTCAATTATTGGACATGCATGCGGTGAGCGAAATTTTATAACTATTTTCTTTGTGCTTTTTTAGTATTTTCTTGTCTTTAAAATGTAATAAACGTTTGATTGTGATATAGTATCCTCTAGGTAGGGCTAGAGATGCTTAATATTATATATATTAGCATGATCAGACTTGAATCATCAATATATAGAAAGAGTGGTTGTTTTATTGTTTTTCATGCTGAATATTAGATATGGTAGGTGTATGAAAGAAGCCGACAAGTCACCGTAGGGGGGAGTCTTGTCGATCTTCCTTTTTTGGTCAGACTTGCACCAATGGTATATGAAAGAAACGAATGTTTTCTTTGAAAGTTATCTGCTGAATACCCAAAATAATATTTTTTACAATAATCCTGTTATTTATAAATACCTTACCTTGCATTCTAATCACTTCTCCATTAGTTTTTGTCTCTTTGATGGCATTTCTTCATCGTTAGATTCGACAAACCTTCCCGATTCTAGGGATCTTCGAAATCTTCAAGACCATCACCGTCTTCGTCTCCAATATTATTTCCGGTCTGCATTGGTTCTTCATCCACAATTTCATCTGAATCATCAACTTCCTCGTAGGTTTTTTCTTCCACATTGGAGCATATTTCAGAACCATGACAATTTGAGCATAAATTTGTGCATTTTAAACCATGTTTTCGGCAGCCACATTTTAAACTGTTACATCCAGTTTCACAGCTGCAGCAAATAGTTTTGGGCAATATTTCCGGAATTAATTCCTTCTCTGTAAATTTGGGCATAATGCCCCGTTGATGTTGCTTCCAGCCCCAACCTGTTGCTGTCAGTTCATTACCCAGCCAAGTCTGAAGCTGATAATATGCCCTGTAACAATGTTGTTCTGCTGCACCTTCTGTGGGTGGGAGATTTGCCAATATGAAAGAAGATTTAATTTTTGCCAATTGATATTTTTGAAATCTTAATTGATTCAGTGTTATATTATCATTTTTACATTTATAAATAGATTTGATTAATTGTAATCCATTTTTTTTCTTCTTTGTTTGCATCTTTTTTATAAAAAATATTGGCCAAATTTGACAAATTTTTATCGTCTAATAATGGGTTGACGATACTTTTCTTTCTTTTTCCGGCAAATCCAGATGTTGTATCGCAACCAGAAAAACAGTGCAGAAATGCAACGGTATTTTTGAAAGATTCATATTTGAAACTGTTAGACTTGAAAAATAGATCTTTTACATTTCCAGAACCTGGCTTGAGAAAATAAATATCATGATTATTTGAATTTAATTGATTCAAAAGGACCAAAAGATCAATATCTTTACCCACAACAATGATAGTTTTATTAGTATCTCTAGCAATTTCTATCGAGGTCTTAATTATGTCAGCATCAGCATCTTCTTCTGCTTGGTTACAGGAAAATCCTTGTGACTGTAATCTTTTTATTAACGTTTTTATTATTTTGTCCTTGTTTTTCTCGTTAGATTAAAATTTTTCTTGCAACAATGGTATTTTTGTATGGTTTTGATAATTGAACTCTGGAATATTTTCTGAGGTTTTTCTACGACTACGTTCTCCTCTTTTAGTTGAATTAGCTGCTAGTACTGTTGTCACAGTAACTAATTTTTCAATTTCGGGGTACCCATCAAAAACGATATAGCTGCTTGCTGCGCAAATATTTATTCATGATCTCTTCCACCGTTTCATTTTCGGATTCGAGTATTTTTCGTTTATTTGCATTTTCTGAGAACATTTACCACAGTAATGTATATTTTTTTTATACCATCAGAAAGTAGAGATTTCAACGAACAAAAAGGCCACCGACTTTTTTAAAAAAGCAGATATTTTGACGTGAGAATTTTCGATTGAGAATTAGGGTGCTTTTTCGATATTAAGTCAAAATAAGGTGAAAAAATGAATATTATAAATCAAAAAAATTACTGTGTGTTGGGATATAAAAAGGTAAGTTTTCACCAAATTTCGTGAAAAAATAAATTTTTTTGCAAAAGATAAAAATAAAAAACCAAAAACTTGGTTATTTGAATTTTTCACATACATTTTGAGGTTATGTGAAAAAAGTGTAAAAACAAAAGTTGTAGATCTTTTTATTACCTACAACTTTTTTTCATATGACTTGTAGTTTTGCCGAAAATCGAGATAAACCGTTTTTTACCCTTAAAAACTCACCCCCTTCCCCTTCCCGACCTCAGATCGCCCGTAAATTATTTTTCCTTTCATTTTTGTTACATTCTCTACCTTTTCCAATGGGTTTCATCCTACTATAATTTTTTTTGGTCTCAAAAATTATCAACCCTGCTCTACAAGCCATACTTACTGTTTACCTAGCAAATTCTGCTTCTTGCAATTAAAATTAGTGAACATGTGTGATAATGAAAGTGAAATTGAAATAATAATCCTAATCCTAATATTTCCTAAGTGTAGTTTTTATAATATTTCCTAAATAATTGTAATAAATTTCAGAAAGTAAATGTTAATTTTCTATTTTATTATGACGTAGAAAAAATAGTGTATACAACTCGCATTTAATGGCTATTAAGACATTCGCATTCATTATGACATTCTCCTACGGCTCGTGTCAGAGTTTTCATGCTCGTGTCTTAATAGCCATCATTAAATGGTCATTGCATAATATACTATTATTCACGCGACAAGCTTTTAAGACAACTAATTTTATTTTTTTAATTTTTTTTCGTTTTAGGACACTTAAATAATAATAAAAGCTTGTTTTTAAAAAGTTTTTTTTTACATTTTATTTTATTTTTAAATTTTAATT
Source organism: Rutpela maculata (assembly GCA_936432065.2). Classification (NCBI taxonomy): domain Eukaryota; kingdom Metazoa; phylum Arthropoda; class Insecta; order Coleoptera; family Cerambycidae; genus Rutpela; species Rutpela maculata. Next base: position 62,297,837 of record OW386287.2, read on the forward strand.
TTTAGTTACGTCTTGATTATTTTATTTTGCATTCATACTTGAATGAAAGTAGTACCCAATCTTCGCTGCACGTGTTTGTACCGCCTTCGCCATTTCTTAGAATATCTAAGAATACAACGTCTGAGTAAATACACTATGCGATCAATAAGAACTAAAAATAATATTGTTAAAACTAAAAAACACACTTTTTACCATATTATTGTACTGTCACCAGAACTACAGGTGTATGCAAAATTTCAGCTCAATTAGACGTCGTTAAGTGGTTCAAAATTGACTTTGAAGATTTGGACTAAACATCCTAACATACATACATACAAAGTTAAATAAAAGCTTATACAATATTAGGCTGGACAATAGCTTTTACAATACAGGCTTATACAATATTAGGCTAGACTACCAGTTAAAATTAAACTAGAACAAAATTCATTAAGCATTAAGATGACTTAGGTAATAATTAGAATTATCATAATTGCCAGCAAATTGGAAGATTTGCAGTACTCAGGCTTATCGGCCCCATTGTATATTTACGACATTTAGGATTCCCTAGAAAAGATCAGTGCTCTCCATGAAGGGGAGTAATAATAATAATAATAATAATAATAACTTTATTGTCGTATCATCTTATAAAGATATTGACAATGTCATTAATTAGGTATAAAAAATGGAATAGCAATAATTAATAAACATGCATAACAATAATAAACACTAAATGTAAAATCTTATGAATTAAATGATTAAAATAAATAAATAAAACAGAGAAAGTATGCAAGGTACGCAGCTAAAAATGTAAAAACATAATGCAATAATGCGGTTTAAATTACTTATTGTAGTATTCTTGAATAGAGTAAAAACAGTTGTCGAGAAGGTAGCCACTTATATATTTTTTAAATTTGCTTACCGACTTAATGTGTTTAAAGGAGTTAAGTAGGTGATTATATATATCACTACAGAAGTAATAAGGACTTTTTTATACATAGACAAATTAATGTTGGAAACATAAATGTTGGTATTTGACTTAGTGTCATTATGATATACCGTGTTATTTTATTGAAAATTTCCTTTGTTCATTTTTACAAAAATTAACGCTTGATAAATGACTACATAAGTGAGTGGCAAAATATGTTACAGGATTCAAGTAGACCAATAGAAAAAATCTTCCGTATTATTTTTTTTGTATCACAAAAATGTAATTAAGTTCATTTGTCTGGCCCCAGTAGAGTACCATATAGTTTAATTGAGAAATAAGCCAAGGCATAATAGACATTCATTAGATTTTTAATATCTAAGATGTTTTTAAGATTAACAATACCAAAGTGGGCACTATTTATTTTACTGACCACAAAGCCAACATGTTCATCCCAAGTTAATTGACAGTCGATGAAGAGACCCAAGAATTTGCAATTGTCTACTCTTTTTAGCAAAGTGTCATTGAGTTTTAGTGTAAGCTCTGGAATTTTACGTCTTTTAGAAAAAATCATGTAATGTGTTTTTGATGGATTAAGAATAAGCTTATTTTTGTTGCACCAGGTTGCGAATTCAGAAAGCAATATTTGTGCACTTTGGCGAGTTCATTTTCTGACGAGGCTAATAATGCAATTGTGGTTGTCTTCTGCATACAAAACGAATTGCATATTAACTGTATTGCCTACATATTTTTCCAGATCATTGATAAATAGCGTAAAAAGAAGTGGAGATAGAGCGCTGCTCTGAGATACACTATATTTCAACTCTCTCAAGTCCAATAATTCTTGACCAATTCTAACTCTTATTTTACGGTTACTTAGAAAAGACTTAATCCAATCATTCGTGCAACCCCTAATGCCAATCGAGTATAATTTTAAGCAGTCCTTTCCAGGGTAAATCCCGTAGTTTCCCTAGCTATAGAATCTCCCTACCTACAATGACGCTCCTAGTGGTGCATAATTATCACTTGGTGCACTTATCTGGGATGCATACGGCTTCCACCTCCCATTGCTGTTCGTGGATGTAGTAGGTTTTTTCTTTTAACGGCTTGTCCTTCCTGGGCTGACATGTTTATTTAGGTTGCCTGTTTTTCCTTTTGTAGATTGTTGAATATTGTTTCGTGTTATCTTTGTTTTTTTTTTAAGTATATTTCGGTTGAGGTTAATATTAATTGTTATTTTGTTTATACAGGTTTTTACATGCACTGTGTTATGCCTCTTTTGTTTGTTAACCTTAGTATGATATGAATTGGTAGTGGCTCTTTTCATTCTGATCTGTCATTATGTTTTTTATGTTTTTAATGAAATGTGGGTTTTTTTGGATTTTTTGGATTTATTTTGTATTATTTTATTTTAGAATTTTATTTTTGTTTTAGGCATTTTTTTTTGTATTTTTGGAGTCAGTAGAGTCTCATTCCGGGGACTTGAGCCCAATATTGATAATCTGTGCCATAGCCCAATCTCCTAGCTCTGATTGAATCAAGCTTCTTAGCACCGAAGGCTGGCTACAGGCCAGAGAAAGAAGTTTTACTCCTCCTCCCACTAAACGGTCTGTTTCTTCGTTTCTCTCCACGTCACTATATCCGAGCACCCAACCTTAACTAAGTTGTGTTCGCACAACTCAGTCAAAATGTTTCTATAATTCAGCACTAGCTTAGAGATGACCTTGCTTGATGCATCAAGGCAAAAAAATCAAGGAAAGAATAGGTTTGACCCAAAATGGTAAAAGATAAGATTATGATTCTGAATGGTTGAAGGTATGTCATTTTTTTGATACTTGGGAACTGAGAAATAAATTAATTCTTTTAGTCGGGATTCTAGCTCCTCAAAAGACGGTCCTAAAATTAGGAAAATTTTGGAGAAGTACACACATTTTTTGGCATTACCTTGCGCAACTAAATAAAAGGGCGCCCTTCTGTTCGTGACTGCAAAGAAACAAAAACAATTTTTTTCAGAAATTTTTAAATTTTTTTTATTACTGAAAATGTATTCATTTTATATTTGTACTACCTCTACAAGCTTACTTTAGGAACGAGTCCTTATTCGCACAGTTACGGTATGAATTGCTACTTCATACCGAAATGGAATGATCTTTATGGAAAGGAACATCGATGTACAAGAATACATTCACAAAAGTAGTCAGACCTTTACTGCTGTCCTAAACAGAGAGTTCCTATAAATACTGATGGGATTTTATGGGTTAGTTTCTACTGAAAAAGTAATTATAAGTTTAACAATTACTATGTAGCGCATTTTCTGTCTCACAAGTACATAGGATGTTTTCGAATAGATGTCGCAACTTCGAGAACATATTCCTCACTTAATTTGTAGGCAAATATATCTAATAAACGTATGCACCAACGCGCTTCGTTACTGAGATGCAATACAACGAACTTTCAATTTGTTAATTTATTGCTGACTAATAGAGTCGTGCAAGTTTGAATTCAATCACTGTTTACAATTTATCGTTGTGTTTTGTATATTGTGTGTTGTAAGTATAGATATACTTACAAGATGAATAGTTATTTAAATGGAAAATTAATGGTTAATATACATTTTATGTAGCCGAATAAAAATCCGTTTCATAATATACTGACTCAGATATTGAATAAAATTTATATAAGTCTGCATTGATGTGTATGTGTGTATGCGTACAAAGTCTCTGGTAAACCATGGATAATTCTGAATCTGACGATAGAACATGTCATTACCTACAAAAATACCAAAACCAGGGACCGAAACCTAAATTAATTTCGGTTAGCGTTAAATAACGTATACCATTTTCAGTTTTCATAGCAGCGACAATTTGGTTTTTATTTACGGTTTCGGTTGCAAGGCAGCAATAATTCGGTTCTCAGTTATGGTTTCGGTTTACAGATTCGCGGAAATTCGGCTTCTGTTAGAAAAAATTTGTAATTACGGTTTCGATTTCGGTTTTTGGCTTTTTACTTGCCTTTTACCTTATATAATCTTTATAATGGACGAATCGACTTAGATATGGTTTTCACCATACAATTTGGTATTTCTACATCATGGTTTAAAGATTTAAATTTTTGATTTCAACCATATTTTTTGAACTTTAAAGTCGTAAGTACGGTGCGGATTTTGGTTTCGGTTTCGGTTCCTGACCAAAACTTGACTTTAATGAAAACCTCAGAGTTTTCGATATGGTGGTCAATTTTTAAAATGATGGAAAATCACCATTTTAGGTCAATTTCTGCCTACAAATGGAGTTTAATTCTATTTTTCTTTTCCGTAGAAAACAGAAGGGTTATAGAATAGAGAGAAGGTAAGATACAATTTTTTTGTGAACATTTTTCTTGAATGAAAATATTTCAAGAACTTGGTAATCTCTGTGAATGTTGGTCTACCTACATTTTAATAAATGGTATGAAATAGAATAAATAAAGTGAACTGAGCAGTAAGTATATTTTATGTTTACCTTTTGCTTATCTTTTGGAGTAATTAGAGAATCCTAAGGAATTTTGTGGAAATCTTATTATTGTGTAACTAATAGTAATAAGTTATTCTGACATCACTTTACTTACGTCCGTAGTGTCTTGACTGCAACGACCTTATATTTGGTATATATTTGGATCATTTATAAAAAATATCATTGATAGACGTGCTGTGGCGCCCTCAGACTATTTTGTGTTTGGCTGTCAACTGAGTAAATCCATTAACATAATTGTACTTTGTTTTATGCCAAATTTCATTCGGTTGATTTAAGTATTGTTAATACTATGTTTGTTATTTTATTATTTTAATCTAATATTTTTTATCATATGTGTTTTAGGTTAACACGGTTGGCCAATTGCTGAAAATATTGATTTTTGCCTTGATTTTCTTAATTATTAATATTCCAATTAATTTTGTGTAGTAGTGTAGTAAAATTTCATGGTAAAATTATACGAGCATCTCGATTCTCCAAGAAGAACGTGTCCCAAGGTAACCCTCTAGTATTGTATTCTCCCGGGTTCTCTAATTTTTTGGTTGCATCAACCGGAGAGAGTAATATAGAACGGTTAATAGTTCAGGGAACGTTGGGTTGCGTTGGGCTGATATTGTTGTAGAACCTTCCAGAATCGACCTAAGTCAAAGCCAAAATAAAAATTCGACTTAGGCAAAAATTTCATTTAAGGACATTTTCAAGAGTCTGAGAAACTTCAGAGCCACAGACTAGTCCAAAAGGATCGTTATGAGTTCGATAAGACGTTAGGCACAACCGGGTAACAATTCGAAGAAACAACGAATTTCTACTTAGGAAAATATATTTTGGTCCAGGATATGAGAGTGAAAGTATATGGTGGCAAGGACAAAAATATAATATACTTTTTCAAAGGTGCAACAAAGTTGAACTTTGAAAATAATTTTTATAAAAAGTACGCCAAAGTTGGACTTAAAAAAGTTTAAAAAGTACACCAAAAAAGTACTTTGAAAATATTCAAAATATTTTCAATTTTACTTCCGCCGCCGAAGACATTGACTATGGAGGTACAGTCATAATATACCTTGTTTTAAAGAATGACAATAAAATTTTAACAAGGAAATGTATCAGAAAGGTGAAATCGACAAATTTGGCAAAAGCGGCGTAGCGCCTTTAAGCCAAAATTGGCAAAAAAATCAATGAAAATACACAAGGCCGGTTTCTCGCATAAAACGAGTTTGGATTCACCCAGCGACTCGAAAATTGGTCGAGTGCGTTGGGTGGTCAATACAAAGCGATGGTAGGAACGCCAACTGCAGGGCTTTTCGAATAATAAAGTTATAGAGAAAACCGCTTTGTGCACAAAGGACTCAAAAGTTCATTTTGCCCAAAAGTCGTTTGGAGGCGAGTCGTCGTCATTTTTCCTATATTGAACCTGCATGGGGACAAGTACGTCGTAAGACTGGCCGAAAGTTATTAAACTCATGTATTAGTCGAACTCCGTCCCGTGAATGATATAATCACGTTCTGGGGCCTTTAAGCTATTCATAAGCGAACCAAAGTTTTTTTTGAGTAAAATATTTTTATATTATTTTCAGTCAGCCATAATTACCAAAATACAAAATTTATTAGGTTCTTTTTAAAAGGCTTGCATTTAATTCTGAGGAAGTTAAGTGAATCCTTTCTACCAAATCGCTTGTTAGCGTACGCCCTCACTTGTATGGTTAAAAAGTCATTTGCCTTAGTTGGGGAGGCGTGATTCTTTCACAAAATATTTTATTATTTTTCACCTATTAAATAAATGGTATTCTTTGAACTAATTGCATTTTACTGATGTAGGGTCTTGGCTAGTCTTAATCCCTGGAGTTTTCGTTTGGAAGACCTAAACAACTGATTTAATCGGAATCTCATGATTCCTTAAATCTGATACTCAGTATTCTGGTCGCCTTACGGGAGCTTGATAGGGATTTTTTTAATGCGATTTCTCCAGAAATCTTTAAGTGCAGATACCATTATTAGTAGGTAAATATATAAAAATCACGTCAAATTACAATCCCGTCAGAGAGAAATCTTCGATAGTGATTTTTTTTATGCAAAAATAGCAGAAACTAAAAGACGTCAGACCACTTATTACTATATAGACAGATCCAAATCACGTCAAATTCCAATCCCGTCGAAGAGAAATCTTCGATAGGGATTTGTTTAAGCAAAAATCGCAAAAATCCAAAGACGTAAAAGCCCTTATTGTCAGTGAATCACGTCTTGAGAGAGCGTCGTTTATGATCTGAGGTAGTGCAGCTTTGACCCATTACTCGTTTATTGAAGCATAACTTATCTCGAACCCGCTTGGGAGTGGAAGAACGGGGCAGAACGCGACTGGCGCCTTTCTAAATATAAATTGGCGTCAATTTGACGCCTGGTAGTGTGTTCTTCTACAATATCACCAAGGAGCTGACGGGAAAAAGTTTTAAAGAGGTTGTGCTTCTAGCAGGCAATCAGGACAGATGACATGATATTGTCAGATGTGTTGTACAGGACAGGGAGGCTACAAAACGTCTGCCAAGACGTTATAAATAAGAAGAAGATAGTTTTTGTGACTTTTATTCAATTGTAAATATCTTTTAACTTAATAAGCGATGAATAACACGTGTACTTAATGAAATTACGGATTTCAGTAGATTAATAAAACGGTACTTCGTTTCGTGAAGTAAACAAATATTTTGTGCTAATTGTGGAAACAAATGACGCGTTTCAAAAAGTAGATATACATTTCATGAAACAAACGATTTCACAAAGTGAGCACGACAGGTATATTGGTGAAATTTTCTCTCTCTAACAATAACATCAAACGTGAAAGGATAAATTATGCTTGAAAACCTATACATCCATAAATTTATAAGGTCGACACTCAACTGGGACACAATGTAAAAGGTGAGATTACTCTTTGCAAGCATTCCCTTAGGTGTCAGCTTATTTGCACTTTCTTTAAATATTTCAGCCGACACAAATATCCAGAAAATAATGAAACTGGTTAAACACGAATTCAGGATTAATTGTACTAAATTCGTGCTGTATTTCCAACAAGGGTTTGCTATGTTACACAGATTTTAATTGTGTGAATTTGTCATGCGCTAATGATGCACGTTTTGTTTCCAGTAAATCCTTTACTGATTGAAAGCTGATTTTTTCAAAACATTGAAGAATAATCCCAACTACGACCACTCAAATTATATTAGTATTAAAATATATCAATTAGTTTACATTTCTGTTAGGTAAATTTGTTAAAATAAATAAATGAGCATGAAAGGTGCCCCATAAGTATGGGCAGCTGCGACACTTAAAGCAAATTTTTGTGGAAATATTTGCGACTTTTTATATTATTATGTTTCAATTATTTCTTATTTATACTCTAAAATTATACGCTATGTAACTTTAGTTAGTTATTTATGCATTTTTAAGTAATAATTCTGTGTTAAACCAACTACTTCTTCATAAATACATTAACACCGATGAACGTAGTTTTTGCCGCGAGACTAGCACTTAAAGGTAGTTTGGGGCGAGCCTCTCGAGCGGAAGCATGTGGTTAGTATACCGTGCGTGTAATTGTCCATTAGGCATGTACATTCATGTAGCGCGAGAGATATGACAACACAGCGCTGTAAACTCGTGCGTTAGCGGAGTATCCCAGCTCTCAGTTATTTCATTTCAGCCAGCTGGCACACGCGATGTTGTAATTCTTACTACCTATGCCTAGCGAGCCGCTACACACACGGTATACTCCGCCGTAGTAGCCCAGACGACAGAGAGCATTTTTATAGTGAAACCGATAAAAAGTTGCAAACTGAATATATATATTTTTTAATGAGTTCGTGAAAATGTTTAGAATAAGATCCTGAAAAGTTTACATTCCGCTCGGATGCAGAATATAAAAAAAAAAGTGAAAAAAAAATTTTTTTTTCCCAATTTTTTCAACATTTTTAAATTAAATCAGGGCAGGAAAAAATAAAAATACGGATGGATAGACCACGAGATTCTGAACAAAAAATATCCTAATAAAATTTTTCGCTAAATCCACGGTATTCCTGGAAAAAAATAGTGAAATAACCTTGTCACTCTGCGCGGCTAGCGCACGGTTAAATGCATACTATGGAACTTCTAAAAATTCTTAGCTGTTCTGTCGAGTAAAATAAAGCTTTTGTTCTCTTTCTGATTACACGTTTTAAACATTTTTCTTAGCGAATAGGAGGATAAACAGTGAGTATGGAGGGAAAATATATAATTATCAATGCATACACAGACACCACACATAGCCGCTGAATCGCTCGAATGCATTTTTACGTGCCTTTACTGTATTGTATTTATTACAGATACACCTATCCACATTTCAGCTATATCCAATGGATTCCTCATACATTTGTTAAAGTATTGGAAAAGTTCCAGAATTTGTATTCAAAACAATCAAAGATATTTTCATATTTATAAGCATAAGATCGTGAAAATCGCAATTTCTTATCATGATCTGATTGATTATATTTTCGAAAAAAGGCATACAAGTAAACGATTTTGTGTTTGAACATTCGAAAAATATATATTTTTTCCGAAATAGCAATATTTCCCAATGGGTCAATTTCTCGACAAGTTACAGCCTCCAATACATATATTTATCAAAAAAAATCATCAAGCAAGGAAATTAAAATGATTTGAGATGTACTTTTTTTTTTAATCCTCGTTACTACAACGTCATAAACCATAATAATCATGAAGTATACATACTTTTCAACAGTTCTCAATGAAGAAAGAAATTTTTTGAAGAGCTTTTATTTTTTTCTATATTGTTTATTGCGACGATTGAGTTTGGGCGTGATAATATATATAAGTATATTTTTCCCATCCATCCTTTGCTTGTATTGTTTAAAACAAAAAAAGCATCAGAAAGCTAAAATTTTCATCTTTTAAATGAACCAACACTCATATAGATTGAACAAATTCTGATTTAGTGACATGTAATTCAGTGCGTCGGTATCACAGTCATGCGTATTCAAGCGCGTGCACGCATGGATCTCGCTCCGAGTTATAACGTTACACTTGACTATTTTTTTCCGGGAAAACCGTGGCTTTAACGATAAATTTCGTTAGAACATTTTTTTGTTCATAAATACGTGATCTATCCATCTGTATTTTTAATTTTTTTCTAGCTTAATTTAATTTCAAAATTTTGAAAAAATTGTTGAAAAAATTTTTTTTTTATGTTTTGCACTCGAGCGAAATGTAAACTTTTCAGGATATTATTCTGCACACATTCACGAACCCATTAAATTAAAAGTTTACACAGTTTGCAATTTTTTGTGAGTAAATACCTACGTCTACTGGGCTATAGCTGTGACGCTACGCGCCCGTGTAAGTAAAACTATTCCGTGAAACATCATTAGATACTGCGCATGCCTTTGGCGATCTATCCCACTTGGCCACCGTTTAATTCATTCTAGTCGCTATCGGCAGCACAAGTGAAAAAGACCGACCGTACCTGGTAAGTAAATCGAAGGAAGGAAGGAAGTGTAGTGGAAAAATTTAATAAGTCCATATCCGTTTGTCGAAAAATCATATAGGAAATTTTGCTGTCATCGTCATCAACTGGTGCGCAGAGGTTAAGTGAGTTCTTCCACTCTGCATCCGCTTGACTGGTTCTAGTAGCAGTCCCAGCCAGCAATCCGTAGATAATTCTCACCGATCGACCGACGAAGACAGGCGTGTTTAATCAGAGGAAGTAAGTAATAAGGGTGATGGTAGGGTAGGTTTTTTGGTACTTGTAGAATTTTACGTAGTCGGTTTTGATTATTTGATTATTGTATTCTGAATTGTGTTTTTTACTGCTGTATATGTAAAGCCTAATTTTCCCTTGGATCCGCTGGACATTTCCGTTTCTTCACTGTATCTACTCAACTGTTTCAGTAGCCTTTGAGGATAGTGGTCTTTCTCCAGTTGATTAGAAATTGGCGCCCGAGTAACCGTACCGTAATTACCACCGCTTTCTTGGGTGTCAAAGTTGCATCCTCACTGTGAAGTACATCACAAGGTGATAAGGTGGAACAAATACTTCACAAAAAATATATAAAGAAATATAAGAAACAGGAATCTGGCCAGTACATTATGAACCTCAATCTTAATACCACTACATAAGAAGGGAGCGATAAATGTCCGCGATAACTGCATACTTCCGGCACTAATATCATACTCCAATAAAATAACATTAAACATTCTTCAGTCAAGACCTCAGCATTATCTCTCTTGGCAATTATATTCTGAGCAAGTAGGCTTCGTTAAAGGATGCGGAACAAAGATGGCACATGGCACAACTTTAGCTGCAACAAGCGAGGATGAATTCATACACCTGCTGTAGATTGTAGAATGTTTAAAGGATCGCTTGGCTCTGAGTTGGCCTTTCTTCACCTCGACCTAAAAGACTTTTTGCAAAGCTTGTGATTTTCCTAGAAGCTAATTTCCCTATGTTTTCAGACGTTAATTCCGCCTATTTTAGATACTTTAGTCGAATGCGGATTAGTACCTTGCATTCACAATATATATGTTCCTCAGTCTCAGTTATAGCTTCGTAGTATCTGCATTTATTATATTCTATCATGCCCATGTTCTTGGGATGATATCTCGAGGTTCAATGGCCAGTTAGAAGGCCTGTCATCAGCTTTAGGTCGGACTTTTCGGGCACACAAATTTATAGTATAGATTTCTGCCTGGAAGATGGTAGGGGTGTTGCCAAGGCCTTTAGATAACCTACATTTAGGCCCTGCTACGCCCATATCGACCCCTTCATCCATCTTAGATCCATCTGTGTACCAGATGAGTGACTCTTTCTTCAACCGCAGTATACCGACCCTGCTCGCCTGATGGCTTTCAATCAGCACATCAAACGGGCAGTCAAAGTCATGCTTCACTGGCATAGAGTCAGTGGGTTTGGTCATGGATTCAAATTGGATTAGCTCCAGAATCCTTAAATTAACAACCAGGTCGCCTGGTCTAAATTTAAGTGCCTGATGCAGCCTAAGAGCACTAAGTGCTGCCTCCTTCCTCACAGGAAATTGCAGACGGAGCAAGTCCAGCATTGCCTTCATAGCTACTGTGGAAGAGGAGCACATTGCTCCTGCAGTCTCTAGAAAGGAAAGGCGTTGCAGTTTCTACAGCTTTCCTTGTGTTAGTTTCTCTTCCGTTTTTGGCCACCATACACATGATGCGTAGGTCACCATGGGTCTGACAACCGAAAGGTAGGACCAATGTATCATTTTTGGCTTCAGACCCCAAGCCTTACTAAACAGCCTGCGGCACGTCCAGATAGCCGTGGTTGCTTTTTTAAGTGTCCTTTCCAAATGCGAGTTCCAGGCAAGTTTTTGATGTAGGATTACTCCTAGATGCTTGACTTCACTGGAAAAATTTATTACTGTTCCATTTAACTTATGAGCTCTCAGATTTAGTTTTCTCCTTTCGGTGAATGGAACAATAACTGTTTTGCTCGGATTGACGCGAAGGCCCTCTGACGAGCATCATTTAGATATTATGTTAAAGGCAATTTGCATGCAGTTTGAGATCATATAACTTCATGTCTGCCTCTCACAGTAACGACCAAGTCATCAGCATAGTCCTGAACGTTGAAGACATAATTAGTCAGCGTATGGAGGAGATCGTTGACCACCATTGACCATAGCAAGTGCAATAAGACTCCACCTTGTGGACAGCCCCTAACTGCAGTAACGGTGGCCGACTCGTTTCCCATATTTGTGGTAACTATTCTGCTTCTTAGCATGGATTGTATCATTGATTGTTGAAGACTGTATTCCCCTTTTTTCTGCGGCTCTTTGTATGGATTCATAGTAGGTGTTGTCAAAAGCATCCTCTACATCTATGAAATCACACAAAGCCATTTCCTTTGCTGTAAATTTCTTTAGGATGTCCTTCACTAGGCCGTGTAGAGCATTTACTGTTGATTCTCCAGGTTGATAGGCAAATTGTTTTGAGTGAAGCGATTTTCCTGTAATGATTTCGCCTCTGACGTGTTGATTTAATATTTTCTCCATTGTTCTTAGGAGAAAAGAGGTTAAGCTGGTGAGGCGATAAGATTTAGGCTCGTCTGGTGCCATACGCCTACTAGATGGGCTTTGAAAAATTAGCTCTAATTATGGTTTAACTGCAAATTACAATAAAGTCGCGATAGATGGTTTGATGTCGTAAGACATGTTCTGTAGCAAACGAAGGGCAACTAGAATAAACGAATGTATCACAAAACGTCTGATAAAACGTTCTGAATAAGAAGAATAAACAGTAAAATAATTAAATTACACTAACTACATCATTTATTGTATCCAACTTTTTGCTATTAGAAAAAATAGCAGGATATTCAATAATCCATAACTTAGGCAGTTAATCAAAAAATCAGGAGACAATATCTGAGTGAATTGAGGCCTAGTTCAAGGGTAATGCCAGAGTCGGTTGACTTCTCATACTGAATTCGATTTTCATTTGCCTCGGAAAAAACTGAGAAATTTTCTGATATACCATGATTATTCGTGAACTTAAAGTGACATACAGTATAGTAAGAGACAAAGAGGGTCTGTAAAAAGTATGAACTGATAATCAGATAAGAAACTGCGTGTGATTGTTGCAAAGTGTGATTTCAAACGCTGTATATCCGTTAGTTCTTCGAGTTCTGTATAACAAAGGATCCAAACGAAACCCCATTGTTCTCGCTCTGCTGAAAATTCGTCCACCTGTGCATTCGTCAGCACGCTCGTCAGCTTGCCCATCTGTCTATCCATCCATCTGTCTATCTGTTCATCATCCAAAGGTCTATATTCTAAGCGGTAATGGCTTATAATTGAGTTTTCACAGATCACATATCGTCCTTTCCTACACCAAAGCAAATATCAAAGGAGTTTCCTTAATATTTAGGGGATTTTCATGTATTTAAAGCTATATAATGATTAAATACGAATTACGTATAGACGTTTAAATTCCCTTTAGTTGAGTTTTATGGTGGTTTATTTAGTAAGGTATCCATTTACAATCTAAAGGTTTGACACTATTTCCCTTCATTGCAGTTATATGCCTAATGTTCATAAACGGTTATATCTCGAGTAGTGTGAAAGTGGTATTAAATACTTCAATCCGTCTGGTATTTTTGCTGGTAATAATATGTATGTAATGTAATTGTGTATGGAGACATCGGCACGAGGCCGGGCGGGGGTCCGGTAGGTAATAGGTAAATTGGTGGAGCGCCAAATTTGATGAATTTTTTGATATGTTATAACCCAACTGATTCTGAGCAATAAGTTCCTTTGGCAAAACTTCAAATTATGGACAGTTTCTCCGATAGATGGCTCCAAAAACTGGACCTACCTCTCTATACTGTATCAACGATTTCTCAAAAAGTACTAAAGAAATTGAAATAATAACTGCTGGAAATGAATAACTAGACCATTTACCATTATTTGGTTTTAGACTAATGTGCCTGAACTTCCGGTTTTGCCGGAAGTGACGTCAAATCACGTTTTACGAATACACAACATCAGTTTACTTCAATATAATACATCATATATATAAGTAGCTTTATTAAATCTCACTATCTTAGTGAATAAGAAAGTACGTGCGTTGATTGATTTGATAGAACATTGATGCTAGCTTGATACCGGACACATCATAATCTTGGTACAAAAAAAAATTTTTTATTTTTCAAGATATAAAATTGCAATTGTTGTGTCAAGTCAAGGAAAATTAATTATTTGTGGGACCTTTAATAAGTAGAATAGACAGTTTTTTTTATTTATAATACATTAAATTTTTAAACCTTATTCATGCAGAAAATAAATCCTACGTGAGGCACGTTAGGTTTTATAATAAGAATAACGTACTTTGAAATTTACAAAAGCAATCGGAATGCATATACATGTAGCGACAGGCAAGTACGTCCAGAGGGCCGGATTTTAGCATACGATACCCGTCTCGATCGAGCCCCCACCATTTAAATACCTTTGTCTCGTTGCGCATTCAATCTGCTACGTGTACTTACTTGGCTGCCGTTATCTGTATATGCAATTCTTTCTTCAAGCTAGAGTAGAAGCGGAAAGGCTGCAATTTAGACATGGAAGATAGATATTATTGCAGGAGAATCATTTGCCTGATTTTCACGTTCTAGATTTAGATTATTTAACAGATTTGACATTTGGCGCATTTCACATTAAAATGGCTCCATCATACGTTCAAGGCAACCAAGAAGAAGGGGGACAATGCTTTCGAATATGACGAAAGTATGAGTGAGCCGGGATTGTTGAGAATTCGTGTTAGGTCTAGGCATCGCAATGCGATTAAGTATCAATTGAAGACCTAAGTGGATAAAAGTGTTATGTCACACTTTTATAGTTTTGAGTAAATTAAACAAAACGGTTTTGAGTTTGAACTTATTTATTTTGTCTTCGATTCAAATGAATAGTACCTCATAAAATAGATAATTTTGGGTTATGTTCTTTTGTTTACACTAATATTAAAGAACAATATCAAGCTGTTATGAAACTAGATTTTTCTTTCCAAAACTGTTTACATTCACTAAAATTACTGGTTGTATGTATGACATGGCGCCTTTATAATTTAAAAGTTTCTATAAAATATTACAAATTTAGAATTCACCGTTTATTGAGTGTTAAATCTATATTAGAGGTGTTCAAAAATTGCATAAAGTAATTTTTTTAAAAATGCGACATAACACCTTTATCCACTTAGGTCTTCAATTGTGGGTGCATTATAATTACTACCAACAAACGGGACAAGTAGGAGACGTTGTACGTCAAGAACCAATTGTATCCTACTATTGTACTTGCAAGACTGGAAGTCGAACAGTAGGAACTTGTTGCCACGTAGCGAGTGTGATTTGGTGTTTAGGATATGCGCGACACGAATCACACATAAAATATCCATCCATGAATGTCTTAAGGGTAATTGAAGATGCTGGAAACCGTAACACGTTGGACGTTGTCGAAATTTAGTGACTAGACTAGATTTAAATTAGTTACCTGTAGTTATACGAAACTTATATTCTTAATCGTTGTTTTTGTTCAATTAAATCCCTATAAAGTTTTTTTTGTTTAATTTCCATTATAGTCCCCTATCAAACGTACATCCGTGGGATCTTTGATGATGCAAGTGTGGTAGTGATCTCAATTTCTTTGTTTGACCTTAGAGAAACATACTTTCGATGTTGGCATTCTCAAAAATGGTGCGTTTGAGTGCTGCGCGCGAAAAATAAAATGGCCGCCGCCGCAAACACTTTTTTTCATTTATCTATCTAACCATTGAGATTACGAAGAAAAGTTTTATATAAAAAATTTTGCTGAATCAATTATACAGAGAAAAGGTTATAATAATTTTTTATGTAGAACTAACCGTTCTCTCAAAAAGTTTCATTTTATAGTTTCCAATAATAAAAATTAATATGTCTAATGATGAGAGATTTGCCAGTGCATATTAACATATTTGAAACTATTTCTCGGGCCACTGGAAACAATAATTATAACTAAAACATTACAAATATAAATAAACAAATACATCCATCTCCCCTATGTTTTACAGTATAAGTAGGCATAGGAAATTGAAAGAAAAAGTACCTATATAATTTTAACGTTTTCCTTTTTACTTCCTTCTCTTTCCCCCATCTGTGTAGCTGGCTGATGGAACCCATCCAAGGCCAGAAAAGGAAAAAAATTTAACGTTTAATGAAGAAACTTATAGAAATACAGTAGTTACAGATTTATATAGACAAAGTACAGACAAGCAATACTTTTCACTTCTACAATGACATTTTTATTTAAAATCATCGTCACGTTCAATGCAAATCTCACTTAGCCCCAAATCTTCAACATCGCCTTGCTCGCATTCTCCCATATTATTACATCGGTCGAGATTGCCTTGGAACTTACACATTTCGGTACACCGGAGTCCATTCGACTGACACGTACATGAAGGAGAGCAACGTCTTTGGGAGCATGAGCAGCGACAAAGTTCCAAGATAAGCTCTGGAGCACAAGGTTTGGTACAAGCAACTGGCTCGTATGTGCTTCCTACTTTCTTCCATCCAATATCTGAGGGTGATGGGTTATTGGGATGCCGAATGAGGTCCTGATTCCACTCCAAATACTGAAGGTGGGCCCTTAGCAAAGCCGGATCCAGTGGAGATCTTGTTGGAGGAAGGTTCTCATCTTGACATTGTTTCTGGGTGAACAACAACCATCTCAGAGCTCCTATGTCGGTCAGTGTTGTTTTGGGGATATAAAGGTGGCAAATGAACACTTCCAAGTTAGCCCTGACATCTTCTGTGAGAGACAGTGTAGTCCCTAATTTAGCCAAAGCTTCTAGCAGCTTATCACTTGCAGAATTAAAAGTTTTCCACCACGTTATTTTACCTTTGCCAGCATATGATCCTGTTACATCTGCTCCTGAAAGTGTGTGTAATCCAGGAAGTGCAGAGGCTTTCAGAGGTCCAAGTGCTCTGTAAATTGAACCTAGGAACAAACCTTTTCATGCCATGGCCAAGGAAAAATGCAAACTCTTTCGAAAGTTGGGGATATCGTCTTAGTACCAAAATTAGGACATCAGTATCGGGGGAGAATACATGAGTAGTTTCAATTCCTTTCTGTGTTAAATATACTGCATGTAATACGATCTTTGCGTCCGCCTCCTCATGCGTACTTGAAAGACTGGATACATCATCGCCATGTCATGAAGCTGCTTTGTCCCTCCAACTGATTACAAACCTTTTGTTATTGGTCACGCCAAATTGAAGAATCTGACCGGAAAGGAACTCTGTCAGTCCATGCTTCGTTTTATCGTGGGACAAGAATTTATTCATAGCTATACTTCCAATTTTCGTTTCTGGTCCGATTTTGTACTGGATTAGATCTGAGCCTTTTTGCTGAATAACTCTCATGGTTTTCTTCAATGAGTTTTCTTTGTAAGAGTCGAAAAAAGACAGACATCACTGTAATTGCTGAAATTTTGCCCGATCCATTTGCTGAAGCTTAAATTGAGGTCACGGCATGTCTTCACTGTACTAGGTTTGTGGTAGGTGTGAAGAAGCGCCATGCCATCTATTAGGTGTGGTGGAAGCATGATCATCATCGTATTCTTCAGCAGGTATACCTTGCATTGATTCAAGAGCATCCATAAGTTTGTGCTTAGCTAGACAATGGTGCATACTTCCGCCAACTGCAAATAATGACTTCGGTAGTGCTGAAAACTCGTAGTTGCTCAAATAGTATCTCAAATGAAATAATTTTAAGACTTAAGTTTCTGGGAAAATGGTTAGTCCTGCATAAATACTTATAATAACATTTTTTGTGTAAAATTAATTTAGCAATATTTTTTGTATAAAACTTTTTTTCGTAATCCCAATGGTTACTTGGATAAATTGGAAAGTGTTTGCGATGGCGGCCATTTTGTTTTTCGCGCGCAGTACTCATGCGCATCATTTTTGAGAGTGCCAACATTGAAATTATGTTTCTTCAAGGCCTCACAAAGAGATTCAGACTACTACCACACTTGCATCATCAAGGAGTCTACGGGAGCCTATTTTTGTACTCTTGGCAGGGGACTATTAATGAGTGATTAAAATAAGTAAATATTTAAAAAAAAAATGAAAATAACAAGTTATGCAATTTTTGATAAAAATAATAAAGTTTAGTGTATTATAAAGGCGAGGTGAGGTACGGTACCGTCCTGGCTAAGTGGTAGAGTAACATTAGCTAAACTTCGCCATATAAATGAGGCATAAAAAAAAAGTAAACAAAAACCGCATATTCTACTTAAAGGTCTCACAAATAATTAGTTTTCATTGACTAGACACAACTGCAATTTTATATCTTGAAAAATGAAATCAACTTTGTTTTAGACCATGATTATGATGTACCCAGTATCATGCTAGCATCAATGTTCTATTAGTCAATGCACATACTTACTTTTTTACTAAGATAGTGAATTTTAATACAGCTACTTATATATACGATGCATTAAATCGAAGTAAACGGGTTTTGTGTATTCGAAAAATGTGATTTGATGTCACTTCCGGCAAAACCGGAAGTTCAGGCACATCAGTCTAAGATCAAATAATGGTAAATAGTCTGGTTATCCATTTCCAGCAGTTATCATTTCAATAACTGTAATAGTTCGCTTTGAGAAATCTTTGATACAGTATCGAGGTCCAGTCTTTGGAAATATCTATCGGAAAAACTGTCCATAATTTGAAGTTTTGCTAGAGGAACTTATTATTCAGAATCAGTTGAACTATAACATATCCAAACATTAATCAAATTTGACAAGCTACCAATTTATCTACAAAAAGTGCGGTGTCCTTCACACTACTTTATTGAGTGGAGTCTTTATGAGTAAACTCCCACAAATGTTTCAAATATTTTTCTATTACTTTCCAACTACAAAAAACATCGACATATCATTGTCAGTTGTAACGCTTCTGTTATAATACTAAGGTAAGGCTGCTCAGGAGATATTCATGAGTAAATATTGCAATGGTACACAATCGCCACTCAATAATTGAAAACGTGCAATACAAACTATTTGTGAAAAACAAACAGAACTTTATAGTCCACGTATGGTTATACAATGTTTGCTGTAAGCATGTTAACTTTGTTAGCCAAATTTAATTTAGTACGTACGTAAAAGCACAATGGACTCATTGCATTTAAATTGGTTGGTAAAGTTACACAAAGTCACTCACTAACCTGTCTTAAATGAATCGCGTGTTGTATTAGTTTCATTCATATGAATCAGTAATCTGAAATAGTGATTATTTTTTGTATTGTGTGTTTAATTTGTTTAAGTATAATGTAGAAAGAATTAAATTTAAATATCACATATGCTTACAACAATATGTGTTTCCCTGATACATGCAAAGATCTGCTCAACAATAACAAAACATGATTATAAGGAATAAAAAGGAACTATGGACTTTTTAAAACGATAGACAAAAGAAAACAGTTGGCTAGAGAGAAATTAACAAGAGAAAACGTTGGAATTACGTGATTCACTTCTAATTTTGGTCTAATTTGGCATCGTTCGGATGCCATCTATAATCTTAAATATCTTTGAATCTATCAAATCTACATAAATATAAAAAAGTAAATTCATTCTCAATTTATAAGCTTTATTTTTGATATCCACCATTTCTTTGCTAAAACTAATATTTAATGAGATATTTTCAAAAATAATGTTACGTTCTTTCTAAAACCCCTTTGTTATTTATGGTGCAATTTTTTTCTAAAACAAGCACTGTAGACGAACGAAAAAAATGAGCGTCTAGGTTACAACATATATTAACGAAAGTACATGGGAATTAGTCCAATCAATGAATGCCCAAAAGGGGATTGTAGAGAACATTTAGGAGGGGAGAATTTTCCTCTTCAGAGATGTGTTGGGGGTAGTTAGCAGGTAAAATTACTAAAAGTCCCTGCCCCTAGCTCCGCCGCTTCAGAGGGCCAGGGAGGTGGAAAGGTTACTTTTTTCGATTTTCGCTTATAACTCGGAAACGATGCGTCTTATGGAAAAAGGCAATCTATGCAACATTAAACGTAATTAAATTTTTCACAAGAATGTTTATGTTCATTTTCTTCCTATGTGTTATAGTTTACGAGATGCTCGACAGCGAAAATCGATTATTAATAAAAAAAATCAATTATGTACCTTGAATATTTCTATCAAAGCGGTTTACCGTGGTCTGCTAATAAATCACAGTCATAAAACAATCTTTATTTTACAACACTCAACGTATTTACTAACGTAATATTTTGTTGAAATCTATACATTTCCTTAAGTATACAGTGTGTCTCACTTAAAATGAAGATACCCTTACAACTTTTTTATTTTGTTTCCGATTTGAATCAAATTTTACTCAAGTATAGAACAAATTAGAATCTACTTATGACCAGAACAACATTCGGCTGCTACAAAGGCAAAGCCACCTGCGGTACCAAAATATGTTGAAAAAAATAAAACATTTTGAATGTTAGAAATTCAAAAAAATGCATCCGATCGGCGCCACAAATGTACATACACCAAAATTTGATTTGGTTATTGATGGGGGATTTCTCATACATAAGCTCATCTGGCAAAGGGGATCCTCAGTTTCCGCAATTTGTGGTGGCTACGTGAAATTCATCAAGACTCATCAATATGATTTTTAATCTTTTTCCTCAAAATTTGGTACCGCAGGTGGATTTGCCTTCATAGCAGGTGGATGATTTTCTGGTCATAAGTAGATCCTAATTTGTTCTATACTTGAGTAAAATTTGATTCAAATCGGAAACAAAATGAAAAAGTTATAAGGGTATCTTCATTTTAAGTGAGTCACACTGTTTATTTAAGGAAATGTATAGATTTCGACAAAATATTACGTTAGTAAATACGTCCAGTATTATAAAATAAAGATTGTTTTGTGACTGTGATTTATTAACAGACCACGGTAAGCCGCTTTGACAGAAATTCAAGGTACATAATTGATTTCTTTTTATTAATTATCGATTTTCGCTGGCGAATATCTCGTAAACTATAACACATAGGAACAATGAATATAAACATTCTTGTGGGAAATTTAATTTCGTTTAATTTTGCATAGATTACCTTTTTTCGTACGACCCATAGTTTCCGAGTTATAAGCCAAGAATCGAAAAAAGGAACATTTCCACCCCCCTCTCCCCCTGAAGCGGCGGGGCTAGGGGCGGGAACATTTAGTATGTTTACCTCCTAACTACTCCCAACACATTCCTGAAGAGAAAAATTCTCCTCTTATAAATGTTCTCTACAACCCTTTCATTGACTGGACTAAATATATTTTTTGATTTTGACTACTTATATTAACAAAATGGTGACATTTAAAAAAAAAATGTGAAAAGGCATGTTGTTTCTGTCGTCATAACTTCTTTACCTTTTATGATATAGAAATAGTCACTTGTAAGCCTAATTTAATAGTCTTTCATTTCGGTTATTAGCATTGTTAAGGTAAGTGCCATAGTTCATAAGATATTTAACATTTAAACTAAATATTTCGTGTTTAGTTCAGTTTTTAGTTGCCACCCACTGAAGAGGGGTGGCAACTAAAAAAATAACCAAGGTAACTATTTCAGAAATGCTAATATTTAAATTTATTATATAAATAAAACGAATAAAGCTATGAAACAGGAAATGGCTGTAAGAATTTATTTTAAAAGACGAGTTAACGATAAAAGCATTATCCCAATCACCGAAGTAAACCAAATTCACATTTACCGATTTCAAAAAAGAGTGGGTTTTTAATTCAACCCGTATGTTTGTTTATTAATGAGTAAACAACCATTGGATTAGCTCAAGCGATCTCAATGAAATACTTGAAATTAAAGGTATGTCTCGACGGTTGTCTTATTGCAGTTTCATCAAGCTACGTTAAGATGGATGAGCACAAACTGGAAACAAGTTTTTGAAATTTAAATCAAATCAATTAAAAAATATATTTATTTTTTAGATGTGTTAAATTAGAAAGCAGCTTATATATTTATCTTTGCCAGCTTATCGAATGCTACTAATTCATCTAGGATTTGTTTTCTTTCATCATTTAAAAGAGTGTTTACTAGAAATTGTACTTGAAGCACTCTGAGCTTATTAAAGAGTATTTCTTACTTGAGCAAGAATCTTACATGAGAAAAGTAAGTGATTCAAGTCAGATAATGATCAATTAGCACCACGGTGGAATAAATAATCTTTTGTTACGTAAATGTGCTCCAAAACGTTCATGGTTTTAGCTTGGTAATAATTGTTAAGTAAGACCTTGGTACCAAGTAATCAAAAATATGAATTATATTTACCGGAAGTTGGAGGTGCAAAAGCGTGTAATGAATTGTAGAATTATTTACCTAATTTAACCAATGATCTTTCCATTTAATTTTCACGTCTTTCTTTAACTCGCTATAAATATCCGAGTTTACAAAAGTATTGTTTGCAACTTTTAAGTGAGTTGTAACAATATTACTAAAATATGCAATAAATATATCAAATAATTCCGTGTGTATACCAAACTAATATTTTTATTTTAAATAGCACCCTGTATATACTTTAATCTCATCTAGTGGAAGCTTTAATTATTTTTACGATGTTTTTTTCATTTCGGTTATTAGAATTGTTAACGTAAGTGCCATAGTTTCTAAGATATTTAACATTTAAACTAAATACTTCGCATTTAGTTTACTACTAGGATATATCTCCTACTTGAGCATGAATCTTACATGAGAAAAGCAAGTGATTCAAGTCAGATAATGATCAATTGTCAGAAGTGCACAACGGTGGAGTAAGTAATTTTATGTTACATAAATGTGCTCCAAAACGTCCATAATTCAATGGTAATAATTGTTGAGTAAAACTTTGTTACCAAGTAATAAAAAGTATGTATTGTTTTCACCGGAAGTTGGAGGTGCAAAAGCGTGTAATGAATTGTAGAATTATTTACCTAATTTAACCAACGATCTTTTAATTCCATTTAATTTTCACGTCGTTCTTTAACTCGCCATAAATATCCGAGTTTACAAAACTATTGTTTGAGTTGTAACAATATTACTAAAATGTGCAGTAAGTATATCAAATAATCGCGTAAGTGTGTATACCAGATATCCACGAGATCAAGTCCCACTTTTTCTCAATTTTCATAGGAAAAAAAATTAAAATTAGGTTACAAAATTTAAAATTAGGGCATACAAATTTATTTTTTGACTTAACCGAACCCAAAACTCTACTTCAACTAACATTTTTATTTTAAATAGCACCCTGTATATTCTTTAATCTCCTCTAGTAGAAGTTTTAATTAGCGTTACGGTGTTTTTTTCAAAATCAGAAATGACCTTAAAAATGAAATTGTATATAATTACTCAGTGGTCATGGGAATATTTAAGTTTATAACACTTAGATAAATGCAGTATTTAACTCAAAGATATTTTTAAATGTTTTTCATGTTTTTTTTTTTGATAAATATTTTATAAAAAAATAAACTGCCCATAACTCACCTTTTTCAAATAACACCCTATACATTTTTACGTGCTTTCCGTACATGTTTAAATTTGCTTTCCTATTTTACAGCTGCCAGTTGGCATAACACAACATTTAGCATTTTTGCCAATTGTTAACAACAAGCATAGCATGTAGAGTGGGAATAGTTTTAAATAGTATAACAGACGACCAAACTCATCTAAATTACATCATGTGAGTGATTATGAAGCGCACAAGAAAATGTATTTAGCTCATTTGAGAAATATATTTAAGAATATTCTATGCAAAGAGGTCATATAAAAAAAATCGCATTTTCTAGTCAAAATTTTTGACTAGAAAACTGACTGGTTTAAAGTTTATTGTTGTCATTTTTCTCTGACCTACTATTTACTAGCCTTATTAAATTAAATTAAAGAATTAATTTTAAGCTGGATGTGAACATTATCTCTCATTATTAAATTGTCTTAAAAATCAAATGCATTAAACGTCATAATATATTGCTTAATTCCTGAGAAATTTTGATTTGACGTTTTGTTCCTTGCTTTCAAAGCATACTGTACGTGTTTGCTAATTTCTGACAAAAATGCTAAATCTTCATTGGGTCGCTTTCAACTTTAGAGTGTCGTTTCTCCTCCATTTATGGGCCGATTTTAAAGAACCCCGCAATGGTTCTTTTCGGGTTTCGGTCAAATCGTCTGAATTTTGAATATGTTTTAGGTTTCGTCATCCCAAGCAAAAGTCTTAATGGGCACAATGCTCGAAAATCAATACTTTGGCTGCTACGGAGCTTGAAAGCTCCAAAGCTCCACCACAGATTTATTTATTCGTGCAGTCTATATAGATTTTTAAATAACTTATTTTTTCGATTTTATTGTCTAGGTTTATGTTTTTGAGGTTGCTGAATTCAAATCCGATGTCAAATTGTCCAAATTGACACTTGACAGCTGTCAATTAGCTGTCAAACTGCTTTAACAAAGTGCAAATGTTATTTTTATGTTATGAGTTTATGCTGTTTAGGTAACTCAGTTATGTATGATGTGAATACAATAATTCGACAATTGGCAGCTGTCAACAGGCTGTCAGCTAGCTGTGAAAGTGCAATAACAAAGTGCAAATCTTATTTTTTTTGTTATGACTTTATGCTTTTTAGGTAACTCAGTTCATAGATGATGTGAATACAATAATTCGACAATTGGCAGCTGTCAACAGGCTGTCAAAGTGCAATAACAAAGTGCAAATCTTATTTTTTTGTTATGACTTTATGCTTTTTAGGTAACTCAGTTACCTAAAGAGCATAAAGTCATAACAAAAAAATAACTTAGGTAACTCAGTTACCTAAAAAGCATAAAGTCATAACAAAATAATAAAATTTGCACTTTGCTATTGCACTTTGACAGCTAGCAGACAGCCTGTTGACAGCTGCCAATTGTTGAATTATTGTATTCACATCGTGTATGAACTGAGGTACCTAAGAAGTATAAAGTCATAACAAAAAAATAAAATTTGCACTTTAATAGCTAACTGACATCCTGTTGACAGCTGCCAATTGCCGAATTATTGTATTCACATCATACATGAACTGAGTTACCTAAACAGCATAAACTCATAACATAAAAATAAGATTTGCACTTTGTTAAAGCACTTTGACAGCTAATTGACAGCTGTCAAGTATCAATTTGGACAATTTGACATCGGATTTGAATTCAGCAACCTCAAAAACATAAACCTAGACATTAAAATCGAAAAAATAAGTTATTTAAAAATCTGTAAAGACTGCACGAATAAATAAATCTGTGGTGGAGCTTTGGAGCTTTCAAGGTCCGTAGCAGACAAAGTATTGATTTTCGAGCTTTGTGCCCCTTAAGACTTTTGCTTGGGATGACGAAACCTAAAACATATCCAAAATTCAGACGATTTGACCGAAACCCAATTTCCATAAGATTATTGTGGGGTCTTTTTAAACTTGCTTTGGAAAGATAATTTAAAGCTCTACCGAAAGTGTGTGAAAATGTACAAGGTTAGTATTAAAAAAAAATGGTCTCTTATATCAGCAAGACTTGCAAATAGATCATTGCTCGCTGTTGCCAAATTGCACAAAAACTGTGTACATATTTTAGTCGAATATGGTTGGTTTTAGGTATATTATCATAAATTTCTATCTTAACAGGAGGGAAACTATTACAGCTACAAGACTTAACACCTGTATATCTTAAAAACAACTAATAATTTACAATATTATGTTAGTGACTCATATATTTACACTGACCTATGTTTTATAAATTAAAATTTTCATTTACATTCATTTCAAGTGGAAGGAACTCAAAAGCCCTAAAGAGGAGAATTTTCCCTTTTCAACTTATTATTTTGCATAATCTAACAATATCCATCCAAATATGTCATATTTATGCCCCTTCTGTGACACTCGACTTTCATATTATACCAGTTTGTTTCACTTTATGAATTCGTTTTTGATAGGTCTTAAAATTTATAACATTTATCGTCCTTAAAGTGGCGGCGTGTGTATGGTAGCCATTTTATGCAAAACTCTCCCCAATGGTTTCTTTTGCAATTCCTACCTTTACTTTTATATAATGGCATAAGTATAGCATAAGCGGAAAGAACTCCTCAAAATGACTTCAGGCCGCATTTTACCAGGTTTAAGTGCCTTTTAATTCAAATAATGTATTTGTTTTCCTTGGGAAAATATAGCACATAACTTTATAATATCCTGACACGTAACAAATCCAAATATTGCATGATACTAATCGAATTTTATTTTTTTGAGCTGCATCAGGTGAAAAAGTATTTGAATTAAATGTAAACGTTATACTCTTCGCCAGTTTATTAAAGTTTTTTATATAATTATTGAACATTCAATAGAATATTCTTTGTAGTTTTTGAAAATAAATAATTTCTTATGCATAATTGTCATATTCTCATTTTAATCATCTACCTTGGTTGGTGAACTATATAGTATTACTTTTTTTTTGTAATTAAAATCTCAGTGTTGAACCCTTTTTCAGGTATAATTTTTTTATTAAAATGTTTAGTACTTTTATTTCCACAGTAGAAGTGTATTAACGCAACAAATTTTTATAGTTCAAATAGGCTTATGTTGTCATGAAACGTCGAGATTTTGAGTTTGAGCAAAAAAAAATTTCTGTCTGTATGTCGGTTTGTAACTTTCTTGTGCGCACAATTACTCTGGGACCGTTTAAGATATTGACTTGAAATTTGGTACCGTACGTATTTTAACGAGATCTGGAACTAAATTATATTTTGATCTAATTCCGCTGAAGGGTTGGGGAATAAATTGGGGTAAATGGGGGTAAATAGGTAAATCAAACAAGTAAGAGTTAAAAAAATTGGTATATAGTATATATAAGAGAAACTAAGGTCTCAAAAAAATTTTTGGCATTTGACACTCCCATTACCATCCCCACCTCATTATTAAAGGGGTAAAAAAAATTAAATGTTGATTTAGTGTTTGTACAACAACCAAAGGCCTCAATTTTTTTACTTCATCCGTCATTGTGTTACTTGGCTATAAAAAAAATCTACTGTTACATGTTATATAAAATTTATTATTTTACTAAAAATTTACTAATACTCTATTAATAATAATGCTTGTATAATAAAAAATAAATAGGAAATATAAAAACCGCTGCCCAAGGAATCACTACTTCCACATCCACTTCCACAACAAAAAAAATTCGTATGTGGAAATAATTGTTTATGGAACTTTAATAATATAATATTTGAAATCCTCTACCCCAAAAACCCATAAAACGATACCCCACATCGGTAGTGGGGTGGGGGTGGTGATGGGGGTGGTAGTGGGGGTGGATAAAGTAAAAGAATATATTGAGGTTTCTGATTCTTGTACACACTCTAAATCACATTTTTTTTCATCCCCTTTACTAATGGGGTGGGGGCGGTAGTAAGGGTGGCTAACGCCAAAATTTTTTTTGAGACCTTAGCTTCTCTTGTATATACTAAATACCAATTTTATGGACTCTTACCTGCTTCATCTACCTGTTTACCCTAAATTTACCCCAATTTACCCCCCAACCCTTCGACGGAACAAGATAAAAATATAATCTAGTTCTAGATCTCGTTACAGTACATATGTGTACCAAATTTCAAGTTAATATCTCAAACGGTTCCAGAGTAAACGTGCGCACAAAAAAAAGTTACAGACATACAGACCGACAGACAGACAGACAGACAGACAGACAGACAGAAATTTTTTTCTCGCTCAAACTTAAAATCTCGACGTTTCATGACATTCTAAGCTTATTTGAACAATAAAAATTTTTAAAAATTTTTTTGTCGTTACTATACTTCCACTGAATGTGGAAGTAAAAATTACACAGGTCAGCAACAACAAAAAATCTTGTGCTTCAAGGACTAAACCTATCATGCCTTAAGTATTTTTGTGTGCTGAAACCGAATTTTCAATTTAAAAAATTTTCTACCCAATAGATTTAGAGTAAATCCCGGTTTTTATTGTCAAAAAAGCGTATTTTGACAATTAAAACTGGGATTTACTCGAAATGTACGAGGCAGAACATTTTTTAAATCGAAAATTCGGATTCAGCACATTCATTCAATACGAGGGGGTAGGTGTCTTTTGGTCCAGTCACAGAATTTTTGGGGTTAAAGCTTTACCTCAAGGGACTAAAAGGTATCTAGGCACGAAACATAAACTTTTTATCACGATGTGAAATGTAAATAAATCACATAAGTGATACTATTTTTTTAAATGCAGAAATTGTGAAATTAAGATTAATTAACTATATTTTTTTTTTTTAAGTGACATTAAAAATGTAATTATTTGAATTAGCCGAGTCATAAAAGGTTTTTACTTCTTTTTAAAGACAGAACAGATTTTGTTGATTTTTTTTAAATGATTGTTTTTAATTATTCAAAATCAGAAACACTTCAGCTGGGGCTAATTTACAGAATGTGGATGCTACCTTTTCAAAACACCTAAAAAAAAACAAAAATATTGGAGCTGCTAGAGATAAATAAGGCAGCTACTATATAGTAGATGAATTCTGTATTTTTCTTGGAGATATGGAAGTATAAAAATGACGTCCGAACGTTTATAAGACGAAGTATTTAGTTGAAATGTTAGATATCTCAGAAACTACGGCTCTTATGTCAAAAATGCTAACAATTAAAATGAAAAACTATTAATTATGGTTTCAAATGCTTTTTTGTTTATTTCTATAGCATAAAAAACAGAGAAGTTTTGACAGAAACAATGTGCTGCCTCACATTTTTTAATAAAGAAGCCGCCATTTTGTTAATGTAATTAGTCAGTTTTTAAAAAAGTATAGTCTCATACACTATTTTTCGTTAACATAGACGTTCAAAATTTTTCGTCTGTTTACAATACTTGCTTCAGAACTAAAATGCATTTTAAACTATAAACGAATTTTCGAAAAAACATAAAAAAAAATTTTCTTAGCTAATATCTCAATAAATATTAATTCAAGTGAAAAATGATAGATATCAAAAAAACCGCTGCCCAAGGAATCACTACTTCCACATCCAGATTTTCTATCCAAGTATACTAAATACCAATTTTATGGACTCTTACCTGCTTGATTTACCTATTTACCCCAAATTTACCCCCATTTACCCCCCAACCCTTAGACGGAACAAGATGAAAATATAATCTAGTTCTAGATCTCGTTAAAGTACATATGTGTACCAAATTTCAAGTCAATATCTCAGACAGAAATTTTTTTTCGTTCAAACTTAAAATCTCGACGTTTCGTGACATTCTAAGCCTATTTGAACAATAAAAATTTTTAAAAATTTTTTTGTCGTTACTATACTTCCACTGGATGTGGAAGTAAAATAAAGAAATTATGGCCGAAGCAATGTGCGTTTTCACATTTTTAATTTACAAAATGTCGCCATTTTGTTATTGTAATTGTCCAGCAATTAATTTACTTTTTCAAATATGTTGTTCTTTGTTCATATATAGCATCACCGATGCTCATTTTTTTTTGGTCTTCTAAAACACTTACTTTAGAAAAAAATTCTGTCGTCCATATTTTAACCACCATTTTGAATTGCTTTATTTTGACCTCAGAAAATCTTTTTTTGACAATGTATTCGTAATCACTAAACTCAATGTTTTTTGAGGTTAATGATTAGGCATAGTTTTTATTCGAAAACTAAACTAAATATATAAAAACCTTAAATTTCACAAAATTTTTCAACAAATTTTAACAAAATATTATCTGTCCCAGCAAACGTGTTTCTTATTTTGAATAATCGAATACAATAAACTTAAAAAAAAACATCTGTTTCTGGGGGTTTCGAAAATTTAGGGCCGGTTTTATAGGTACAGATTAAACCTAAGTTTAACTAGAAGATTCTGTCGAGGTCCAAAATAAAAGTAAATAGCGTGTTTAGCAGTGTATATTAAGCCCATTCATCAAATAGGAAATTATTAATAAATTTGAATAAAGATTATGTGGTATTGATAGCTGTTATTGACAGTTATTATCGATAGTTATCGAATGATATTTGTAGTAAAAAAAATGCTGTGAGAAGCGTCTTTTTGAGTTCTTGTTAAAAGGTTAATTTCCTGTTTGACGAATGTGCTTAATTATACACTTTGCTAAATACGCTATTTACTTTTATTTCGGACCTCAAAAGAATCTTCTGGTTAAACAGAGGTTTAATCTGTACCTATAAAACCGACCCTTAATGATTTTTCCGCTTCATTGCCTCGCCTAAATGTCAAACCTGAATAATTTTTTGTAAGAAAACCATTATTTTTAGCAATAAAAAATTAAATTTAATAGCGACTTTAAAGAAGCTCCTTTTGATCATGAACTTGTAGACTTCGAGAAAACATTATATTATATTTTAATAGTTCGATTTCGTCATGCACTATTAATTGTGAGTTGTACCAACAAAGCTCAAGCCAAGTTCAGCTTGATCTAAAATCAAAAGTCAAGGTTATGATTGTTACAACAAACGTAACCATGGATTTTGATAATTAATAATTGATTAATTGGCTATAGGGATTTCGCTACAAAGGAACATATTATCTTAACCTACACCGCATAATTAACTAATTAATTAATGCAGTGTACTTGCCAATAATCGATTTGGTTAATGTGGTGTTGTGTTTGACAATCGTGGTTGATATCGTTGAACTATTTGATTAAACATTTTTTTGTCAATAAATAATTAATGCATAGCAATAATAGTTGTCCTTATTATAATCTTCACAAATACGAAAACAAAAACTATAATGCATTTGTTCGCAGCATTTATACAAGAGTAAATATCTCTCGTAGGGGAAAATATTATTGCTAGTCATCGAATTTCAAATTTTCAAAATGTAGTATTAGCTGAAGGAAGCAAATGTTATTTTGAAAAAAAAAAACGGTTAATGAATAAAAATGTTAAATTACATTTTAGTTAAAAATGGACCTGAAGAAGAACTTTACATGTGATACTAAGACTGACGTAGTCTCTATAGAAACAAAATATTGTAAATTATATCAACAATAACATAGTAGGCATCTTCGGAAGATGACGAAATTGAAAAGAAATATATAGCCATTTCTAAATTAAAATATGTTATAGTATGTTATAGTAAAAAATTCACTTTTTAATGAAATTCTGAAAATTTTTGGAAAACCGTCTGTCTATATCTTTAGAGTCCAATCAGATCACTTAAAATATTATATAATATTGAAATACAAGGAACGTAGAATTTCTGATAATAGAGTGACTATTTGAATAATTCATCAATATTCCAAAAATAGAGAAAATGTTAAGATTATGCAAAGAAATTTATTTTTAGATAGAGAAATATCACGATTGTATCTAAGAATATTCTATAAACATTCATCATTATAGTGCAGTTGAATTGATTTTTCCTGGTGACAACATTCCACCTGAAATTTTATTATTGATTCTTATATATAATGACCTCCTGATTGCGAAAAAAATATTTGAGCCCAAAAGTTCCTTGTGCGTTAAAAGTTATATGCACTTTTTTACCCACTTTCAAGAATTTTCAACTTATCTGCTTAATAGATCTTGTACTAGTAATCGGATGAGAATTTTAAAAATACTGGCTTATTTTGAATAAAATTCTTAAAACTATATGTATATGTATGATATGTAGGTATTTGTCAATCCGACATCCTGCAAGAAAATAGAAAACAACAAAAATAGCCGAAAAAATCAAAATTGAATACCTTTTCAATAAGGAGTAGTTTCATCAAAGTTGGCAAAAATAAAATTCATAAATAAATGCACCAATCCCGGACACCGTATGTCAAATAGAACGGTCAAAGGTGGCGGACGAAATAAAATCATTTTTTCAATTTTCAAAAAAGTGCATTTTTTTAATTCTCAAAAATAGTATATTTTTACAAATTCTCAAAAATGTATTTGTATTTTCTTTGATTCTCCTTTTTTTCACCCAATTTTTATCGAAACAAAAATAAATATACTATATTAGTTTCATTACCATCATATGCCATAATTTCACCGCATTCCTCATCGAGAGCCGATTCATCGAAGGTAGAAGAAGCATTGACGCAATTATTATACTATTCGCAAAAACGAAGGGTATATTGGATTTGATCGGCACATTTCTAAATCAGTAAATATCGCTCGTAGAGAAAATTTTTTTATATCGTTATGTTAGTGAACGAATTCTGAACAACTTTCAAAATGTCCGTCTGTCCGTCCGTCTGTCCGTCCGTCACGTTTCTTGTAAGCACGATAACTCAAGAAAGAAAAATCCGATTGTATTGAAATTTGGAGAGTAACTTAGTGTTAGCTAGAGGAAGAACCCTATTGTTTTTTAACAAAACAGATTGGTAAATAAAAAAGTTATTAGTAATTTAAAATTTAAAAAAATATTTTTTACATTTTTTTATGGTTTGTAATAAATAAAAACCTTGCGAAATGTTATTTCCTATCACTATTTTTTTTTTAATACATTTTACTAATGTGTGTTTCCTAATAATCACAATAAATTTTCTAATGGTATATATTACACTCATTAACAATTTTAGCAATAAGAAATGGTGGTGTAGCGGCAAGAGTTTCGTCTCGCAATCACCTACAACCAACCCCTCTCTATCAATCTATTTGTTTTTATCTTTTTTGTTCCTTGCCCATTTTTTGTCTCTAAATTCAGTCTCGACCAATAAATTCTTAACAAATAACAATTTCACATAACATTACACACTTTTAGCTATCCACGACACTTTCCTGGCGTCAGGAAGACTACCACGGTGGAATTGTCTCAAACGGGTTTTTTCGAGTTTTATTTTCCCGTCAATCAAAATTTGTAAGTGTTCACGTGTGCGCGAAATCGATAGTTTTACAGTTTTAATTTCAATTATTTTTAAGTACCCTCGTGTACTATGTTGCACGATAATGTTAAATTTAAGCCTATCCCCATTAGGCAGGAGTTATAACTCACAATTAATTTTCGTCACCGCCAAACCGGACCCTCTCCGCCCAACCTCACACCCACCTCGGCGATGTTCGCCGTGGTTGTCTAGCTAGCTCCGGGCCGGACTCTGGAATGACGCATTATTGTATGTGAATATTAATAAATGCTTGTTGTTGTTGTTGTTGTTGTTGTTGTTGTTGTCTCGCAATCCAAGGGTCCCGGGTTCGATCCCTCACATCGTGATTTTTTTTTCTTATATTTTTTTTTTCACAACAAAGTTGGTATCACAAAATTTAGAATGTCCAAAAACTAACATTATTTACAAGAAAAATGCGAAGAGTATCCTATAGAATGTGTAACAATTATATAAAAAGGTCAGTAAATCGGCGAAGAGTATAATGCTTCCACTAGTTTCCTTTACAATAGCCACAGAATAGAAGATTATATATTCATTTTTTTACAGTTACACTGATTATTTTTACAGCTTTTCTTACATTTATAAGAAATACCATTTAGTAAATGTTTAAGAAAAGCATTACTTTCACTCATAACATCAGGCATTAAGCCATCCGAATTGAAACGGATCTTTCTCAGAACCTAACTATTATTGGACTTGGAAATATACTCTTAAACAGTGTTTTCCTATTACGTCTTCAGTAGGTGGAATTACAGACAATTCTATTTTCATCATAATGTTTGTCAATTATCTTATTAATCTTAGGTTTGTAAAAATAGATTTTTTTTATGATTATTCTATTCTGGTTGAGTCATTATAACCAAAAGTTTAATATATTCACCAACTATTATAACTTGATTGTCTTCGGTTTTCAAATCAATAGCAGTTTTAACTATCCTTATATTTACTATTAGCTAGAATTTTTTATTGACTAACTATCCTTATATTTACTATTAGCTAGAATTTTTTATTGACTAACTAGGGATCTAATTATATCACTTGTGATTGAAATATCTACGAAAACATTTTTTTCTAAACGATGAATGTGCTCGTTATTCTTAGTGCTATTATGTTCATCGGCATATCCACCAAAAATAATACTACTCTAATCTTGACTGCTTGGTTCTGATTATTGATCATATATTCATATATTATTATTAGTACCATGCGTATGCTTGATAAAGGGTATAGCCGGAAAAGTTAGGGAAATGTGCCCCCGCACTTACTTAGTTAAAATGGCTTCCAGATGATGCAGTTTATAGAGTATATTACACGGTAAAAATTTTAACCTACGAAGGTGGAAAAAATATAATATGTCTTTAATTATTATATTTTTTTTTATTGGTTTCTATGCAACCGATCGATTTGAAATTTGGCACGAGTATTGCTTGCGTGGAGATAACTTACTCCAAAAAATGAGGTTATTTTATGACCATTTTAACCATCGGAAAAAAAATATAATTTTTTTTAGAGGACAAAAGGGTGGCTACCCTTCATGGTACAATCACCATTCTATGAGATACTATGTCTTGACACTTCATGATTATTATACTAAATTGTCAGATTTTTTGCTGTGGTGGAACAATATGGAAAAAACTAAAATTGGGTAAAATAAAATATTTACACATGCCTCTTACATATGATTTTTTTCCCCTCATTTTTGGCCTTGGATGGGTTCCATCAGCCAGCTACGCAGATGGATAATTTTTTATCTCAGTATGGTACAATTGTTTAACATTAGTTGTCGTTTGTCAATACTTATCTTGACTTGTGATATTGATTCCTAATATACCCTTGTTTTTATAACCTTTGTGGTTTAACCTACTATCCGTGGTCCAGTCTATGTGTAAACTTAAGTCGCCCTGATGGATCCCTGGGCGCGAAATGTGTCTACATTTGATTAAACATCTCTTTTATGAAGACGTTGCACATCTGGAACCATATGCCAATTGTAGCTAGATTCCTAGATCGGATTTATGCATTCTATTAAATTCCTTAACCCCAATAACATAACAACTCTAAAAGGCTCTACAGAACACCGCGGTTTATCAGACTATCTTATTAGTTATGGTTATTAATTACAACCTTAATAATATACCAATGATATCATTCTGAGGACGGTCAATTTGTTCAGCTTCCTAGCAAGTTCGCTGCACGCTGGCATCATATCGAACAATTTAGTAATGTAGGAGGTCATTCTGTTATCATTATTAATACCTGTTTTCAGTTTTAATAGAAAAACAAGGACAGAAGAAGTTCTTGTACTTGAATTTTCCAACAGTGACTTTAATTCGTAAATGGCATCTACCGTTAAGCCTGTAAATGTTAATAATTGCTTCTCTGATAAACCGCAGTGGTCTGTAGAGCCTTTTATATTTGTTATTGGGGTTAAGGAATTCAATAGAATGCATAAATCCGATCTAGGAATCAAGCTACAATTGGCATATGGTTCCAGATGTGTAATATCGTCGTCATAAAAGCGATGTTTAATCAAATGTATTTTACAGCAACGATTGCCTCAGGGATGTATATTTGTTTGTTTCAATAGCACTGTAGTCTCACATTAGTGGGTATTACGGTCAGTTCTTTATAATTACCATATATGCAACAGTATTTATGTGTAGCAACAAGTCTTTGCAATGGTAGTTCCATTATTTCGTCAGAGTCACTACTCATAGTGCTAGAAGATGTCGAAGGCACAAAAAGCTTCTTCGATCGTTCCCTCACTTTCTTCATCTGGTTCAGTACGTCGTTTTTTAGATGTCGTAATGCGACAGTAATTACAATGAACATCATTCGTTGCTAAACTTTTCCCCAAGGTCCTAGAGAGTTAATACTTCGCCCCTGGGACCTCCAGAAGTGGTATTGCCAGATTGTGCCGAATTTCCGTACGTCTTGGGAAAAAGTAGACTTGGCAACATCGCACTGGCACCCGCGGTCGGTTGTAGATATGCAACAATATCTTGTAAGGCTATAAGTATTAACTGCTACAACTAAGATGCATCTGTAAATATTTTAATTTACCCAATTTTATTTTTTTCCATATTGTTCCACCACAGCAAAAAATCTGACAATTTAATATGATAATCACGAAGTGTCAAGACATAATATATCATAGAATGGTGATTGTACCACGAAGGGTAGCCACCTTTTGGTCCTCTAAAAAAAAATTATATTTTTTTTTCCGATGGTTAAAATGGTCATAAAATATTTTTTGGAGTAAGTTATCTCCACGCAGACAATACTCGTGCCAAATTTCAAATCAATCGGTTGCATAGAAACCGAAAAAAAAATATAATAATTAAAGACTTTTTACAGTGGAATATACTCTATAAACTGCATCATCTGGAATCCATTTTAACTAAGTAAGTGCGGGGGCACATTTCCCTAACTTTTCCGGCTATACCCTTTCCTTTTCAAATTAATGAATTTTCATTTTGTACTAAATTTTTGAAGTTATACGAGACTTTCTATAGTATATTTCATTTTGTTTCGATGAAAATTGGGTAAAAAAAAAGGAGGGTAAAAGAAAATATATTTTTGAAAATAAAAAAACCCATTTTTTTTGAAAATTGAAGAATGAACTCTTCTAAAAGTATGTAAAATAACGTACAATCGAAAAAAAGCGACGTAAATGCCTCCTTGATAATTGATGAAGAATTAAAAATTTTATTTCGTCCGTCATCTTTCACCGTTCTGTTTTTAAAATTCCCATCCGTATAAGATATATTAAACAGATATGTTGAAAATGCGTCAAAAAGTGTATATAACTTTTGATGCACAAGGAATTTTTAGGTGAAAATATTTTTGTCGTCATCAGGAGGTCATAATACATAAGAATCAAACTAAAATTTCAGGTGGAATGTTGTCGTCGAAAAAATTAAATTAAATCAATTCGACTGTACTATTAGACTTTTAAAAATATGAATATGATATGATCCAAAAACAAAAATCGATTCAACTTAAAATTCATGTACTTTTTTAATATTAAATTCTATTAGTAGAGACTCTCTACTTGTAAATCTCTACTTTACTGACATCTCTAGTGACTCTCTACTTGTAATCTTGTAAAATAATGTAAATAAAAAATGTACGTTTGTTCTTGAATTAGTGTAAATGGATATATTGAATAAATAATTAATATGTCATTGCATAAGTGTATATATATTAATACCATTAAGTAGTAATTTTCACTTATGTTCTCTTCTTTTTCACAGCATCTTCAGATGTGTATTGTGATTCATGAGAATTATTCTAGTTAGTCTCCGCTTACTGTATAGCTCGTCTGGCGGCATTACGGTATCTGTCGCGGTAGTCTGCTAAGCGTACTGCCTCATTAAAGCTCTTTCCCATCAGCTCTTTGGTTCATATTGTTACATGTTTCTACCTCCAGAGACATTTGTGGGAATTCTCTCTAAGTTCCATGTATAAGTAACAGAAAGTTAAGATGGTTGGTTAGTTTGGCAATCATCTCAAAGATGGCGTGAGGTGTCATAAACTAGAAAATTACAGATTAGTTGAGAATATTCTGGAGCTCTCATCTTTGGGTATATACAGATATGGAGAAGCCCAGTGTAGACAGTAGAGTCAGATATTCAGTTTTGTACAGTTCAGTTTAGTAGACAGTTGAGTTCAGATAGTAAGATCAGAAATAAGCCAAGTGATCAAGTGACTGAACCATTGCATTATAGTACTAAGTGTAATATTATTGAAGTAATTGTTTGTTGTAATTAGTACGTAAGTTAATAAATTAGTGTATAGCTATAGCTATAGAGTATAGGAGTTATAAAAAAAATGTGTTTAAAATGTGTTTTAACCGCCTTCCATGTCACCTCAGTGACCCTCTTAAGTCTAGAAGATCTAGATTTGTCTGAGTAAAGGAGACGGGCCCTACAGTTTATGGTGGAATCCGAACCAGTTCTTGTGGAAAATTTCCTATGAAAAATTTGTTCACTGTGTGGGGCTCGAACCCACTTCGCTAGGTACACTCAGAGTGCAAGCTAGACGCGCTAACACACTGCGCTACCGACCGTCCGACCCCCTAATATAATTATAATTTCCGGATCCATGATACAGGGTGTTTACAAAAGTAAACACGTAACAATATTATGTTCAATTTACTTTAAATACTTTCAACTGCGATCAGAATCATGCACCATATTTTTTAAATTTATTTTAATATTTAGGTCGACAATGATCGACAATTTAGTTTCAATAGAAAACGCATCCGTTTATAAAGAATAATAAATATAAAAGTTATTAAACATTTTTAGAAAAAAGCGTACGTTACCTGAGTTTCAAGTATAACGTTATATTTAAAAATTAACTTATTTTCAACAAACTGCGAAGAGTAGGCTATAAAATGTTTAATAATAATTAACTATATTCCATAATCCGACAAAGAGTATAATGTGTACAACTAGCTTTGGTTTATTAACAATTTTGCCTCAAAATATTCGCTTGAAATGTGTGGTACATAATCATTAACTGCTATTTTGTGTCAATTAATTATTTCCATTCAAAGTCCACTCTCCAAAATTGAAATATTTATATTCCGTGTTATGTACTGAATTTATATTTGATAAAACTGATACATCTGTTAATATGACCTCCCTTATATTCAGTGTAGTAACAAGGCCACAACTGACGACCGCAATAACTGATATGGGGATTAACTGCGGATTATTTAAAAAAATGCATTTTTCAAATATTAATTAATTCCATAATTAATATTTGACATGTTTCGTGCACCAACGAACGATTATATAAATAAAACACGAGATTCATTATTCACCAGAGTAAAAATTATTTTGTATATCCGCATTTATTTTAAAAAGTGTATTTTATAAATTTTAAATATTTTTCAGGACAGGACAGGTATTTATTTTTTTATAACTGAAAAAATAAATTCGCAATCAAAATGTTTAAATGCAATTTGCTATGTTAGGGGCAATTTTATATACAGTGTGTGCGATTTAAGACCGTTATTTTGGAACGCGTTGGCTGATTTTCATTTTTTTTTTTTTTGAGATATAGTGCTCGATGAGCTTTATTTGACTGTTTTGAAGATTTTGTAATTTTCATATTTTCATATTTTTAAAGCTC
This sequence comes from Rutpela maculata, assembly GCA_936432065.2. Taxonomy (NCBI): domain Eukaryota; kingdom Metazoa; phylum Arthropoda; class Insecta; order Coleoptera; family Cerambycidae; genus Rutpela; species Rutpela maculata. The sequence goes on from OW386287.2 coordinate 62,336,809, forward strand.
CTCTAAATGGGTCGAAATTTCGAGATCGGCTATTGGGCAATTTTTTATCGGCAAATTGGATAACATGCTCGATTCGCAGTTGTCTCAAACACCTCCATACAAAATTTTAGCTCGATACCTCATTTAGGGTGTTTGTTATTCAAAAGCCAAATTTAAAATTTATCTCTTTTCGACTGGCCCTGTATAAAAGTCGGTTAGGTTTACTAAAAAGATAAAGTAGTCATTCAACTTAAGGAACAAATTAATTGGACGGAATAGCTTTTCTTTTTCTTCCTTATTTAGTGACATCAACATCAGATACTAAATAAGGAAGAAAAAAGAAAAGCTAGGCCGTCTAATCCATTTAATAATAGTAATAATAATAAAAATATCGGTTGGTGATAGGCCCTGGTAGCGGAAATAGGCCGACGTTAAATAAATAGATAAAAAATATATATATCCTTATCATAAAAATATAATCTACATGGTAAATCGGCACCATTTCACCTAGATGGTGCTTTTCCAATGGCCCTAAATACAATACAACACCATAAAAGACAATAAAAGTGTTTGTTTGAAAGTTGAAGTTTGTTTGAAAAATTTTCATTAAGGCACCTACGTACAGCAACCGAATAATGTATAGAAGCATTATTTATTTAAAGAATAACTTTTCTTTTTTCGCCCTCATTTAGTGTCTGATGTTCCTTAAATTTAAAATTTATCACTTTTCGACTGGCTCTGTATAAAAGTCGATTAGGTTTACTAAAAAGATAAAGTAGTCATTCGACTACTTTTTATACAGGGTCAGAAATTTTAAATTTGGCTATTGAATAACAAACTCCCTATGTGAGGTATCGAGCTAAAATTTTGTATAGAGGTATTTGAGGTAACTGCGAATCGAATACGCTATCGAATTTTCCGATAAAAAATTGCCTAATAGTCGATCTCGAAATTTCGACCCATTTAGAGGAGCATAGTAGGCCTTGAAAATATGAAAATTACAAAATCTTCAAAACAGTCAAATAAAGCTCATCGAGCACTATATCTCAAAAGAAAATTAAAATAGGCCAACGCGTTCCAAAATAACGGGGGTGTTGCAGTCTTAAATCGCACACACTGTATAATAAAAGTAAAATTTCAAATATTCATTTGGCACTTGCTTCAACTTTATAGTCGTTAACGGAGGTAAACTGTTTAAAAAAAAAACGCATTCCCGAAGTATTGGCTTGGGTGCTTGGTAGGGTGGGGGGTGTCAACCTAATATTTTTGGTAACTGAAATCGATCCGTATTATTTCTCTATCGCAAAGTGAAAAAAACAATTTTTTTAATGAGCCAGAAGTTGCCTTTTTTAACCCTTTGCGGATTAGTGGTTATCCTGTGGAACCACCTTATGTACGTAAAAAGGAACTTAAGACAAATATTGAATTAATGAAATAATGAAATTATGTAAATTTTGTGACAAAAAAGATGTGAATCTTTTTATTTTTTTCATTATTTGAAATAATGTTGAGAATCCATTGTCAAAAGTTATTTGATCTTATGTATTCGGTAGAACAATGATATCTGAGGGTTCCACGTGTAGAGCTACGCAGCACTGAAGGTCCACTAGAAAAACATATTTGAATCCCGAACTGGCCATTGGAAAAAAAATTGGAATGATAGTAGTACTGGTAGACAATACCTTCGCCATGATTTTCTTTCCAATTCAGATAAGAAGTCTCCTTACCTATATCGATGATAATTATAAGGTTGATAAGGGCTATAATCGTATCCCTTGTCGCTTTTTATTAGTCCTGAAAGAATTTTAAACAAACTCGTGCAAAAATGTGAAGCACCATAGGTTTTTCCGCATGGCCGTGAACGAGCTTCGGCTTGAAATTAAATTCATGATTCTCTCTCATCTTAGAGGATTTCACGTAATCAATGCTCCGCTTCTACTATAACAGAGTGACTTCCACAAATCCAGTTACAGATGTTTTGTGAGATTCTCTTGTCAAAAATAGCAATGAGGATAAAATCTAAAAGTTCCAATTTATTGTCCTTGCTCATAAGATCTTGGGATACGTTTTGAGGTTCATGTCCTATTTTGGGTCTCCCATTGTTGCCTGGCATACATCACACATTTTACCGTTATTGCCTATCAAGGTTGTGCATTTGTACAGGGTGCGACCTCAACAAATGTCTTTCCCATCCGCTTTTTAGTAATATCTGTCCAACGTTTTCAAGGTCATTTTCTTGGCCTTTTATTATTTGGTTTTACCTGACCCCACAATCCACTTGCCTAAGCCATAAATTAAACAACAAAAATTTGCACTTCAGCAACAAGTTTTAATCTGAAAAAATACTCATTCGAAAGGGCAATGTTTTCATAGTTATCGCGATATCATTAATGCTTATGTATGTAGTTGCTCCAGTTTTTTAAAACAGTACCCATGTAAACAGATCTCTTAGTTATTTTGAGACCAGATAATTCACCAATTGAGATGAAAAATTAACTCCTTGTGCTAAAGAGGAAGATAGAAAGATCTATTTTAGTATTGTAGTGACTTAATTAATTCAATAATAATATGTAACATAATTCTTTTTATAATAATAAAATTTATCGTTTTATTGGTTGATTATAAAATTTTATTAAACAGTAAAAATTGTATAGTTATTTTAAAGTTTTAATGTAGCTTGTCCAAAGTGCAAGTCTGCCAATTTATAGTTTGTTTCCTAAAGTTAGGAGTCGGATTTCCAAAGTGCTGTTATATTTACCCCTTTTCGAACCTGTGTTAAAAAGCGTGGCTGTCGTAATTTATTATTGAGAAGTAGTGAAGTCTACTTTAATTGTGCTTTACGAGAACGTAGGAAAGCATAGTAGAATACAGATGAAAATAATAAAGTATTTGTTTAAATATCAAGTAATTATTAATATTTAAAGAAGCACGGTTGTTTATATTTCTTCGTGTCAATGGTGATATGACAAGGCGACGTAATGGAGAGGAATTTGAATTGAAATCGTTCAAAAAATGTTTCGGAGTAAAAAGATATGAAACCTAGACCAGCTGATGATAAATAGTTCAGGAATATTACGTTTTTATTCCGACAAAATTCATAAAGATTTGAAAATTGGTGGGTATGTTGGGAATAGCATAAGGATTACTAAACCAAAAAGTTCCCATCCCTAAATAGTGTGCTTCATCCCCCAGGACGTCCTTTCTACCCCCATTTTGAGTTTTTCTAGATTATCTCGGCAACGGTGTAATTTTCGACAAAAATACCCATACAAAATTGTTCCTTGGAAAATTCTCTATCAAAAAGGTTTTTACCACTTTTTTCCTAAAATTAATAATAACGTGGGAAATATAGCGCAAACATAAGGGTTGGTTCCGACTAGCACTCTCTACAGTACGATCTACCTTAAAGTTTAACGTTTAAAGCTTAAAATAGCAGTAGGCACTAAAATTTATTTACAATTTTAATAAATATACAACTTCCACCCCCTCACCTCTATAAATAAACCGTGTTGTACTTATTTCCACACCACCCTAGAGGTAAAGTACTTGGCGCGTTTTTTTTAAAGTGGTATCCCCTGTAGGCCTAATCCACTAATTATCAAATGTTAATTATAAATCTTGGTCGTCTTCCACAGATTCAACATTCAAGCATAATTGTCCATGGCAATGACAACACATTGTAGAGCAACGCAAGCCTGCTCTTCTGCAACTACACCTGTATTCGCACCCTAATTTACATGATCATGAAATAAGCGTTAAAACAGATTCGGGAGCTGGTTCTTTTATAGTCATTATTGGGATTAATATACCGCCAACTTTTTTCCACCCCCAATCGGTAGCTTTGAGCGTCACGGAATGATGTGCTGCATAGTAACAGCGAACATTTCGGTGATGGTAAATAGATAACGAATTATATGACTTGCGCTAATTACGGCCCTGATTTACCAACGTACTATTCGTTTGAGGAGAAATGGTCTAAAAACCTTTTTTGTAGAGAATTTCCTGTAGAACACTTTTGTACATAGGTATTTTTGTCGTAAAATGCACCATTTCATGGATAATTTTAAAAAAGCGAAAATGGGGTGAATACTATGTCGTAGGGGATGAAGCACACAATTTAGGGAACTTTTCGGTTTATTATTACATATGCTGTCCTGATTATTTCCACCAATTTTCAAAACTTTATGAATTTTGTCGGATATATCGCAATTTGAACCGTAATATTACTGAATTAAAATAAATAATGTATTATATTTCCGGTTGACGACCTTTTTTCTTGGTCGAGACCAAATTTGTGAGCATTTAATTTCAAAGGTCGCATTTTTTTTATACCGCGCGCCTGCAAGTAAAAAAAACATATTACTCAGAAACTCCTGCACTTTGGTGAATGATTCTAGATTTGATTGCTATCAATCAAATCTAGAATCTAGAAACTCTATAGTTTATTCCATATAATACTTCTACATTAGAAAAATGTCGTAATTCGACTTATTACATTTTGAAAAAGCAATATATGTTTTGAAATAATTAATAAAAATCCTAATGTGTTGCTTTCACACAGGGATAACTTTTTATTTAAAGATATCGATTTCAAAATGTTTTATACCAACCTCTTGTCTGATGTTTAAGGAACATTTTCCACTGTTAATTATTATATTTTATTTATTTGCTTGCGTCACGATTGGAGAATATTATTTAGGTATTAAGCAAATCATAACTTACACACTTTTTTTAACTTATTATGAAATTACCTAATTTGTGTATATTGTTGCCCTAATCTAGGCACACTAATATACTAGTTAGGTAAACACTTTAAAACACTTAGTATTAGTAGTATATTAGAGTAACCAGATTAAGGTACCAATATACAGAAAGTAGATAATGTCATATTAAATTAAAAAAGTGTGTTGTTGCTTTAAATAGTAAGGAATACTATCATGTGATTCAATACTTCGTCAGCATTAGCTAGAAGAGTAGTTATTTTGATTGGTTCTGCACTCCTGAGTGTTTTAAAGTATTTACCTAGCTAGCATATTAGCGTGCCCAGATTAGGGCAACAATATACACAAAGTATTTAATTTCATAATAAATAAAGAAAGCTTGTAAGTTGTGATTTGCTTAATACCTAAATAATATTCTCTGAACATATTCTCGCGTTTCACAAATAAAGGCAATAGAGATGTTTGTAGTAAGAAAAATGATTACTTATGCTTCTGTTGTGTGGTGGCCTGCTACAACCAGGCTTTACATTCAGCAGAAGCTAACTCAACTCCAAAGACTCGCCTGTTTGGGAGTCACAGGAGCGATACGCACGACCCCCACAGCAGCTCTGGAGGTCCTTCTGGGCCTCGTGCCCCTTCATTTGGTGATTGAGGCCGAGGCTCGGAAAGCAGCCTACAGGCTGAGGTGTGGTGGTCAGTGGAAAATAGGAGGAGAACAATTAGGCACACAAGGGCCCTTTCCCAAGCGATAGGGACTCACTCACTTCTGGAGGCCAGGAGTGATGATATAGTGCCTTTCTTCTCCTTCTCAGAACCCTTCGAGGTCGTCATCCCCAAAAGGGAAGACTGGAACCCACTCGAGGACATACTCAGACCTGCCGATATCGTCTGGTTCACAGACGGATCGAGGTTTGAGGAAAGTGCTGGAGCGGGGATATACGGTGAAAGACCCAGGGCTGAACTTTCTTATGCCCTGGGCAAATTCGCCACGGTATTCCAGACCGAGATCTTTGCTATTTTGGTCTGCGCACAGGAGAATATCCAAAGGAAATATTCCAACAAGCACATATATATATGTAGCGACAGTCAAGCGACCCTCAAGGCCCTTGCATCAGTCCGGACCAAGTCAATCCTGGTTCAAAACTGTAAACAGGCTCTCTGTGAACTTGGCTCATCGAACTGGGTCAAGCTTCTCTGGGTGCCTGGACACAGCAACATTGAGGGTAACGAGCGGGCAGACGCTCTGGCCAGAGAGGGTTCTCAAAGGCCCCTACTGGGTCCGGAGCCGGCTCTCGGCTACCCTAGATCAAATGCCAAGAAGTTAATAGAGAACTGGACACAGTCCCAGTTCCTTGACTTCTGGGCCTCTTACCCAGGACTCCGGCAAGCGAAGCTCCTGCTTACAGGGCCCTTGCCGAAGCGAGCAGAACAAATCCTGCGACTAAGCAGGAAACATGTCAGAATCGTGGTAGGTCTCTTGACTGGACACGGCTCTTTCAGAAAACACCTGCATACCATAAGGGTGGTCGACAACCCCGACTGCAGGTTCTGCGGGGACGAGGAGGAAACCTCCATCCACGTCCTCACTTCCTGCCCTAGTCTCATGAACTTGCGGCACAAGCACTTCGGCATTGGTTTTCCGATGCTGGAGGAAATAAGGAACGCCCCTATAGGGAGGATTTTGGCCTTTGGGTTAGAATCCGGCCTGAATGGGGGCATCCAGTAAATACGTAGCGGTAGCACAATGGGCCACAAGGCCTGAGTGCGGCGACCCTTCGTCGCCCCGCTAAAAGAAGAAGAAGAGATGTTTGAACATATGTCGCGTAAGTAACTAGCGCATTACCAGTGGGATAATGATCGATAGACACGTGAACTAGCGCGCCGAAAAAAGAAGGACTGACAATTTAATCGTTAATTTTGATCCTAAATAAAAATTAAATAAAAATTTTCAAAAATCAAGTTCTTTCTTAATTAGTTCAATTTGAATCATAATATTTCGGCATTCCTTGCACTTGCATGGACATTTTACCGAAATGCAATTTTTATGTCGGTAGAAAATATTTAATAAATCTCTCATTTCGTCAGGTGTTGGTGCTTTTGTAGAGAGAACTGGTCGGATACCTTCTTTATGTGATTCTCAACCTAACTGAAAAATATCAAACTCCTCAATAGTAAGTTTATGACTGCTGCACCATATTTTGCTCTGTAATTAACACCTGAAAATCGAAATATTCATGTAATATAAAATAAATAAAAATAAAACTAAATCAACCTGAGCACATGTTGCCTGAAAACATCTTTAGTGCAGGCAAATCCAGTTTTGAGTATGAACTATCTGGGGACAGCTATTTCTTTATCAAAATGGATAGCTTTATTCATGTAGAATGAGGATATAAAAGTCCCGATAAAACCCAATGTGAGCTAAAGCCACCATTTAGAAAAAATGGCCGCCAGAACCGTTTCTTTTAGAAGGACATATCTCAGTAACCATTGCTCCGATTTTGGATTTCTTTTCTTTGTTCTCTTCCCCTTTTTATGTACAATCGAAAGTGTTATTACATCTTTGGGCATAAAATAGAAGATAACTGAAGAAAATAAGACTTGAGTTCTTGGAAATATACAAGGTGCCCAGTTAGTGCTTCCTCGGAAGATTGTGCAAAAACGGGTAACTTTATAAAAAAACTTTTTTAACAAAACTTTCAATGTTTCATCGCTACTACAACGTGAAATTATTTTCAATTATACAAGGTGTCACAAAAAGGAGTTACACAAGAATGTATAATTTTTTTAATGGAATACCAGCAAATTTTTGGCGCCAGTTAAGCCTCTAAGGGTCTTGAAATACACCCTAAAATTTTTTGCTAATCGGATGCAGCGTTGCCAAGTTATAATTTTTTCCTGTTTTTTGTTAAATTACAAACATTTTTTTGACTACCATATCTCCGCGATTTATTAATTGTTTTTTCTAAAAATGTAGGGTGTTATTCGATAATGATGCATTTACTGAAAAACATTTTTGAAATAAATTATTATTATACCGGGTGTCCAAAATATTTGTTTACATTTCTTGTTATTTAATTATTATTTTTCTCAAATTTTTTAAATGGAATGCCTATATTTTTTTGGATGGCATGGATGAATAAAGCATAAAATTCCCCACATTCTAATATTATACACTTAATTTTTATTTCAAACCGTTTTTGAGATATGATTATTTCAAATAAGTTTTGCGTAAATTGAGGTACTTCTTATTTTAGCATTAAAATCTAGTATGGCTTTGGTCTTTTGTTTTGCGTTTGTTTTTCACTCTATGACATTTCTCTAATGTGTTTAAGATTATCGTGATTAAGTTGAATTAATATTGTCAATATTTAAAAATACGAATTATAATTATTGTCAATAAGATTCAATATCTATGGTAAATGTTATGTTATTGGTGAATATGATGGAAATTGTTTATTGGCATCAAGAATGTATGGTCAAAAATATCCCTAGAGAAGATGCCCTGATGTGAGGTCTCTAGAAAATTTGAAAGAACGTTTTGAACGTACTGGAAATTTTGCATATGAAAAGAAGGCGAGACGACGAAATGTATTGTAATGAAGAAAATGATCTGGCTATAACTTTAGAGCGTAATCGAAAATCCTACGGCAAGTGTTCGGGAGTTAAGTAGGTTCAGAGGTCAGTGAATCTAGTGTTTCCCTATGTCTTCGTAAAAATAAATTTCACTCCTATTGAGCTCAACTGCATCAAGAGCTTTGGGATGTGGATTTAAATCGTAGATTAAATTTTTGCCAGTGGGCTCAAAACCAAATTGGAGAAAATGAAGAATTTTTCAAATTTGTATTGTTCACGGATGAATCAACGTTTCATCCCAACGGATTTTTGAATAGGCACAATTTCCATTATTATGCCAGAGAAAACCCTCGTGTTGCACAGAAAAATCAGAACCAGAGTTTAAATGTAAGGGGAAGAATTGTACATGATTATGTTATTCATCCTCGCTTTTTTGAGGGAAATGTGAATGGAGCAGTCTTCTTAGATTTTACGCAAAATACGTTTCCACAAATAATCGAGCACATTCCTGATTACATTACAAATAATATGTGATTACAACTTAAAGATGCACCACCACATTTTAGTAGAAATGTTCGTCAGGCCATTAGTAATCAGTTTCCTGAAAGGTGGATAGGAAGAGGAGGTCCAATATTTTAATAAACTGTTAAATAATGTCTAATTTATTATTTTATTAAATTATGTTAGGTCTCATTACATGGCCGCCTAAGTCACCCGACCTGACTTCAGTGGGTTTTTTTCTTTGGGGATTTGTGAAGTCAGACGTTTATAAAGTAGAATCAACCACTCGAGAAGATATGATGGAAAGGATTCATCGGTGTTTCAATCGTATAAATGTTGACATGTTACACTATATAAGGTGCTCATTTATCAAGAGACCTCAGTGTTACCTGAATCAAAATGGTGGACATTTTGAGCAGTTGTTATGTATCGTGAAAAAAAATTATTGCTCAAGAACCGTTCATAAAAGAAAGTGTACGATATCAAAATGTGAGAAATTGTAAGGGTTACTCATCTATTTAAAAAAATTATAGGCATTCCAATTAAAAATATTGAAAAAAATGTAAAACAAAATATATATTTTAATGCTAAAATAAAGAGCACCTTAATTTACGCAAAAATTATTTGATATAATCATATCTCAAAAAACGTTTGAAATAGAAATAAAGAGATATTAAAATGTGAGGAATTGTATGTTTTATTCATTCATGTAAAAAAAGTATACCTAAGCATTCCATTTAAAAGAAAATGAGACAAATAATAATTAAATATCAAGAAATGTACGCAAATATTTTGGACACCCGAAGATTTATTTCAAAAATGTTTTTCAGTAAATTCATCATTATCAAACAACATCCCACATTTTTAGAAATAACGGTTAATAAATTGCGGAGATATGCCAGTCAAAAATGTTTGTAAACTGCCCAGAAAAAACAGAAAAAAATAACTTGGCAAAATATTTTAGGGTGTAATACAGGGCCCTTGAAGGCTTAACTGGCGTTAAGGAAATAGCCTGTATTTCTATTTAAAAAAAATTATACTTTCTTGTGTGACTCGTTTTTGTGACACCTTGTATAATTGAAAATAATTTTCAGTTGTAGTAGAGATAAAACATTGAAAGTTTTGCTAAGAAAGTTTTTTTATAAAGTTAGCCGTTTTGCACAATCTTCCGAGAGAACACTGACTGGACACCCTTTACACCTTAATGTACATTATTAAAAATGATTACAATTTTATATATAAATAACTATTACTCCGTTAATATTTGAGTTAGTAACATCGGCCAAAAAACAAATGAAAGCTAATTGTGTGCTCTAGAACTTTTATTAAAATTATTTTTTCAAAAATTGACTAAAAATTTCAGTACAAACGTCTCGAGTTTACAAAAGTTTAAATTTCCGTAACATTTAAATTATTTTTTAATTTCCTAAGTTTATCGTTTAATTTATCTTAAAATATGTAATCATACTTTCTGTAAAATGTGAAGTGAGGAATGGAATAAAAAAAAGAAATCTAAAATCGGAGCAACGGTTACTGAGATATATGATTTTAGTTTTCTGGGATTTTTTCAAAATATTGTCATTCAGTCAGATGATTCTGATACTCGTTATAGTTTTTTATTTTGTTGCAGTATTCTCTGAATTATTTCGAGATTCATTTATATTCAAACAGGCCATTCCAATCAGACGACTAATAAACTAAGATACATTGATATAACTTCTATATTGTCGAAACCTGGGTCAGATTTCTGTTCTTATTTGCCTGGTATATATTTATTAACTGGATGTGATACAACTAGTGTATTCTTCAAAATTGGCAAAAAACTGCATTCAATGTTGTTTGGAAGATAAAGGAAGATATTAGGAATTTGTCAAATTTCCATCAATCACATCTAGAAGATATTCTGTCAATGTCTATAAATTTTGTTTGTACATTGTACAAACACAACAATGTTGAGAGTCTGGATGATGTCAGAAAACTAATAAAATTATAGTCGTTAAAATAATGGTCAGCAGCACTTACTCCAACAGAAGATTCTCCCGTGTAGCATGTGTCAAGATGGTTCAACTATACTTTCATTTATTTTGTATTAAATGTATATTTCGATTTTCAGATGTTTATTGCAGAACAAATTATGGTGCAGCAGTCATAAACTCAATATCGAGGAGTTTGATATTTTTCAATTTGGATAGGAATCACACGAAGAAGGTATCCGACCAGTTCTCTCCACAAAAGCACCTATACCTGACAATGTGCGTGTTTAAATATCTCTAATTGTGAAACATGAGAATAAGTCATATGTCAGAAAATGTTCCTTAAACATCAGGGAAGAGGTTGGTATAAAAAAATTTGAAATCATTATCGTGAAATAAAAAATTATGCCTGTGTGAAAGCAATACATTAGCATTTTTACCAATTATTGCAAAACATAAATATTGTTTTTTACAAAATGTAGTAAGTCGAACTACGACACTATTCTAATGTAGAATTATTATATGGAATACTCTATCAATCAAATCTAGAATCATTCACCTAAGTGCAGTAGTTTCCGAGTAATATGTTTTTTTTTATTTGTAGGCGCGCGGTATAAAAGTAGTTGTAATCTCTGAAATTAAATGATCACAAATTTGGTCTTGACTAAGGGAAAAGGTCATCAACCGGGAATATAATACATTATTTATTATGCTTCGTTTCGTTCACCTTTGGCCTTCAGGAGCCAACTGGGGAAAAAAGTGACGTTGCAAAGTGTTATCACATTTATGTGTGCATGCTTCCTCTAGATTATACCCATAATCCAGTCAGATTTTATCATTTTAGATAAATAGATTAGATACCATAGTTCGGAACAAATAAAAAATCTCACTCTATGAAACCATTCCATAGATAATGCCTGGTCAAAGTGTTATTCATGATGCGCAGAATTGTTTAGGTGTGCCGTCAAAATTGAATAGATATTCTGATAGAAATGTTTCTGTATATTCCGAATCCGCTAATAGTTTTTCAAAAATGCGATAGAAAAATGTACTTTTTTGTCAAAAACGAGGAAGGCAGATTTGTTCGGAGTCCGGCCCTGGATTTTTCAAAATCAAGTAGGCCATTTTGACAGTCTCAGCCGTGGAATGTTTTCATTCGATTACATCCAACCGCTGCAGAAATATAGCTTTTTGAATTTTCAGACCAAAACATTTTTGTCGTTGGTGATCTAGACTCAACTTGTAGTGCTCTATCTGCTATTAGGCTATGGCACATTCCTTGCGAATCACCCTGTATAAGAGAAGTTAAGGTCTCAAACCTTTTTCGGCATTAGCCACCCCCACTCCACTATTAAAGTGGTAAAGAATAAAATTGTTATTTAGCGTCTATACAAAAACCAAATGCCTCAATTTTTTTTACTTCGTCAACCCATACTATCACCTCTCTCCCATCACCACCACCTCCACTACCGACGCACAGTGGGGCAGAAGACCCGAAAACCTGGACAAAAATCAAAATATGTAATAGAGTTAACACAATCGTTCTTTTGAGCTATGTGTAGCCAACATCTTTATACGTAATAAAATGCATCGCAATTGGCCGTTATAGGCGTGCAGATCACCCCCGTTTTAACCAAACAACCGGTTAGGTTGAGGTAACCACTTCTAACCTGACTTTTCTTCAAGTTGACATCGAAGAGTACTTACAGTAAAAAAAACCGCTGCCCAAGGAATCACTACTTCCACATCCAGATTCTCTATCCAAGTCACTCACAACAAAAAAACTTGGTATGTGAAAATAATTGTTTATGGAACTTTAATAATATAATATTTGAAATCTTCTACCCCAAAAACCCATAAAACGATACCCCACATCGGTAGTGGGGTGGGGGTAGTGATAGGGGGTGGTAGTGGGGGGTGGACGAAGTAAAAAAATATTTTGAGGTTTCTGGTTCCTGTACATACACTAAATCACAATTTCTTTTCATCTCCTTTAATAAGGGGGTGGGGGTGGTAATGGGGGTGGCTAATGCCATTTTTTTTTTTGAGACCTTAGCTTCTCTTGTATATACTAAATATCAATTTCGTGGACTCTTACCTGCTTGATTTACCCATCTACCCCAAATTTACCCCCATTTACACCCCAATCCTTCGACGGAACAAGATGAAAATATAATCTAGTTCTAGATCTCGTTAAAGTACATATGTGTACCAAATTTCAAATCAATATCTTAAACGGTTCCAGAGTAAACGTGCGCACAAAAAAAGTTACAGACAGACAGACAGACCGACAGACAGACCGACAGACAGAAATTTTTTTTTCGCTCAAACTTAAAATCTCACTGGACGTGGAAGTAATTAGCCAAAGTTAGTTGATCGGAACATATAAATAATTGCAAAAAACTATAATTTTTTTATATCACGAATTTTGTCGAATTTCATCTTCAACTCGCGATATCTCTCCAAATAATGAATATTTTTAGATAAAATTTCAGCACGACATTGTTCAAATTACTCTTTAAGATATTGAATTGGTCCGAACCCTTGTTTATTTCACAGATGAAAATAGTGATTTATCAAAAAATTTCTTTTGTCAAGCCTAATTTTTTTTTTCAAACACAAAAGTTGTGTGACGAACTTTTAATACGATAATTTTTGACACACGAATATTAAAGTACAATATTTAAAGAAGTCTTCTGTAAAGTTTCACGTATTCATATTGTATATATAAAAAGTTATAGCACTTTGAAGTAGCGTCTCCGCGCGCAGCAGACATGTTGTTTACGCGCGGCATGTTTCATTGTGGTGGTTGCCGTAATGATGTAATTTTAATGTTAAATTACATAACTAAAAATATGACTGACCCTTTTCAATTATCGAGCGCTAATTCTTCCTTAATAAATATTTCAAGTGGTATGATGGCAGAAAAAAGTATTGATGTGTCATTGTTACAATCCGTTACGATAGGCGAAACTATGTTGCAATATTTTATTTGCAAACGATTAAAAAAAACTAATAAACCCGCAAGTTCTTATGATACATTAAAACGCTCTAAATTGAAAACTTTTACAGATATGATAAAAAAAGTACTGTAAAAAGAGCAGAAAATAGCACAAGTAAAAAATATGTTTCTCCAGAAAAAGTGTACCAAAGAGCTCTGATTCTATCTAAGCAAAGAGCTGATGTAAGCCATGAAAAAGTTCTTACTGTCCCAATGAACGAAATACTTTCTGCTCTATTTAAGGAGGATGGTAATAGGCGAACATCGTCAAAATCTGATTTGTTACATGAGATCGAAAAAAATATTGTAATATCTGTAATTACAGAACCATGCTATAATAATAGATATGACGGCAGATTTGCAGTGGTTAAATACGAAATATATGAAATGTTTCGAAGATGTTGGACAATATTTTTTTAAGTATTTTCGGAAACTATTTGAAACTTTTTCTGAGATTCACGTTATTTTCGATCGCTATGACGTTAGTATGAATCCTAAATCGCAAGAGAGGTCAAAAGGGTATAAACTAAATTCTAATACTTACGATATTAATGCTAGTTGACCTATACTGGATTGGGATAAAGTTATGTGTACAGATGCAAATAAAAATGCTTTGAACCTATTTTTATGCGACTACATCGAAAAAATATTGAAATCCCTCAGATTTCTGATAAAATTATTAATAAAAAATTATATTTGGCTGGTGGATACAGAAATCATCTTGTAACTAAAGAAATCACTAATTCACTTAAACGTGTGGTTACAGATTTATTTTCGAATCTTGCTGAAGCTGACTCGCGAATAATTTGTCAACTGGTCTATGTATCTAAACAATACTTAGACACTCAGGACATGATAGTGATCGTTAAGTCCCCAGATACACATGTCTTTACACACTATTTTCAAATAAATACAAAGATTCAAGTATGGTTTCAAACTGGAAAGAATAGCAACAAAACGGATTTGCGAAGCTATATACCAATACACATTATATGCCAAGAACTAGGAGCACAGAACATTTAGTCCAATGTCTCAAATTGTTAATGCTTGGACAAAATTTGTGATTGGAATTTATGACTTCAAAAGTGAACAAGACAATATTGACGACGTGAGAGTAATTTTAGCTCGAAAAAGAAAACTCCTCCGTTGAAAAATTACCTCCATCGTACCCAGCTCTCTTTCAACAGATGAAACGCTATTTTTGGCGAGTGCACGTATGGTATAATAATCACATACTCATTTTTGAAGCACTCAATCCGACTGATTTTGGCTGGGAATTTGAAAAAGAAGAACTTTTGCCAATAATGAATTTTGTTCGTACTACGCTGCTGGTATAAAATGCTGTCTCATTTGTAACTGTACATCAAATTGCTCGTTGCAGCCCATAGATGTTAATTCAGACTGAAAATATTAAAAGCAACCCAATGTATTATGTATTTTTTAATTTATCAACAATTAATTTAGTATTACTTATTTCCACTTTACAGTCCCCTGTAACAAGGGAATATGAAACCAAACATTGCATTAATATGATAGCAAACGCCTGAACTACGGCAACCACCACACACAATGAAACATGCCGCGAGTAAACAACATGTCTACTGCGCGCGGAGACGCTACTTCAAAGTGCGATAACTTTTTATATATACAATATGAATACGTGAAACTTTACAGAAAACTTCTTTAAATATTGTACTTTAATATAAGTTTATCAAAAATTATCGTATTTGTTAGCGATGTCTGAATTCCCCGCGGTTCAAGACACACGCAATTTTGGTAGATGAGTGTATTATGATAGTTAGTATGTATGAATACTACTTAGTGAAATATAATTTTTGATTGATGTAATCTGTCACTAATATTCTAACTGTATTTTCAATTATAAAATAAACACTCAGATGATTATAAATATCGTGTCTTTCAGTTAATTCTATCAGGTTATGTGGCCCAGAACGATTATAATACTGAGTTATGAATTTTTGCGTTTACAATCTGTGAATCAATAGAGACTTGTAAAATGGCATCGAGTGCATCAAATTCTGCTCGAATTGAATCTCTGTCCAAGGACAATTATGAAACTTGGAAGATGCAAGTGGAAGCACTGTTGACCAAGAATGATCTCTGGGAATATGTTAGTGGAGAGAAACCGCTTCCGAAGGAAGAAACTGAAACTGACGCTACAGCAGCCGCAAGTGTTCGAGCAAAGACAGAATGAACCAAGGCGGATAAGAAGGCAAAATCAGATTTGATCCTGTCTATACATCCAACAGAGTTGCAGCATGTACGAGGATGCACGACGTCACGTGAGGTTTGGCTGAAACTTGAATCTATTTATGCATCAAAAGGACCTGCTAGAAAAGCAACGCTACTCAAGCAGCTGATGCTTCAAAAGTTAAGTGAAGGTGGTGATATTAGAGACCACATGAATAGATTCTTCAGTGCAGTAGACCGACTGGCCGCCATGGATGTACAGGTACATAAAGATTTATTGGCAATAATGCTGCTTTATAGTCTTCCAGCTAGTTACGAGAACTTCAGATGTGCAATCGAGTCTCGAGATGAGCTACCATCTGTAGATGCTCTCAAAATAAAAATACTAGAAGAGACTGATGTAAGAAAGCAATCTAATGTAGTTGAGATGACCGGAGCTCTTGCAGCTGGCAGTAATGGAAATCGACGACGATGAACTCTTGAAAAAGGCAAGCAGTGTGCAAAGGCCACAGATGATACGTTTGCAGCGTATTATAGTAAACGTCAAGTGTCAGCTGAAGTTACAACTCGACCATGGATCCTTCATAGCGGTTGTACAACGCATTTGTGTGGAGATAAGGAGTCATTTAACTGTCTAGATGTGTCCACGTATGGAAAAATTAACCTGGCCAGTCAAGCATCCAGTGAGATCAAAGGAAAAGGTACTGTAGGTTTATCAGTAGTCAATGAAAAAGATTCTAGGTGGATACAATTCCTTGATACTTTATTTGTACCAGAACTTCGATCAAATTTAATTTCAGTTGCTAAAATCACCGACAAGGATCATAATGTGTTGTTCAGACGTGATTCAGCTATTGTTTTCGATAAACAAGGACAAGTAAAATTAACAGCTGAACGTCAAGGTGATCTGTATTATGTTAAGGAGGAAAATAGCATGGCTGGTATGACAGAGACGAGAGAACAAGTTGAAGTGAAAAGATGGCACCAACGTTTGGGACATCTGAATTCAAGAGATCTTGTGAAGGTCATTAGTCAAGTAACCAAAAGGAAAATCACCATAAAGGATGTGGGATGTTTATCGCAGTGTGACGTATGCTTAAGAGGTAAAATGACGGCACTACCGTTTCCTACTAGCGAACGTCAAAGTAATGAAGTTCTGCAGATAGTCCATTCAGATGTTGTGGGACCATTCAGAACACAAGCTGCAAATGGCGCTAAATAAATATTTTGTCACGTTTGTTGATGATTATTCCAGATGGTGTGAAATATATTTCTTAAAGCATAAAAGTGGAGTATTGGAGGCATTCAAATTGTATCAAGCACACATTGAGAGGCAGACTGGGAAGAAGATTAAGTGTGTTCAATCCGACAACGGGAAAGAATATTGTAATAATGAACTTAATTCACTCCTAGATAGTCAAGGTATTGGACGTCGATTGACAGTTGTGAGGACACCACAACAAAATGCCGTCGCTGAGCGCATGAACAGAACACTGTTAGATATGGCGCGGTGTCTGTTAATCCAATCAAGATTACCACTGATTTTTTGGGCTGAAGCAATTGCAACTGCAAGTCACATCAGAAATAGATGTCCGTCTAGTAGCCTGAATGAAGGAATACCTTACCAAAAGTGGACAGGTAGGAAGACGACATGGAACTATTTGAGGACATTTGGATCAACTGTTTATGTCTTAGATAAAGATCCATCGAAAGGAAAGCTCGCTGAGCGATCTATTAAAGGAGTGTTTGTTGGATACCCACGTGAGACAAAAGGCTATAGAGTATGGTTACCAGAAGCCAGAAAATTTATTGTCGCAAGGGATGTCAAATTCCAAGAGGAAAACACTGACGGATCTCAAGACAACCAAGAGGAAATTGTGTTGATCGACGATGACATTAATAGAACTGAAAATGATAATCAAATCGAAATAATGATAAATAATCCTAATGTGAGAAGTACACCTTTAAGAGAGTCATTGGGACAAGAGAGATCTTCACAGACTACACCAGCGTCGCATCATGAATTCATACAAGAGAATCGAAGAGGACGGGGAAGACCAAAGATACTTCGTACTGGATCCAGAGGTCGTCCCAGGAAATTATTTTCATCAGTTCGAGCAAGTGATCGAGAAGGTAAAAATTCAACGATTCAAATTAATGATGACGACAACGATGAGATGTTTGCTGGAGTTGTAGAAGTAAATATAAAGAATGCAATGATGTCTCCTGAAAGTGACGAATGGAAAGGAGCTATTCAGTCAGAAGTTGAGAGTCTGGTAAAAAATAATACTTGGGAAATTGTTGAAAAACCGCAAGATCAAAATGTGGTTGGTAGTCGCATTGTGTTGACCAAAAAGTATAAACTAGATGAAACTATAGAGAGAAGAAAAGCTCGAATAGTCGCAAAAGGATACAGTCAGCAATATGGGGTTGATTATAACCAAACTTTCTCCCTAGAAGCAAGATTGGAGTCAATACGACTCATGTTGGCTCTTGCAGTAGAATTTGGCATGACAATTCGACAGTTTGATGTGGTAACGGCGTATCTAAATGGATATTTGGAAGAAAAAGTATTCATGGAAATTCCAGATATGTTACCAGAAATGCTCGAGAAGATAGCTAAAGACAAACGAGCAGTTCAAGAAGTGAAGAAACGAGCTGCAGAAATGCTGAAAAGATTAGAGCAAGGAGCAAATGCTTGTCGATTGCAAAAAGCCCTTTATGGATTACGCCAAGCAGGTCGGCAGTGGCATGCTCGTCTTTCAGAAAAATTAACTAGTATTGGATTAGTACCAACGAAGGGCGAACCTTGCTTGTATCACGCAGAACGCAGTGGAGTTATTTTGTTACTAATCATTTATGTAGATGATATATTGGTGGCATCGACGGACCTTGAATGGATAGATGAAATCAAATCGAAATTATTAGAAGAATTTGAAATCAAGGACCTAGGCCGAGCAAAATACTGTTTGGGGTTGGAGATTAACCAAGAAAAGGACTTCACCACGATAAAACAAACGCGATATGTCCTAGATATACTAGAGAAGTATGGAATGAGTCAGTGTAATCCAGTGGCAACACCGTCTGAGCTTCAAAGTAAGAAAGTGGTTAAACCCACAGAGGAGACCAAACATGGTAATTTTCCTTATCGGGAGCTAATAGGAGCTCTAATGTACCTTGCTGTAGGAACCAGGCCAGATATTGCAAATACCATATCAAGACTAGCTCAATTTACTAATGAACCTAGTAATCAACACTGGGCAGCAGGTAAAAGAGTTTTAAGGTATTTGGCTGGAACCAAAGACATAGGATTAATGTATACCAGTACAAATGAGCCTTTGTTCGGATATTCTGATGCCGACTGGGGAGGCTGTGTGATTGACCGACGATCTTTTACCGGTTATGCTTTCATCCTAGGAGGAGCAGCAATAACTTGGAAGTCGCAAAGGCAACGAACGGTTGCATTATCCTCGACGGAAGCTGAATATGTCAGCATATCTGAAGCCACGAAAGAAGCGTTGCATCTGCGCAGTCTATTATGTGAAATGGGACTTGAAGGTAAGTCTGATGTAAAATTGAACCTTGACAACTGTGGAGCGCAGCACTTGGCGTCAAATTCGATCTATCATTCAAGAACGAAGCACATCGATATTCGCCATCATTTTGTTCGAAAATCTGTTGAGAGAGGACTAGTTACTCTGGAACATATTCCAAGCTACCAAATGTTAGCGGATGTTCTCACTAAACCATTGTCAAAGGCACCACATTGGAGATGCGTGCATGATCTTGGACTTATCACTCTGGAGGAGTCTCCACAGCGTGCATCTTGAGGGGGCGTGTTAGCGATGTCTGAATTCCCCGCGGTTCAAGACACACGCAATTTTGGTAGATGAGTGTATTATGATAGTTAGTATGTATGAATACTACTTAGTGAAATATAATTTTTGATTGATGTAATCTGTCACTAATATTCTAACTGTATTTTCAATTATAAAATAAACACTCAGATGATTATAAATTCCAGTTAATTCTATTAGTATTAATAGTTCGTCACACAACTTTTGTGTTTGAAAAAAAAAATTAGGCTTGACAGAAGAAATTTTTTGAAAAATCACTATTTTCATCTGTGAAATAAATGAGGGTTCGGACTAATTCAGTATTTTAAAGAAGAACTTGAGCAATGTCGTGCTGAAATTTCATGTAAAAATATTCATTATTTGCCGAGATATCGCGAGTTGAAGATGAAATTCGACAAAATTCGTGATATAAAAAAATTATAGTTTTTTGCAATTATTTATATGTTCCGATCAGCTAACTTTGGCTAATTTTTTACTGTAAGTACTCTTCAATGTTAACTTTAGGAAAAACCAAGTTAGAAGTGGTTACCTCGACCAAATCGGTTACTCAGTTTCTAGAGCACTTATTGGGGGTGATCTGCACGCCTATTACATGATTCATTTCAGCGCCCACATCAGTCGAAACTGAGTAGTGCAGATAGTGCATTGTGAATTTTAAAGTATTATTAGATCTTTGTGCTCGTTTATTTGTTTATTACTGTATTAAAATTCGAGTTTTTTGCTATGGAGGCTTCAAGTTCAGGTGTGTATTACATTTTCTAGTACTTATAATTTTGTGATAAGCAGTAATATTTTTGTAAATGCCAATTTAAAGTCGTCAATGTAAAATGTTAATTGTTCTCAGGCATAATGAAACATTTAGTTTGGTTCCAAGTGCGACCAAGCCTTTTTCTTTAAATGGGTGTATTCTCTATTTTTATTAAATAAATATATTACGTTTGAAATTTGTGCCCATATTGGGCCCTTCACTTTTAAAATTGAAATTATTTCTAGCCTGAAACGCTTTTTAACAAGTATATAATAAGTATCATATTCAAATGTTTTTTTCGATACTTATAAAACCTGTATAAGTTAGATTTTGTAAAATATTTTTCCCCTCACTAGCATTACAGAATACATAAAAATACAAAATTTCGTAATTTTCTGTTGATATAATTTTTCCAACCCCTATAACTCTTTTTGAGAAATGATTTTGTGATTTTCGGGTCTCCTGCCCCACTGTGCGACGTGATATACCGTTTTATGGTTTTTTGGGATAGGCGATTTCAAATATTACATTATTAAAGTTCCATAAACAATTATTTCCACATACAAATTTCTTTCTTTCTGAAAGACCTGGATATAAAATCTATATGTGGGAGTATTCACAATTTGTATACCAAATGAAAATTCTCCATTTTTTGTTCTCCCACTAATTCAATGTTTCTTCACATAATAGTTTTTCTCATAATTTTTGGTCAAAAATTTCACAAATAACATTATGTGCGGTAGGTAAAAAAACCCTCTCACCTATGTGTAAAGGTCGTTGGTTATTCTATTATTATGATTCGGATTTAAACGAAATATGTGTTCAATATAATACCGCTAATTCAAGTCTGTCATAGCTCAATGATCCATATTACAGATAAATCAGCTAGGCTTTGAAAATGTTTGTTTTACATCAAATACTATGATTTAGTCGAGGAGTATTATACTTAAAAACAACACCATAATTAATTAATTCACAATAGCTGACCGTATAATGAGATTAAATTGTAGTAATGTTATAATTGCTTATGTGACCTTTCCTGGTAAATAATATTAAATTGTTATTTTGGATGTTATACAATTAAATATAACATGTAATCTGGAAAAATGCATGTATTATTTATATTTCATACAGTAATCCAGTGGTAAATGTTTGATATTAGTCATATGCTCATATGTAATAATAACAGTATCCTAAAATTAACTTCTTCCTAAATAATTCCAGTGTCAGCCGGAGATTAACTTCTTCCTAAATAATTCCAGTGTCGTAGCCGGAGATTTAATCCAAACCCCCATGTAAAAGTTAAGCATATCTTTCAACCAACACATAAAAACTATGAACATGGATTATTAAATTAATATTCTTGATGCAAATGATAGAGAAATTCCAGTGAAGCAACGTGCAGCGCGGTTAGTACTTGGCTGGGTGAAATCCATCTTGGGAAACACAGCGATCTCGTCCCACCTTCTAGCGGCTTGTATATCAGTGTATACGCGGAAGCTATGTAATTTCAGGACGAGGATTACGTAGTGAATACACCATCCTTCGGAGGGCATGTAAAGCAGGCGGTCCCTTGTCAATTAAATGTTAGGCAAGTAAAAGATCCCTACTCTTCTTACGATGATAGGCCCTGGTAGCGAAAAAAGACCGATAAATAAATAGATAAAAAAACACTTCATTCAAACATTCAATAATTGCAACTTTCTGGTCTAATTCTCTACATGTCGACAATGATGGTGAATCTAACAAAAAATGAAAAAAAACGACAATACAGTTCATAAATTATGTTGAAAATTTCATATCTCACTTTTTCAATCAATCAGAAGTTTGTTCTTGGTTTCGTTACCATAGCAACCCAAAAAATTTGCGGAAATTTTTGTCCTCCAGGGTACCCTGGGTGGAATTAATAAGTGGAAATTTTTCTGTCAACTTATTGACATATGATCATATTCGACATTTGCTTTTACATAAAAATGAAATTTTATTTGTCATATTAAACGAGATAATTATAAAAAAAATTATTGAGCTCGTGAAACAACATTTTATTTCATGTTTAATTATGATACTGAATATTTGAAATGTGTTTGAAAATCCTTTAAAAACTCCTCGCGTTTCAATGGTGAAATACATCGGTGAAGAATCTATATCAATTAAATATCTAAGCTTGACTACATAAATATAATATGTTGAAACAATTGTTCCACCTATTTTAGTGACCAAAACTCATTTCATAATACACAAATAGAGTTGTCTTAAACAATTTTCAGTAATTTTTTGAAACTAAAATGGGTGAAAAAGATATTATTTATCTATTATACGAATATAGGTATTCCGGTTCACCCAAACTGTTCTAACGTTAGAAAATAGAAGAAAAACAGAATTCCACACATTTTAGTGAAGAAAACGTAATATTAAACATTTCAGTGAATGTATATTAACCTCTCGTATAGTAGTTTTTTGCAACTAAAATGGGTGGAAATATTTTTTTTACTTTTGTTTCCAAGACGCGACATTTTACTAACTATACTTATGACTTATGACAATACTAGATAATTCCTATGCGTTTCTGTCATTTAGTCAATAAAACCCATTTATGGCCTACTAATCTTATACCTTGTTATGTCTTAGAATAATCTTAATGTCAGTTGAAATTAGTATTTATTTAATTTATTTAGGTATGAAATTTTCTTACCGAATATCCCACGAGCTTAAATTAATATCCGGAAATTTTTCCTCGTTCATTAATATTTTAAGAAAATTATCCTCGTCTGCGGCTCGGGATAATTTTCAAAATATTCATGACCTCGAAAAAATTTCCGGAAATAATTTAAGCTCTGGGGATATTATAAGTGAAAATCTCAAGAGTCTGGTAGTATTTCCATTTCTTTGGGGTTATATTTGAATGAATATTAAAAGACAATCCTGAGAGTCTTGGTACTTCAATGTTCATTTGAATGCAAGGAAGTCATCACCAAAATATTAAGGTCAGACTAAACTTTTTTGTTAATATCAAGATAGGGCGAATGAAATTTCTATTAATTTTGAATTGAGCCAATTTATAATTCCTAATTTTTATTATTTTACCGTACTTGAAAATCCTTGCAATAAGTGTCAATATAATTTTACAATCAAGTATACTAAATATTTTAAATAATTTAGAGTTGAGTGTAAACCAAAAATATTACTATTTGATGAGACCGCTTGTAAGTAAAGCATGTAAATTGTGGAGGAGTATTTTCACTCAACTGTACCCTCTCTGAGTGTGCTGATCACAAGGCTATTTTTATTGTAAGAAAATATAGTAAAGCTATCATTAAATTGATTTCAGAATCCAACACTCATTTTATTTAATTCCAGGAATTATAACGCCCCATAAGCTAGAGTAGGCACTTTTTCTTAGTTATAAAAAGTGACAAATTAGGTGGCACCTCTACCAACATAAAGGACCATGCACTTATCTTATGGAAAAGTGGTTCCGGTCAAAGTGGATTTTATATGTTGTAGATTTCGATTCTCTGATCAGAAGCTTTTATGGGCCCAACTCGATCCTATGTCTCGCTTCCGAGATATAGCTTTAAATTCTTGTAAAATTCAGTATTTTATCGAACTTTTAATTTATTTGATGGGGTATTAGAGGTCAAAGGAGCAACAACAAGTTTTTCAATTAAAGTGTGATCAGAAAGACACATATTTTATGTAAAAAATATTTTAGCCAATTTAACCGAATATTTTTTTTTGTAATTCCTGGCGCCTTCGCCAACATTTCTCAATCTTTAATTTTTTTCTACGCTATTTTTGTTAAATCACCAAATCTTTATATTATAAAGGGCTATTAGAACGTTTCACAATATAAAATGTATGAAAAAACCAGGTCATTCTTGTACATTTCTTGAGCTGTACCTCGGAAACTGGATATAGGATCGAGTTGGGCTCATGAGAGTTTTTAATCAGAAAGTCGAGATCTACAACATATTAAAAATTCAGCCAATTTGACCAGAACCACTTTTCCATAAGATAAGTGCAGGTTCCTTTCCTTTCTGTAAATTGTCACACACAAATTCTTACCCATCCCTCAAAGCCTCCGGTACGAGAGCTGCTGCCTGGCACAGTATGATTCTTCAATACCAAAAATCGAACGCCTAAAAAATTTTATTTTTTTATTTGTGTGAAGATTGTAATTTTGTATTTACTTTTACGCAAATCTCCTAATGTTATATTTCTAATTGTTGATTTCAGTAAAAAAACAATATATGAAATTAATTAATTAATTTACAAATGAATGAAAAATCACATTTAATGCAGCATATATATACTAAAAGGCAACAAGAGGTGGAATTCACTAACAAATCAAAACATTTAATATTTAAAAAGTAATATTGATTTCTTTTTGCAATGTAGTTTATTTATGCTTTGAAGACGTGTCTCCAATATGGTGGACACATTTTTTTTTCTAAAGCCAACTGCTTTAAACTAACAAAAAAATGAGATTCCAGGTAATACTAAACACTAACAAAAAATAGTATTTGACATCTTTTTAAATTATTGATTAATTGCAATAACAAAATGATAACATTTCTGTCAAAAAAATGTGAAGACGTTAGAAAGTTGATAGTATTTAAATATTGTCTAAACGTTGGTTGTGGCATTTTCTTAATTTTTCTCTATTCTTATTGGGATGCTCTGCCACATGTATTCTTCTAAACAATGTCTGAAATCTACAAAATAATACAATTAACCAGTATTTTACTGGAAAATAACCTCTACGCCTGTGACTTTTACGTCAATGGATCAGTTAGAGGGTGGTTTTGACAAATAATGAATAAGAACAAAAATATAAAAATGACGTATTTTGCTGACGTTTCGGAAAACGAATCTGTTTCCTTTCTCAAAGCGTATTATAATGTTTGTGGGCTGTGTATATTAAATACACAGCTTTAAGAACATAACAAATATATTCTTAAAGCTGTGTATTTAATATACACAGCCCACAAACATTATAATACGCTTTGAGAAAGGAAACAGATTCGTTTTCCGAAACGTCAGCAAAATACGTCATTTTTATATTTTTGTTCTTATTCATTATTTGTCAAAACCACCCTCTAACTGATCCTTTGACGTAAAAGTCACAGGCGTAGAGGTTATTTTCCAGTAAAATACTGGTTAATTGTATTATTTTGTAGATTTCAGACATTGTTTAGAAGAATACATGTGGCAGAGCATCCCAATAAGAATAGAGAAAAATTGATAGTATTTAATTTTGGTCTTCAGTGTTTTTGACATGAGTGCCATAATTTCTCAGATAATTAACATTTCAACTAAAGACTGCGTCTTGTAAATGTTAGAACACCATCTTTAAACTTCCATATCTCCGAAACTTTATTCTTAAAGATAAATTATAGTCACTTTACGGACTTTATTTTTAGTCTTCACTATTTTTTTGCCAAATGTGATAATTTTCGAGTTATTCGACGATAATCGTTTTGAGATATCGATTTTCTCAAGCTAAAATTGCAACTTTTAAATGGTTGTAATTAAACTAACATCCATAAAAGACTAAAATTCTGAAAAACATTTTCTCTCAGAATTCTCTTTCAGTTCCATACTTATAAGTTGCAAGCCCCGCATCATATAGAAACGTTTCCTCGATTCATTTATTATTAAGTTTATTTTTATTCAGCATCGACCTATTTTAACTACGAATATTGGAGTGCCGTTAGGCGTGAAAACTAAAAAACGTTGGAACCCAGTTCCTATGAATCAACTTTAATGAAACTTTTTACATTGTGTTGCTAAAACCTAATACTAAAATGTTTATGGATTAGAAATTGATGTTTTTTTTTATTTAAAAGATTTTCGAGATCTTTTACGAATTCTTTGAAAAAATACTCAAAACACATATATAAGTTTTAATAGTTTTTGTTCTGTAGACAAAAAAATCGTACCTGAATAGTATTGTAGGTTTGTGATTACAAATTCAAGATGTGGCTACCAAAAAACTTTAAAATAAGACATAATTAATACAAAAACATTAGAATTTCTGTAGAAATAAACTTATTGTTAAATCACATACTTCATAATAATTTTAACAAAATATACTATTTATCTTCGACTTCGCTTATTTTTATAATAGGAGAAAGGTTCGAGCAACTATCATCATTGCATTCGGAACAAGCTGCAGTGCAAGGCAATCCATGCTTTCTACATCCACAAGCAGCTCCGCATCCTGTCTTACATGTACAAAAAATAATTTTAAGTAGATTTTCAGGGGCTAGTGGCTTATTTATTGTTATCGGTCTCAACGTCCCACGATAATATTTCCATCCCCATTTTTGATAATATTTCATGGTGCTTTTTCCGGAAGCATATTACTGTATTTGACACAAATTTACTGGACAATACAATATTATCCCTATAGTGTGCCAATAATCGCGACTTAATGGTTTTATCATCGGGAATGTATGGTGTTGTTAAGATTGTTTTCAATGTTCTTGTAGTTTCGGAGGATATTAACAGCACTAACCGCAAATGATCGAGAAATTTATTTTCGAAAACCAGCAAAGGGTAAAGTTCTGCTTAATTTCAAAACGGACTGAATAATAGGTATTTATTTATTGGACTGAATGTTATTAACTCTGCAGCTCTAAGACAGTTACATCAATACAAATACCTGTTGGAGATATTCTATTTTTTTAATTGCTGAGTATAAAAGTGGTAAAAAGGGCTCATGGCGTTTATGCAGGTAGATTCTTATTTTTGTGCACTTAATTTGCTTTAAGAAAGACCAAGGCATTGTGCGAATAATGGACATTCCTCCGAAAATATTGAAAGTAATTTTACAATAAAATTAGTACAGTAATTATAGACATTAATTTAGAATGTCACATCGATAAAATTTCACTTTTTCCAACTTAATAATCTAAGAGCAAGCTTAGAGGCGTCTTGACTATGCACGTGTTTCGATATACATAGTTAAGCAACGTTCATCGTAGTAAGTACCTAGATGGGTTATCATCCAGGTAAACACATCCATCTCATCCCACATTCTAGAGCTTTGTATATCAGTAAATACGCAGAAGCTGTGCAGTTTTAGGCGAGAATTTCGAATGGATATACTATCCTTCGGAAGGGATGTAAAGCAGTTGGTTCCTTGTCTGTTAGACAAGTAAATAACCCCTACTCTTCTAAAGAGAAGAGATTTTACAAAATTTTTATTATTTATGGGGGGAAGCTCGTCTTCTAGAATCGGTGATTTGCTTTATAGTGGAGTGCCGTTAGATTTATACCTAGGAACCCGGTTCCTATGAATCAACTTTAATGAAACTTTTTGCATTGTGTTGCTAAAACCTAATACTAAAATGTTTATGGACTAGAAATTGATGTTTTTTTTTTATTTAAAAGTTTATCGAGATCTACAAATTCTTTGAAAAAATACTCAATTCACATAAGTTTTAATAGTTTTTGTACTATAGCAGGTTTGTGATTACAAAAAGGTAAGAAATTACAAATTCAAAATGTGGGACCCAAATTGGATAATTCATAATCATTTTAACAGAATATACTTCGATATCTCCGTTTTCAACTTTGCTTATTTCTATAATAGGAGAAGGGTTCGAGCAACTATCACCATTGCATTTCGAATAAGCTGTAGTGCAAGATAATTCATACTTTCTACATCTACAAGCAGCTCCGCATCCTGTCTTACATGTACAAAAAATAATTTTAAGTAGATTTTCAGGGGCTGGTTGGCTTATTCATTGTTATCGGTCTCAACGTCCCACATGTTTCCATACCATAATTGTACTTTTAAGTACACTCTTTTCAAATGTTCAGAGACTGCATTAGGTGTAGGCATTAATGATGCCAGTCGTACACAGCTATTTGTAGCTATAGCTTTGATGAAACAATTGTATCTTAAAGTATTTAAATTTTTAATTTTTTTGGGCGCACCGTATAATCCGAGGACGCATTTCACCCCAGCTTCACAAATATTATTCAAATCTTCATTTGCAAACGCTTCAGCAGCGTCTTGAAGATCTTTATTTTTTTCAAAAATTTCTACAAACTTATTTTTACTTCTATTGTAAAAAGCTGACGTAGTGTCACATCCTGTAAAAGCATGTAAAAACAAAATATACTTTTTACACAGAGGTGATGCTTTTTCTAAGCTCATGGAAGGAAAATTTTTTTCTTCCACATTTTGAATGTGTAATTTTTTACCTTTTTGTAATCACAAACTTGCAATACTATTCAGGTACGATTTTTTTGTCTACAGTACAAAAACTATTAAAACTTATGTGAATTGAGTATTTTTTCAAAGAATTTGTAGATCTCGATAAACTTTTAAATAAAAAAAAAACATCAATTTCTAGTCCATAAACATTTTAGTATTAGGTTTTAGCAACACAATGCAAAAAGTTTCATTAAAGTTGATTCATAGGAACCGGGTTCCTAGGTATAAATCTAACGGCACTCCACTATAAAGCCAATCACCGATTCCAGAGGACGAGCTTCCCCCCATAAATAATAAAAATTTTGTAAAATCTCTTCTCTTTAGAAGAGTAGGGATTATTTACTTGTCTAACAGACAAGGAACCAACTGCTTTACATCCCTTCCGAAGGATAGTATATCCATTCGAAATTCTCGCCTAAAACTGCACAGCTTCTGCGTATTTACTGATATACAAAGCGCCAGAATGTGGGATGAGATGGATGTGTTTCCCTGGATGATAACCCATCTAAGTACTTACTACGATGAACGTTGCTTAACTATGTATATCGAAACACGTGCATAGTCAAGACGCCTCTAAGCTTGCTCTTAGATTACTAAGTTGGAAAAAGTGAAATTTTATCGATGTGACATTCTAAATTAATGTCTATAATTACTGTACTAATTTTATTGTAAAATTACTTACTCTTAAAGCAAATTAAGTGCACAAAAATAAGAATCTACCGGCATAAACGCCATGAGCCCTTTTTACCACTTTTATACTCAGCAATTAAAAAACTAGAATATCTCCAACAGGTATTTCTATTGATGTAACTGTCTTAGAACTGCAGAGTTAATAACATTTAGTCCGTTTTGAAATTAAACCGTCGAATTAAACGTTAAAAGTAAGAATTTAAATTCGAACTTAGACGACGGCATTACCGCCGTAGTGAGTTTCATTCAATTACGTATAAGACAAGTAGGTAGGAATGCATACAAATTATAAATTTACATTTTAATAAAGTCTTTATTAAGTTACATTTAACAAGTGCCAAGTTGGAATTGCGGATGAAAAAAATAATAGAAACAGTAATATGTTTGAAACGGTCGCAACAAAGCAATTTTATACAGAAGATAAACGTTTCATCTGTGGTTGAGTTTTGATTCATAATCTGTCAACTGTGTCAGTTCTGGGTTATATTTATCGTTCAATAAACTGCATACTGACTGCATAAATCTGTAGGTGGTTATTACACATTCACAGGAACGTATATTTTTTTTATAAAGTAGAAAGCATTGTGGAATAATTCTGTGTAACAAATATATTTCTATTTCAAAATGGTTTTCTTTCAGTTTCAATTTTTTACAGAAGCATTGTAATTTTCTAAGAAAAGGCGGAGGCGCCAGTTACAATGCATTGGAACGTTAAGACTTCAGTTTTATTACTCTGCACGGCAATCCGTTTGTTTTATGTATACTGAACCTAAGTGTAATAGTTTAATGAAGAAAAATATCTAACTAAAAATAATTACATGAATAACTGAAGTCAGATAATCGAAATAGTCTGAGTTTCTTCAATTATTATACCTATTTGATTTAATCAAATATACTCCAGTGCAATTAGTCATTATAAATGAAAAATGACGGAATCCAGCTAGAATGGATGGTTTTGAATGATTTTTTTTTGTTAGATTTCTAATGCCATAAATTAAAAAGTTTACCTATTGAAAATTACAGCAATTTCGAAAATACGCAAATAAAAAAAAAATTATATTCTTAGAAATCTCAACGAAAAATACAATTATCGGAATTTTTAAATATTTATTTTAAGAAAATAATGATTGTTACAGTTTTCGAGGTTATTTATAAAGAATTTGTAAAAAAACGAAACTTTTTAAAATTAATTTGAAGACGGCAGAAACTCCAAAAATAGTAGAGTAAAATCTGGAAGTAAAGTCGCTTAGTTTTCGAGAAAAAAAAAACCGGCGTAGAACCAAACCAGACTTAGTGGGATTCTTTAGTAAGATAATCGTGTACACGAAATCATTTTTTACGACATTTTTTGGTGGTCGAGAACTTTTTTATTTCGGAAAAACTCAAAAAAAAATAGATTTTTAATGAAATATGTTTTTTAACGTCTCCACCGCTATATCTCTGAAAATATTTGTGCTATCAAGCTATTTTTTTTTTAGATTAAAGTAGACACAATAGCGCTTCGAACAATGTCCCACGTGAACCCGATTTTTTTTTTTTTAAGTTGGTAAAATAATAGGAAACTCAAACTTGTTATTTTCAGTAGCGTAATTTTAGGCAATCGAGAAAAAAATGTATTTATAAAAATTTGTATATACATGCTGCGTACAAATTGAAGACAATAGTTGAAAAAAGTTTTTAGGATAAAAATTTTTCATGTCCCGCTCATAGTATTGAGTCAGCGATTTTTTTTTTAACGGGCCAAAGTCATATTCTTGCGCGCTCGGCTGTAGCAAGCCTGCCGACTGCAACGATCTGACTGTTCCGGTCGGGTTGTACCTGTGTAGTAGTTTAACTTATATCAATAGGTACAAAACCAGTAGTGATCAAAAGATCTAGGGGATCAATATTATTGTTCAATATTTCATATATTGTACAGTAGTATTGATCATATGTTGTTAATGTTAAGAAATTGTACAAAAAATATAAAATAGTCTCCTTTTAATAATAAAAAGACGTAGGTAGACATAAATATCTAATCTATAAATATCAATCAGTGTTACTAACTACCCATCTAATTAGTAAGTTTATTAGACATTTTTAAATGAATGAAAGTAAAAACGTACGCATAAAATGAGTTTTATTGTTGAAATAAATTTTCTATTCGGATAGATAAATATGTAGTATGTACTTTATGTAGGCTCTACATTAATAGCATTCTAATTCGTTCATATCTGCCTCGAAATCTTTAATAATGTTGCTACAGGAACGACATATGCACTCGTTGCAACATTTTAGGCCAAGCACATTTTCGATTGTCAGAATTTTTATCCGAACAATGAATACTTAATGATTTTCGACAACCGCCACTTCTATGCGACTAATCTGACCAACCTTGCATACCACAGTACTTAGAGGTAAAAAATATGCAAAATTTCGGAAATATGTCATATTGAACGGATTTCGTTCATTTTTGACAGTAGATATAATAGTAAATGCTTCACAGAAAAGTTTCTATATTGTGCGGAGGCTTGCTAATTTATAGGGGGTGGATGCCACCCCCCTCAGGGTGTGGCACTTAAAAAATATATATTTATTGGAGCTGAAGTAGAATCAAATTTTAAGAAGAAAAGGTTCTATGCAATTTTTCACATAAATTGATAGTTTTTAAGTTACAACGACTTCAAAATTGCGATTTCAGCTAAAAAAAAGGTATTTCCAAATGGCTTTCGTCAAGTATCTCGAAAAGTATTACTTTATCGAAAAAATGTTGCAGACCAATTACAGAAAGTTCAAACAGGGAATTAATTATATTTTTTGTTTATTGATGTAGGATTAATAATTTAAGTTTACATTTGGCATCCAAGTGTTCATAAGATAATTATTTAGAGTGAGAGTTAAATATCGCAGAAACTGTGACACCTACGTCAAGGGTGCTAATAGGCAGAATAATATGTTATTAATTAAGCTTTTAACTGTTTTTCAATTTGTTTCTGTAGCATAAAAAACAAAGAAGTTATGACCGAAGCAATGTGCGTCTACACATTTTTTTAATAAAAACGTCGTCATTTTGTTACTGTAATTAGCCAGTAATTAAAAAAAGAAATTTCAAACACTGTTCCTCATTAATATATAGCATGACGTAGATGCTCAAATTTTTTGGTTTGTATACAGCATTAGCTTTAGAAAAAAATACAGTTTAAACTATAAAGGTATTTTCGATGAAACGTATTTTTTTTCCTTTTCCAAATATCTCAATAAATATTAGTTTTATTGAAAAATGGGTAGATACCAAAAATAAAGCTCATAAACTGATAATGAATTTCGCTTGTTAATTTATTTACATAGATTTAATAGTTTCGGAGATATGAAAGTTTACAAATGGCGCCGAACCTTTATAAGACGAAAAATGCAGTTTAAATGTTAAATATTTAAGAAATTGTGACACTACGTCACGCATGCTAAGAAATGAAATTAAAGACAATTAATTGCGATTTCAAATTATTTTTTACTCGTTCCTGTAGCATAAGAAATAAAGAAGTTAAGACGGAAAAATGTGGGTATTTATACTTTTTTTTTATATAAACAGGTCGCCATTTTGTTAATTTAATCAGCCAGTAATTTAGAAAAATTATCTCAAATACAGTTTTTCGTTAAGATGTAGCATTACCTAGATGCTCAAATTTTTTTGCTCATTTAAAACACTTGCTTTAGAAAAAAGTGCATTTTAAACTTTAAATTTAATTTCGGAACACTACCAAATATAAACTTAAATATCTCCGAAATTATTAATCCTACATCAATAAACAAAAAATATAATTAATTCCCAGTTTGTACTTTCTGTAATTGGTCTGTAACATTTTTTCGATAAAGTAATACTTTTCGAGAAACTTGACGAAAGCCGTTTGGAAATACCTTTTTTTAAGCTAAAATCGCAATTTTGAAGTCGTTATAACTTGAAAACTATCAATTTATGTGAAAAATTGCATAGAACCTTTTCTTTTTAAAATTTGGTTCTATTTCAGCTCCAATAAACATATATTTTTTAAGTGCCACCCCCTGAGAGAGGGTGGAATCCACCCCCTATAAATTAGCAAGCCCCCGCACAATATAGAAACTTTTCTGTGGAGCATTTACTATTATACTGCCAAAAATGAACGAAATCCGTTCAATATGACATTATTCCGAAGTTAAAACCTCTAGTTACTGTAATTAGCATGCGAGGTGTATTAATTGCGTCCCAATTTCGCATTTAGCGCTGATAAAAAAAATCGATGTTGCAAAACGGTACACTTTAGGAAAAAATATATTATTTCAAAAACTTTTGTGATTATTAGGCTTTATTTTCTTCGCTACATGTATGTAAATATTTTCAAAAATAAAAAAGTTTATCGATTGGTGAAGATTTCAATACATAAAATATATATTTTTAGTTTATCTGATTTTTAGAGAAATGAAAGTGCGAATTTTACCCAAACCGTTTATATTGGTAAAAGCGCTACAGTGTGACCTTTAATTTGATACAAAACAAATTTCGGTACCTTTAATAGTTTTAAAGATATGGCGGTGGAAACACAAAAAAACATTTTTCTTTTTATTGATTTAAAAAGTTCGAGACCACAAAAAAATGTCGTAAAGTATGATTTCATATACCCGGTGACATACTCAAAGGAACCTAACATGTTTGACCTGGTTCTACGCCAAAAAAAAAAACGACACGATAGACTTTACGAAATCGCTGCTCTAAAAGCGAAATAAATGAAAGAAACGTTAAATAATACAAATACATCAATTTTTTATAGAAAATAATTTATTAACAACTTGTGCTAAATAATAATTATTATAAATTTTAATTATAAATTTTTATTACAAGGATAATCATGTAAACTAATTGTTTTCGATGTCATTCATTAATATCATTGGTGGAGCACTTAAGCAGCTAACTTCTTTACATAATAATAAACATGCTATAGAACAATCTAAGCCAGTTTTTCTACATCCACATCATTAGAGTCACACCCAGTTTTACATGAACAAAAAATCATTTCAATAAATTTTCAGAAGCTGGTGGTTGGTTCATTGTAACTGGTACTAGTGAATTATCTTTTCTTTCCATCCCCTTTCTTTTGGTAACTTATCATGTCCCATCCACAACTGTACTTATAAACACTCTATTTATATGTTCTGAGCATCGAGTGTAAGTATCAATGAAGCCAAGTTGACACAGGTATTTTTACCTGTAGCTTTAAGAAACGATTGGTATTGAAAATTATTTATATTTTGTTGATTTTTAGAAGCACCATATAATGCTAAAATGCATAGAATACCCGATTGCAAAATATTAGTAACGTCAGTATTTTAAGCAGGAAAGATAATAGCAGCATTTTGTAAATCTGTACGATTTTCGAATAAATTAGCAAATTTATTTTTACCCTTTTTGTAAAACGCTGAAGTTGTATCACATCCAGTTAATACATGTAAAAACAAAATATGTTTCTTGCTGTTAACAACAAAATCAAAGTTTATGATGAAGTCATTCTAATAGATGAATTGTTTGCTCTATCAACGTATTTGTGTTTTAAAAAAATCAGAAGAATGACTTCAAACATACATGAATTTTAATTTAGCTCCATATACTGTAACTCTGTTCGATCACGGTTTAATTCGAAAGAAAACTAGATCAAATTTTTACGATTCATTCACACAGCTCAATATTGGTGTAAATGATAACAATGTATTTTGGTATGTTATTGATGGCGAAATGTTATTACATTGTTGCAAATGGCAATTAGATGAAAAGTTCGAGACGATATGAAATCATTACATACGATATTTAAGAAATAATTATGGAAACAATCCTTTTGTCGTTTTGCACTAAATCAGCTGAAAGATATCGTCGATCATTGAAAAATGCCTCAACAGATTTAGTTTTTGATAGAAATATGCCTTTAAAAATTCGCCAAGAAAAGTTCCTTGCAAACAGCAATAACAAGACTAGCTGATAACAATATTTTCTCGTGTCAAGCAGAAAGAAGATGATGCTGATTCATTAATCACATAAATGGCAATTAATATTGAATCAGAAAATGTTGTTGCTGAAGATATTGATGTGTTAGTTTTATTAACAGCTTTAACACCTCCTCATAGAGAAATATATTTTCTCAAACCAGTAAAAGGTCAGGTAAACGCAAAAACTTATTCTAACAAAAGCCTTGAACAAACATGACCAGTTAAATGTGTAGGAAGCATATTTTGTTTTTATATGCATTAACTGGATGTGATAGAACTTCTGCGTTTTACAAAAAGTGTAAAAATAAATTTGCTAAATTATTCAAAAGTCGTACAGATTTACAAGATGCTGCTATTATCTTTATTGATGAAAATGCTGACGTCATTAATATTTTGCAATTGGGTATTTTATGCATTTTAGCATTATGTAGTGCTCTTAAAAATCAAAAAAATATGAATAATTTTCGATGCCAATCGTTTCTTAAAGCTACAAGTAAAAATACCTGTGTCAACTTGCCTTCATTGATAAATAGTTATTATTTAGCATAAGTTGTTAATAAATTATTTTCTATAAAAAGTTTGCCTTTGTATTATTTAACGTTTCTTTCATTTATTTAGCTTTTTGGAGATTCTGCTATCTTCAAATTAATTTTAAAAATTTCAGTTTCTTGCAAATTCTTTATAAACAACCTCGAAAACTACAGCAATCATTATTTTCTTAAAAGGAATATTAAAAAATTCCGATAATTGTGTTTTTCTTTGTTGAAAATTGTATTTTTTTTTTAATTTACGGATTTTCGAAATTGCGGTAATTTTCAATGGGTAAACTTTTTAGTTTATAGCATTAGAAATCCAACATAAAAAAATCATTCAAATCCATTCTTTATAGCTGGGTTCAGAGGTATAAACCTGATTGCACTGGACTTATAAGATAACCGGACAACATTTTTTTAATATCATCGTAAAAAAAATTATACAGAAATCTGTTTTACAACAGTTTCAAATCAAATATGGAATAAATGGAATAATATGGAATGTCTGTGTCTAAACGAATATGTGTGTGGGGATGGCTTTTTGTAAACACGATAAGTTCTGTTAGATTCAAAACTGATATTTTTTTCAAATTTGTATAAAAATAGGAGAATACTTCCTATTGAAATTAGACCACATGGGTCATACAAAGTGAATACCAGAGACTTGCATACTGATTTGTTTACATAAACTATGTTTTATTATTTAGAACTGAACGTTACTAAAGTTCTCATTAAGCACACTATTCGATCTAACTTCAGGTAGATTAAGTCACATAAATGTTACTTTAAAATGTTATTAAGGTGTTTGTAATAAGTCATTAAAGGAAAATAATTTCAATGTACCACCAATGTATAAAACGCGAAAAAGCGTCCAGAAATATTCTGTTTACTTTCTATTTAGTAAAATTATTGTATAACAATTCTGGACGAGGATAACATAAATACTCCATCTTATATTACATCAAATCTGAAAAGTATTTCATCAGTTGTGGAAAAATTCGAAACTAACAGTTAAAAAAAATATACTCAGTTCTAAATTAGGTCATTATGAGAGTTTTGTATCCCTCAGGAAATATTTAAATATCATTGGCAAAAGGTTTTGGCAATTTTATGTAACAGTAAGAACTTGTTCAGTGTTAAGGTTAGGTTGATATACATTTTACCGTCTGCCAATCTGTGCAATTTTTCCTTTAAAGCATTACAATAAAAATATGCTGTTGCCAGAATGTCAGACGTAAATAAAGCTACTTATACTCTAATATAGAAACTAGTTCTGTTTCTACACCTTACGTTAGTGCAAAAGAAGACTAAGACAAAACGGCGGTGAACTGCGATCACTTTAGTGTTTCAATGAAACTTTTTCCGTAACTGTTAATAAAACTGCATAAAAAAATGAACAACGCTTTGTAGACGCTTCTAATTTGGTAAGCGTTATCTCATTCGTTTTTCTTCTGGTAAGTAATTATATTTTTTGTATAAAATACATCCCAGTTTAGCAACAAAACAAACACCAGATAATAAAAAGCATATCACGTTGCACTATCTCTTGCATATAACTACTTGACTCCCACGCGATACTTTCGGATATCTTTGGCAGTGATAGTTGAGCATGAAGCATACAATTAGCGAAATACAGCTCTCTAACTATGGAGTATCTAAGTAAATAACTTAATTTGTATGCTCATAAAGAAAACCACTGTCTAAGAAATCACTACTTCAACATCCAGATTTCCTACCCAAGACTCTTCCTTTCCAAGTAACCACTATCACCTCCACCTTATTATTAAAGGGGGTGATAGTGGGGACGGTTGGGAAAAAATGAGGTCTTTAGTGTTTGTATACACACTAAATCCCAATTTTACCCCTTTTAATAATGGAATGGAGGTGGTGTTGGCTGATGTCAAAAGAATGTTGATGCCATTGGTTCTTGTACATACATCAAATCACAATTTTATTTTTTACCCTCTTTATTAATGGGGTGGGGTTGGTAATGTGGATTTTCACCCACATGCACCTCTCAACCCTTCTACGATATAAGATTAAAATATAATCTATTTGTAGATCTCGTTACAATACACAGGTGTACCAAATATTAAGTCAATATCAAAACTGTCCCAAAGTAATCGTGAGCAGAAAAAAAAAGTTATAGACAAACAGAACGACAGACAAACTTTTTTCGCTCAAACTTTGAACCTCGTCGTTTCATGATTCTAAGCATATATGAACAAAAAAAAAACATTTCTTTTTCTCGTTACTATACGTCCACGATGTGAGACTAATTATACTAATAGACTTAAATTTTAAATTCGCTATTATAGACGGCTGGCGGCGATTTTCATCAGGTTGTTACAAAAGCGGTAATTCTGCCGCCGCACAGAGGCCGTGACATCAAAAGCTGGCAAAAATTGCAAATTTCAAATTACACCCTGATGATATATTATTATCTAAAATCGGTAGGGGTATAAACTGGCTACCTGGAAGTGGTTTCGGGGCTGTGGTAAACCGTAAGGGCGACGAGTTATAACAGTTAGAACTTGTGCTTCGTAGAGATCATTTGCTATTTACTATTTAATAAAGCTCGCACCGATGAAATTGTTTACTTATAATTTTGTGATAAAGCAACGAATATCAATTTTGAATTAATATGGCATCATTGGCTACAGATAAGCCTATTTTCTTCAAATAAAACTTAGCTTTTAATGTATATTGAGTTTGAAATAAATTTTTGAAAAACATGTTCCGCCAACTACCTGTTTCTAATTTCGTTCATAATAAGTGTGGAGTTTTAGTTCATCTAGGTGTGCGATCGAGCTTCGTTGCAAATTTAGTGATATCGTTAATACAGTACTCTTTCATTTTAGTAAAAAAATGTAGCACATATTTGCACTTTTTTGAGTAATTAGGGGTTATCCATAGTGGAGTATTGTTAGACTCAAAAAACGGAGAACTTCGGAACCGAGTTGTACTGAACGAATTTAAACGAAACTTTGAGAATATGTTTTGAACACTAATTAAAGCAATGTTTACTTATTAAAAATTGCTGTTGTTTATTTGAGGGTGATTTCTATCCTTTCTGGAGGGATGAACAAAATAATAAAAAACTAATCACGTAATTTGATAAAGAATCCAATTCTAAGAAGAAAATGTGGTGTACAATTTTTCATGAAAATTGATATTTTCCAAGTTATTGAAAATTAAAAATTAGTATTTCGAGACGGTTTTTCGTAAATAACGCGAAAAGTAATACATTGAACGAAAGAGTGGCACAGTACAAAAGCAGTGGGCTAGACTGCGGTTGTGTGAGAGACAACACGGTCTAGTCGCTCTCCTTTCCTGAATTCGAGTCTCAGCTGCGGCAGATGGCAATGTCGCAGGGAATGGGTGTTGTGATGTTGTCTATGTGTGTCCGTCCGTCCTGGTTGAGGACATTAATCTAAATAAGGCGACTAAAAAAAAAAAAAACAAGTCTGACATTAAAGATGAATATGATTGAAATTAGAGTACTTGTAATTATCTTTAATATATTTTTTGATTATCCCGAAATTGTAAGTGTTTTGGAAAATAAAAAAATCTTTATAGATTTTTGTTAGTATACATATTTACTATCATATTCAAATTTTATGAGATTTTTAAAGCTCTTATTTTAGAAAACATTATACTGTCAATTGAGGATGTTCGCGATTTTAGTGGATTTTTTTTCTTCTAAATAACTAAAACAGAAAAAATGAGAGAATACAAAAATAAAGCTTATGAAGCGATAAATATCCAATTTATTTTTATTTCTGTCGGATTAATAGATAGTTTTCGAATTATTTGCAAAAAAATAAATTTTTCCAGTATAATCACGTATATAATTTAAAGTATAGTACTTTCTAAAATAAATGTTTTAAAAATTCCAAAAAATTTGAGCATGTTAGTAGGTAATACTTCATATTAACAGAAAACAATAAGTTTTTTAAAATTTTTATTTTAATTTTATGGTCAATGGCAGCAAGAATTCCTTAAACTTTATTTTTTATTTAGAAAACAGTCATTGTTTCGCTAATGTACTTACTTTTAAAGCTTTCGGGATAAAAAATATATTAAGGGTAAATTTCATCATTTTCGATCACCCCGTATAGTAAATCGTAATCCTGAAAATGACTAAGAACTTTTCAGAACAACCAACATTTTTTTTGAAGAATGAATTTTGTTGAAAAACCAAAATTTAAAAGGTTACAAGTATAGTCAACTCCCTCCGAGGACACACTGTATATGTTACTTGGTCGAATCTCTCATTTTATAATACCTTCACATTCTTTTGAGTTCCATTTGCAATTTAAAACACAAAAGCAACAGAAAATAATTTTTGCCAACTTTTGATGCTATCGACCCCTCTGTGCGCCGCGCCGCCTTGCTCCTTCGCTAGCTCTTAAACGAATACACCTTATACATTATTATTAGTTTGACTGTTATGTTGGTGAATATCACTAACCTTTTACATAGTTTGACGGATGCCAAAATGTTGTAATACTTCTTCTATTGTTTTTGCTAAAAATCAGAATTAACCGAGTCGGAAGACAAGGCAATCTTGCGTTATACTATTCTCTGTTAACTTTGTACTTTGTATAGAATTTTTACTAAAGAATAACCTAATCCCAATTAAATATAATGCACACAAAGGGTGTTGCTACGGTTACTTGCAGATGAGGTTTATTTAACCACGTTAACTTCATTGCGTGCGAATATTAACTCCTATTTAGAGCGTAAGCTAATAGAAAATTGTCACTGAAGTGTCACGTCGAATTAAGTTGAGAGGAAATAAATCTGTGCTAGGGTGACTGAATGGAATATTTACTGTAAAAAGACATTTATAAACTGAACAACTGATAATCATCTGCAAAGCACTTGTTGAGATTATTTTAACATATGGTATGATGGGATGGGGACCATTAAAGCACTAGAAATATGCAAAATAGATGAACTAAAATAATAAGCATAAACAAAAAGAGGGTTCAACGAAACACACATAGCTCTGATAGACCTTGAAAAGGCGTATGACAACGTTTCCGTATCACAACTGTAGGTAGAAATGCAAAAACTCAACATAAGGTCGTCATTAATCCAAGCTACACTGCGATACTCTAAAGACAACACTGCTAGAGTAAAAATCGGCAATGCACTCAGGGAACCATTTAAAACAACGAAGGGGCTAAGACAAGGTTGTTGTTTATCTTCAACTTGGATCGGTAAATGTCAAAACATGGGCTTGCAAGTAGGAGACGAGACACTTTACAGCCTTCTTTTTGCAGATGACCAAGTTGTGATCGCGGAAGATGAGCAAGATCTGAGTTACATGATTAGGAAGCTCAATGAAGAATACGAACGTGCTGGTCTTACAAAAAATATAAACAAGTGTGAATATCTGATAGTAGGCAGTGACCTTTGGAAAATGGAAAGGCGTAAAAAATGCAAATACCGTCATCTTAAACAAACAGGGAACGAGTAACGACGAGATCCAGGAAAGAATAAGTAAAGGAAGGAAAGCTATCGGGTTCCTCAACTCATTTCTGTGGGAGAAAGATATGAAAAAAGAAACAAAAAGCGCATTTACAAGACCATTGTCCAAAGCGTCACTATACCGGGTGACACAGGAGATATGTAGCACCCCGTAGCATGTTTATTTAAAAAGATATTATTTTGAAATTTGGTAGACTTATATAATGCATGATTGTCTTTTTTTTAGTATAAACACGAAATTTTTTCCACTTCCGGTTTCACCGGAAGTGACATCTACTTCGTTATTTTAAATGGCACCCTGTATATATTTTTTCCTATCTGATTCTACTTAAATTTCTCTTTTCAACTGTGTATAGCAAAATGGCATTCGTTCTTAAAACGGCTGCTGAAAAACATTTTATTGCATTGTCAAGTTGGCTATGGTTTGAAATGTGGCGGTAATTAATGCTTAATGTGCTGCGATATCAAAAGAACCCTGGTACACAATTCTGGGTTTCATATTTATTTTGTTCTAATCAGTAGCCGAAGAGACTTTGTAAAACTTTTATATTAAAGAAAAATCTCTAGACTAAATCCCAGAAATCATAAAAACTAAGACTAACTAATTTTAAATTTGACTCATTTGTAAAATATTTATTCATCTTTCACTTTTACCCAAAACAATTCATTATTATATCTGTAAAATTGTTTTCGAAGAATCTCAAAATGTTGGCCATTATTTTCCATGTAGGGTCGAATTCTTGTAACAGTACCTCTAAGCACATTTTCTAACTACAATTCAGTAATCTCATTTATTGCTAACCTAACTCTCATATCCAAGTCTTCCCTATTTTACAGTGGAGTTTTATAAACTATTTCCTTGAGATGGCCCAATATGAAAAAATCAGGTGGCGTAAGATCCGGTGACCTCGGGGGCCATCTAATTGGTAAAAGTCAAATATGAATAAATATATTACAAATAGATAAAATTTAAAATCAGTGTTTCTGCCTTGTTTTTTATGATAGCCAACTTGACTTAATGCAAATGGTTTTCATCTTAAAAACGAATGCCACCTTGCTATACATAGTTAAAAAGAGAAGTTTCGGAGAATCAGATAGGAAAAAATATATACAGAGTGCCATATAAAATAACAAAGTAGATGTCACTTCCAGTGAAACCGGAAGTGGAGAAATGTTGTTGTTTGTACTAAAAAAGGACAATCACGCATTATATAAGTCTACCAAATTTCAAAATAATATCTTTTTAAATAAACATACTATGGGGTGTTACATATCTCCTGTGTCACCCGGTATATGAGGCGTAAGTTTGGGATCTAAGTAAATCCAATAGGAGAAAATTTTTGGCTAAGGAGATAGATTATTTAAAACGGAGTTGCAGAACATCGAGACTTGAAAGGATACGAAACGAGATCATTAGAGGGAATATGAACATGGAAAGAGATTTTGCAGACGAAGTTGAACGGAAACAACCGATTTGGTTTGGTCATACAAAAAGGATACCTGAAATTAGATGGCCCAGAAAAATCTTATAGTGGGTGCCACCCGAGAGAAGGAAAACAGGAAGGCCTAGAAGAACCTGGAGGGACGACATTGATGAAGCTATGAGGACAAGAGATCTAGAATTTGAAAACTGGGGACGGAGAGGCGGCGACAGCCGTAGAAATCCGTATATATAAAACAAAAACATAAACACACCACATACAGTCGACAATCTCCTGTACCATGCGTCATGTGGCTCTCGCTGCTGGTAAAAAGCATGACCCTAATCCAACCCAGCGTAGACGTAACCGGACCGGCGCGCGGCGGTATGATTCCTGGGAGTGACAGCAATTTTTTCCGTACGGTCGTGAATCAAATCAAAGCAATAACACCCATCCCATCTTAAACTTAAATACAAAAGGAACAATAGAATGTTACAATACAAGACTCTTGTCATATTGTAACGTCAGGGTAATTTCCGGCTGTAGAAATTAAGCTTAACAGTTTTCCAATCTGCTTAGAAGTTCGGAAAAGCTGTAAGAGTTTCGTATGTAAAAAACTAAGCAACTTTATAACGGCGCAGGATGCAGTAACTGCTCTTTCTCTCCAGTCTGTAGATGATAAAACAAAACTTTTATAGCAACAAAATGGGTAATTCGTGAAATTATATAAATACTTCGAGAGTTACATAAAGAGACCAAGTTAAATAACAAAGAGGCTTTGCTAAAAAAATATAAACAATTAAAGAAAGACAACTCTACTCTTGTCAGTGATACTAAAAAAAAGTTATTATGATTTGCTATATTTAAACTCCTCAAACAAAAATAAGACTACTTGGATGATTATCAATAAAGAAATTCAACTTAAAGAGAAAAATGGTGACACTCAATTTTACTCAAATGAAAATAATAGAATTATTAAAGATGTGTAACATGAATCCTTTTAATTGAGCAAATATTTTATAGAATTTGTACAAATACTCACCAGAAGTTGAGATGTAAAAAATGATGTAAATAATTTCGAAGCAAATAATGCATCAATGTTTTTAAAATCGTTTTCACTAAACGAAATAAAAAATGTAATTCTACCAGTGACAAATAAAGATTCTTTCGTGTTCGTTGCTTAAACATGCTATATATTGTTTAGTTGAGTTAATCACATATTTAGTGAACAAAACATTTCAAGAAGGTAAATTCCCAGATGAGCTGAAAACATCTACTGTTATTCCGGTCCACAAAAAAGGTGATAAACACGACATACTTAATTATAGACAAGTAGCTTTGCTCTCCGTTTTTTCACAAATATTTGAAAACGCTTTCTTTATAAGATTAAGTGTGTTCTTGGAACGTGTTGTATATTAGCGAGTTCACAGTTGGTTTTAAAAAGGATGCGGTAAATAATTTGTATATCTTCATTTTAAAATCACTTGATGAGTCGTTTAAAAAGAAGTACTCAAGATTTTTTGGGATTTTGAAATCTTCAGATATTCCTTGTTTCGGAAAAATTGCAAAAAATGCCAAAAATTTGATGTTTTTCGCGATTAAAAAATATCAATATTTAATCGTTGTTTTAAACATTATTTTCGACAAGGGAACAAAAATAGCTGTATTCTAACTTTATTTCTACAATATT
This sequence comes from Rutpela maculata, assembly GCA_936432065.2. Classification (NCBI taxonomy): domain Eukaryota; kingdom Metazoa; phylum Arthropoda; class Insecta; order Coleoptera; family Cerambycidae; genus Rutpela; species Rutpela maculata. Next base: position 62,381,427 of record OW386287.2, read on the forward strand.
AGTGACGTGAAATTTTATATCCAAATTAGATATAAACAAAGTGGCCGACTAGTGACTCAATGCTTACTTGTTAGTCTTCAACATAACGCTAAAAGCTTCACATCCATATCTCACGAAAATAGTAGAGGAAGTAGTATTAAAGATCGTTAATAATCACGTTAATAAAAAAAGCTTATCAATTCGGCTTCAGGGAGAGTCGCAGTATATAGCAAAGTCGTACAGGATGTGCTGAATTCCTATAAAAAAACATTGTGTCATTATGTTATTGATAGACATATAAAACTTGTTCGAAATGATATCACTTACGAACTAAATAACATCTGCACTTCTTTAATTAAAAACTATATATTTTATAGACAGATTAGGGCAAGTATAAATAACTCTCTGCCCCCGCCAAAACATTAAACTCGGGCGTCTCACAGGAAATAATTATACCGTCCATACTATTTTTATTTATACCTCCGACATTCCCACCCACACAGTTACGTTAGTTGTATGACGGTAATGTTGATAGGAGAAGATATCGAAATTTCTTCCAAAATTTTCTTCAGGAATTACAAGGAACATTCGGTTTCAGCAAGATGTATCTCGACCTCATAGCGCAAGAATTGTCATGGACAGAGACAAGTCTACTAATTAAATGATCAAATCGGTCACCGGTCACAATAGATTTTTTATATGGATTAACCTGAAAAGTGTAGGCTATAAAAAACCTATGGAGGATGTGATGGACTTGGTTAATGAGATTTGCACTAGTTGACGGCTAAACAAAATGGTCGTTATTTTTTCAAATTTGAATAAAGACAATATTATTTATCCTAATAGTTATAGTGTGTTCAATGCTTTCACGTGTTTCACAATGAAACTGTACTCAATATGTTACTGATTTTAACATATTTGAATAAGCTTCTATTTTAAAAACAACCATAATAAAACACTGCAACGCTCTTTGATCAAATGTGTATTTCATAGATGCGCCGGTGTAAATTAAAATCAGCTTTTGAAAAACAAACAAAAGACAATATGTTTGTCAACAACATGAAGTAGTGAAATTATTTTGCTGAAATTTATTTAAAATACTTCATTTATATGGGAAAACTGTTTTAAGTGAACTCGACCGTTGAGCTTTTCAGACCATTAAATAAATTTCCGTGATAATGTTGAAATTTAAAATGAACTAAAAATATATTTAAATTTAAAAAAAAATAAACACCATTTTAGGCCATTTCGAAACACCTTACAACCTTTCTTATGGGAAATGACGTAGTTTTAGCTAAATCCCTGGAACCTCATTTCCCTAAAGAAAAGTGCGAGGTCATTTTCCACGTTTCATTAATTTAACCGAAAATATTTCACCAGAACTTATTGCGAGTAAAAGTTACTTACCTATTTGAATAAAATTTTACTTGAATATAGCATAATTAACTGGCGATTGAGACAATGTATAGTAGGTTTCGTATATAATTCAGAGATATAAAAAAGCTCGGAAATAGCGTAAAGGACACCGACCTCTTTTGGTTAGTGTATCGCCAGCATTAGGTTGAGCAGTAGGGTGGTCCTTAAATCAGGGTAAAAATTTTTTTTCTTCATTTTGTTTGGGGCACCCTGCCATTTTGATCTACTCTATTAAAAAGAATTACTGTAATTTTTTGGGATTTTTTAACTCAGTTTTAGGGATCTCTACCGCCCCGTAAAGTTTCAAAATTAAAAAAAAACTAGTCAGGAATTAATAATTAAATTCAGTTACAAAAGAAATTATGGTCATTAAACATGTAATTAATATGTACAACTGTACAGCAATTACAATGTTATATATATAAAATAATATAAATGAAAAAGTTGTTAATAAAATGCAGTTGAGTTGAGATGAAAGTGGGGGACAATGTATTGTCCTATTTTATTAATTTAATTGATGATCAATGTCATTTTGATGTTGATTTGATTTATTTTGATAAAAATTTTGCAAAAATTCTCGATTATCTTGAAAATTGAAGACTTGGTAGTGACCCCTAAAACATTATTTAAAAATCTGAATTTTTTATGGAAGTCTTTTTTTCTACCATAGAACAAAATAAGTGGGTGCCTTGGGTAAATTTTAAAAGTTAGTTTTTAAGGACCACCCTATTGAGCAGTTCATAGGACCGGACTTAAAATGTATTTTCAGTTTCAAACACTGAATTAAGATTTGAATTCTCGTTCAATTGTAAAGTTGACTACACAATTAATAAATAATGCTGGCGACTTTGATCTTTACCACACCGCCAAGAACGCCGCCATTTTTTTACACGCTTAAGAATTGTGCGTTGAACCATACCTATTAATAACAAATAGAGAGTAATTACGTATTGCATAAAATACAATTAAATCCACGTTTTCATGCTCATCTCAAACAAAAACGGTTAACTACATAATTTTTTTAACAGTGAATAATACAATATCAGACATCAGAACTGTAAAATAAGTATGTTTACAAAAATGTATACAAACTTCAACGATGCCAGTTTTTCTTATTGCCCAGCAAGATCCAACTAGGAGGTATAAACATATCCCTTGCCAGGATAGGAATGGTAATAGGATTGTTAATTAGGGAGTAATAGGTTAAAAAAAAATAAACCAGTATTTTTTAGTTAAAAATAACTAACTATTCTACAAAATAACAACGTAATAAACTTTCTTATTAAAATGACATAATAAAGTTTCAAAGTAGAAACTGAATAAAAATAAATAAATAGCTAATACTCTAGGCATTAAAGATCATATAGGCCCCTTACCTGGAAAAATTCATGGTAGTCCTGAAGATAGGCTTACTTTATGTTTTTTGGCTCGCTGAATCCAAATCTTCAAGTTCCCCCTCAGGAACCCCCTCAAATTTAGATAAAAAAAAACAAAAAAATGTTTTTTTTATTTTTTTTATCTTTTTTTTCGTTTTAGATAGAAAATACAAAGATATTCAGAAAGCAAACAAAATTTACAACAAAAAAAGGTCTTTTGACATTTTGACGTACGACAAACGGGAGCGGAGCGAGTGGGTCCCGAAACATGCGCCGAGGCTCATGTTTCGAGGCGTGCTAGCGCTTCCCCGTTCGTTCAGTGTTAAAATGTCAAAGGACTTTTTCTGTTGCAAATTTCGTCTACTTTCTGAATTTTTCTTAAAACGAAGAAAAAAAAGATGAAAAAAAATACGATTTTTTTTTTGCTTTTTTCTGTAACTTGAGGGGGTTCCGGAGGGAATTTTTGGTGGGAAGTTAAAAATTCGGATTCAGCGCTCCAAAAAACGTACATAGTTTATTCCAACCTATCATCAATCGGCTAGAGCGATTTTCAAAAAATTATATTCAGTGGGATTGCCTACATTCTTGTTTTATGTTTGACCATTTTCTGTGATGATAATAAAGGAAGCCGAACACCTTTATGGCCTTTTTTGTAAATATACTGAAAGTGTTATGCGGTCGATACCCTTTACTATTTTTTGTGAGCCTTCTTATATCGCTGAATTTTATACGGAACCTACTATACATAGTATATGTCAGTTTTATTCAAATTAAATTTAATTTACATAAGTACATTAGTAACATTTTGTATTCAACTGCGATGATATTCCCCAGATCTGATTTGATAGCGGGAACCATTAGAATAATGTGAATGAATCACAAAACGTCTGGCAAGTCGTGATCAATGAAAAGAAGAAATTATGAAAGTTATTATCCAAACCATAAATAAAGGCTGCTTTTGTTTTTCGTTAAAAACTTATGCTGATTGTTGTATATAAATACTTTACCCCACGATTGATTGATCTTTGAAAATCAATTATCTAACATCGGTATTGGCGACTAGACCAATGACCGTCGCTAAGAAACCAACCAACCCCAAGCCGGAAATTTTGCCGAACCTCTTTTCTTTTCGTTAAAAAGAGTAGATTTTATACTCGTCTTTTATTTAATATACAAGAAACTGACTATTACATATACTCCCAAGAATAGTGCTGCCACTAATATTTTGTAGTTTTCTACGTATATTCTGATGGTACCAGAAGGTGGGGCGAGGTCACCTGGAGGTCACCCTTCCCAGTATTAACTTCAATTGCCGTTGTTTAGCTTTCCGCATCGAGGTACGAGTCTAGTCATGACGAACGTCCCTCCATGATTGGTTATCACAAATTCTGAAGAATAAAAAAAATTCAAAATCAAATTATGCATAACGTCAAATAAAATTCATGTAAGTTCAAATAGATGGATGAAATTTTTTCTCAGAAGTGTAATTGGACATAAAGGTGAAATATATCAAATAATAAACACCCTGCATAATACACTGGGTGTTAAGGCTCGTTCATTTAGGAGCTGATTCGATATACAAAATCAGTAAGAAATGTTGTTACAAACATTTCTCCTGAAATCTTTCAGATGGGGGGACTGCACTTTGAGGATGGCACCTAAATACTAAAGTTTATTAATTTATGTCAACATTTCAATCAATAAACGTCGAATTATATCGTAATTCAGCAATAATGAAAATTATCAGTACATGAATTAATAAAAAAAAAATGTTCTATAAAAATGTTTTGAGTTGTGTGGATATACACAAAGAGACATATAAATACTCGACAGACCCTCGGACGGGCAGACGAATCCAAGAACGAACCACAAACGAACATCAGGAATGGTCGAAACATATATAGAGTTAGTGTTATAGTTTAAAGAACCTATTAAGGTTCGAGAAACTAATAACCCACGTTCCTACTAGAAAAGTAAAACTAAAATTTGAAGGAAATTGTCTTGTGACGTTAAAGACACGACCAAATTTATATGATTCAATGTGACCATCGAAAATTCGACTGCGCGGCAGCTCCTTTGTCGAAGGCAAGTCGCGAGTAAGATCTCTTATGTCAGTTATATTATTGCTTAACAAGGTAACCTCCGTATATGAAACAAATAGACTGAGATGTTTGTTGTAAGCTTCTGGGCGCCAACCAAAGTTAATTGGCAGAATTAGGGGGAGAGAAGACAGAACACAAAATATAAAAAGAATAAAGTAAAATAACAAAATAGACCGCAAGTGGAGGTGTTCTAATTCTAAACTTAGCTTGGATGTATTTTACAGACAATAGCAGCCAAAATAAAAAATTACATATGCACCTATACTGGATGCTGAAAAAAATAAAAAATTATATTAGGCATTTTCTTATCGCAGTGATGTTTACTGCAATATTTTATTCAGACGAAAAATTCAAACCAATATTTACTCCACCCCCCTCCCCCTCTCAAGCAAGGCTAGGGGCGGGAACTTTTAGTATGTTTACTAGAAAACTATTGGTCCTAGAGAAAAAATTATCCTTACCTTTTTGAAAGCTGACAAAATTTCCTATATTTTTTACTTGCAAATTACAATTTATTTTATAAAGAAGATTTGAGGCGTTAAGCGAAAAACCAAAAAAATCAAAATTTAGGGCCTTCCGGAAGCCCCCCACCGCAAGGTTGACTTCCTGGGATCGGGGACTTTTAGTATGTTTACCTCCTAACTACCCCAAACCCACCTCTGAAGTCAAAAATTCTTCCGCCCTTCATGTAGTCTACACCCCCCCATTTTGAAAATTCGTTGACTGGACTAATAGGTACCTGAAAAAATATTGTGCGAATAGGTGCACTTATACTATCGACAATCTGATTTTCGAATTTTTCATTGTTTTTAGGCGTAATTGTAAACATATCAACTTGAAGTGTAGTTTAATGATTTAGTTCAAATTTTCGATGAAATATGCGGATTACTGTTTGTTACCATAACTTGTGTGAAAATGGTCACTCAATTATTTTACTTTTTGCAATTTAACAAATTGACCAAAAAAGCTCAGATATATCTAGTTTTTCTCAATATTTCATTACGAATAACCAATTTTTTTCTTCATTGCGATACGAGCTATACACCAGATATATTTAAAAAAAAACTGTGAAAAAAGACGATTTTGAACATTCTTCTGTTTAAATATATAACTTTTGGAACCCAGATTTAACCCAAATATATCTTGTGGCGTAAACAAGTTGTTCTATGATATAAATTCAACAGTAAGACGATTCCCTCTTATTTGATCTAAACTCTTAGTTTTACTCCACCAGGTATATTCTTCTTTTCGAATAAACTAGGCGTTTTTCTGAAATACAATTGGAAAATAAAAATAAAATATTCTTTTTTCTACACCATAAAGGTTTATTTTCCAAATAATTCTATAAATTAAACGTAGAGCGCTGATTGAATCGAAATTGAAAAATTACCAAAGGCATGTTTGTAATTTTCTTTCCATGATTTACACATGCAACGTGCCCAAATTGCTAATTAAGCTCAGGCCGTATTTCATTTGTCTATCTCTTATAATTTATCGATCTAGATGTAAATTATTTCATCCATTGGAAATTTGCTACTCGTTACTAAACAAAATTAAGTAGAACATAAATCGTTCCAATAGAGATCGAAGTTGGAATTCAGACACGTAACAAAAGATATGTCATTTCTTCTGAAAATAACTTTCTGGTTTAAATCCCTAATTTATTCTGACCTAAATCACGTTGCAAATTGAACACGAATCAATAAAATACATTTCCTGTTTTTTCCTTTAATTAAATATGATAATCTTGATATTCTAAATCATCTTAAAAATAAAATTACTGAATGTTTTTTTAAAAATCTGTTCCTTAGTTCTCAATAATTTTCTGATATTCGAATTACATAAAAGAATTCTAAAAGTTTATTTATTAAAATAAACAATGTTACATCTCAATCTAAAACATTTTGTAAAACAAATAAAACTATTCATTTTATAATAGCTATAGAACATCTATATTGCCACAATATAACAGTAGATATATGTAAAGCATAAACACATTACATATGTCAGACAACTCCCCAAATTTGAAGCCTACGCTGTCCGAAAGGGGATTACACATTTGAAAAGATGCAGACAACATCCATTACACAGGTCTACAAAAAAAATTCTGCTCCAAGGACTAAACCTATCATGCCTTAAGTATTTTTGTGTGTTGAATCAGAATTTTCAATTTTGGAGCAGAACAGATTTTTTTTGTAGATCTGTGTTATCTACCGGCATTGCCAGTGTTGGAGCTGGAGATTGAACCCAGTACACGATAGATCAACGTGATCAACAGGCATGCTCGCCTCTAATACACTTTTGCCCGCATTGTAGCAGCTCATTTACCTCCAAATAACGATTCTTTTAAGTTACTCACTTCTCAAGTATCTCAATATTTAGAAAAACAAAAAAAATATTAATATTAAAAATATAAAATGTTATATATATGAAATGGAATTGAATTTTTAATATTCAATATATACTTTTAAATCTGGACCTAAATATTTATTTTAATGAATAATAATTATAACTGCATTAACTATAGTTACCATACCGGTGTTTGTATTTCAGATCTGAGAAAATTCCCTCGATATCTAGACAACTGCTACAAACTCAGAATAGGCACAAGTTTAAAATCCATTTTATCGTTTAATGATCATAGAAAATAATACTCATATAACTATTTATCATTCCTTAGTAACATTCTCACAGCATTATAAAATTTCTTAAGAAGCTCTTATAAAGTTGCAAGGAGTCGAATAGAAGTTTGTTTATCCTCCTCTATGTAACAATAATGCACTTGAATAGTCCATTAGTTCAATAGTCCCATACATTAGTTATGAAGTACTGTTGCTATGATTATATTAACTTTTATAAATTAGTTTTATATTTGCTGTATAAAGCCAATCGTGGCATTTGAAAAAACTATATTATAAATGTTCCCAAATCATAAATTTTGCTGCAAGTTTCCGTTGTCGATGTATTACTGTATAACTGTTCTTGGTTGAATAATTTAAAGAGTTTTCTCTAGAAACGTAGTCAGTCTTTGCTTTTACTCTGTGTGAATTGTTCTCAAGATGGATGCACATATAAAATCTTACATTTTTTTAAAATATTGTGGCTCAAATAATACAACCTTTATAGAAGTAAGTCAATGGTTTTATAAGAATTTATTGTTGATATTCAGGACCAAATAAACAGCTTTTACAAAACTATTGGTTTTATAATGGCTGTTATAAAGCTTTTCTAGTTGCATAGAGACCGCTGTGTTTTATAGAATAATTTGGTAATTATACATAGTCAAATTCTTTGTTATACAAAAGCTGTAACATATTGTTTCATAGAACTATTTAACTCATTGTTTGGCCATTGTATAGCGACAAAAACCTTATATAGTATAAAAACTAGTGCGGATTATTCTAGAACACAATTCAATTAATTATACAGTTATTATATAGCTACATTAGTTATAAATATAAGTAATTATTATAAAAATATATTTATATGGTTGTAAATAATAATACAGGAAGATGTCGGAATCATAAGTAAATTATATCAAGAAGACTGGCTAGTTGGCTTTGATCAGTGCCATTAAACTCATTCATACATATAGCTACATGTTCTTTTCTGTTGCATTAAAATTGCCGCAGGTTTTCCATAAAACAATTCAGCTCGCTATACAGTTAATATACAGCCACAAGAACTTTTAGTTTACAGAAACGGAACCGCGGTTTACTTGGCGAACTTTCGGCTGTATAAAAATTCTTTATTTATGCATTCACTGGATTCATTTAAAACATTTTAATACAGTTTTTGTATGAAAGCACTTATAAGTCTAACCGCTTAGTTGTAAGAACGTTTACATCATGTGGTAATACGGCACTAGGGAGGGTTGAAAGATTTGTTAAAGATGGGGGGCACTCTACATCCGTTGCAACACGCTCATCAGGCCGGGAAGTCGGTGGAGACGGCCCTGCACTCGATCGTTTCCAGGATCGAGAAGGCGCTGCACAAGGAACTTACGGCCGGTGCTTTTTTGAACGTCGAAAGAGCATTTGACAATACTTCCTTCGACTCAATCTGCGCCGTGGCTGCCTACCATGGCATCGATCAGACGGTTGAGGCATCATCAGACGGTTGAGGGCCATGCTGGCGGCAAAGCAAATTATAGCTGCCAACGAGGAAACAGTAGTAAAGGCTTCAGTAAGGAGAGGCTGCCCACAAGGAGGCGTCCTCCCCCCTCTGCGATGGACTACTCCAGGAACTCGAGAAGGAGGATTTTTTTTTGCGCAAGGTTACGCAGATGACCTGGCAATCATCATCTCGGGAAAATTCCCAAATGCGGTCAGCGGGCTCTTGCAAAGGGGCGGCCGTGCAGATCGTACAGAGATGATGCAACGACCAGGGCCTTAGAGTCAACCCCTCTGAGGCTGAACTGGTTATTTTCACTAGGAGACGCAGGCTAGACGGTTTCGTTGAACCAGTACTCTATGACACTACCCTAACGATCTCCAGGATGGTGAAGAATCTGGGTGTCATTCTGGACTCTAAACTGACCTGGAACGATCATATAGAGAGACAAATACAAAGGGCCACCACAACCCTATGGATATGTAGAAGGACCTTTGGCAAAACATGGAAGTTAAACCCGAGGGTAACAATGTGGTACTATACTGTGATAGTAAGACCAATGATCACTTATGCTTCTGTTGTGTGGTGGCCTGCGGTAGGCTAAACACTCAACAGGCTAAACACTCAAAGATTCCCTGTTTGGGAGTCACAGGAGCAATACGCACGAGTCCCACAGTAGCCCTAGAGGTCCTTCTGGACCTTGTGCCCAGGGGCGGATTTAGCAATATGCATAGTAGGCACGTGCCTAGGGCGGCAGCAAGATGAGGGCGGCAAAATTCAGGTCGGGAATATAGGAAACGATGATTGCAGCAGGAGCACAGAAAAGATAAACTATACAGAAGCGAAAACTATAAGGCTCATGATATAGGATCAAATTTTAGGGCGCATATCCCATATCCGCCATGTTATAACTGCCCGTCAGTGGTGGATAGTTTTGGACTACTAAATTTCACTATCGATAAACTATCGGTACTTTTTATGGTTCGATTTTCTTTTTCTTTATATAATGACCTGGCGACAATAATTTCGTTTACAAATAAAACAGAACAGTATAATATATCAACTGGGCGAGTTGACGGCGTTAGTCCTAGCTCTTGGTGTAACTGTAACTGTTGGTTTGGTAGCCCTGGCGATTACTACTTGGTTGTTGTTAAATAATGTTATAATGTCAAACTTTGAGAAATTTTTGCGTCCTCGTAAATTTTACTCGAAAAAAAAAAGTATATTAAGCTTGTGGCGCCCCCTGGCGTACGGCGCCCTCATGCGGGGCACGGTCGCGCCCCTCTCAAAGGTCGGCCCTGAACACAAGCCATGTGATTATTGTTTACATTTGCGATTGACTCTTCAGGGGCGGCACAAAACCCAAATCCGTCCCTGCTTGTGCCCCTTCACTTGATGGTTGAGGCCGAGGCTCGGAAAGCGGCCTACAGGCTGAGGTGTGGTGGTCAGTGGAAGACAGAAGGAGAAGAATTAGGTCACATGAGGGTCCTATACGACGCGAAAAGGCTCATTCACTTCTGGAGGCCGGGAGTGATGACATGGTGCCTTCCTTCTCCCTCTCAGAACCCTTTGATGTTATCATCCCCAAAAGTGATGACTGGAACCCACCTGAGGACTTACTCAGATCTACCGATATCGTCTGGTTCACAAATGGAGCGAGGTATGAGGAAAGTGCTGGAGCGCGGATATATGGTGAAAGACCCAGAGTTGAACTTAAGCCCTGGGTAAATTCGCCACGGTATTCCAGACTGAGATCTTTGCCATTTAGGACTGCGTACAAGAGAATATCCGCAGGAAATATTCTAACAAGCATATACATACATGCAGCGATAGTCAAGCGGCCTTCAAGGCCCTTGCATCAGGACCAAGGACCAAGTCAATACTGGTTCAAAACTGCAAACAGGCTCTCTGTGAACTTGGCTCGTCCAACTGGGTCAAACTTCTCTGGGTGCCTGGACACAGCAACATTGAGGATAACCAGCGAGCAGACGTTTTGGCCGGGGGCTTTCAGCGGCCCCTACTGGGTCCGGAGCTGGCTCTCGGTTACCCTAGGTCAAATGCCAAGAAGTCAATAGAGAATTGGACCCGTTCTTAGTTATTTGACTTCTGTGCCACCTACCCAGGAATTCGGCAAGCGAAGCTCCTTATCTCGGGGCCCTTGCCGAAGCGAGCACAATAAATCCTACGACTAAACAGGAAACATGTCAGAATCGTGGTAGGTCCTTTGACCGGATACGGCTCTTTCAGAAAACACCTGCACACAGAGGTTTTGCGGGGACGAGGAAGAAACTTCCATCCACGTCCTAACTTCGGCGTTGGTTTTCCGGTGCTGGAGAAAATAAGGAATGCCCTCATAGGAAGGATTCTGGCTTTGGGTTAGAATCCGGCCTGAATGGGGGAATTCCTTAAATCCATAACGGTTGCACAATGGGCCACAAGGTCTGAGTGCGGCGACCCTTCGTCGTCCCGATAAAAGAAGAAGAAGAATACGGCACTAGAGAAGCAACCTATAAGTTTTATAAAAGCTCTGCAACATTTATGTAATCGTTATAAAATAAAAATATTCGGATAATTATTTGAATCTTCATAAGAGGCATATTGGGAACCTCCACAAGGGGATAATAGGGCCTTTATAACATGGTTTTATAATTATGTTGTAGCAACATTCTTAGGGCGTTTCTTTGTTGCCAAATTATTGCAGAGAGCTAATTAGTTCACAATATTGCTTTAGTAAAACAGTATAGTTTTTCACTACTAGCTGAATAGTGCTAGTTGAGTTGATATTATCAAAGTAACACTTGATTATATCCGTTGAGGTATAGTGCATATGGGAAGATAAAATATGTACATAAGTACTGGTATAAAAATTATTATTATTATACCATTTACGTTTAGGCTTTATTTAACTCCAGTGAATTATTAAGGTGACGGAATATATTAGACATTATTTCTAAAAAATATGAATAGTAAGAATACACCAAACATATTATGTAGAAATATAAGTGCCTAAAAGTAAATCCCTTACAGAAACGAAGAAATTTCCTGTTAGCCCATGTTGTAGTTTGAATATTATCATATAATTTTTACTGTACATAATGATACATCTGAAAGACAAAGTAGATATTAGTGGTTAACAAAGCTTTGCTGATTAAATGCTCTTACTCAGTAGTTTGTGGTTCGTGTCCGACGTTTGTTTGCTATGTTTGAGACATTTGATTACACACATTTATTTGGCATATTGTTAGTGAGATAAAATACATGGTGCCGATAACTATTTTTACAGGATTTCAGTGCAATCCTTAATTTAGCGCTCATCTTACCAGAGGTAGAGATGGGAAGTGCCTTAACCTTCTAAAAATTATCTTAAGGACCATATACTTACTACAAAGATAACTTGATCTTACTTTTTAAACAACGAATTCCATAAATGTATCAAATATTTCTTCAACTAGATAAGTGTTATTATTCTGAAGTTAGCTGTGGCTGTTATAATAACAGGAAAACAATCATAATTTAGTTTCTTTAATTGATTTGTCCACAAGGGTAATTAGTTTTAAACAAGTTACTATTTATAAAATGGTAATAAAACCAGTAAATTTTAAGATATATTCGTTAGATATACAAGGTAACTCACAGAAATCAGTTCAACCCCGTTTTGTGCCTTTTATATGAAGGAAAAAATACCTGGACCTGCCAATTCTTATCTCTGGGGCATACTATTCAAGTGTTTTTATCCACATCGCCTCAACTGGTTTATTTTATCGAGAAAGAGCTAATAATTTTCATTCATTCTGTAAAAACAGTGAAGTTGCTTGAGCAATTACAACTGCGTTTAGTAAGAGGCATGGTGACAAATGGGTGTACCACTTTTATGTTTTGAATTTGGTGAAAACATTTCGGTATAATGGTTCAGTAGCAAATAAAAAGGAGTGTTGAAAATCATAGTTATTGAAACGGCGTGGTAGAAGTAGAGGTTCTGGGTCATGTTCTGGTAGATAGATAGATAGATAGATATTTTATTTAACCAAGTTACAAATACGTTTTTGGCAAGTCAAAAATACAAAATACGTAATATAAAAACATAAAAAAATATATACATATCACTACATCTACAAATACTTCACACAATACAAAATAATATATATAAAAAAAAAGAAAGAGGCACGCTCCCACGAAATGGCCAGAGCATACCAAAAAGCAGAGGTTAAGCTAAAAGAATCAACAAATTTGTGTGTTTAAAAATTCATCAATTGAATAGAAACAGTATTTTAAAATGTGTTTTTTAATTAAGTTCTCGAAACTATTAAAATTAAGAGATTTTACGTCACTAGGAGTACATTGAGTACACGAAAAAAGTTTGTTGTGACGGGTATTTCGTGTACACGATCCAGTGGATTTTTCATTCATAAAATTCATCAGGTCCAAGAATTGAACGAAAATGACAATAACCAACATTTGTAGTTTTGTAAGGTAATGAATGAAAAATCAATACTGATCCAAATTATCTCTTCAACATTTATTTTTCTGGCAAATATTGTTTTAGTCAATCTCATAAATACAATTTTTCAATCCGGAATATATCCGTCCAATTTCAAAGTTGTTCTAATTAAACCTTTATATAAAACGGGGGATAAAAATTTGATGAAAAATTATATATATTATTATATTATTATATCTTTGACTTCTAATATTGCAAAAAATTTCGAAAAAGCGTTAAAAAGAAGGTTCGTGCAATACCTCAACAAATTTAATTTATTATCAAAAAACCAGTTTGGGTTCCGACAAAAAACATCAAGTGATGCTATAGCCTGCCTGACTAAAAAAAATTATGAATGTTTGGATAATAGTATAATATCCGCATGTGTTTTTGTAGATCTGGAAAAGGCCTTTGACACAATTAGTCATAATAAAATATTTAAAAGAAAATTTTGGTGTAAGAGGACTTTGCCACGATTTGTTGAAAAGTTATTTAGATCAAAGGGCACAAGTTGTAAGCATAGGAAACCAAACAAGCAAAGCAAGAACCGTGCTCTATTGTCTTCCACAGGGTACGGTTCTTGCCCCAATTTTATTTATTATGTATCTAAATGACATTATTAGCATAAATATTAGAGGAGATATAGTATTATTTGCAGATGACACCTCCATATTTTTTTAAGGAAATTCATGGGAGGAAGTGAAAATAATTTCGGAATTGGATTGGTTTGATGAAAATATCTTGACCCTTACTATCCCAAAAACAAAATATTTGACATTTTGTCCCTATAGAAGCAATTTACCTTTATTTAATGAAATAAATATTGTTAACACCAATTTGCTCATAACTACCTGTGAAAAAATTAACTATCTGGGAATAACTTTACACCCTCATTTAAAATGGAATCACCATATCACCAATACCGTAAGAAAACTAAGATCTTTAATTTACAGATTTGAAATATTGAAATATATATTAAGCAAAAAACACATTAAAATCATATACTACGGAATGATTGCATCGATTTTAAAATATGGTATTATAGCATGGGGAGGCGCAAATAATACTAACATTACACCGTTGATATTAATTCAAAAAATATAATATATGGAAAACTCAACCTCTATCCTACTGAATTGTTATACAAAGAGTCAGAATTGTTAAATATGCGTAAGCTATACTCTCAATGTTTATTAATGAACCAATACAAAATATACTCAGAAACAACACTCGTTGATTAGAACTACTACACAAGAGGTAAAGATAAAAAACAAATAAAGGTAGCCGTTTCACAAAAAAACTAAAGGAACAAAATATTTTGTCTACTTAGGTCCTAGATTATACAATAAGCTCCCAGAAAATATTAAATAAGTCAGATCTGCAGCAAAATACAAAAGAGAAATAAAAAAATGGCTGTTGAACATAAATTACACAGAAATACATTTACAGATACATTTATTAATACTGGAAGTCTTTAAGTTTTCTTTAAGTCTTTAAGTTTTACAATTCCTGAAACTTATGATTTTTTATTTGTAAATTTTCGTTTTTTAGGTTAACTTGTAATGTTTTACGTCTTAATGTTAATATCTAAAAATTCACCCACATCAAATTCTTTTATAAGCAAATGTAAATACATGTTACATAAAATCCATCAAAGCATATATTTATAATACCTACGTAACACTGGTCTGTTGCGTTTGCAGGCAGGTTCTTAGGACTCTTCGCAAACTAAATAGAATCTTTAGTTGCACGCATACTCTTATCAAACCACCCATTGCTCACAGACTCTAACGAGTCTAAGTAATCACTCATTTATTTATTTATATTTATAGATATTAAAATTAATCATTGTATTTGCTTTTGTTAACCTATATAAATGAATAGATATTCTATTCTAATAAAACTGTCAATCGAGGTAGTTGACGTAATCAGGATAAATTTGAATTCAAGAATATCCCGTGAAGTACATATTCAACACCTTGGAATATTAAATATTTGGGAGGGTTTTTATGGGGATAGCATATTTAGACCATTTTTCTTACATAGAAATATGAATAGAGCTATGCACCTAGATTTGTTGAAAAATGACATTAATCCAATGCTGACCGATGTTACTGAGAACAGCAAGCGATATCTGGAATTTGATAATTTTTCAAGACGGTGCTCCTCCTCACTATGCATTATGTCTATACGAAAGTTTTTCTGTGAAACATTCCCTACAAGATGTATTGAAAAGAAAGGTTCCATCGAATCAAATCAAATCAAATCAAATCAAAATTTATTGACCACGTTTACATTGTTTCCTAGTTTTTTAAACATTTCTAATATTTATTCATACAGCTAGATATAAAATATATCTGTGTGTGTATATATCAAAAATTTTGTTAATATGTCTGCACATTTAGTTTAATAATTCAAAAACATTGGTCTTTAAATAATAAATACTAGATAAATATGTATAATAAGTAAACAAAAATAAAGTCCTGAAACTGTTGATCAAATCGAGTTAAATTTATGAAAATAATAAATAATGGAGGTTTATGAAAAAGAAATTGATTTATTTATTTGATAACAATTTTGAGAAAACAGTCCTATTTGAGTGTATAAATATAGTAATTTTTTTCTTAAATAAATTTACATTGTTTATTTGTTTTATTACATATGGCAAACAGTTGTAAAATTTTGGCGAAAAATAATTTATAAATCTTTGTGTTTGTGTTTATGTACTTACAGGGATATTCATATTTAAATTTACTTTGCCTCGAGTATCATAAGTGTGACATATTTGCTTATTTAAAATCGATTTATGTTTGTAGGAAAACATGAGAACTGATTTAGCATACAATAACTCTACGTTCAAAACATCAAATTCATTAAATAGCAGGTTTGTGGAATATTGTTTATTTTTTGATAGAATTACTTTGATTAAGTATTTTTGGGTAATTTTTAACACTTCAATATTTGTTGTATATGCACTACCCCAAATTATTATTCCATAGCACAGTATTGATTCAGCCAAGGCATGGTACAGTGTTTTTAATATGTAATTTGGTAAAATGTCTCTAAGTTGATAAAATTTCAAAATTATTAAACGCAATTTCTTGTTTAAATTGTTTATATGCTCTATCCATTTGAGATTCTGATCTATAGTTAATCCGAGATATTTTATGTTACTTACGGCTGTTATCTCTTGTGTGCATGATCAGTTATCTTGAAGTTTGTTAAGAATGCAATTATAACTGTGTAAATGGATTTTGTTTATATCTGGAAGATATTTGTCATAGATACTGAAACACATAAATTTTGTTTTTTCCATATTAATTGTCAAAAGGTTTTCGGAAAGCCAATGTTGTACTTTTGAAAATTCTTCAATTGTCAATTTTTTTACTTCGTCCCAACTATTACCTTCCATTAAGAGAACAGTGTCGTCAGCATATGATATAATTTTGCATTTGGTATTTAAAAGTAAAAGTTCGTTTAAGTAAATTAAAAATAATGTTGGTCCTAGAACGGTTCCTTGAGGAATACCATATTCTAATTGCTGTTTAAAAGTACTGAGTTGATCACTGATTTTGACACATTGTTTTCTGTTTTGTAAGTAACTATGAAATAGATTGTTAGCTATTCTTCGTACACCATAATCGTTTAGCTTATCAATAAGCATGTTGTGAGACACTGTATCAAATGCCTTGGCTAAATCAAGAAATACTGTTATCTGCTTTTTATTGTTTTCAATGTTATTATATAATGTGTTTGTGACCATATACATTGCATCATCAGTACTCATGTTTTCTCTGAAGCCAAACTGGTATTTAGACAATATTTTGTTACGATATAAGTGATCCATTAGCCTCGATTTTAAACACATTTCTAATAGTTTACCAATATTATTTATAACAGATATAGGCCTGTAGTTGCTAATCAAAAATTTTTCACTTTTTTTAAAAATCGGCGTTACAACACTCAGTTTTAGTGCATCTGGAAATATACCTTTCTCTAAACATAACTGGACTTTTCCAAATGACGTAAGCAGCTGAATTTTGTTCTTATTTTTAATGCATTCTATTTTTAGTATTATTGGATAGTGATCGGAAATGTTGTTTTGTAATATTATTGGCACTATATTTACAGTATTATTTATATTGGATGGTAATTTTACAAAAAAATGATCAAGGCAGGAGCTAGTATTATTCACAACTCTTGTGGGATTATTTATGTAGGGATGAAAGCCATTTTCAACCATTATGTTTAAATATTCATTGGTAACGTTTTCTTGGTTTTTCAATAGATCGATATTAATATCTCCGACAAATATATCAACTACGTTTTTCCTTTTGTTATTTTTTAATAATTGATCTAATTCTAATAGAAATGTGGCAGTAACTGTGGATGGCAGTCTGTAGACCGCGGTAATGTTAACTGTGACACCGTTTATTTCGACTAATAAGTTTGTAAACGTATTTTCTGTAAATTTAATGGTGGCAAAATTTGGCATATATTGCTGGTGTACATAAATAATCACACCATCATTTTGATTGTAATTTCCCCCCGAGTAGAATATATTATAACCCCTAATGTTAAAATGTTCAGTGCTAGTTATATTCCAGGTTTCTGATAAGACTACTATCTCAAATGTTGCTATCAAACTTTCTAATAGGATCATTAAATTATCAAAGTTTTTTCTAATACTTCTTATGTTTAGATGAATAATATTTATTGTATCTAAATTTATTTTGTTTTTTATTAGTTCACTAGTATGATCATTAACTACATAGTTTTTTATCTCTATATTTTTATCCAACTCGGAATTAAACTCTATATGGTTCATTAAAACAAAAAAATTTTAAGATATGTGACAGAGGAGTAAGAACTACACAAATTATGATAAACAGAGTACAGGACCGTATTTGAGTAAAAATTAATTATGTCTAAAAAAGAAATAAGTAGTTTGTATATAAATAACTATAAATATACAAATATTATATTCTAAATAATATTTTTAAACTAACAATAGATTTAAGCTAAAGACTAAAGAAATGAATTAGTATCTATTATTTCTTAACTGAAAAATGCTCCTTGCTCATAATTTACAATTTAATTCTAATTTCTAAATATCTACCTGGTACCAAAATTTTCATGATTATTATTTATATTACTTGATTTTGTAATTCATTAAGTTCGGTTTCATTTGTGATTTTATGTTTCGTGTTTTCAATATATACAAAAATGTTGCCATCAAATGTACGTACTGATTTTCGATCAAATTTCTCTTGTGCTTTCCTATATAACTCGAGTCTCTTCTTTACTAAATCGGCTGCCACTGCAAATTTTGTTCCTTTAAGGTTCTTGCTACTCCGAATAATGTCATTTCTTAATTTTTCTCTTTCGAATTTA
The DNA here is from genome assembly GCA_936432065.2 of Rutpela maculata. NCBI lineage: Eukaryota > Metazoa > Arthropoda > Insecta > Coleoptera > Cerambycidae > Rutpela > Rutpela maculata. The sequence goes on from OW386287.2 coordinate 62,400,284, forward strand.
ACTATTACGGGCCTGACCTTTCTCCTATTAGGTCCAATTCTGTACAACTTGACAATATCATCTGCGTGTACATTGACCTTCATTTTTTCTTGAAATATTTTAAGTGCTTTTTCGTTCAGTTTTTCAGATTGTTCTTCCTCAATGCCATAAATGCATATATTTTTTGATTTCTCATTTTGATGCATATTTTCAACTTTAATTTCCAATATATTTATTTGATTTTGCATTGTGTTTACCTGTTTTTCAATATTAGTTAATTTTTCATTAACTTTTTTAAATAGTGTTTCCAGAAATGTGTCATCCATTAATATTTCTTTTATTGCCTCTTTTACTGTTTGTTTAATATCACTTGTTATTTTAGGACCCATTCTTGGACTTTATTATTAAAATCTAGTGTACACTTTGAACTATGAGATGTAGTAGTTTTGTATGTTTTTTTTCCACTGTTTATCAGGTATTTTTAAATTAGTTTTACAGAGCAAGATTTACACAGAACTATTCAGTTGTCGCCATGATGGCCCGCAAGATCTCCCAACTTATCCCACTTTGATTTATTCATATTGAAAAGCAAAAGTTACGCAAACCAGACCCATTCTTTGGAGGACTTGTGAAATCGCATCAACGAATGCCATCAAATTATCCCAATCATTCCTCGCAACATCCGATGACAATTTGAATATTTGCTTTATTATTATATGGAGGTGAATGGTGGACATTTCAAACATTTAATAGACGAACACGCAAACACTAACCAGGTGATTTGATTATTTTCAGTTCGCAATTACTCGACAACCAGTGCCAGCAGAAACTTAGTAAGCTGTAAAACGATGTGCCAAAACACTTCTTGCCGTTTAAAATTTTCACTGTAGTGGTCACTGCTTGGGGACTTGGGAAAACTTAAATAATGTGTCCCTCCGGAAATGAAAATTGTTAGGGTCCAGACATTTATTCTTCTTACATTTAAAAACCCGCAAAACAGAAATGGACTGTTTTCTGCAGGCCACCATGTATAATATCCGTGGAACTATTTGAGATCGTCCAATTATAAGATTTTCCATTTAGTTTAACATCATACGCCTTCGGAAATCGATCTTGTGTAAAATTCGTTTCAGCGACTTACTCTCCAAGGAAAGTGAATATGCTCTATACCGACTGGCAGTAGTTTTATAATGCCGTCTGTGATGTTTTTTAGAAGTACTCTCCAGAGTTTTCTCGCTGGTATAAGCTCACCGACTTTCCTTATACTTGTAATTGCATAATGCCCTATACTCTTCCTCAGTAGTTTCACGAAGGATTTCGTCTATTACTTCTAAAATGACCCACAATTATTTTTATACTTTTACATTTTCTGTTTCCAACTTTTCCTCAAGTTAAACTAATTGTTAAAAAAAGAGAACATGGAAGTATTTTATTTTACAGAATGAATTTCCTAACTTATAATGCTCACATTCACATTCACAATGTACGACGCGGTTTCAACTAAATTAATAATTTAATTCACCAATTCACTTCTTGTTTTAACTAAATTATTCTTATCAGTCTGCATGAATTATGCATTTATTCTTCTCCACAAAAATTGTATCTACTAATTAAAGAACCGCAAGCTTGGCTACAGGGTCACACTGGTGGATACTGTTTATCAAACTGTAATCGTCACATTAAATTTAGCAGCAATATTTAGACATGAATATACAGGATTAATAACTACTTCCACATCGTGAAAGTGCAGTAAATGTAAAAATAATTTTGAAACGTTTTTGTTCAAAAAGGCTTAGAATGGAATATCGGGATTTTAAGTTTGAGAAAGAAAAATTCTGCCTGTTGGTCTACCTGTCTGTCTGTAACTTTTTTGTGCGCACGATTACTCTGGAACGGTGTAAGATATTGACTTGAAATTTGGTATATCTATGAATTATAGCGTGATCTGGAACTACATTATATTTTGATTTCATTCCTTTGAAGGGTTGAGAGGTAAATAGGGTGTAAAAAGGTAGTTTATATACAAAAATCCAAGGTCTCAAAATTAGCTTTGACATCAGCTATCCCCACTAGCATTCCCATTTAACCCCGCCCCATTACTAAAGGAGATTAGCAATTTTATTTTTTTTTCAAACTTAAAATTTCGACGTTTCATAACATTCTAATACAATTTGAACAAAAAAATTTTCAATTTTTTTTACGATTACTATACTTCCACTCCACTACGTGGACGTCGAAGTAAAATTGCATTCGAAGCGTCTGACGAGGAAAAATGTACGATAGAGTCTTCTACAGTTTGTTGAATTTTTCTGAACATTGTGGAAACATTTATACTCTTTTCTGTTTGTTGAATAGCATTTCCAATTACGTTATGGGTAATTGAAGAAGATAGCTCTTTACTTTGAACTTAAATTCAACAGAATTCTCATATGGTCCTATTTTGAATTGAATAGATAATTTTCATTGATATTTGCGATATTTTCGCATTAGAGGTTTCTTCTGGTACAAGATAAAGTTTTCACATTATTTTCCTCTAAAATTCTTACACGATAATGGGTTACTGGTTTTTTCATGTTTCATATATATTTATTTGGGTGTTTCTTATTTTGTGACATTGGAGTTTTTTCGGTTTCACCCCGAAAGTGGTTCCGATTATTTAAAAAATAAACTATATAAAATTTCAACTCAATCGGATAACGCTAACGCATGCCCCAAGGCTATCGAAAGTCAGTAAACGGACACTTAACCGACGTTTGGATATAACATCTAATCTGCTAAGACGTCAATAGCGAGAATATGAATGTTCTAGTACCTATTTGCGCCAATCAAAATTCCATTATTTTGAAAATTTTATTAATTGTACGAGAAAAATACAAATAAACGAAGTCTTAGAAAATGAAATTTTCATTCGATTAAAAATATAGAAAATTTCAATATTATCAACCGGTAAGGAGATACTGTTGAAAATAGATGAAAATTGCTTCTGATGGGGCACGGGTTAGCGTTATCCGATTCAGTTAAAATTTTATATACCTCACTTTTTAAATAATTGGAACCACTTTAGGGGGTGAGGCCGAAAAAATTATAAAAAAAAAATATCGTCAAGTATGGCTAATATTTATGGCATACTGAAATTCTATATATATTTTTTTCATAATAATATTATTAAGAATACATTTTAAAATAAAATTGATATTTCACCTAATCTATTTAAAGCAGTTCGAACCTGAGTCACACTGTATCATACAATTTCGACATCTTGTATATCTCCGTATTTTTGTGTGGTTAATCAAAACCTTAGTAACATTTGGTTCTAAAATTATAATAAATGGTGCTTTATATAAAACCTATCAGCTTATATGCATCTCGCGATCATCCTACATGACGGATAATTTTAATAGGGAGTATTTTTCCATGCTATTTTATATGCTATTCAAACTGTAAATAAAAAAATTAAGTTTAACAGAAGTTATCGTACCGATATTTGAGCACAGTGTGCTAGGAAACTAATTTCTATACGAGAATTTTTTGTTTGTTGAAAATTTTTATCAGTTAAAATATTGGCACAGTAACTAGAGGTTTCAACTGCGAAATAATGCCATATGAAACGGATTTCGTTCATTTTTGGCAACTTAAAAGTAAATACATCAAAGAAAAGTTTCTATATCATGCGGCGGCTCGCTAATTTATAGGGTGTGAACGCCACTCCTTTTCAGGGGGTGGCAACTAAGAAAAAAAGCTGAAAGAAAATGAAATTTTAAAAAGAAAAGTTTCTATGCAACTTTTCATAAAAATTGTTAGTCTTTAAGTTATAACGTTTTGAAAATTGGAATTTGAGTTTTAAAAAAAGGTTTTTCAAAACAATATTCGTCAAATAACATGCTAGCGACATATAAGAAAGCTACTAAATCGAGGATGAAATTCGTTTTAATGGTTTCGGAGATTTGGAAGTATAAAGGTGGCGTCCGAACATCTATAAGACGGAACTATTTAGTTTAAATGTTAAATATCTCAGAAACTATGGCACTTGCGCCAAAAGCGCTAAAAACAGCAACCAACATAAAAGATCATTAAATGGGCTTTCAAATGATTTTTTTACTATTTCTATAGCATCAAAAACAAAGAAGTTATGACAGAAAGAATGTACTTAGGAAGAATGTACAATTTTTTTAATAAACGCGTCGCCATTTTGTTAATTTAACTAGTCAGTAATTAAAAAAATACATTCCCATATACTGTTTTTCGTTAATAATAATAATAATAATAATAATAATAATAATAATAATAATAATAATAATAATAATAATAATAATAGACAACTTAAGACGCGTCCATCACACACTCAATGAGGCAGTGCTGCGAACCACCAAACAGCACTGTCTCGACAGGATACGGATGCTAGTGGTTTGTAAAAAATCACTAGTGAGGCGGGCGAGGGGGCTGGCGGAAAATAAACTCTTCCGCCAAAAGCCCTCGCGCCTTTTCGAACGGCCTCCACGTGTTGCAGAGAATCCGCCGACTGTAGATCAGGTGGAAAATTTCTGGAAAACACTTTACGAGGAGAAGCTTCCACTCAACCGAGACTCTCCAGCCCTTGCACACTTTGAAGCCTTCTGTCAAAGGCTTCAACAACCAAACGAGGTGTGCCAACCGATAACTCCAGAAGAGGTTCGAAGAGCTCTTGAGGGCTCTAAGAACTTTGCTGCTCCAGGTCCCGATGGGATAAACAACTACTGGTGGAAAAAATTACCCAGTACCCACCACCATTTGGCCAGAATTTTCAATTCATGGCTAAATGGGGAGCAGCAAAGTCCTTCTTGGGTTGTCGAGGGGCGGACAGTGCTGATCCCGAAGAACGGAGATTTGTCTGACCCAAAGAACTACCGGCCGATAACCTGTTTAAACGCATGTTACAAGGTGTTTACGCGCATCCTGTACATGCGAGTGCTCCACGCAGTTGAACCGGTTTACGAACGGATATATGAGCAACGAGGGTCGAAGAGAGGTGTCGCTGGCTGCAAGGAGAACCTGTTGATTGACAGATGTGTCACGCAGGACTCCGTGCAGTATAAGCGGAACCTCTCCATGGCCTGGATCGACTACCGCAAGGCATTTGATATGACATCACATGAGCTTATTGTTCACTTGCTCCGATGTCTTGCGGTACCCGGTCCCGTAGTGAGATGCATCGAAGAACTGATGCCGCTCTGGAGGACTCGCTTTACTATTACATCGGATAACGATAGAGTCCAGACGGAGTCGGTAACACTCAGAAGGGGAGTATTTCAGGGAGACTCCCTCAGCCCCCTTCTCTTTTGCATCTCACTACTGCCATTATCCGTTTCGCTCCGGAAAACCCGTGGATACAACTGCGGTACCCCCGGCGATAGGAGGCATAAGGTCACCCATCTGTTTTACATGGATGACCTTAAACTTTATGCCTCCGGAGAGAGGGACCTACACCAGTCCCTCAGGGTGGTACAGGAGTACACGCAGGCTGTCGGTATGGAGTTCGGGCTGGACAAATGTGCACTGGTCCATCTCAAGAGAGGACGATGCGGGGACTACGGAGAGGACGCGCAGCTCGTGGACGGAAGCATCTTACATCATCTAGATGCCGGAGAGTCGTACACTTACTTGGGTGTCGAGCAACGCTCCACCCAAGAAGTGAGTGTAGTGAAAAACGCTCTCCGCGGCAAGTATCAGCACCGACTCCGACAGATCTGGTCTTCAGAGCTGTCGGGGAAGAACAAGGTGTCTGCTACCAACATGCTTGCCGTTCCTATCCTTCTCTACTCCTTTGGAGTAGTAAAATGGACTCAAGAAGAGTTGCGTCAACTCGACGTAGGAACCCGCAAGAAGATGCATCTCAATAGGAGTTTGCATCCTAAATCGTCCGTTCCTCGGCTATACCTCCCACGACATCGGGGAGGCCGTGGACTCTTGAGTTTGGAGAGTCTCCATAATAGGATGGTTCTGGATGGAGCCTGTAAGGTCATCAGGAGTTCGGATCCCCTCCTCTGCATGGTCCGAGACCATGAAAGTGCAGGAATAGGAGCCTTTTTGTTTAAGTCAGCACAGAGAGCAGCCGATGAACTTGGTCTCTCCTTCGACGTCGAGCGGGTAAATCCCGACTCTGTCACCGAGTTGGAACCTGCTCGACGAAAAGCCCAAATTAAAGCTGCAGAACACAACATCTTTCTGCAGCTTCACACGGATAAGCCAATGCATGGAGTTTTCTATAAAAATATAGAAAACCTTGGCTTATCCGAAAGGCTGACCTTTGCCTTCTTAAGGTCAGCCGGGCTGAAGTCTGAGACCGAGGGATTCATAATGGCTTGCCAGGATGGTGTATTCAACACCCTCGTCTATCGTAGTCGTGTCATGGGTATAGAGGTCCCTGATGTCAGCTGCAGGGCCTGCCGCAGGGCGCCAGAGACTCTTAGGCACTTGCTGTCGGCTTGCCCGACATATGCAGTCTCGGCCTATATCCAAAGGCACGACGGAGCATTACGAGTGCTTTATTACCATCTAAGGCACTCGTATGGGATAGACGAAACACCAGTGCTGCCTTACGCTCCGGGGGATATTGAGTCCGTTGTGGAAAATGAGAAGTGTCTAATTTATTGGAACTACTCTTTTCCCACCGTCAGGCAAATACAAGCCAACAAGCCTGACGTAGTACTCCTCGACCATCAACTCAAGACAATGTTCGTCGTGGAGTTCTCGGCTCCCGCGGAGAACAACATTGTCTTGAAGGAGGAGGAAAAACGGACAAAATATCGAGATCTGCTCTTCGAACTCCGCAGACTGTATCCAGACCATACTGTTACGATAGTGGTACTGATTATAGGAGCCCTCGGTGGAACGAGACACACACTGCTTTCGGAACTCAAGATCATACCGGCATGCCGAAATTCGGCAGAGATCTTAGCCGGCAGAATGCAGAAGGCCGTCATTCTTGGTTCATTACGTCTGCTCAGGGCACACGATTCCCGGACCCAGTAGTCACTTACCCCACGGGCGTGGGGAGTGGCTATCGGTACTACCTCTGTGAGGGTCGGAGCCACAGAGAAGGGTGACTGGTTTTTAGCTCGCTAAAAAAAAAAAAAAAAAAAATAATAGACAGACCTGTCATCTGGTTCGAAAATTCTTCACCATAGGATAAAGTGAATTCTTTTCCTGACGTGAATGCAACCAACTGAAAAAGTTGTGATTTTAATAATGAAGATAATAATAATAATAAGAGAGTGGAGAGTGGCTGCAAGGAATTTGCCGGCGCGGCTACCGTGAGGTGTCGGAGGTGCCGAAGTCCTGTACGGCAGCGGGCAAACCGGAAAAAAAAAAAAAAAAATAATAATAATAATAATAATAATAATCGTCTTCTTAGGGCACACGAATCAGGCATCTACAGTCACTAACCCTGCGGGACGCGGGGAGTGGCTGTGGGTAATCCGCTGGCGCTTCTCCCGTGAGAATGTCGGAGACACGGGAGAACTGTCCAGCATCGCACACGCGAAAAAAAAAAAAAAAAAAAAAAAATAATAATAATAATAATAATAATAATACAGAGAATTTTATATGTGTTGCAGAGAATCCGCCGACTGTAGATCAGGTGGAAAATTTCTGGAAAACGCTTTACGAGGAGAAGCTTCCACTCAATCGAGACTTTCCAGCCCTTGCACACTTTGAAACCTTTTGTCAAAGGTTTCAACAACCACAGGAAGTGTGCCAACCAATAACCCCAGAAGAGGTTCGAAGAGCTCTCGAGGGCTCTAAGAACTTTGCTGCTCCAGGTCCCGATGGGATAAATAACTTTTGGTGGAAAAAGTTACCGAGCACCCACCACCATTTGGCCAGAATTTTTAATGCCTGGCTAAATGGGGAGCAGCAAATTCCTTCTTGGGTGGTTGAAGGGCGGACAGTGCTGATCCCCAAGAACGGAGATTTGTCCAACCCAAGGAACTACCGACCGATAACCTGTTTAAAGGCATGTTACAAGGTGTTTACGCGCATCTTGTACATGCAAGTGCTCCACGCAGTTGAACCGGTTTACGAACGGATATATGAGCAACGAGGGTCGAAGAGAGGTGTCGCTGGCTGCAAGAAGAACCTGTTGATTGACAGATGTGTCACACAGGACTCCGTGCAGTATAAGCGGAACCTCTCCATGGCCTGGATCGACTACCGCAAGGCATTTGATATGACATCGCATGGGCTTATTGTTCACTTGCTCCAATGTCTTGCGGTACCCGGTCCCGTAGTGAGATGCATCGAAGAACTGATGCCGCTCTGGAGGACTCGCTTTACTATTACATCGGGTAATGATAGAGTCCAGACGGAGTCGGTAACTTTCAGAAGGGGAGTATTTCAGGGAGACTCCCTCAGCCCCCTTCTGTTTTGCATCTCACTACTGTCATTATCCGTTTCGCTCCGGAAAACCCGTGGATACAACTGCGGTACCCCCGGTGATAGGAGGCATAAGGTCACCCATCTGTTCTACATGGATGACCTTAAACTTTATGCCTCCGGAGAGAGGGACCTACACCAGTCCCTCAGGGTGGTACAGGAGTACACGCAGGCTGTCGGCATGGAGTTCGGGCTGGACAAATGTGCACTGGTCCATCTCAAGAGAGGACGATGCGGGAACTACGGAGAGGACGCGCAGCTCGTGGACGGAAGCATCTTACATCATCTAGATGCCGGAGAGTCGTACACTTACTTGGGTGTCGAGCAACGCTCCACCCAAGAAGTGAGTGTAGTGAAAAACGCTCTCCGCGGCAAGTATCAGCACCGACTCCGACAGATCTGGTCTTCAGAACTGTCGGGGAAGAACAAGGTGTCTGCTACCAATATGCTTGCCGTTCCGATCCTTCTCTACTCCTTTGGGGTAGTGAAATGGAGTCGAGAAGAGTTGCGTCAACTCGACGTAGGAACCCGCAAGAAGATGCATCTCAATAGGAGCTTGCATCCTAAATCGTCCGTTCCACGGCTATACCTCCCGCGACATCGGGGAGGCCGTGGACTCTTGAGTTTGGAGAGTCTCTATAATAGGATGGTTCTGGATGGAGCCTGTAAGGTCATCAGGAGTTCGGATCCCCTCCTCTGCATGGTCCGGGACCATGAAAATGCAGGGGTAGGAGCCTTTTTGTTTAAGGCAGCACAGAGAGCAGCCGATGAACTTGGTCTCTTCTTCGACGTCGAGCGGGTAAATCCCGACTCTGTCACCGAGTTGGAACCTGCTCGACGAAAAGCCCAAATAAAAGCTGCAGAACACAACATCTTTCTGCAGCTTCACACGGATAAGCCAATGCATGGAGTTTTCTATAAAAATATAGAAAACCTTTGCTTATCCGAAAGGCTGACCTTTGCCTTCTTAAGGTCAGCCGGGCTGAAGTCTGAGACCGAGGGATTCATAATGGCTTGCCAGAACGGTGTATTTAATACCCTCGTCTATCGAAGTCGTGTCATGGGTATAGAGGTCCCTGATGTTAGCTGCAGGGCCTGCCGCAGGGCGCCAGAGACTCTGATGCACTTGTTGTCGGCTTGTCCGACATATGCAGTCTCGACCTATATCCAGAGGCACGACGGAGCATTACGAGTGCTTTATTACCATCTAAGGCACTCGTATGGGATAGACGAAACACCAGTGCTGCCTTACGCTCCGGGGGATATTGAGTCCGTTGTGGGAAATGAGAAGTGTCTAATTTATTGGAACTACTCGTTTCCCACCGTCAGGCAAATACAAGCCAACAAGCCTGACATAGTCCTCCTCAACCACCAACTCAAGACAATGTTTGTCGTGGAGTTCTCGGCACCCGCAGAGAACAATATTGTCTTGAAGGAGGAGGAAAAACGGACAAAATATCGAGATCTGCTCTTCGAAATCCGCAGACTCTATCCAGACCATACTATCAAGATAGTGGTACTGATTATAGGAGCCCTCGGTGGAACGAGACACACACTGCTTTCGAAACTCAAGATCATACCGGCATGCCGAAATTCGGCAGAGATCTTAGCCGGCAGAATGCAGAAGGCCGTAATTCTCGGTTCATTACGTCTGCTTAGGGCACACGATTCCCGGACCCAGTAGTCACTTACCCCACGGGCGTGGGGAGTGGCTGCCGGTACTACCAGCTCCCCTCTGTGAGGGTCGGAGCCACAGAGAAGGGTGACTGGTTTTTAACAAAAAAAAAAATAATAATAATAATAATACATTTATTTTCCTTCCATATATACAAAAATCAGGTTAACAAATATTCATAAAGTACCATTATATGGTTGAGGAAACCACTAGGCTGTGTTCAAGCAAGTAGTGCAAGGCACTACTCCCGGATTAATACACTAACCTAGGTTACTATATCATAAGAATACAAAATGTATAACTTACAGTGCCTATCTTAATCCTAATTACATTACTAAATGACTAAATTGTGACGCACAGTTAAACAAAACCATTTTAAAATTATAGTGTTTTATTTTAACATATATATTATAATTTCTTTTGTTTTTAAACTTTTATTTATTTATTTTTATTTTTTTATTTTATTACTGATTACTGTATAAGTAACTTGACATTTATTTTAAATTGTTTGGTGGACATTGTTTTAATATTTTCTGGGACTGCATTATAAAGCTTTGAAGTATTATGAGTAAAAAACCGTTCATAATGGCTAGTTTTATGAGATGGTGGTATTATATGATTTCTCTTTCTAGTTTTAATGTTATTAACGTCTGAGTGAAAGCAGATTTTATTATAAAGATAGCTAGGAATTTTCGTAGTAATTATTTGATGATAAAGACATAATGTTTGTAATTTTAAGCGATTGTTCATGTTTAGCCATTTTAGATCTCTAAGTTTTTGAGAGATATGTTCTCTACGCGGTATCCTAAATATATACCTAATACATGAATTTTGTATCCTTTGTATTCTAGTTTTCGTTAGAACATCTAGACATGGGGCGCAGTATAGAAAATTTGACAGAACAAAAGTTTCGCATAACAAGGTTTTAATTTTTGCCGATAAATAATTCCTATGTGGATAGAGCAATTTTAGGGCTGAATAAGATCTTTGTATATATTTGCTAATTTGTGCAGAGAATCTAAAAGTATTATCAAACTCTAAGCCTAAGTTACACGCACTCTGAACGACTGGAATGGTTGTGTTATTAATTACTACATGGAAATCGTCGGAAATATTAGAAATAGTTAGCTTATTACCAAATAAAATTAATTTTAACTTATTAGGGTTCAGAAACAAGGAATGCTCCATTGACGCCTTCTCAATAACTTTAAGGTCTGAATTAATTTTTATTATAGCATCATCAATATTGTTCCTGTTAAATGACAAATATAATTGTGTGTCATCTGCGTACATATGTGAATCACAATATTCTAATTTACTACAAAGATTTCGGGTATAAATGCAAAACAACAAAGGTCCTAAAATTGAGCCTTGGGGCACTCCTACTTTAAGCGGACTGACGTTGGAGAGTGTGCTTTCTATTTTTACTCTTTGAGTACGATTTTCCATATAATTAGCTAGTGAACTAACTGCATTTGTACCTAGTCTAATAAAGTGAAAGATACCTGTAAGAAGTTGATGGTTTAAGGCGTCAAATGCTTTAGTGAAATCTAATAGTATTAAAGCACTAATTTTATTGTCATCAGATGCTTTTAAAATATCATCGGACACTTTCAATAATGCAGTAGTACAGCTGTGATTCTATACAACGTGATTTACCATGATATGCAGAAAATAAAATGGAGTACTAGTCTTAAATTTGGGAAAGCCCTTGCAAATTTTGTAAGAAAGAACAAACTTTAAGTTTTTGATGTAAAATTTTCTATACCTACCGATATGCGTCACTGGAATTAAACCCAAATTCCGATCATTGGTAATCAGCGATCCCAAAAACATAACTGTCCTACTTTTCAAAAGTTAATTAGTAACACTTTTTCTAATATTAAATATTTAAATTTAGGGGTCGTTTTCACCTCTTGAGAGTAGGAGCAAGTATCTGGACCATATGGAAACTGAATACGGTACCTTTTACTACAATAATAACCCATAAAGAACAATTATTATCATTACATATGAGATTATTCCGAAATTCCACATATTTCTTACCTCTAGGTACTGTACTATACCCATTTGGTTAAATCAAATAGATATAATAACATATCGTTATATTAAAATCAGTTTTATTATGAGTTAGTGAAATTTTCGGTCCCCAAAATAAGATTACAATATATTTACGGCTTTGTATTTAACACTGAACACCCACTCGAATTTAACTAAATAATTTGTCGGAGATAATATTCAACCGAATTATATTTGGTAAACTTTAAATTTATTATACCCTGCTACAGTATTAAATGAGAGTTTAATGAGGTCGTACGGCCGGAAGAGCCTACAAACCTCAACACTTGACTTCCCAGAAACCAAAGTTTTGTGACATACTAATTCTCGTAGGTTAAATTACCGTAAAATGTTGCAAAATTATAAAACAATTAACATGAAGTCGTTTTCAATAAAAGTTTGCATTGATAAACGTAGACAAAATTAATAATAATTAGGACAAATGTAGATGTACTAATTTATTTAATTCTTTAAAAGTGATTCGTAACTTGAATATTTTGTTTATCTAATATTTTATCGCATCGCATCGAGAGAGAAGTAAATCGCCGGCTTAAAGTGTTAACAAGCTAACTCCACTTTTTAAGCAAAGTGATATTTATTTATTTATGCACTGTTGGAAAGATTGTTTAATTCTGCGTGGTATATTCTTACCAGCTATATCTATTTATAATTGGAAAAAGTCATTTTTACTTGATGCGAATACTGTCATGTACATAGATCTGAATCAAACGCAGAAAAACTGCTACCTCCTTCAAACTGCACCATTTCGAATTAGAACCAATCTTATTTTATTCTGAATGGTTGTCGTAAAACTTGCTAAAGCATTTTTTTTAAGAATCGAAAACCAGCTTATCCCAATAAATAATTGTAAAAAAACAAAACTAAGAGAAAAACGTGGTACTTTCATAGTAGAAATGTAGATTTTGTAATTATAAATAAACATATTTTTATTTATTTTTTATATAGCAAGAACCAACATTTTTAAAACGTTTTCTTCTTCTGTAAAATGTCCACAAGTAGGTATCAGATTTACCCTTTAAGTTGATGAAATGCAAAATACTGGTGCTGGAAGCGACTGGCACCTCCCCATCAAATGTTTGTGAAAATTTGTTACAACATGCCTTTATTAACAACATAGAACAGACATCAATAACTTAAGGTTGATTAGAAATATAATAAATTAATAGTTTAAAAAAACAAACAAAATATGCTTTTATAAATAGTGCACTAAAAAGCAAGAAATAATCATTCTCTCTATCTACCCCGTAAAGACCTTAGTGTAAGCCGTGTTTGTCATTAAGTATAATATTTGAGTATAAAAACGTGGGGCGCTCATTTAATCTAATGATAATGCCTTCAGGCGGCGTTGGTAGTGGCGGGGATCTCCCTTTGGAACTGATGGCCAAGAACGGCTGGAAATCTTTGAAGGAGCCGGGAGGGCAGAGGCGAGGGACAGGCTGCTTGAAAGATGGCAGAGGCGGTGAGACACTGCAGACAAGGGAATGTGGACGAAACGCCTCATCCCGAACATCAGAGCGTGGATGGAATGGAGGCATGGTGAGGTAGGCTATTACCTCACCCAAGCCCTGAGCGGACATGGGTGCTTCATGGAGTACTTATATGATATTGACAAGACTGACAGCAGAGAGTATGCATACTGTGGAGAGGTCGATGACGTGGAGCACACCGTGTACGCATGCAACAGACGGTGGGGCGTCGTTATCGTCTCCGGAAGATACGGTAGAGAGGATGCTAGAAATGGAAGAGAACTGGAGAAAGGCGGAGGAGGGAATAACCCGCATTATCAAAAAGAAGGAAGAGGAACAAAGAAAGATGGGTTTGAACCCATGGAGAAACGCCAATTAACACCGACAAACTTAAATGACCTGTGGGTCCGATGAAAAGCGAAAGCAGTCTCAGGCCAACAGGAAATACTGAAGAGAGGGGGTTTTAGCTGGTTGGAGTCCAGCACTACCCGTCCGCGATAGACTCTAAGCGACGGGTGTCCATGATGATTTCCCCTCTCACACAAAAAAAATAGTGTCTTCAGCGTTTTAATTAAATGAAAAGCGCCCCACGCTTTTATACTCAAATACTATACTTCATTGCAAACACGGCTTACACTAAGGCCCTTACGGGGTAGACAGAGAATGATTATTTTTTGCTTTTTAGTGCACTATTTATAAAAGCATGTTTTTTTAGTTTTTTTAAACTGTTAATTATTTTTTTTTTACTCTTTAGTCTTATATTTAAGGAGAGAATTTTGGCACTTTCGACATTTATGTAAAGAATTCGACTAAATATTTCTAATTTGCGACCTCGAAAATCCCCAGATATCAATTACCATACGAATCAGACTATAAATTATAAAACTTATCCGCCATTTTGAATTGTTAAATTTGGACCGGATAATTGTAATCTGCAACCTAGGTAACCCATAGATACCGATTTTCAGTCGAATCCGACGATAATTGATAAAATCTATCCGCCATGTTGACGCCGCTATTTTGAATTTTTAAATTTTGATCACATATTTGTTTTCTTAGTCCCCTATCAAATGTACATCCGTGGGATCTTTGATGATGCAAGTGTGGTAGTGGTCCCAATCTCTTTGTTTGACTTTGGAGAAACATACTTTCGATGTTGGTACTCTCAAAAATGGTGCGTTTGAGTGCTGCGCAAAAAACAAAATGGCCGCCGTCGCAAACACTTTTTCCCATTTATCTAAGTAACCATTGGGATTAGTAAAAAAAGTTTTATATAAAAAATATTGCTAAATCAATTGTACAGAGAAAAGGTTATTACAATTTTTTATGTAGAACTAACCGTTCTCTCAAAAATTTCATTTTATAGTTTCCAATAATAAAAATTAATATCTAATGATGAGAGATTTGCCAGTGCATATTAACATATTTGACACTATTTCTCGGGCCACTGGAAAGAATAATTATAACTAAAACATTACAAACTTAAATTAACAAATACCCCCATCTCCCCTATGTTTTATAGTGTAGGTAGGCATAGTAAACTGAAAGACAAAGTACCTATATAATTTTAACGTTTTCCTTTTCACTTCCTTCTCTTTCCCCCATCTGTGTCGCTGGCTGATGGAACCCATCCAAGGCCAGAAAAGGGGGAAAAAATATCTTAACGTTTAATGAAGAAACTTATAGAAATACAGTAGTTACAGATTTATATAGACAAAGTACAGACAAGCAATACTTTTCACTTCTACAATGACATTTTTAATTAAAATCATCGTCACTTTCAATGTAAATCTCACTTAGCCCCAAATCTTCATCATCGCCTTGCTCGCACTCTCACATATTATCACATCGGTCGAGATTACCTTCGCACTTACACATTTCGGTACACCGGAGTTCATTCGACTGACACGTATATGGAGGAAAGCAATGCCTTTGGGAGTATGAGCAACGACAAAGTTCCAAGAACTGGCTCGTATGTGCTCCCTACTTTCTTCCATCCAAAGTCTGAGGGTGGTGGCTTATTGGGATGCTGAATGAGGTCTTGATTCTACTCAAAACACTGCAGGTGGGCCCTTAGCAAAGTCGGATCCAGTGCAGTTCTTGTTGGAGGAAGGTTCTCATCTTGATATTGTTTCTGGGTGAACAACAACCATCTCACAGCTCCTATGTCGGTCAGTGTTGTTTTGGGGATATAAGGCTGACAAATGAACGCTTCCAAGTTAGCCCTGACATCTTCTGTGAGAGACAGTGTAGTCCCCAATGTAGCCAAAGCTTCTAGCAGCTTATCACTTGCAGAATTAAGTTTCCCATTTTACCTTGGCCAGCAAATGATCGTGTTACATCTGCTCCTGAAAGTGCGTGTAATCTAGGAAGTGCAGAGGCATTCAGAAGTCCAAGTGCTCTGTAAATTGAACCTAGCTGAACAAACCTTTTCATAGCCAAGGAAAAATGCAAACTCTTTCGAAAGTTGGGGATATCGTCTTAGTGACAAAATTAGGACATCAGTATCGGGGGAGAATACATGAGTAGTTTTAATTCCTTTCTGTGCTAAATATACTGCATGTAATATGATCTTTGTGTCCGCCTCCTCCTGCGTACTTGAAAGACTGGATACATCATCACCATGTGATGAAGCTACTTTCTCCCTCCAACCTTTTGTTATTGGTCACGCCAAATTGAAGAATCTGACCGGAAAGGAACTCTGTCAGTTCATTCTTCGTCTTATCGTGGGACAAGAATTTATTCGTTGCTATACTTCCAATTTTCGTTGCTAGTCCGATTTTGTATTGGATTTGATCTGAGCCTTTTTGCCGAATCACTCTCATGGCTTTCTTCAACGAGTTGTCTTTGTAAGAGTCGAAAACAACATGGGCCTCACTGTAATTGCTGAATTTTTGACCGATTCATTTGCTGAAGCTTAAACCGAGAACACGGCATGTCTTCACTGTGGTAGGTGTGAAGAAGCGCCATACCATCTATTATCGCAGCATTTTCCTGTAGCTCCTCATTTTCTTCTAAAACTGCAGGTGTGGTGGAAGCATGACCATCATCGTTTTCTTCGGAATATATACCTTGCACTGATTCAAGGGCATCCATAAGTTTGTACTTAGCTAGACAATGGTGCATACTCCCGTCAACTGCAAATAGTGACTTCGGTAGTGCTGAGAACTCGTAGTTGCTCAAATAGTATCTCAAATCTACGCCAGGTCTGCTTCTGGATGCTATCACTAATCTTGAAATAAGAGATAAATCTGTCTTTATGGCTATAGATTTGTCTTTGAAGGTAATTTTGACTTTTTTCGCTGCCGTTTTACACGTTTTAATAAAATTCTTTTTCAACGGATCCCAGAACTGAATGTTGTTAGTATGAACTCTTTGCTCTAAGGAATTATATAGATCTTGGCCAACTTCCGCCACACTGTATAAAGACATCTTTATTTCCTGTGGAAAGACTCGCTGAGTTAGGATATTAATGAGCACAGTTATGCAGTGAAAGAGATTTGTTGTGTTTTGAAACGCTTCCTTTAGATTAAGTACGTTATCATCCTGACGCTGCTGAAGTTTAACGGACACTTCATGGTGTTTACTTCGTTCTGTATTTTGAAAACCTATCATTTTTTCAGTTTCACATGCAATTCTAGTTAGTTCCAAATGGCAAGAAAGAAACGATTTCGAGCATTCTCATTAAGCGTTATACCAACAAGTCCCCCATGTACCTTTAGTTTTCGATTTTGGTGTTCCAGGGCTTCATCAGCACCAAGAGCACAAAATGGCACTGAACTTCTCTTCACGACCCAATTACCTTCTATGAACTGTTTCCAAATTTCTGGGTCTTCCATCTCTGAAAGATATAGGGTGATCATACGTGCATAGTTCAATCTACTAAATATAAAAAAGTATTTTACAAACTCGTGGAGGGGATGTTAAATACAGCCTCCAATCCGATGTTCTTACAGCTCTTATGAAGTTCATCATTGCTTGCACCATAAATGGTTAGTCCTGCATAAAAACTGATAATAACCTTTTTCGTGTAAAATTGATTTAGTAATATTTTTTATACAAAACTTTTTTTCGTAATCCCAATGGTTACTTAGATAAATTGGAAAAAGTGTTTGCCATGGCGGCCATTTTGTTTTTCGCGCGCAGTACTCATGCGCATCATTTTGGAGAGTGCCAACATCGAAATTATGTTTCTTCGAGGCCTAACAAAGAGATTCAGACTACTACCACACTTGCATCATCAAGGAGCCCACGAGAGCTTATTTTTGTACACTTGGCAGGGGACTATCTATTTATCCTTTCTTTTGATACCCATATCAAGGGGTTGTAAAGAAAATAATAATCCGCCTTCTTGGGGTGGCGGCCATTTTGAACACATTATAAATTTGAGTATACTAAATTGTATTTTCATCAGAGCTACACACAATTGCCAAATTTCATGATGATACAACAATTAGATGTGGGTGAAATTCAGTTCCTTATACCTTCTTACATGGACCTAATAAAAGCATGTTAAAAAAGCACCAGAATAATATGTATACTGATAAAGGTTTGTTGAACCGAGATAGAGTATAGGTAGGGATGTCAGAATTAATTGAGTGTATTCAACATGACATTATTTTAGTATAAATAGTATAGGAAAGTTTTTAGTTATAATTCCAGATGATGCCATGGTTGGCGAAATGCGAATCTAGTAATAGTATTCAAGTACTTTGGTGTTTGTAGAAACCACATTAGGTAAATTTTATGTGCTGAAAGAATACTGAAATCAATCCTATCTGCACCAGCTCATGTATGGTGCCAGAATTACTCTTCGATTAAATTTTATCAAAATTGGTTCATTAGTTTCAGCGTTATCATGTTCACATACATACACGCATAGATACGAACAGACATTAAACACTCTCGAGTTTCTGTTACCTCAAAACATACAGATCTAGTCTTATCTCAATTCTCGACTCTGCAACTATTGCATTAACCTCCTCAGTTTTTTGAGTGGAAAGGTTAATACTGGTGAAGTTTAAAAACTATAATTGTAGATTTACTGAACATATCGTTATGCAGTATAATCTAATAATACTGAAGATTGATTAGATCCAGCGAACAAAGACAAATGAATAAAGTTTGCCGTAACCCCGCAAATGGATATTAATTAGACCAGTTAGTCTAGGCTTAATTTTCTAAAAAACCTTCGAAAATCACTCTTAGAAGCAAATCATATTACTTTTTGTCAACCTATGTTTTTAGAGTAATTCGATCCCACTGATTCCGAAAACGTTTGTCATCTCGAATCGTGGTCGAACCACCCCAAAACCACCTCTAATAGTACATTTATCGAGAATATCTTAGTAAGAAGTGAATTGAGAGAAAAATGGCAAGAGGGTTGAAATGTACTTTATAAAATTTCCTTTAAAATAACGTATATAGAGTTATAATTCCACTAGCTCATTGGCGTGCAATCTTCAATCTGATCCCATAAATTTCCTTGGTATCTATCTAGATTCCAAACTTGGGAGGAACAAACTTTCAAAAAATATCTTTCTCATCCGCATTTATCTAAAACAGTATCCCATAAAACTTTATTAACTGCTTACTATGGATGTTTTCATATAAATATGTCTTATGCAATCATTTTACACATGCATATAAAATATTCAAAATTCAAAGAAAATGTGTTAAAATCATTGCACAAATTGGTTACAGAGTGTGGTCGAGATTATTTCATAAAATTAGGTATACTGACTTCTCCATGTATGCTTATACTAAAATGCCTTTTACACATAAAGAAAGCGAGAACTCCAATATATAAAACATAAAGATGTACATAGTTATTCAAGAGATGGCAGCGGCTATCATGGGATTAAATTTTTAATGTTCTACCAGATTTAGTTGAAAATTTAAGTGTTGTATCTTTCATTTATACCATTACAAAGCAATTTATAAAAACCAATCTAAAAACTAACATAACCAATAGTGAAATTAATCGCATATATCGACTTAGGCCAAGCAAAAGTATCGTGGTGAAATTAACATATTTTCATAAAAAACTTGAAATACTAAAAATGGCTTTCTGCTGAAAGAGTACAGAGTACTCTATAGCAAACGATCTTATTAAGCAGGACAGAGAGGAACAAAAACTCCTTAGAAAATATCACAAGGAGGCAAAAAACCAAGGAAAGGAGTCAAGGATAAATAATAATAAATTAATTATAAACAATATAATTTATAGCGTGCAAGATCTAAAAACCAAAGAGAAGCAAAGTGACGAAGAAACGGCTAAAACAGAACAACTAGTAACAATATCCCAACCAAAAACGTCGAGCTCGAAGTCGAAATCACTCCACCGTTCAGATGCTAACAGCGCGTCCAGTTCCACAAACAGTACAAACACAACAGCACCAACACAAGCCGCTATCAAGCAAACACGCAGTAGAACACAAAAACCTAAAAAAAAATATATTTTCTTAATTTAATTTTTCTTCCTGTTGAAACAATATTAGTACGGACAATTTTCAAACAACTTTATAAATATATTTTAGGCATAAGATAATTTACAAAATAGATTACTTTAGAGAAGCGTTAGAGGAGGAAGAAGAAATAACTACAATAGTTTATGATGAAGTCAGTGATAGTATAGAGGAGATCAGTGGTGAGAAACTAAATATTATTCTTTTTAATATTAGAAGTTTAAAAAACAATTTCAATGAACTACTAGTATATTTAAATTTATTTGAAATAGAAAACATAAGTATTATAATCTTATCAGAATGCTGGTGTTTGGAGGAGGTAAGAAAGTTTACAATAAATGAGTTTGATGTTTACTACAACGAGTCACAATTCAATCAAAACGATGGGTGTGTCGTATATATAAAGAAAAATATAAACCATAACATAACTATTACTTCATTATCTCAAACTAATCTGTTATGAGTTCTTTTTGCAATAAATAGTATTAATTTTGGTCTAACAATATCATATCGTCCGCCCGCAACCAACGTAGGACAATACATGGTTGATTTAGATGACTATTATCATAATCTAAAAAAAGAAAAAATAGAAATTTTTTCAGGGGACATAAACATAAACACACTGAAAATGCTTGACTTTAATGTCAACAGTGATCTGTTTCTGGGACTCCATTGGATAACCCCTATGTATTTCGACATGCTGAATACGAATCAGGTATCCGTTTAACTCCATTACCTACCATTTTTTAGTAAATTGCGAGAATAACCTAAATTATGAGTTTTGCTTAGGTTATTTTCGCGATGTACAAGAAAATGGTGGCCAATGGAGCTAAACGTACACCCGATTCGTGTTCAACACGTCGAAGTACATATGGGTTACCCAAAGGAGCACCAGAAAAAGACCGATTTTTTATTTTGTGTGCCTGTGTTATTATCTAAAACATTCTCTAATATTGTATCTTTGTTACCTACCAATTTTTATTATCCGTTAATAGGATAGGCTCTCAGATAAACAAAGAAATATATGGATAAATAATACTTTCCGTCTCCGCGTAAGGTACATCACGTGTTCATTGTTTACACGTCTATCGAGGCGTTCATTGGTTCTCTTCCGAAGGACGTTGACCGTTGTTTACATTTTCTTGTGCCGCCATATTGTTTTATTGTTTTTAACGCTGTTTTTATCCAGGTATAAACAATTTTGTGTTGATTTTGCAAGTTAATCACGTTTTATACAGTTCAAAAATGACTAAGGATTGTTTAATTTACTAAATACAAAAGGGAGTAATCTCGTTCGTTTTATATGCAAGCATAGTTGTGTACATAGTCGTAGGTTAGGGTTATAGTTAGGTTTATTGTCTTATTGTTTTGCTGATCTAGTAATAAATAATTTTTCCTTCTGCCTCTCTCGTCTTTACACTCAAGTAAAAAACGTAAAAAGACAGTTGTGTGATTATCAGATAATAAATTTAGATTTATTTCTCTAAATTTAAATGTTACATAAGTATACCTATTTAAATTTTGTACGAGTATTTCAAACTTTACAGAATGTTTACATTATTACATAATAATAGACTGTATTAGGTATATCTACACTTATCAAAATAATAATGCACTGAGTTCGATCCCCAGCTTTAAAATTGGCAACGTTGATATGTAATGGATGTATATCTGCGTTTTTCCAAATGTGCAACCCCCTTCTGGACAGTCTTGACTTTGAAATTGTGGGGGTTGCCTAATATATGTGCTACGTTATGTTGTTATTCCGTAGGCTCCTAGAAAATATTGCGGTTAGAAAAAAGTGACTTGATGTCCCACAGGTAACTGACCAAAATTTGAAGCATTTACAATTACGTATGCTTTAATCGTTTCAAGTTTGATGACTTTTATGTAACCCGGACAGGAAAAAGATGCTTTAAAAATGTTTGTTTCCTAGTATTTTTACCAAGAGACTCATTTCACTTCCGTTATCGTATCAAGGGTGTCTCACATAATTTGTTTTTTAATACTAACAAGAGTCGAGTCGAGGCTACCCTGCTTTGTCTTTCCTTTTACTGGAATTAATTCAGAATCGATACCTGTCCAGTAGGTACATATCCAAGATACAGGCCCGAGGAGAGAGGAGGGGTGCGGGGGTGATTCCCCCCGGGCCCGGGCTTGTTTAAGGGGGCCGGAATTTTTTTTTTTGGTAAAAAATTTTTTTCGGATTTCTCCCCTGCCGCCCATCATGTTGAGGCTCTTCTTTAGAAGGCCCGGAAATTTCTTTTCGGCAAACATTTTTTTTTTGGATTTCTTCCCCCTGCTCATCAAAAAATTTTTTGAGGGGCCCGGTGTTGTTTGGGGAGCCCGAAAATTTTTTTTTTTCGGATTTCTTCCCTGTCTCATCAATTTTCAAAAAAAATTCCCCCCCGGGCCCGTATTTTCTCTCCACGGCCCTGCCAAGATACCGATATAAAGTAAATTTACCAAGTTAGAAAATTAATTGCAATTTATTATATTTTTTTATTGCCATATCAGTTTGAAATAATTTGATGCATTATATAGAAAAGAGGTTTGATAAGGAATTTGTATTATCTTTATCGTAACTATATTCAACAATATTAAAATTAAAAACTGGAAGTAAGGTAGTGCATTATGTAGAGTATATTTGTTTACAATATAGAGATTTAAAAGTAGTAGTAGTAGTAGTATTCGCAATATTGGCTTTGATTTATTAATAAATCATTAGCTCAGCGAGATTTAAAAGTAATATAATGTTATTTTTGTTTTATGTATATGGTACGGGTAGCGTATGACCAGTTTCATTTATTGTCATACCTAATCAAACGCTTGCCGATACTGTAGAGTGATAAGTATGTAAACTTTTAGATGAATATGTTATAGTGTAATATGAAAAAATACTAGTTTGTTTCGTTTATATGCTAACATATGTAGATGTTTTTATTTTCTTGACCATTGATATCAAATTAACTTGATGCAGTTATATCCTGGGTTATCGGTCTTTAAAATAAAATTACTCTTTTCTTACGTTTCGGTTTATTCAACCATCGTCAGAGAACTACAATTAAGTGAAGACCAATATTTTTGTAAATGCTATTTTTTATACACATGCAATTTAAATCCATGTGTATAAAAAATAGCATTTAAAAAAATATTTGTCTTCATTTACTTGTAGTTCTCTGACGATGGTTGAATAAACCGAAACGTAACAAAAAGAATAATTTCATTATAAAGACCGCATAGCCCCAGGATATACCTACATCAAGTTAATTTTATATCCTAACCAAAAGTTATTTTTTTTTACTCAGAAAATGTAGAGTAACTTCTGTATACTTCAAATGGGATTATTTATCCATATTTTTTTGTTTATCTGAGGATAGACTCAAAAAACTAAAAAAACAGCCACCATTTTTCAATATGGCAGCCGTAGCACAGCATCTACGAATATTTTTAGTATGTTATTACTATGCACTTGTATAATACATTTACGAGTATCCAATTAAACCATTTAGAAAAGTTGTTTAAAATGAAATTAGTGGAGCTGTATACTAAAACTGCAAAAACTAGTTGATGATATGCATCGAAACTTTTTTAGTTAGCCACTGTAGCTAGTAATTGTATATTTGTATTTAAACATCTTCCTGATAAATAAATCCATACATGAACGTAGAAATAACAGAAAAAAGGGAATAATACATTAATCATAAGAAACTAATTATGATGAGAAAAGGGTGTCGCTTTGTGAGGAAATGATGTTCATATCAAATTCATCATCTAATTAGTACACGCCACAGCATACTCGTGTGAGATTACTAGGGTTATTTAGATGCTAGGATTTGGCAATCCGAGGCTGTCATCCTGGGAGTTATTTGGGAATATGTTCACGGTAGTGAACACCGAATTTATACAGTGACAAGTGTTTGTAGCCAATTTAAACTTTATCACATATAGTTATTTTAAGCCAACGAAAATTCTTTACTATCAAGATACAAGGAGATCAAACTTAGATCTTTGAGAGGTTGATGGGATATGAATTTGCTCTAATATTATATACTGAGGCCTAATTTGATCTTGTATTTCACAAAGATAACGTAACTAATTGCTTACACAAGCGAAGGAGACTGCATTAAATTGAGAAATAAATAAGAAGAATATTTTTACACTGATTTTGAGAAGAAAAAATGCAATAAGCAACATAACATTAAAACTAGAGGAAGCATTATACTCTTCGCCGATTTACTGAGCTTTTTATATAATTGTTACAAATTCTATAGGATACTCTTCGCATTTTTCTTGTAAATAATGTTAGTTTTTGGACATTATAAATTTTGTGATACCAACTTTGTTGTGAAAAAAAAATATATGAAAGAAAAAATCACGATGTGAGGGATCGAACCCGGGACCCTTGGATTGAGAGACGAAACTTTTGCCGCTGCACCACCATTTCTTATTACTAAAATTGTTAATGAGTGTAATATATACCATTAGAAAATTTATTGTGATTATTAGTAAACACACATTAGTAAAATGTATTAAAAAAAAATAGTGATAGGAAATAACATTTCGCAAGGTTTCTATTTATTACAAACCATAAAAAAAATGTAAAAAATATTATTTTAAATTTTAAATTACTAATAACTTTTTTATTTACCAATCTATGTTGTTGAAAAACAATAGGGTTCTTCCTCTAGCTAACACTAAGTTACTCTCCAAATTTCAATACAATCGGATTTTTCTTTCTTGAGTTATCGTGCTTACAAGAAACGTGACGGACGGACAGACGGACATTTTGAAAGTTGTTCAGAATTCGTTCACTAACATGACGATATAAAATTTTTTTCTCTACGAGCGATATTTACTGATTTAGAAATATGCCGATCAAATACAATATACTCTTCGTTTTTGCGAAGAGTATAATAACAGATATTATTACGTATTTTTAGCATAACGTTAGCACAGTGTCTAATTTAAAATCTAACAATTAAAAAATCAAGTTGAAAAGATCTGCAATGGATTTATAAAAAAGTAACTATAACACAGGTCAAAAAAAAAAAAAAATTCTGCTCCAAGGACTAAACCTATCATGCCTTAAGTATTTTTTATACTATGTAGATTTCGAGCAAATTCCGGTTTTTATTGTCAAAATACGGTTTTTTGACAATTTTTGACATTTATTCGAAATCTACGCGGTAGAAAATTTGTTAAGTTGAAAATTCGGTTTCAGCACACAAAAATATTTAAGGCATGATAGGTTTAGTCCTTAGAGAAGATTTTTTTTGTTGACCTATGTAATTAACGCACAATTAAACCATACTTATGCTGCCCTGCTATGACAAGAAGTCGTATCTGAGAAAATGTAATTTTAGAGAACTCAACTATTTTCTGAATAATGTTATGCCATCTACATTTCATAATTCATGATTTTCATTTTTATTGTCAAAATACGGTTTTTTGACAATTTTTGACATTTATTCGAAATCTACGCGGTAGAAAATTTGTTAAGTTGAAAATTCGGTTTCAGCACACAAAAATATTTAAGGCATGATAGGTTTAGTCCTTAGAGAAGATTTTTTTTGTTGACCTATGTAATTAACGCACAATTAAACCATACTTATGCTGCCCTGCTATGACAAGAAGTCGTATCTGAGAAAATGTAATTTTAGAGAACTATTTTCTGAATAATGTTATGCCATCTACATTTCATAATTCATGATTTTCATTTTTGGCAAACAAATATGTGTCCCTTTTATCAGTGTAACCATATAACAAAACATTGTATACCTATATGTTAAGTTACGACAAATAAATCTGGTAATGATCGGATATGATTTTTGAGCTTAGTGAATAATAGGTCTATTTTGTAGATACGACACATATTCGTTATGTATATTCACTAGTTTTGGTTTAGATACGACTTCTACATTTTGTACAGTGATGAGGATCACTAATACGACGCAAATGCAATTAAAATCTCAAAAATTAATTTTTTGCAGTTACGACTTCTTGTCTTAGCAAGGCAGTATAGCTTTCTTGGTAAATAAATATATCTTCTAGCAATTTCTTCCCTATTTAGATTTATTACCCATTGAGAAATAAGTGCTAGGTTCAATATTAGAGTCATCATAGCCATCGTCGGATAAGTCAGCTCTCCAATTGGGCACTGGAGCATATATATATTTGGAACACATAACACAGGCACACAAAATCAAAAAATATATTTTTTACAGACACTAGAATACCATATTCCCAAAATCATTGTATTAAGTGATCATTAGCTGATCCCGTCAATATTCGACGGAATGGGGATGTTAAGAATGTATCCTAGAAATTACTCTGTCTGTTTCAGCGTAATAATATCCTTGAGTAGTTCATAGAAACAAAATTGCCTAGTCTATATATCCTCCGCCAAAAAATGTTGACGTCTTTAATCCAATTAAATATTTTATTCTTTTAGTGACCACCGTATCTTTTTCACTAAAACAGGTTTCTTCCTTAGAGTTTGTGTTAACTACATGTCAAATATTATTGTTTTCCGTAACATTTTTTCTTTTATTATTTTTTTGGGGTGTTCAACCTCCATATTTTTCGATGAAAATATATCAGATTGTATCCATGGCAATAAGCCTTATTTAGAGCCAGGAGACCGACTGACAGACAGGCTGAATGACTAAATTGAAATACCTAAATTTTCATAATCCAAATCTGAAATGTGAAAATCCTAACTAATCTGGAATAGTGATTTTTTTACGATTATAATACTTCTCTTCGGTAAGCGAGGAATATAAAGAATTTGTAAAATTGGTAAAATCCCCTATATTTGACACATATTCATTAATTACGCAGCCCCACAAAAAAAAAGTTCAAGGCAGCGAACCAGACCTATGTATTCCTATGTATTCTCGGTTGCTGAATCCGAATCCGGGGTCAAAAGAAAATCATACACCAAAATCATTAGCAAGAGCCAAAAAACACCCCTGAAATGGGATAAAAAGAAGATTAAGCTACGAGAATAGTTGTTACTTCTTATTTAATCGAATTATATAAATTAAGGTTAAACAGCAGCGTACGTACAATAGATATGAAACACACCCCCAGGGAGGGGCGAAAACTAGCCCTCATATATACAAAAATCAATCCAAAACAGCAACGACTGCTGAAATAGCTCGAAATGTCTAAGTTTTGTTAAAGTGTTAAGAAACTACATCAGGTACGACATAACCCCTATAGGGTTGAGAACAATCATCCTCAAGTTCAAAGGACACGAGAAAAAAAAAGAAAAATCGTATAATCCAACAGGATTTCTATTTTCATGGATGCTATGATTGGCTGAAATTGCGTAGTCCTCTAAAATGGAACTAGAAACTTACGTACCATCAACATTCTATAGTGTCAACCCTCAGAGGGTGTGAAAACTACCCCCTATGTAAGATTTAACTATAAAAAGTTTCAGTGACTTGTATAAAAATTCGAAACACCTGCGTTGTGTGGAAGAGAAAAGAAACTAGACTATGTTCGACGATGTGCTTGAAAACCACCCCCACGGGGTTGCGAGATACTACCCCTATATCTGTAGGATGTTGGAAAAAGAGAGAGAAACTAACCGGATTTACATTTTTATGGACTGGCAAAAATCGTGTTGCACACTTAGAGTTTGAAACACATGTCCTATAAATGTTATTAAGTAACACCCCCAGAAAGGATGTAAACTACCGTAATTCAAGATGTAACGAAAAAGCTATACTGTTGCTTATTCGTTTCATTTCCATAGTTTTTTTCTATATAGGAGTGGCGTCTCTCAACCCCGTGGGGGTGGTTTTCAAGCAGAGCATCGAACATAGTCTAGTTTCTTCTCTTTTCCACACGCAGGTGTTTCGATTTTTTATAGAAGACACTGTAACTTTTTATAGTCAAACCTTACATGGGGGGTAGCTTTCACACCCTCTGAGGGTTGACACTGTAGAATGTTGATGGTACGTAAGTTTCTAGTTCCATTTTAGAGGACTATGCAATTTCAGCCAATCATAGCATCCATGAAAATAGAAATCCTGTTGAATTTTACGTTTTTTCTTGTTTTTCTCGTGTCCTTTAAAGTTGGGGGTGGTTGTTCTCAACTCTATAGGGACAGTTTATGAAGATTACGATGGACCTGATGCAGTTTCTTGTCACTTTAATAAAACTTAGACATTTCGAGCTTTTTCAGCAGTCATTGCTGTTTTGGATCGATTTTTTTATATATGAGGGCTAGTTTTCGCCCCTCCCTGGGGGTGTGTTTCATATCTATTGTATGTACGCTGCTGTTTAACCTTAATTTGCATAATTCGATTGATTAAGATGTAACAACTATTCTCGTAGCTTAATACTCTTTTTACCCCATTTCAGGGGTGTATTTTGGCTCTAGCTAATGATTTTTTTTTGACCCTGGATTCGGATTCAGCGATCGAAAATACATAGGTCTGGTTCGTTGCTTTGAACTTTTTTTTTGTGGGGCTGTGTTATCCTATTCCTTTCAGCGATCACTTTGTATATTTTTTTAACCAAAATTGTATCAGATTTTCATCCTTGTCAACTACATACCACATATTATTTTCCTGTCGTTTTATTTTTTTAAAGTATTCAACCTGTATATTTTTTATTAAAAGTTGTCAGGTCCTTTTCTTAGCAATAGCGTGAACTACCTATCAAATATTATTTTTGTCCATCAAATAGGTTTTTAAATGACATACATACAGACAGACTAAGTACAAACGGAATGGAAAAGAATAATTTTCGTATCTGCATAATCTGAAAAATGATGATGTGGAGACATTTCGGAAAGTGATTTTTTCACGATTGTAATCACCATTTTTTAATTAATTATACACTATGCAATAAGCCACAACATATGTTTTTCACAAAACTCTATCGAAGGAGTAACGTAGTCAAGTTGGAAAAGGTAATGCCAGGAACATAAAAGGATTTTAATGCCATGTGCATATGAAGAACTCTATGAAGCTGTCAGCTTTAATTCTTTAATTCAATTTCAGAGCCCCTATAAGATATTTTGACATTATATTTTGTTCAGTTTTCCGCTCTGAAATATTTTTTTAATATTGCACAAAAGGAATTTATGGAACTGATAATAATTCGAGATTTTGCCGGAGGCGCCGCGTGTAAAAACATGTCTTTAATTTTCATATATTGAAGTTCATGATATATGGGGCCATTCAAAATACGTTCACTTTCAAATTTTCCCCATCTCTCTGAAAGCGAACGTATTTTTTGAATGGCCCCATATCATGAACTTCAAAATATGAAAATTAAAGACATGTTACACGCGGCAAAATCTCGAATTATTATCAGTTCCATAAATTCCTTTTGTGCAATATTAAAAAAATATTTCAGAGCAGAAAATTGAGCAAAATAAAATGTCAAAATATCTTATATGGGCTATGAAATTGATATAAAGAATTAAAGCTGACAGCTTCATAAAGTTCTTCATATGCACACGGCATTAAAATCCTTTTATGTTCCTGGCATTACCTTTTCCAATTTGACTACGTTACTCCTTCGATAGAGTTTTGTGAAAAACATATGTTGTGGCTTATTGTATGGTTTGGATTTTCGAAAAAACAATTTTTCCCAGATATTATGAAGTTTTTGAGGTCAAAACTTTTTGTGATAGTATCTTACGCAAAGATACATCACTGGAAGGAACCATACACAAAAAGGTTGTAAAGGCACGGACACTTACCTTAACTTGTGCTATATAGTTATCTGTCGTTAAAATGCAACTCTGGGAAATCACTAATCTACAAGTTCACTTTGTGCTTTATTTTAATTAGTTAACCAGGTTAACCTCCGTTCTTTTTAATTTCGTACTGTTTACGTACCTACGTATATCCACATAGGCGTTTTATAAATAAATACTAAGAATTTAGAGTGAATTCATTTTGAACATGCAATAGGCGTAAATGTCATAGCCACAGCCACGCCATCCGCCTATATGTATCTTTATTGTTATTGGACACTTGACAATAACACACCGAGACAGACAACAATTTTTAACAACTGCTTATTAAATTGAGGTTTATCAGCAAGAATAAGTTTGTAAACATAATAATCATAATAATAATAATAACAATAATAATAATAATAATAACAAGGTTTATTCATAAATAAAGAGAACAATAGCCTATGACATTTTAATAATAATAATAATAAATAAACGTGTAGTCGACTCACGAAGTACTCACACGTCATGGACTGTGAGTACTTGTTTGTGAGCTAAAACCTACCAAAATCTATTTATAATATGGCATTGTTTAGTGTAAATTTAAATATATGTATATATATACTTTCACATATCGATTATATAAGGTAAAATAAATTCATTTTTTCACTCATATAAATATACTCAGTTTCTTAACTACGCAAACAAATCAACGGTTGGTACAATATGGAACATAAAATTATGTTTGACTTTCTCAGAATATATCACAGCAAGGGCTAACACCGTTACTGATTAAGACTAGGCATAATAATATGTTTTGTCTATTATCGCATGTACTACATTTCTAGGTGCATCAAACATCCATTGTTTAATTCTTTGTTTTAATGAATGGAGACTGCTTAGCGTTTTAATATCCTGCGGTAATGCGGAGTACATTTTGGAGCAAAGGTATATATAACATCTTTGACCTACTCTTTTAGTGCATTTTATGTTTCTAGAAATAGACGCAGTTTTTGTCCTGTTGTTATATTGATGTTCGGAAAAATTTAGAAGTTTTTTGTTTTTAAATATTTCAGTACACATGGCTAAACCAAACAACTGACGCACATCCAACACTTTTGCTTCTTTATACAATAAATCAGACGAGTACGTATATTTTCTTTTCAAAATTATTTTTAGGCACCATTTCTGCATTACATCTAATGAGTGTAAGTAGTTCTTATTAACTCCCCTCAAGCTAAAATTGCGTAATTTATATGGCTTTGAATTAGGGAAAAATATATTGTTCTAAGGTCGCGAAATTCTAGAAAGTCGGTTAGATATTTTATTTTTGAGATAATGCCCCTGATTTTTCTTACAATGAAGTTTATTTGTTTATCCCACCTTAAATGACAATCTATAATGATACCTAGGTATTTGACGTTATCACTTTCTTTCAGACTTATAGCATCGTGGTTTATTTCTGTCGATATGGATTTATTTTGTGGTAAACCGACTTTGTATGAACTGAATGCTACGTATTTTGTTTTGTCCGAGTTTAGTGTTAAGGTGTTATTGTTAAACCATGTTATTATTGTGGAAAAGTCTTTTGTACGTCAGCCCGTAAGGAATCCCATGTTTTACCTTTATATAATATGACCGTGTCATCAGCGAAGCTTGTTATTTTCCCCAAACTGTTCAAGCTCAGTAGGTCATTCATACCGTAAATAGTAATGGTCCCAGTACGGTTCCCTGTGGGACTCCATACATGACTGTGACACATATGTTTACATTTTATTTTTCTTTGTATGTAAAAGAAATCTGGAATTTATCGATGCTTCCCAATCTCTGATGGCAATCCAAAATTATGACTTTATTAGTTTTGTACAGATTTATTATGTGATGTTCTAATACGAATCATTTTTGTAATATTTAGCAAAAAGGATATAGTTAGGATGCACTACATGCACTACTGCATATAAGTTTATCTCGCTTTGAACTTTAAAGTTGGTTCAAATACCCTCAACTCAGAAATAGATAAATGCCGACAGCCAACGCGATTGCAGCTATCTCGCCCAGCTATATTATATACGTAGGAAATATATTTTGTTCTTTCACGAGATGAGAAATGCCGCTTCATATTTCGACGTTAACAAAATATTATATGGTTTTATTAAATTATGTGGAACAAATCTTAAAATCCCCTGAGCCGTTGAAAATATTTGGTAGATATAAATATCAGTGAAAATGCAAAGAGACACGAAGAGCGATCGGTTCAGTGGAGAGCAATGAGAATTTCCACAAGAATACATCGTATACGTGAGGGATTCCTATAGTACCCGCTACCAAAACCTGTCAACACCACTTGTCAGGGCGTCTGTCAAGGCATCAAAGCTGCTGATGCCGTTACTCATTGATTTCAGTGGCGTAGCGCTAACGGAAAAGTAGGTCATCGAAGATTATGTGCTCAAATTCGTATGAATAAGCAAAGCGGGAAGGTGGATGAATTTACAGTGCGTATAGTGTTTGTTAAACTTACCGCCGATTTTAATCACATACCTGAGTGCGTAATTAAGAGCTAATTCCGCCTTTGATAATAGTAAATTGGTTGCTGAAAATATTTTCTGTTGCTTCTAAATATGTCACGATTATGGAAACGGAATCCAAATAAACTTCTGCATTCGACGTGTTCGACATATTCCGAACGTATCATGTCAAATGAATCGCAATTACTCTATGAGGCAGTAAGTGGGGTCGGTTAGAGCTGTATTTCAAGTTTATTGTTACTTGGCGGATAAAAGCACCAAATTTGGTATGATGGTACCTTAGGGTATACTAATAAATGTTAGCTTAGAAGCCCTCTAGAATTTCTAAAAAATTTCATGTACAACACTAAAATTTGAAATATAAAAGAATATATATCAATTTTTCTTTCAATTATAAATTTAATACAGAAAGAAGGTAGACATTATGCATATCATTCTCTTCATAATATAAAGATCTAATTAAATAACAGGTTGTCTCATAGGGGTTCCATTAAAAAAAAAATCGTTTTCGTTGAAAAACCCATATCGTTAAACTTAATGAAGAATAAAGCGTGTTTAATGTTAGTATCAGAAGAGATAACATTTCAGAGGTGCTTACAGACCAATTTTTAACAATTTTGGTAAAATCGCGGCCTTCTATTATTAAAATTAAAATTAAAAATCTATATTTTTTGAAAATCAAAATAATATTTGAAGGTCAGATCATATGTATTTTGACCAGAAAATATAACGTTTATTGTATATATTTTTTATTTACATTAATTATTAAATATTTTTTTATTTTTTTAGAGCCCCCACCTTTCGATTAAAATGGGTCCGAAAAGGGCTAGGTTAATAGATCTTATTTTATTTTAGTTTAACATAAAAAAAGCGCTAGCAGCGAAAACGCTGTCTATAACTATTTCGCGATTAACTTCTATGTTAGATATACTAGGGACTTAATTTTTTTTTAAATTAAAGATAAAGAATCCACCCTTCGATTAAAAATGATCTGAAATGGGCCAAGCTCTTCAATTTTTGTTTATTAACATATTACTTGAGAAATTACGCTCTAGCAGCGAGAACGCTGTCGTCTCTTTCGCGGCTAACTTATATGTTATATGTACTGCGGACTTATTTTTTTTTTAATTTAAAGCTAAAGAGGCCACCTTTCGACTAAAATCGGTCCCAAAAGGTCCAGTTTACTATTTTTATTTAATATGAGTTTTACCTGAAAAATACGCGTTGGTCGTCAAAATTATTTTGAGAATTTGAGGCTAATAGTCTTCTTATTAGCTCTTGGGTCATAATTTGTAGGTAAATATGTTGATATTATCATTACCTACGAATATATGTATTCGAAAATGCAATAAAAAAAAAATTTTTTTCGCTGCTAGTTTCGCTGCTAAAAATCAGTCCCGTCAATAGTGGCAATTGTTTTGAATAAAGTCATTTTCTGAGTCTGACAAGTTAAATTTCATTCAATAAATCTTATAAAACACCAATAATATATAAACAGGAATTCGCAACAGGTCCCACCAACGCAGCCAGGGCAGTTTCACCGGGTGTATGACGGGCGC
Source organism: Rutpela maculata (assembly GCA_936432065.2). Taxonomy (NCBI): domain Eukaryota; kingdom Metazoa; phylum Arthropoda; class Insecta; order Coleoptera; family Cerambycidae; genus Rutpela; species Rutpela maculata. The sequence continues at coordinate 62,434,152 of OW386287.2, forward strand.
GGCGAGACTCGAAGTGGCGTAGCTCCGTAACTCTCTCTTTATTCAGGTACGTTTTCCCCTTCTTCATTTATCCGCAATGGCTGCATTTCGGAATTTTTTCAATTTTTGAAATTTTGACAGCACTAGAACGGAAAATTATGAACAAAATATGGAAACATCTGAAATACGAACGGATATGCTTCTCCGAATCTTTTATGATCATTTCGAACCAAATCGGATCAGTAACAACATTTCTGCTGCCCTTTATAGCCAACTCTGCAATTTCTGCGACGTAGGCCCTTGTTGCTCCGCAAAAATAAGGAAGCCGACGAAGGAGAGTAGGGAAATTTTTGGTACGTGTTATCCTGGACCAAACCTACAATCCTGCAAATTTTCAGCTTTACACTAATTAATTCCAGGTCAAAAAATAAAATTCCTGGGCTACATATGATATTTTGTCGTATTTGTTGGCCATTTTTTATTTTAGTGCTGTACACGAAAATTTTTAGAAATTCCAGAGGGCTCCTAGGCTAATATTTATTAGTGTACCCTAAGGTACCTTCATATTAAATTTGGTGCTTTTATCCGCCAAGTAACGGTAATTTCAATAAGCCACTGTTGAGAATTAAATGTAATTATCGAAGAATTTGCGCCTAGTAACTATCAATCGTAGGTTCGACGATATTTTATTGCGTATTTTTAGTTGCCTATCATTTTGTGTCAGTTAAGATTGCCCCCACCACTAGATACTTAGATAGAAGAATATAGAAACACTCGCGTGCTAGCAGTCAAGCAGAATAGACGACGCGCGTTCTAGAAATCAATCGACGCGCGTTCTAGCAGTCAATCAAAATAGACGACTCGCGTTCTAGCAGTCAATTAGAAATAGAAGACTCGTTGTGGAAATCAACATTTTAATCTGTTGTGTGCGCGTGATTATATGTAACATTTAGAAGTTAGAAAACAACAGGAAGATTGCTCCACTGGAACAGCACAGAGGCCTCTGAACAAGACATTCATCACAACCCCGGAGCAGGAGGATCCAGAAACAGTACACGTGGTAAGCTCGCTTAACTGACCTAACGTTCATTTTATAGTTACTTTATTTACCTATTAATCCCAAATCAACTACATAAAGGAAAAATACAGTCTGCTTAGCTCTAATGAGCTTTTTGTTATATTAATAACGACCATTTTTTGGTGCCTTCGACCCTGATTGATAATTAATAGGTGAATATATTAGTGTGAAATTTTAGATTAGCGTTCTCCATTTCACGTTTTTTGTTAGATGGTCGGTTAGCATTCAAACTGTTAGCCAATGACAGAGTAGCTGCCAGAGCTCTCTAAATAGGAACTACTTTTCGTTGTACGGCGCAGTCGCAGCGTACGGTTGCCACGCCGTTCGAAGTAACAGCTGATTTAGATTTACATGCAAGGAAACGACATTGCATTGCGTTCTGTTTACCACAATTTAAAATATAGGTTGAAAACTGATTATTTGGCATTGGGTTAAATAATTCAGAAGTAGATAATTTTAACTTATAATACTGCTGGTTAACATTCAAGCAAATATAGTTATAGTGTTATAGTGCGATTTTTAAACCATTCTGTTTGTCTGTTTACATTAGCAGTTAGTAGATTCCGCGAAGTTAAAATTTCCCCGTCATTTACTTGTTTATATGGTGAATCCAGTGGTAAACTGAACTGTTTTAGATATTGTTATTTCAGCTAATAGTCGTGGAATGCAATGTTGATATGCCACTGTTGAGGGGTTAAATTAGTCAATTATAGCTAGTCAGGGGTACGGTTTTTGTAGTATAAATTTATTCTGAAATATTTCAGTGATTTATAATATCGTACACGTGGATAGAGATCATTTTCTTTTTATTCATACATAGTGTAGTTTGTAGCGTCAAGGGTTGCCTTTGAGGTGTTCTCTCATATGGGAGCACCTTTAGACTTTTAGACTTTTAGATTACATTTTCGTAACTCAAGTTTAGAGATTAGTGTAGATACTTTTAGGAATCGCTTAGAAGGTTGTGTTATAGTGGTAGTAAAACACAATTTAGTCAATCATAGAAAATAGTTACGAAATTATAGTTCAATTTCATTGTAGAAAATGTCAGCCGCAGACAAATTGAAAAAATACAGGGCGTTTCAGACATCTGAAATAAATAGATTGCAAGAAATTCATGAGATTTGCGAAAGAGCTTTAGCGGATAAAAAATATCATACTGCCTTTAAGTCGAGATTTGCACAATTGGAAGCTATTAAAGGGGAATTTGATAGAAATTATTCGGGTATTTTAAACCTATTAGCGCTTGATAAAGATGCAGATTTAGATGCTGAATATGCAATATTATTTAGTTTTGAAAAACAATATTGTGCTATACAGACGGCACATACAGATCTTTTTGAAAAAGATGATAATAGGAGGATGTCGCTGTTGCATAATACTACTTCGGTTGTGCCTAGTCATATTAACCTTCCGAAAATAGAGTTGGCGAAATTTTCTGGAGATATTAAGGCTTTTCCCTCTTTTATTCAGCTTTATGATGCCTTAATTCACGCAAATGAGAGTTTGTCAGACATTGAAAAGTTTAACTATTTACTGTCTTCGTTAAAAGGGCCGCCTCTTAGTATGGCTCAATACTTGCCGATGTTAGCGGACAATTATAAGGTTGTATATGATAACCTGGTGAAAAGATATTCAAATAAGCGTTTATTAGCTAATGCTTATTTTTCTGAGAAAATGCTCCAAAAATTTCGTCAGATAGTGTAGTCGAACTTCGTAAACTTTTAGATAGTTATCAAGAAAATTTAGCAGCTCTTCATAATTTGGAATTTCCAGTTGACCACTGGGATTTTATTCTTAGCCACATGCTCATGAAACGTCTTGATGATGCGATACTTACGCGGTTTGAATTGCACCATGGTAGTACGACCACTATACCCACTTATGCGAAGTTAGTAAAGTTCTTAGAAAACCATTGTGTCACATTAGAACAAATGGATCAATCTTCCTCTAGATTAAAAAATAAAAAGATAGATATTAGGAGATCACCACACTCTAGTAAGCCACGGCATAGGTCTGCCTTCTGTGCTACGGCCTCGAAGCCTGCTCACAGCCTAGATTGTTGTTTATGTAAATCATCCCACGTAGTTAGCAAATGTCCACAGTTTATAGAAAAAAATCCTCAAGAACGTTATCAGTTAGTAAGACAGTTTCGATTATGTTTGAATTGTTTGAGCGCTGCGCATAGCATCAAACAATGTAGCTCAAATTTTAGATGTCGAACTTGTCATAGTAAACATCATAGCATGTTGCATTTTAGTAGAAAGACTGAGCCACAGGCTCCTAGTACACCGGTACTAGAGTCGGCTAGTCATTCCCGCGCGGAGGAATTGAACCCCGCCGGTAGCGCAGGTCCTAGCACCTCTTTTAGTTCCTTGTCGGGTTTCGTGCGTAATAAAAATGGAATTTTATTATCCACAGCTCTTATAGAAGTTAGAAATAGTAGGGGGATTTTTGAAAAATGTCGGGCATTATTAGATAGTGGAGCGCAACTTAGTTTTATTTCGCAAAAATGTGCTCATGGATTAGGAATTCGTCAGTTTGACACGTCAATGTCAGTTCAAGGGTTATGTCAGACACCACTTGTGTCTCAAACCTCCGGGGTAGACATTACTTTGCGACCGGTTGGTAAACCTACTCCGACATTCGACCTTAGTGCTATAGTTTTGCCAAAAATCTGTTCAGATTTGCCTTCAGCGCATTTAGATATAGAAGCGTGGCCGCATCTGTGCAACGTCACTTTGGCGGACCCCAAATTTAATTGTCCAGGCCCTATTGACCTCCTTTTAGGCGCGGATATTTTCCCATTACTTTTAACTAGTGGGAGGATTCTAGGCGCAGAAAATACCTCTATAGCTATCAATACGGTGTTTGGATATATTTTAATGGGGAATACACAGCAACCTACTCCAATAGTAAATCCTTTCTTTTGTTCAGTAGATAGTAGTTCACTAGAAAATTTAGTTACAAAATTTTGGCAACTGGAAAGTGTCCCAGAACCAGGCCCTGCGCACTCCCACTATATTTCAAAACAGCGTGTTTAGTTTGAACTTCCGTCGATCTGTCGCTACTTGTACTTGAATCACGGCAGCTGCGCAAATTTGAGGCATGTTTTTGCGCATAAGACGCTACAAACCGCGATAAGCGGAGCCATCCGAGCGAATAAGCTGTGACGTCACGCTTAAAGTGGTATCGCGCGGTCTCACTAGGGCGCTAGAAAATGTGTAAGCGGAAAATAGTGGGGATATGACATAAGAACGTTAGAGATGGTTAGAACTAAACTGTTAAAAAAAAAGCTAAAAAGACATTCATTTTTATGGAGAAATATATGATGACGTAGCGCTTCAAGGCGCTTAAAGCATTGGAGTAAGACGCGAGATCGCAAAAATATGCCTCCCTGAATCTTGCCCGACTGTCAGTTGTCGCGCCATTATTGTTTACATGTCTGTGCTTTGTGTTTTGGACATTGAACTAATAATTATTAAATCCATAGAGCAGGAGTCCATTTGCTTATTTGTAAATAATGTGAGTTTCCAATGAAACTGATTAGACACGACGCTGTTCTGTTAAATATTAAAAACTGTAATGGGTTATAAGTGTTGTTTGTGTTCACGTCGTGTTGCGACTTCGAAGAATTCCAACATGCATAGGTATTAGGTATATTGATATGCAAAGAACGTGACTCCCAAGAAATTGACTAAAAACGAAAGACTGACGGGTTGTACACTTCTGTGCAAGGAAATCCCGTACACCTATTTTTCGCCTTATTAAATCATTATTTATTTGTCAGTGTCATATTTTCGCAATGCCAAAATTAACTGAACATGAAAAAATTTTAATTCTCTTTAAAATTAAAGAGAGATGGTCTATCAGAGCAGTTGCTAACCATTATCAATTGAATAAAAGTACTGTTATGAGTGTGAAGAAAAGTGGGAAGAGGAAGGTAGCGTAAAGAGAAAAGACGGTTCAGGCCTATCGAGAAATTCAAATCTCGTTCAAGATGAAGCACTCCTTGGCTATTTGAGGCAAAATCCGTTTCAAACAGCAGGAGACGCTGTGTTCATGACACATTTTCTAGTGTCGAGGTTAGCAGCTAGCCGAAGGATAGGAAAATCGAAAATAAAAAACTGTACAAGTGCCAAGAAGACCATATTAACAGGAGAACAAGCAAGCCCGCATTATGTTTTGTTTAAATTGTGTCTATCGCCCGTTGGAGTTTTGGACCAATGTTGTGTTTACCGATGAAAAAGTTTTTCAGTCTTGTAATGAAGGACATGTACAAAATATTAGGTTACATTATTTACGTAATAAATACAATCGCAGCTATGTGCAGTCGCATCGTATCTGTGAATTTTTCAACGTCAGTTTTTACATTTGTTATAAATTGAAATCATTCCCATCGAATCGTGTAAAAAAGTAAAAAAAACAAAAATACGTATGTTTTTCTTCTGGATTAACATTATTCAAATACATTACTACGTTTCACAATCAATGTCAGTTTTTTGTAACCTATATATGATAATGAAAAATCTAAATTTCAAAAAGACTGATTCACACCACTTAATGTTAGTAAAGCACGTGAAAATGTATATTATAGCGGGTTTATACGTGCATGGATTTAGTGGCGCCAGTAGATATTGGCACGCTAGTAAAAAAATATTACACATATAAACAGTTACTGGCGAGCAAGCTTTTACCTTGCATGCATTGATGCATGCTCGCCAGTAATTGTTTATACGCGCAATATTTTTTTACTGGCGTGCCAATATCTACTGGCGCCACTAAATCCATGCACGTATAAACCCGCTATTATTTAATTGTATTACAGGTATTTCAGTACATTAGTTACTTTAACATTTTACTTATTTCAAGGCAGTTTCAACATCTTAATAATTTTGTAATAATTTTACTTACGTTAGTTACTTTTTAAATGTATTTTTAAATATTATTGTATTTATTGTAATGATTTTCCGTTAAATTAATAAATGATCAATTTCTAGTTTTGAAATGACTTATTTAATTTTAAGGCCACTGTTAGACTATAAAAGTTCTTTGACAAAGATCTTTTATAAAAGATATTTTATGAGTAATTTGATAGATATTTCATCTCATAAAATATCTTTTATAAAAAATCTTTGTTAAAGAACTTTTGTAGTCTAATGATGGCATAAGCAATTTGTTTGAAAATCATTTAAAATTCCCGCCTATGACAATCCCGCCTATATAAAAAAAGGCGGGAATACAGCGCCACTCTCGACGTAAGTTTTGCTGGTCAAAAAATCCTTGAGAGTTGCCTATCTATAACATATATAATATTCTTTAATCTATGCCCAGAACATTCCAGGCTTTCTCCAGATGACGTCATCTGTGAAAAGCCTTATTTTAGATAGCCATTGTAGAACCGATAGTGGAAGGTTCGTAGTTTCTCTCCCTTTCAGGGATAATAGTGTGTTTTTTCCGAACACAAAGCAGCTAGCTATTAATAGATTTCTTTCTTTAGAACGACGATTAGTAAAAAACCCGTCGTTGCATTTAGAGTATTCGAATTTTCTTAGGGAATATTTAGAATTAGGTCACATGGAACGAGTTTCTGACGAAACCGTCTCAGACAACGCATTTTATATTCCACACCATTGTGTACTCAGACCAGAGAGCCCCACGACAAAGTTGCGAGTAGTATTCGATGCGTCGATGAAAGCCTCCAATGGCATTTCATTAAACGATAGTTTGCTTGCTGGTCCGAAATTGCAGAGAGATATAGTCACAGTTTTATTGAATTTTAGATTACATAACTTTGTTTTCACCGCTGACATTAAACAAATGTACAGGCAAATATTGGTTAATCCTAATCAAGTAGATTATCAGCGTATAGTTTGGCGATTTTCAACTAGGGAGAAAATACAAATTTTTAGATTATTAACGGTTACGTATGGGGTAAATTGTGCACCCTATTTAGCAATTCGAGTGTTGCAACAATTGGCGGAGGACGGTGCTAGTAGATTTCCGTTAGCTGCCGCCGCATTAAAGGTAGACACATACATGGATGACATAGTTACGGGCAGTTATACTCTCGAGGAAGCTACTCTCTTGCAAAACCAGCTGATCGGTTTATTAAAAGAGGGTGGTTTCGAACTGCGCAAGTGGACGAGCAACGATGCGTCCTTGCTTTCCACTTTACCTTCTTCTCATTTAATGCATAGTTCGTTATCATTTGACAAGGAAGAAAGTTTAAAGATATTAGGGTTAAAATGGTATCCTGCCAACGATGTGTTCTCATTTAATGTGCAAACACTTGACAAATCTTGTAGCAAACGTAGCATCCTTTCAGAATTAGCTAGAGTTTTTGACCCTCTTAATGCCTGTCACATTTTTTACAAAACATTTAATACAGCGCCTATGGTGTTTAGGTTTGGGATGGGACGACACGCCACCTCCGGATATTTTGCGAGCTTGGCAACAGTATCGTGCAGAGCTGTCACGGCTTTCGGACATACATTTAGCTAGACGTATAGTAGTGGGTAATTTACGCTGCGAACTTCACGGGTTCTGCGATGCTAGCGAGAAAGGCTATGCCGCAGTAAGTTACATTAGGGCCCTAGATTCGGATGGTAACGTATCCTTGTCGTTCTTATGTGCCAAGTCTCGGGTCGCTCCACTCAAACGCGTTTCTATTCCTAAGCTGGAGTTGTGCGCCGCTGTATTATTAGCCGATTTATTATCGTTCTGTCTCTCTGTATATAGTAGTAAAATTCAATTTCATAGAGTTTGTGCTTGGTCGGATTCCATGGTAGCGATTTCTTGGATAAAATCGTCTCCACATAGGTGGCAGACATTCGTTAGTAATCGTGTAGCACATATCCAAGAAAAACTGTCTCCGACAGCGTGGTATCACGTTTCTTCTTTAGAAAATCCCGCCGATTGCGCATCCCGGGGGTTATTCCCCTCGGAATTAGTCCACCATTCGCTATGGTGGGGGGGACCCGATTTTTTGTACCGTCGCGACGAATTATGGTTAGAAAAAGAGAGTAATGTATCTGTTCCTTCCGAAGCCTTGGAGGAAGAACGAAAAATTACTCTAACTACTTTAGTCGATTCAAACATTTTAGATGAACTTTCAGAAAAACATAGTAGTTTAGAAACGATAAAACGAGTAGTAGCATACATGGTGCGTTTTATTCGTAATCTTAGAAATCCTAGTCAACGCCACTTAGACAATTTTTTATCTCTTTTAGAAATGTGAAATTCCATTTTCGTTTTAGTTAGTCACGTACAACGCTCACATTTTAGTCAAGATATAGTAAGGTTGAAAAAGCGACTATCGCCGTCAAAGCCATTGAGAAGATTGAACGTATTTTTAGATGAACAGGATATTTTACGTGTAGGCGGTCGGCTTTATCATTCTCAGTTGGGGTTTGATAAAAAGCACCCTATACTCTTGCCGCGTTCCTGTCGGTTAACGCAGCTTCTTACAGAAAATGTTCAAGTACCTACATGCAGGGCCACGGACAGTACAGTCGATTCTAGCTCAACAATTTTGGATATTGTCGCCGAAACGGGCCATTCGTAGCGTCTTGACGAAGTGCGTAAGGTGTTGGCGTACGAACCCTACACCTCTCCAACCCCCTATGGGAAATTTACCTGCAGTTCGAGTATCACAATTGAAACCATTTCTTCACGTAGGCGTGGACTACGCTGGTCCACTAATGATTACTGTGGGTAGGGTTCGGGGAGCTGTGGTTAGGAAGGCGTATTTGTGCTTATTTGTTTGTATGGCCACCAAGGCTGTGCACTTAGAATTAGTCTCGGACATGACCGCCGAGGTTTTTTTAGCTGGATTACGGAGATTCGTCGCAAGACGAGGTAAAAGTAGTAAAATTTATAGTGATTGCGGATCAAACTTTGTGAAGGCTCACAAAGAACTTAGTAGTTACATGAAACTGGCCGCGGGCCAAGTAGCGATAGATTGACATTTTAACGCGCCCTCGTCGCCCCATATGGGCGGCTTATGGGAGAGTGGTGTTCGTTCAGTAAAAACACATTTAAAGAGGGTCATAGGGGAACAAATCTTAACATATGAAGAACTCTATACGGTTCTTGTACAAATAGAGGCCATCCTCAATTCGCGACCCTTGACTGCGCTTAGTTCGGATCCAAATGACTTGTCTGCCCTGACACCAGGTCATTTCCTTACTTTAGAACCATTGACGGCTGTTCCGGATGCAGACGTTACCGAATGCACCAGAGTTTTTGGGTGAGGTGGCATTCCGAATATTTGCATACTTTGCAACAAAGGGGAAAGTGGTTAGACCCGGGGAAAGCTATTTCAGCTGGTGTTTTAGTGTTGATAAAGGTAGAAAATTTACCCCCTTTGCAATGGCAGTTAGGCCGCGTAACAGAAACTCATCCAGGAGCTGATGGTATAGTCCGGGTGGTAAGCGTACGAATGAGCACTGGCATATTCAAGCGACCAGTTGTCAAACTGTGTCCGCTGCCTGTCGATTGACAGCGTTTTAGTTAGTAATTTAGTTTTTCTCGTTTATCTTTATTTTTTTTTGTTAGTTTAGATTTGGTAAAATAACTCGTATTTTGGTGAGGGGAATGTTGAGAATTAAATGTAATTATCGAAGAATTTGCGCCTAGTAATTATCAATCGTAGGTTCGACGATATTTTATTGCGTATTATTAGTTGCCTATCATTTTGTGTCAGTTAAGATTGCCCCCACCACTAGATACTTAGATAGAAGAATATAGAAACACTCGCGTGCTAGCAGTCAAGCAGAACAGACGACGCGCGTTCTAGAAGTCAATCGACGCGCGTTCTAGCAGTCAATCAAAATAGACGACTCGCGTTCTAGCAGTCAATTAGAAATAGAAGACTCGTTGTGGAAATCAATATTTTAATCTGTTGTGTGTGCGTGATTATATGTAACATTTAGAAGTTAGAAAACCCCAGGAAGATTGCTCCACAGGAACAGCACAGAGGCCTCTGAACAAGACATTCATCACAACCCCGAAGCAGGAGGATCCAGAAACAGTACACGTGGTAAGCTCGCTTAACTGACCTAACGTTCATTTTATAGTTACTTTATTTACCTATTAATCCCAAATCAACTACATAAAGGAAAAATACAGTCTGCTTAGCTCTAATGAGCTTTTTGTTATATTAATAACGACCAGCCACCTCACTAAATATGGATTAAACATAAAAAATATTAACTGACCTATTTCACGTTAGAAAGTTTGGTAAAAAGTGTCATGGCGAAATCTAAATTGGTATCACTAAAAATCTGCACATGTTGACCAACTCGTCTAATTCCTAAACTTTGTAAAAATGAAATATATATAATATAATAATCATATCATTGTTTTCAGTATCTTTAATGTTAATCTTACTCAAGCAAGCCTACAACTTAAAACTTAATCTTACTAAAGTAAACCTAACATAAAGTTACTGAAAACATTGATATGATTATTATATTATAGGTATTTCATTTTTACAACTTGTGCAATAACACACAAAGTTTGGGAATTAGACATGTGCAGTGACTTTCTACTATGTTTAGCGATACTAGTCTAGTTTTCACCATGAACCTTTTTACCAAACTTTCTAACGTGAAATAGGTCAATTACTTCCACATCTAGTAGACGAAGAGCCAGACCCAAATCAATTCTCTGAATTTACTATGACTGGTTTTTTGTCAGTTGATTACAGTAGTTGTGTACACAAACATACTTCGGTCAGTCAGGTGAACTCGAGAACATGTGTTTCAGGTACCTCTTCAAAGGTGTCATAATTACGGAGGTAATAAAATGAATTTACTATGGCTGAAAATCGTTATGCACATTAAATATTGCATATAAATAACAGTTATGTCAGTGAGTCAGTTGAATGTGGGGACGGAGCTGGTCAATCAGCCCCAATAAATGTACAAAAAATAAATAACGTGCAATTCATTTACTATACTTCAAAATCTCTGTGAAGGTATTAAACGCTATATTAATCATAAATAAAATGGTCAGTCAACCATCTTGTGGGACAACGCCCATCAGTCAGCGAAATAAAAGAAAAAAATTTCGCGCGCGCGATCGGTGTGGCAGGCGGCGGCTCGCTCTCGCTTCAAGGCGTATCCCGTGCGTTTTGTTTACCATGCGATTTGTTTGCAGTGCGATTTGTTTACAATATGTAAAGTTCAACTTACATAGATGGCAGGTAGTGTGTTTTTTACTATTTACAGTAGTGATTGTAGGTAAATAAAAGTGTATACTTAAAGCGAGCAGGTATACTCCGAAATTTCTGTACACAACTGCTAGGTTTCATTAACCTCCCCTTTCCTATTTAAGATGGAAAGACACTCCCCCCCCCCCCCCCAACGAAGGTCCTCTACTCCAAAACATAACGAATTTTCTGCTGAAAGCACTGCTCTCAGCAGGAAGAGTCGTTATGTTTTTGAATAGAGGACTTTCGTTGGGGGAATATTAGAAGTCGGCAATCCGGTTCAACGAACCTGCTCAATTGAGCCGGTCAACGCGTAAGCATATTTAGTTCTTGTCTTCCCTGTCGAATGGCTCTCAGTCTTGAGTCTTGCCGCCGTTTCCAACTAAAATTAACCGTCTTTCGCCGTTCGCTTGAATCAAGTGAGCAATATACGCGTACCTGGCAGCTCATTTTAATTTTATTAAAATTCGTTTTCTTTCATAAAATAATTATTTAATAATAAATAATTTTAATATTCATGAATTGACAAATAATTATAACTAAACTTTGTCTTGTCTGGCTGCCAGCCAAAGTGAATTATTCGTTCGTTACACTCAAGCGGTTCAGCTCATAGATTACTGGTTCAGGTAAATAACGTATCCAACTGATGAGCCGAGGATTCGATTCATTTAATTTTGTTGAACCCAATTGGAAACGTCAGATTTCTGATGAGAGTGAAATTGACGAATTTGATTGGGAGGAATAGTTTGATTACAAAGAATTAAACATTGTAATAATAATGTTATAATAGTCTTTTTTATAATAATAATTTATGTTAAATATAATATTTCAACTGCATAGATTTTCAATAATAATAATAATAAGGAAAAGAGCGAGCCGCCGCCTGCCACACCGATCGCGAGCGCGAAATTTTTTTTTTTATTTCGCTGACTGACGGGCGTTGCCCCACAAGATGGTTGACTGACCATTTTGTTTATGATTAATATAGCGTTTAATACCTTCACAGAGATTTTGAAGTATAGTAAATGAATTGCACGTTATTTATTTTTTGTACATACATTGGGGCTGACTGACCAGCTCCGTCCCCACGTTCAACTGACTGACTGACAAAACTGTTATTTATATGCAATATCTAATGTGCATAACGATTTTCAGCCATAGTAAATTCATTTTATTACCTCCGGAATTATGACACCTTTGAAGGCGTACCTGAGACACCTGTTCTCGATTTCACCGAAGTATGTTTGTGTACACAACTACTGTAATCAACTGACAAAAAACCAAGCATAGTAAATTCAGAGAATTGATTTGGGTCTGGCTCTTAGACTATAGTGGAAGTATAGTAACGACAAAAAAAATTTAAAAATTTGCATTGTTCAAATAGGCTTAAAATGTCATGAAACGTCGAGATTTTAAGTTTGAGCGAAAAAAAAATTCTGTCTGTCTGTCGGTCTGTCTGTAACTTTTTTTGTGCGCACGTTTACTCTGGAACCGTTTAAGACATTGACTTGAAATTTGGTAGACATATGTACTTTAACGAGATCTGGAACTAGATTATATTTTCAGCTTGTTCCGTCGAAGGGTAAATTTGGGGTAAATGGGTAAATCAAGCAGGTAAGAGTCCATAAAATTGGTATTCAGTATATACAAGAGAAGCTAAGGTCTCAACGAAAAATTTTGGCATTAGCCACCCCCACCCCATTATTAAAGGGGACGAAAAAAAAATGTGATTTAGTGTATGTACAAGAACCTGAAACCTCAAAATAATTTTTTACTTCATCCACCCCCACTACCACCCCCCTATCACCACCCCCACCCCCCTATCACCACCCCCACCCCACTAACGATGTCGGGTATCGTATTATGGGTTTTTGGGATAGAGGATTTCAAATATTATATTATTAAAGTTCCAACAATTATTTCCACTTACAAAATGTTTTCGTTGAGAGTGACTTGGATAGAGAATCTGGATGTGGAAGTAGTGATTCCTTGGGCAGCGGTTTTTTAGTTTATGATAATAGTATATTATAATTACTTGTTACATCACTAACAAATTATAAATTGTTTAAGAAATTCTCTGAATTCGTTGTAAAAGCTATAGCCGGTTAAGATGCGTGCATTTACCCCCGCACGGATCCTGCTCATTATATGTGCTTGGATTTTTATCAATATCATTTACAATTTTACCAAATTTTAGTAATATTAAACCGTTTTCGAGTAAAAAAAAATCGAAAATTTTCGAAAATAATATTTATCTATTGAACGGCATAACCGATTCAAATAAAATTTCCAACAATTATAGATACTACCAGAACATAACGTGGAATAAATTGGAACAGTCTGACAACGGGAACACTGTAAAAAAATACGTGAATTTTTCTGGATTTTTTTAAAACCCTATAAAGTTTCAACTACCATTTTTTTTGTAGAATCTTGGGATGGTTTTTTACCACACACAATTTTTCTAAAGCGATCAAATGGCTACTTGGTACTTGAAAAAAATTAGCTTTTCGTTTTAATTTTTTTAAATTATGATACGCTGATGTTAAAATTGTCATATATTTTTTAAGCAACTTGGGATAGTATCCTATAATCCCCAATTTTTTTTAATTCGTAATATCCTTAAAGATATATCCTTTTATCGAAGTATTCCGAAGATGTTTGCACAACTTGGCTACCAATGTTAAAATAAGACAAACTGAACATTACTTAAAATAAAACTATCAACTAGATATGTCAACAGTTCTGTATAAGCAGTAAATATCTGTGGATACTGAATATAACAAATATATTCTTAAAGCTTTGTACTTATTTAATATACTCAGCACAGAAACACTTTTATAATAAGCTTTGAGAAAGAAAACAGATTCGGTTTCCGAAACGCCAGCAAGATATACTATTTTTATATTTTTTTCCTATTCGTTATTTGTCAAGAAACGACCTCTAACTGCTCCTTTGATGTAAAAGTCACAAGCGTAGATGTTATTTTCCAGTAAAATATTGGATAATTGTATTATTTTGTAGATTTCATGGACATCGTTTAAAATAAAATACATGTGGCGGAGGATAGCAACAAAAAACACAGCAAAATGTAATATACTGTTATGTGTTTCAACCCTCCAGAGACATGTAGAAAAATCTAGAAGATTACAGACATCCCCTGGAACATTGTAGAATGTGCTGGAATGTAGTGGAAAGATCCAGAACACATAACCTATGGTATATAAGGGAATGGACAGTTGAGTTAGTACAGTTCTAATGGCCAGTTGAATAAGCAGTTCAGTACAGTGAGCAGAACAGATGAAGGGACTGAAGTAGTGAATTGTAGTACACAGTGTAATATAAGTAAAATAATTAATTGGTTGTAATTAGTAAGTTAATAAATTAGTGTTTAGTGTTACCCTGGTGTTATAATTTCCGAACCCACGATACAGGGTGTTTACAAAAAGGGTGTAAACACGTAACAATACCAAGTATCACTGTGCACAGAATGATGCGGGAATATGATTTCAGACACTAGGTACACAGTGCCGTTTGAAAGAAAAGGTTTGGGTTTTTTTTAGGGGTTACAGATGACAACACAGTTCAGGCAGATGGAGTCTTGATGCCCTTCATGCCTTTTGCAAGTTATTTATTCATATTTCTATCACTTCAAATAACTGAGATATTGCCTGTTAACGTAATTCTGGGACACCCCGTATGGAAACCGCTACCGGTATTGGTACCGTACATAAACGGAAAAAGTTTTGGTCCGATCAAATGGTCTTTAGTGTCCTTTTGGCACAGACACTTTCTCATTTCTAACCGACTTCATAAAATTTAAAAAAGCAGGAGATTCTCAGTTCGATCGTATGTATATATATTTTTTTGTATTTGTTCAATGATTACTCTGGCGTAGCTTAAACCTATTGCAAACTGTAGGCTATAGTCTGGTGGACATCTCACACTAAATTTATCAAGCTATCTCTAGTGTAAGGTGAACAAAAATTGGAATAAATTTTTTATACGACGAGCATATTCAAATATTTGGCGGAGTCGCCGGTGATAATAATTAAAACCTTATATTCTCGACTTATAATATTGATAATTTTTCACAATAACTTCCTAGCATGTCATATACCTTTTCGCAATGAAAGAAAGCCTTGGATGAAGGCGAATCAGCTGAAGAATGTTTTCTACGACAACAGTATGAACTAAGACTTTTTTTGAGAAACGTGCCCGTTGAACAATTTGCATTATAGGTTATGGCCGGTATGCTGCACCACATCGGCGCCGCGTATGTGATGGCCGGTCTGATCATCATCGTGTACAGCAATTTCTTATTTGTCCTGTTAAGTCCGCTACACCTGCCAGGAGCGGGTACAGACTCCTGGACATGGAGTAGACCTTGAGTACTGTTTCGTTAATATGTATGTTAAAAGTCAGTCGTTTGTCCAAGTTAACCCCCAAATACTTCACGCACTGTTTAATTGGAATTTGTTGCCCCCCGATCAAAACTGGCGTTAAGATGCGGTTCTCTGTGAACCGGCGCGTGAAGAGAATCGAGTCAGACTTCTCGGCGTTGATCCGAATCTTCCACTTGTCGTAATACACCGTGGCACAGGCCATGTGCGCCTTCAGCAGCATATTAGCCGCTTGTGCGTTGTGCGAATGCGCATACATGGCTGTATCGTCGGCGTACTTAGCAAGGTTCGTATTCGGAAACTCCGGGAAATTGGAGACGTACAAGTTGTACAGTTTCGGCGACAGGCACGACTCCTGGGGGACGCCCGCGCGAATGTCCCGCCGAGTTCATTATTCACTCTGACCTGCAGTGATCTATCTGTCAGGAAAGAGTGAATAAGTTTGGTTTAGTGCATGGGAAAGTTCAGTGCGTTTAATTTGTGGAGCAGCCCCGGGATCTATACAGTATCGAAAGCTTTCTCAATATCGAGGAGCACCATCACGGTGCTCTTCCCGAGGTTGTATTGCACCTTAACGTCATTCACGATCCTGACGACTTGCTGCACAGTGCTCCTGCCCCGCCTAAAGCCGAATTTTCACTCGTCGTCGATGTGAAGTTCATCCTGAACAGAGTTTAATCTGTTTAGGATGATCTTCTCCACCAACTTGGAGATCGCTAACAGTAACGATATTGGTCGATAACTGCCAGCGAGGTTCGCGCTCCTTTTCGGTTTCAAGATTGGCACGACCACGGCGCATTTCCACTGGCTAGGCCAGTGTTCCAGTCTCAGGATTGCGCTGATAATATACGTCAATTGCACAATACCTTTTCTCGGGAGATATTTGAGCAGCTTTTATTCGATGCCGTCTGAACCCGGAGCTTTGTCATTCGGTAATGTCCGGACAATGCCAGCCACTTCCGAGGGCTTGGCCATGACCTTTAGGAATTCACGTCTGGTTAATTGGACGTCATGGCCAATTAGTTCGTTAATGTTATTTTCTATGCGGTCGTGCTCAATGTTGATAGGTATTTGTACGTTATGTACCCGTGATACACCTTCAGTACATACCCGTTCAAACCCTAGGTACCTAAACGGGAGTACTATGGGCCTCCAGGCCTCGAGACAGTTATAATCAGGTTTCTCGCTCCCAAAAACATAGATCTATACCCAAAAATGATCTCGCTACGACGACTGAAACGGAATTAATAGTCCAAAATGACATTAGGTCCCAAACTGTACTTTGCGCGACTGCACAGAAGTTAAAAGTGGCTGATCCGATGGGTTCCCATTCTGAATATGGTCCTTAGGTCCCTACTGACACGACAGAAAAGAGAAATCGCTTTTAACCGCTTGTGCATAATTCTTGTCAAGTTAGGTTCTAATCCGCCGGACTAATTAGCTAAGAAGTTTGTTTGTATGCGTAATAGCATATAATGTCAATATACTAGTTTTTAGTCAATGTCAGTAAGTGTTTCTATATTTAGGTTATTTAAGTTATTTTGATTTGATTTAATGTTTAATTTTTTCTTTATTTTTGAATTTCTTGAATGCGATAAATATTATTTTATGGTTAAAATACATGTATACTTTCTCTTATTTTTTTTTATACATATAAGCAATTTTTATTTATACTAGATCAGTTTCACTCATTAAAAACCACCCATCAATGAATTTTGATTTTTGACGCATTTTTACATGGACGCAGAACCACTGTGTGCTGGCCAATTGAAACTGACAGCGAATTTTTAGGTTCAATTTAAATCCACATTTCTTGAGAAAGAGAATAGATATCGATCTGCGGTTTTCAGGATTTAAGAGATGATTTATTTGTGAAACGCTTTTCGCCAATTGTTTAAATATTTAAATTACTACAATTCCCACAATTTCTTCAATTTTGTTGTTGTGATAAATTCAATAAAAATTCATCAAAATCGCGGCTGTAGCGTATTGACATATATTAATAGTCACCATAATAATCAAAGTTTGACAAGTTACAAAAGTTCTTGCCAGTTTCGAAAAATATTTATTTACAATTGTACCAATATTACTATTATGTTAAAAATAACTAAAAATGCGTTGTTAATTTTAGTTGGAAATTTTCTGTAATTGTGTTTCTTAGTAAATGTCACTTGCCAAAAAGTGTAAAATATTTAGTTGCCATGGCGACCAATCATTTTGCCTGTATTCACTTTCCAGCCTAGGCAGCACTTTGCTGATGGAAATTAGTCGGCAAAATCAGCATTTGTTGTTAATCGGCGAAAAATAAATTATCTCTTAAATCTTAAAAAATACATATCGATATCTATTCTGTTTCTCAAAAAATGCGGATTTAAATTCAACCTAAAAATTCGCATGGTTTCAAATGGCCAGCAGTTCATACGAAGGAAGCTTTTAACTTCCTAAATTTGGTCTAAAATTAACTTTTGAACCTCAAAAAAATTAATTATGCCATCTTAAGCTATGAAATTTACTTTCAAGCCTTTTGCATATAACTTGATTTAATATAACTCGAAACAAATTGTGAAAACTAAGCGTGCGTCGCATCGAAAAAAGTGAAACCACGCTACCAAGAACCTGGCCGCGACGTGCATTGTAACTGAGAATTTTTTTTATCATACAGAGAAAAAGAAAATGTATTAAAGGAAAGGAAGGTTAGCTTTCAACGTTACACCGTAATTTTTATATAGACGTAAAACGCGAAAGTTTGATCTTCTTGCGAGTCCAGACGCTCACGTTAGCTTTAAAATATTCTAACTCAGTCAATACTTATCATACAGCGATAAAGAAAACAAAAAATTAAAGGAAATTGAATAAACTTACACCCAATTCTTCGTAATTCCTATTATATACCTAATTCTTACTGTGATATTTGTCTAAAGTATATTCCACATTCAATATTCTGTAATCATGTTTTTTGAAGCAAAATTCATCACATTCATCACTTAT
Source organism: Rutpela maculata (assembly GCA_936432065.2). Lineage (NCBI taxonomy): Eukaryota > Metazoa > Arthropoda > Insecta > Coleoptera > Cerambycidae > Rutpela > Rutpela maculata. The sequence continues at coordinate 62,452,813 of OW386287.2, forward strand.
TGTTATTTTCCAACCCTCAAGCTTAAATACTTACTAGTTTCTTTGTACTATTTAGTTCTGCAACGTGCAGCTCAAATCATTCTTTAACCGATAACGTGGACTAACTTCCGCTTCCTTCTCGCGTTAGCGGTACACCAAAGGTTTTTATTAAACATTTGAAAGGAAGTCTTTTATATTTTGCAAGATTTTATACTAGATTTTTAAATGTTTATAAATTATCTAATGTATGTTGGGTTTCTGATGTATCCAGGCAATTAAAATAGGCCAGGGTAAATTATAATAAACAAACTAAAAACGTACTCTTCGACAATTTACTGAGCTTTTTATATATAATTATTACACATTCTATAGGATACTCTTCGCAGTTTTCTTGTAAATAATGTTAGTTTTTGGACATACTAAATTTTGTGATACCATCTTTGTTGTGAAAAAAATTGTATGAAAAAAAAAATTGATTGAATTGAGATGCTGATATTGAACCTTTCTCCTAATTAATGATATTTGCTCTGAAATATTATTTTTGACTACCAGTTTTTTCATTTTAAAACTGTAATAAAGCAGGACCCTCACCCAGCGGAGTGTAAAAGTGGCCTTTAAACGTAGCGCAATTCTGACTAGAAGATGAATTTGTTACGGAGTAGCAGTATATACGATTTGTATATCTGTGAGAGAAAGATGAATATACACATGTATAAAAATAACACCATCTGAAACCGAAATATTGTTTACAAATATCAAAAACAATCATTATTAATCATCACCAGATGATGTAAATATGGTTGACGAAACTCGCATCAAGTATAGTGTCCGAGTGTAGTGTGCAGTGTTTCGGGATTTATGGAAACCACTTTAGTATTACTTTAATAAATATCGGCACGCTTGCCATATCTATTAACGCTCCTTAATTTGCAAGTGTTATACAGCAAATAACAGACCAAATCGCCTCTCTCACTCACCCAACGTGCTTTGTGTAGATGGCTTGGCATTTCACACTTTTATATAGAAATACGAGCAATCATTTTTATTCCAATTCCATTTATAATTATTGGGAAATCAATTAAGCAGGCTCTAAATCACTTAACTTTCTGTGGGCGGACTATACCCAGTAAAGTGTCGTTAAAATTATCTAGAGCCTCTATATTATAAAATCGGTAAAAGCTAAAAGTTGAAGTGGGGTAGGAAAAATAATGGTATATAATTTTAATATAAAAATAATTTATTTTGGTTTTAATTAAATTAATTTATATTACATTACGTAATGCGACGTCCTAAAGGGACCATGATATTCAGAGACAGCGGACTCCGATTTTATACCATTAACGAACTAAAAAAAACCGGCGAGTGGACAAGTGATGATGGCTATTTCAAACAAATGGTGTCAAATAATTAAAAGTAATTTTCTCGTAATTAATACAATGTTCTAAACATTTATATAGAAAATATGAAGATATGTTATCCTACCACTGTGAAATATGAGATTCCTCGGGGCACAATATTAAGGTCAATTTTATTTTTAATACATATATAAATAGTTTATTATCTCTCAGTATTTCAGGATCCAGATTGATATCAGGATATCATTTGCAAATGATACAGCCATACTATTTGATGCAACTTTCTGGCAAGAACTAAAAGCCACTGTAGAAAAATGTATGTAATTAGTAAAAAAAAACAGTTTCAATGCAACACCTTAACAGCAAATTCAGATAAAATGTATTACTTATCATTAACTTTAACCGTCAACCACCTACCAAACATTAAATGTAAATCGCGATACAAGAAAACCGTCTCGGTAAAGTACCTAGGAATTGCAATAAATAGCATTTAAAGTAGGATAGAACATATTATACGAAAAATTAGAGGCCTCCTTTCAAGGTTCAAATATTTAAAAAATTGTATGAGGATAACGCAACTCGAAACGCATTAATACTGTTCCCAATATCATGGTATCGGGACATGGGGTGGTGTAAATGAAATTAGGTGATTCTATAATAGTGATTAGTGGAAATTTTAGAATTCAAAGCATACAGGTAAAAAATGCATTATATCAACAAAGGCCGGGGACATTGGAGAGAAGCAGATGGGAACTACAGGTAGTATAAAGTTTTGTATCTATTCCGTTTATAACAGAACTCCGGTCCTTAGTCGTATTTCAAGAATCATAAGAACCTCCTGCGAGTAGAAAGGCACCGTCAAACGTTGCAGGAGAGATGACGCGACTACAACATAAAAATTTGTTCTGTCCTTTAGATTCAAGATGATAAGATCATTTACATTTACACCAGCTAACATTGGCTACACCAGCTAACATTGGCCAAAAGTAATGCTTAGTGGAGATGAGATGTAGTTTTGAATTTGATAACCATTTTTTTTTAACTAAAACGTTGATATATGAAATCGAGGGGCAAGCTGCGAAGGAAATCTGGTGTACATTCAAAAGGAATTCCGACGAAATCTTAAGAAAATCCAAGGAAATCTGATGAAGTCTGGAGGAAACCTCAGAAAATCTTTCTTTTTCGGATTTTTGGCCCCGCTCATCAAAATTTTTTTTCAGATTTCTCCCCCTGCTCTTAAAAAATTTTTTTCGGATTTCTCCCCCTGGCTCATGACAAGTTTTTTTATTAAAGAGGAAATCTCAGGAAATTTTGAGAAAATCCGAGGAAATCTCTGTAATCTTCGTCAAAGAGGAAATCTGGTGTACAAAATTCTGGATGCGCCTCGCATAAAATATGATAAAATCAATGTACAGCTAATTTAGTTTATTTTATTATTTTACAAAATTCATTGACAGATCAAAAACCCTTGAGTTTTTCAAAATAATTATTTATTTACATCTTCAAGTAACGCCCCTGAATGATCCAATGCTTTTAAGTTGGAAATTCGAGGTTCAAAAGCTGTTTCCGAACCCTTCCGCTTACCGTTCCCTTTTCAATATGCCATCACGCATTTTTTGCTTTCAGTATTTTCGCAGTAAAGCGATATCCATCTCAAACACCCATACAATAATGTATGACGGAACGGTGAAGAGAAAATGTCGATACTAGTCAGAGACTACAGATATTTTATTTTTCAGGTCAATTTAATTTTATTTTCCTTCTTATATGTTCGATTTTGAAATTGTCGAATGCGGATGTATTAAATTCGGCTTTATTGATGCCACCCTTGCACTAAACGAATAAATGCTTGATATTATTACAAAAATGTAGGTTACAATGTCTTGTATCGCTGCTAACTATGTTTACTCTAAAGTTGCAGTGTATGCATTTATGAACATATCTTTTATTGCAGTAAAAATAGAAAAGTTTTCGTATTGCAAAATTTTTTGATTTTACTTTGTAATAACTACCGTTCAGGTAAAAAATACATTAAAATACAGGGTGACTAGGATTTTACCCAAAAAATATTTAAGTATAAAAATATGCTAGCACAAAAACACGAGTAGAATTTCCAATCGGCGTGGCCGTCACCTATTTGATTCATATTTTATAAGAGCACGACACAATTTACTTTTAAAAGGTGCCATTAAGATTAAGTACAGTCAATTTTTTTTTTATTTAATTTTTGTTGAAATAAGTACTCGCAATTGGCAACGCCTGACTGCAACTCTCATTCGTTCCGTAACAATTTTTTTAATCAAACAATTTATACCTTTTAAAATGAAATTGATCTATCACCTACGTAAAGTTTGTCCAAATCTGACAGCCACATTCTGTTTGACATTTCCGATATTTTACACGTTATCGTATTTTTCATACTTAATTTAAAACCCTAGTAACATTTTGCCTCATACTTATTATAAAACAGTGCTTATTTCAGCAAGACAGTTTATACTGCTCTGAAGATCACCCTCCGTTATGTTTTTGTTCAATCAAAATAAAATATCTCAACTACAGAAGATAGAGGTATGAGAATAATTCTGAAATGCAACCGGTATGCACCCATAGAGTACATGCTCAATTCATTACAGTGGTTGTCAGTTAACAAAAGGCTATTTTATCGTACGATGGTTTTTATTTATAAGATGACAAAGGGTGCTCAGCGGATTACTTCAGAAATTTCCTTATACCCAATAATCAAATACATAATTATGGTACGAGATCCAACCATAACTTTCATATTGAAAGAACAAATTCCAGGTTCTGTATGAACTCTCTATTTTTTAAAGGTTTGGACAGTTATAATAAGTTGCCTGATAATGTAAAATCAGCAAATAGCTTATCTAGTTTTAAAAATGAGATTTTAAACATTTTGAGGGAATACATTTTAATAAGTTTAAATTCTACTTCATATCTTTTTCTGTTATTAGTTCTAAGTTCGAGTGAACTTATTTTAAAATCAGACGTGCAAAGTGAAGGATATAGTTAATTATTATTCAACTTTTTTTAGTGTTTTATTATTATATTTTATTCGTTTAGTTTATTATTAGTTTATTATTATAGTGACATGACATACCAAATCTGTTAATTTGTTATAAAGATCTTTTTATTATTAAGTACAAATTAGGTTAGAATAAAAATATCAATGTTTCCTGTTACCAACTTTTTTTTTGTATTTTATTATTATATTTTATTAGTTTAGTTTACTATTAGTTTGTTATAGTTTATTATTATAGTGATATGGCATACCAAATCTGTGAATATATTATGAAGATCTTTTTAATATGTATTGTTATGTGTACATTAGGCTTGCCTACTTTCAATAAAGTTATTATTTATTATTATATGATGGATATGGCTCAATCTCAATAAAGGTTTTACCATGCTATTCTACATATAAAATTATTATGTCAGGAGTAATCGTGTTTCATAGGTATTCGCCAACACCAGATTGCAATTCAATTCGTATTGCAATAATAATAACAATTACATGTTAAGGTAAAATTGATAAACCATCTAACCTACGCAAAATTCACTCGAACCTGAAAGATGCACTGTATATTGCAGTTTAGATATCTTATACAACTTTGTATTTTTATACTGTTTATCATTTTGCTCTAAAATTATAATAACACATTATGTAAAATATGATAGTCTCCACGCCTCTGCTGATCACTCTGTATGACGGATATGATCCAGCTTCACGAGAAAGTATTCTACCATGCAGTTTAATATATGTACCAAATTTGAAAGGCAAATTTTAAGTTCAACAGAAGTTTGTCTTTAGCAGATACACGCAGTCGACTACACCTGTTAGTCATTACATATTAGTATTCTTATAAAGAAATAAAAAATGTATGTCAAAACTCATCATATCTATTAGATATTCCAGAACGCCCGACATTGATATATCTTTTAATCTACATAAAGTTGGTTCCATCCTAAGAGACATCCTGTATATAACAGTTTAGATATCTTCATATTTTTGTAATCAAAAACTTTGCTCTCAAATTGTAATAAAATATATTTTATATAAAAATTCTCTAACCATCGCCCTGTATGACGGATATAGCAATTTCAATAGAGTATTCTACCATGCTATTTTATCTATGTTCCAAATTTGAAGTTAAAATATTATTTCTAACAGACACACACCCATACAGATACACACAGGTGGGCACGCACAGACATATAGTCACACAGACATTTCTGTCGCTAAGAATGACTCTTTACCAATTTTTTTTTTAATAAACCTGATATAGTTTTAGTGAAAAATTTACAGAGTGGAAACATTTAAAAAATATATTTAACGAATAAATATGACAGAGGACAATAATATTTCGTATTCAGTTAATAAAACTGTTAAAGAAGATACCTTTAACAAAAATGTACAGGGTGGTCACCAAAAAAATAATAAATTAATAAGTTATGGTGAAAATAATATTTGAAAAGCAGTAACACTATCACAGAGAAGGAGACCTGATATACTTTTAGTAAAAAATATACGGGGCGGATGAGTTTAAAAAATAATAGACGAACAAAAAAAATGTGATGAAGGAAAATAATATTTCGCATACGGTTAATACAACTGTCAAGGAAGGAGCCTGCTATACTGTAATGAATAGTATATAGGGTGATTCCAAAAAAAAAGATTTAATTAAGAAACCATGGTGGAAATAATGTCCAAATGTTTTACCTCCTCATTTCATTAAGCAATGCAAAGAAAGTTTATGTATTCCTTTGAAAATTATTTTTAAAATGTCATTAACAACAGGCCATTTTCCGGGTAAGTGGAAAATGGCATTTGATACCACTTCACAAAGGTGGTGCAAATTATATCAAATTATCGCCCTATCAGAAAATTGAGTATATTTGCCAAGATATTAGAATTATTTGTACATAATATTATTTTAAGTAAAGTCAAGAATTTGACCCCCCAACCAGGTCTAATACCCCCGTTAGGAAACAACAACTTTGAGATAGTAGACAACTTCACATACTTGGCATCACTAGTGAACTGCAGTAACAACACTACAGAACAGATATAGAGAAGAATAGTTTTGGCCAACAGATGCTACTTCGGACTGGGTAGAAGAGGCATTTCTTGGAATACTAAAACCTAACTGTACAAAACATTAATTTTTCCAGTGCTAACTTATGAATCATAAACCTGGACATTAACAAAGAGCAACGAACAACTATTGCACTCTTTTGAAAGAAAGATCCTAAGAAGAATTTATGACTCAATGTGCGACAACGGGGTATGGCGACGAATTATCCAGCGCACTAGACATTGTCACATTTATTACAATTGGACGACTCCCATGGGAAAGACATATCATTGGATCAAAAAAGACCTACCCACCTAGGAAAATCCTGCTCTCACAACCGGGAAGACCAAGATTAAGATGGAAGCACCAGATAGATGAAGATGCAAGAAAAATTTTAGCAGTAAATTGGCAAACAGTAGCACTATGTAGATCGTGACGGCTGGTGAAGTAAACTGGGAAAAGTACTGAGTAAAGTATTGATGAATTCATGAATTTAATCATAAAAGAACAACATGGGTTTTTCCTAAATATTCTGTTGAAAGTCATTTGATCTGCTGTTCTCAATTTATAGGTAATGCTGTGGATAATCGAACTCAGGTTGACGTCGTGAATACTGACTTCAGCGAGGCATTTGATAGAATTAATCACTCAAAACTAATGTTATCGTTAGCTGAGGTTGGTATACGGGGCGACATTCTGTGCTGGATCTATTCATACATTTCTAAAAGAACACAAATAATTACGGTTCTTGGACATAAGTCTGATCCTTTTAATGTACCTTAAGGAAGCCACCTTGGACCGCTCCTCTTTAATATCTATGTCAATAAAATAAATAAATGTTTCATGTTTTGCAATTTTTTAATGTATGCTGATGATTTAAAGTTATTTCTTACAATAAATTCAATAGAGGATTGCGGAAAGATTCAAAGTGATTTAAACAGACTATGTACTTATTGTACGCAAAAAGATCATCGTTAAAAATTATTATTTTGGGTATTCAGCAGATAACTTTCAAAGAAAAACATTCGTTTCTTTCATATACCGTTGGTGCAAGTCTGACCAAAATAGAAGATCAACAAGAGTTTCTCCTACAATGATGTAAGCAGAAATAGTAAGTATTTATTTTTTAAAAAGATCATCATTTTTAACAAAAAAAAATTATTAAATAACTTTTACAAAAAATCGCAATATTATAAATTTTAATTATAATATAAATGGCGAAAGCCTCAAGACAGTTAGTGAAGTGAGAGACTTCGGTACTATATTAGATAGAAAATGGTCCTTTCGGCCACATATAGATAAGATGATCAATGCGGCTAACAGAATGATGTGATTTATTATCAGAAACTGAAGAAACTTGAAGAATCCGAATTAAATTATATCTGTTTATTATGCATTTGTACATAGTAAATTGAATGTTGTCTTACAGGTTTGGAGTCCACAATATGTATGTTACATAAGCAGAATAGAAAATATCCGAAATAAGCTGTTCCTCTTGTCTCTCGATGTTAAGTTGTGTTGGAGGTTGTTGAGGGTGACTTTTTTGACGTTGCTACAGACGCACTGTGACATATCACTACACGCTTACGTAAAAACATGAAATGAATAAAAAATTACGTATCTGAAATTTCTCTATCAAAGCACTTTTACTCACCTGCGCAGTTCTACTTCTTCATTTTCAATGTCTCCTCGGTTTGCACCTTTGCGAAGGACTGAATTTCTTTCAAATATCTACTACAAATAACGTCCTGTATTATAGCAGTACCTACATCTAGGTATTAAGAATAATATTATTTACTATTTTATATATCTCTACAATTTGCATTTTAAGTAAATGGAGGGAGCAGAGAATGTTTTCAGACAAACTGTAGTATTTCCGTAATTTAGAAATGGCAGGCTGTAATTATCATTTATCAACCTAGTCCTAAGAGGAGAATATAGGAGAATATGTTTAATAATTATGAACATGAACATGAAACTAAATAGGTGTGTTTAGTATTCATTTTTCGTTTCACTCCATGTCAGGCGTTCAAAGTTTTGAAATTTGAATAATATTGTAATAGGATATTAAATTAAATGACAATCTGCTCGTATCTACTGCTACACTTTCTGTATGAAGTTACGACGTCTCAGCTCTTTAAATTTACATTTTAATGATATCGGCTGTTAGACTATTCTGCACTTGAGAGTAAATTCTATACTTATTTTCAGTAACTGAGTTGGTAATTTTTTCGACACCATTAAATGTGTCATATCCTTGGTGGTTTATTGATATAATATGCGAAGGACATATCTTATTTCAATCATAATTTGATCACTTGTACTGAGAGTTAGGTAGTTTTCCTAAATAATTATGTATTACTGCTTGCCCATTCAGCAAGATTTGCCATTTTTAATCTAGAAAAAATGAGAAAAGGGTGCATTTTAATGACTTTAAATAAGAATACTATTTTTATGAAGAATTAAAAGGTACTTTATATTTCTGAAGAAACTTAACTCACAAAAATTAGAAGCAAAAATTTTCAATGATGGTTGTGTATAGGGTTTGCAATACCGGATAGCCATTAACCGGTTAACCGGTTAACTGGACAAAAAACACATGATGATAATTACCGGTTATTTTAATTTTTTACCAGTTATTTCGGTAATTTTTGAACTCACGACATGTCTCGTATTCAACGTTTCAATTTATGTCAGTGACCAGCATTCACTAAATACAGAGACTGTCCCAACACTTTTAACAATAAATAAATAATATTATAAAAAGTAAAACCCAAACACCAAGCCCCAAGAAATACAAGTAAGAGAGACATTGACAATAACTTGCGACAGGAAATTGAACATTTCACTGCTGCAAATATCCGTGGAAAACATTTAGAAGTATTAGTAATTTTTATTAACTTATCGACCTACCAATATTGATTGAGGAAGGGCATTTTCAGCTGGTGGTATTCTTTGCACAAATATCAAACGACTAACAGATGCAGCGTTGAGAAACTAACCCTTTTAACGGGCTATTTTTAAAAATCATTGTATTTTTAGATTAGGTATTCAGTAAATGCCATATTTGAGTTTATGTTTATAATTCTTATTATTTCAGTTGATATTTTTGTTATTTATAAATATTCATTTATTTAAATTTATTACATTTATATTTTTTCCTTTTGATAAAAAACGTTTTGTTTGTTCATTATATTAATTATACGTATATAAAAATGTTTTTTGTTAAATTTAGATAATTTTGCAGGTAGAAAAAAAAAACAATTGCCATTTTCGCCACCCTAATCATTCATTCTAAAAATTACCGGAAAATACCGGTTAACCGGTTATTTACATTTTTATTTACCGATTTACCGGTTATTAAAACTTTCGGTAAATTGCAAACCCGAGTTGTGTAAGTGGCTGCTTAATCGTAGTTACCAACTTGTAAAACGTATCCTAATTTCAATATGATATCTGTTTTAGTTCTTCCTTTGTAATAAAAATAGTGTCAGAAAAATTGAATATCAACACATCACAGGGGCTACATTAGGAAGAATGAGATTCAGAAATCGAAGATTTGCGAACACGCTTGGGAGAACGGACATAGAATAAACTGATACTCGGCAAAAATTTTAACAAAAGAGACAGATAGCAAGAAAAGAAAAATTAAAGAAGCGGCTATAATACTATTGAATGAGGATAAATGCGTATCGAATAGTTCCGTTGATGTTTCCGCAACCTGGCTGGCGATGTTAAAAGAAGAAGTTAATAAACTCAACATTGTTTAAAATCAAACTATCAACTAGATATATCAACAGTTCTGTGTAAGCAGTAAATATCTATGGATACTGAATATAACAAATATACTCTTAAAGCTGTGTATTTAATATACACAGCACACAAACATTTATAATACGCTTTGAGAAAGGAAACAGATTCGTTTTCCGAAACGTCAGCAAAATACGTCATTTTATATTTTTGTTCTTATTCATTATTTGTCCAAAACCACCCTCTAACTGATCCTTTGACGTAAAAGTCACAGGCGCAGAGGTTATTTTCCAGTAAAATACTGGTTAATTGTATTATTTTGTAGATTTCACGACTTTGTTTAGAAGAAAATACATGTGGCAGAGCATCCCAATAAGAATCAGAGAAATATTAAGAAAATATCACAACCAACATATAGACAATATAAATAACATGTTTTTTGAACGTTACCTTTTTTCGTTACAAAAAAACGAACCCCAGCAGTTACATTGAGAATACAAAAATGTGAAATATTCAGTTAAATTCTATATTATGCCATCCATTCGTTAACCGACTTAAATTTTATCGCTTGCTTATCTAGTGTTTATTCATTTTTAAAGCAGTGTTGACTGTTGTTGTCTTGTATGGTACTCGTGTTATTTAAAGTAGGGGAGATGTGGGAGAGTTGGTGCCGTTGAAAAATTGAGACAGTGACTTTTTATACAGATCGGTTGTAGTTTGATATTGTGTATATACGGGTTATGTATATTTGTGAGAGAAGTAAATAAACTGCCGTATTTCGCCCGTGTGTTATGTACTTTAAATCTCAGGTAATTTTAATTGTTTTATGAACTGAAAAGTAACTTTTTTTTGTTCAAAAATATTCAATTCATTGCTTTGTGGGTGCAAGTGTTGCTGGAGAGTTATTTTACATGTAACGACTGGTTAATAAATGTTGGGGTTATTTCATGGTTCACTTGCACGTAAAAATAACTATGGTCACTTTTAATGACACCGAGTGGTGAGGGTGAGTTGGAACGTTATTTTAAGGGAGAGTTGGCCCACCCTACATCTCCCCCATTTCATGTATGAATTATTTTTCTTATATTATTTGGATTGTTCTGAGGTGTGCCGTTACCTTACAAGAAAAAAAAGAGCGATCCTGTCGTTCCAAAAAATATGGTCAAACTTCTATATAAATATTTTTTACAATATTAGCGACTTGCGTTAGCAAAAATTTGTATCGTTTGTTGCAATATTTTTGTTTTTCTTCTAAGCATTTGTCAGATTTTTGAATTAATTTTATTCTTTTTCGGTGTTTGGTATTTCTTGCAATAATAAAATATTTTTCAATATCTTTGTGAAGATGTAATTACCCATCCCAAATCTCCCCATCGCTAGTATGCTAGTATCGCTATGTATTTGGGACAAATACATTACGCTAGAAAATATTTTTCCATACCGCTATTTAGTAAGGAAATTTAACTAATATTTGCAGGAAGTGGTCCAATAGATGAAGGTATATTACTGTGTTAATTTTTTCAAATTTTCAAAAATAAAAATTTTAAAAATTAATTTTTGAAAATTGTCCCAACTCTCCCACATCTCCCGTAATAATTTATCAAGTTTATTATATTACTTCATAGTGGACCTTTATACAGAGCCAGTCGAAAAGTGAAGAATTTTCGGTGTCATTACTATAGTGACAACAAAAACTAATGCACCATCCAATATTTAAAATGATATTGAAGTTGATTTTTATCAGTACCGTTTGTCTGGTTTTAATTTATTCCTCCTTCTTTTTTTATTCAATTTCTCTGTCCTGAAAATAAATAAACGGCAACAGCTTACTTACCATGTATACAGGGATGTACGGATAGGATCGGAAAAGTTTTAGAGAAAAAAACGTCAGAGTGATATTGATAATGAGAGTGATAATGTGAAATAGAAGGTTGCATAACATTTTCCCAAATACCAAGGTCCAGAAGAACTAGAAACACCAAAAGTATATAGCATTCCATACTTCTTTGGCCAAATTTACACCGGAGATACCAAACGACATATAAAACCAGACCCAAAGTACGCATTAACAATACAATGAATGGATATTCTACAAAATCAGCAGTTGCCGAACACTCAGAAGAAGCCGGCCATTTGATAAAGTTAGACGAGACAAATAAATTAGCCAACACCAAGAAATATTGGGCAAAAAGATACAGAGAAGCCATTGAAATAAATAAACATCCGAATAACTATAGCTGTGGAGCAATAATCCAGAACACGACCTACTGATAACATGTATAAATATAGGAGGTCAGTCTAGCAGAGCTCACTTCGCTTTAGGCACAAGAGGCCGAAGATGCAGATTATGGATAACGAGTATGAGACCTTGCCTCCGTCGCTGAAGACAACCCATCCACTACCCTGCTGTTAGCGGACAAGCATCGTCCAGTACCCGTAGTCATCTAGCTCCGTGCAGACCGAAAGTGCTACTAAAGCACTTAGGCTTGCACTGCCTCGAGCTTTCATTCCTACCTAACCGATGATCTGGATGGCAGGATGTCAATTGACATTTTGCGAACTGGCAGTCAGTCCCAACCAAAATACCCCAAAGTTGGGGTGACAAGCTGGCGAAGAAAGAACACCAAGAAAGAAGAGCGCTAGAAGAGAGAGGTCAGCAAGGTCCAACAGCCAGGACCACGGGAGGTGGGCCGAAATCATCCACATCGTTTACATTTTTGAGTGGGGTTGATGTAAATTAAGCTCGTCAGCCCTTCACGAGGCCGGTCCAGGTCTACAGCGGTGTGCTAGGGTAAAGGGCAATAGTCCTACCCGACCCTAGACATCCGAGCCCGTCATCATTGCCAAAGAATATTGGCGCACTTCGCTTTAGAAGAGGATCACGACAAGATTGTCGAAACAGTCAACGTGGAAGAAGACCCGGAAAACAGTAACCAGATATAGTTTAATAACACAGGTCAACATTTGACCTGAGAACAATCACCAAACTTTACCAGAGTATACATAGGTTTTTTGGGTCGCTGAATCCGAATCCGTTGGTTAAGCTTCATCACGTCAGGTTCTTGGTCATTTGAAGGTCAAACTGAGAAAAAGTGTTGTAAAAAATTTGAAAAAATCTCTGTTTATGTTTCTGAGGTCGCTGAATTCAACTCCGCTGTTATTTTTACCCTTTAAGGACATCAGAACATCTAGAGGTCATTTCAAGGCACTTTGAGATCATTTTGAGGTCAAATTGAGAAAGAGCGACTAAAAACTCTGGAAAAAATGCTTACATGGGTTGTTTGGGTCGCTGATCTCGTTGGCTGGACTCTGTCATATCGGATTCAAGGTCATTTGAAGATCAAACTGAAAAATAATGTTGTAAAAATTTGAAAAAATTTATGTTTATGTTTCTAAGGTCGCTGAATTCAAATCCGCTGCTATTTTCACCCTTCAAGAACATCTAGAGGTCATTTCAACGCATTTTGAGGTCAAATTGAGAAAAAGCGGCTAAAAATCTGGAAAAATGCTAACATGGGGTTTTTGGGTCGCTGATTTCGAATCCGTGGTTGCCTGGACTCTATCACATCGGATTCGAGGTCATTTAAAGGTCAAACTGAGAAAAAGTGGTGTAAAAAATTTGAAAAAAGTTATGTTTATGTTTTTAGGTTCACTGAGTTCAATTTATACCTAAAATTTTTCAGTTCCTTGGTTTTCAACATTCTTGTTTTAATTTGATCATGATATGGCCTTAAAGAAACTTTGAGATGAAATAACAACAAAATTGAAGATTGAGTTTTTAGTACGCAAACATTGATATGAGTCGAACTGTCGGGATTACTTTAATTTTACATTAACGATAAAGCACGTCAATTATTCAAAATAATTTGGTGATGATGATGATGATGACTAAAAAAATATGAAGATACATGACAATTATTTTTAAATTTGATAGATCTCTTAGATAACAAAAACAACACTAAATTCTGGCAGGAATGATCCTTAACAAATCAATTATTGCTAATCTATAATCACCATTAACCTGCCACCAAATTTTTCTGTGCATCGGAAATTTAATTGTGGCTACTCATCAAACAACTTCTGGTAGTTCATGTGTATATCAGTTTTCAATTTTCCAATCTAGTACAATTTATCGCATGCAAAATTCAAAGTGTGGGATCACGTCTAATTATTAACTACACTAGGTTATTTTTACGTGGTAATCGATAGCACCCGTCAAACACAGATGCCTATAAGCGTTTACAAATTAAAAAACAAAAAACTCGGAAAAGTGTGAGCTAAAATAAACAAGCATTTAAAAAACGTTAAAACGAAATGATCGTAGTCTATTGCAAATTCTGTAACAATGGTGGATAACAGGTCTTTCTCTGTTCATTAAACTCTAGGAAATTGTAATACGTATAATTACAACGACTAACAAATTAAACTACAGTGGTTCTAGCGTGTTTTAAATTTAATTGGATTTTTAATGCTGAATACAATTTAATGTAACAATGTGAAAATGGCTCTTCATGTGGTGTAATTTGGAGTACTCGCGAGCAGGTATATTGTTAATAAAAAAGTTTTAATGATGCGACTATGTTAAAAATTCACGAACTTATCGTTTTATTATTTTTTTATGGGCAGTGAGGGCATAGTAAATTTCAAGAACTTGTGAAATTCAGAAATGTGTCTTAAAATAATATGCAAAATAAAGTATCTTTAACATTGTATAAAAAGAAAGAATCCCTATTAGAGTAAGCGGTAACTGTCAAAACACGTTCTGGTATGATTTTAGCCCTCTTAATTGTACATGAATAGTGATATTGTAGAAGAACGCACTACCGGGCGTCAAAATGACACGACACCAATTTATTTCTCAGGGGGCGCCAGTCGCGTATTATACCGTTCTTCTACCTCCCAGGCGGGTTCGAGATAAGATGCACTTCGATAGCCGAATAATGGACCAAGGCTGCACTACCACAGATCGGAAATAACGCTCTCTCTGGACCTGAATTCCCTCGTTAGGGGTATAGGTACCTCTTAATTTCCTGAATTTTTGCATAAAAAAATCCCAACCGAAGAATTTCTCTGCGGAGGGATTAATTTTTGTACGTGGAAACCACGTTTTGGTCTATTAATGATGGAATTTATTTCTCAAAAAACGCATAAAAAAATCCCTAGCAAACCTCCGTAAAGCAACCAGAAGATCGAACGTTAATGTGAATTAACTCGACACATCCGGTTTTCTATACGAAAGTTCCAGGGATTATAGACCGTCAACAGGCCTCAAGATCAATTAAGAAACAATAGTTCAAAGAATCCGTTTATTTAACAGAATTGGTTATACAAAATTCTCAAGATAAGAATCGTGCCTTCCCCAATCAAGGTAATGACTTTCAGACCATACAAGCGAGAGCTCTCACGCTACCAATCGATTAGGTAGAAAAGATTCATGCATACCTTCTCAGAATCAAAATGCGAGCTTTTGAGAGAAGTCTGAGACTATTTGTAATTTATAATTACGGCTGACTGATATTAACTTAAAAAAGTTTTACTAAATGAATTTAGTTTTGCTAGAGACTACTTAGCTTTAAAGTTCTTGTATCGCGGAGATTCACGTACTCAAACACATGCATGAGGACTTATAACTGCATAAGTTTAATGGCGTACGATCAGTCCACGATTTACTTGCTCCTATGCAGTTGTTCAATGTTATCGATATGGCAGCAACCCATCTTCGAGCGACTTTTAGGCAAAATTGAATTTTTGGTTTTTTATGCACAAGGCGTTTTCCTCTATAACTTTGTCATTTGAAAAGCCCTGCTATTGGCTTTTCTACCATTGCTTTGTCTGGACCACTCAACGCGCTCGACCAAATTGTGAGCCGCTGAGTCAATCCAAACTCTTTCTATGCGAGAAACCGGCCTTGTACATGTGCATTGATTTGTATCAATTTTTGCTTATCGGCACTACGCCGGCTTTGTCAAAATCTTCTATTTTGCCTTTTGGATGCAGTGCGTCGCTAAAATTTTATGCTCATACTTTAGAATTGGGCTTTCAATGACCGTGCATCAAAGGTGGAGGAATAAAAAAAAATATTTCAAAGTATATTTTCGTGGTATAAACTGACTTTGTGGTACTTTTGAAAAATCTATTTTAAGACCAATTTCGGCGTACTTTTGAAAAATCAATTTTCAAGCCAAATTTCAAGGTACTTTTGAAAAACTAATCTGCGGGTGAAATGGCGTACTTTTGAAAAATCGATTTTCAAGCCAAATTTCAAAGGTAGTTTTGAAAAATTAATCTGCGAGTGAAATTTTGGCGTACTTTTGAAAAATCGATTTTCAAGCCAAATTTCAACGCAGTTTTGAAAAATTAGTCTGCAAGTGAAATTTTGGCGTACTTTCGATAAATCGATTCTTGAGCCAAATTTTGACGCCCTTTCAAAAATATTATTTTTCAAAGTCCAATTTGTGGTACCTTTGAAAAAGTATATTATTCATAAATCTTTGTCATTATATACTTCTGCTCTTATATCCTGAACCAAAAACATTTTTCCTAAGTGAAAATTCGGTGTTTCTTCGAATTTTCACCTGGTCATTTCCAACGCCTTATAAAACCCAAAACGGTCCTGGACTGATCTGTGCCTCTGCAGACTCTTAAAAATGTCTTTAAATGAAATTTTTGCCTAAGTGGAATTTTGATTCTGTCTTCAACTTAGGACGATTTTGGAGAGTTTTACGACAATATCATCTTAATTTGGGAAATCAGCTAAATACCTAAGCAGTAAAACCTACAACATATCATATGTCAGTAATATTTGGGCCCACGCCTTGGACAAGAACAGAAATAAAAGAAAGCTCTGCATCATGCCAGAGACCGTTCCGCTACTTACACCTCATCTGATAAATATGTATACCACGTTCCAAATGAAACATGCGGCAGCTGCGACTCTCCTGAGTGTCAGGTTAAGCATCCAACACTTGTGTTTTGGTCAGATGAGACGAATTATATTTCCAGTAGAATCATCGAGGCTTAGACCTCCACAAAAGGTCGATTATGCATTCCCTCATGCCAAATATAACCAATTGGCTGGGACAGGAAGATATTTCTGATTTCAAAACCTTCCAGAATCTTTCTGGTCATAGTGATTTCCAACTTATCTGTTCAAGATCGGCATATAAGGCAAAATCCAAACTATGACGTAGCTTCATTAGCCGCCTTATTGGAAATAGGCTTCATCGAGGTATCCATTTTCAGGTAGGAACCTCCGCTGTTTCGAAGATATCTTAAACCACTTTCTAGATTAAACTTCTATTCCCACACTGGTTTCGGCCAAAACTATTCTCCCAGAGCAGAGCGACTTGTAAATAAACCCACTTTTCCACTAATTATCTTCTTATTTTCCTACTCCTCTCTCTATATAAAGCGAACATCAATCATTTCATCTCCAAGGGATTGTAAAACATACTATTTCAACGCAAAAAAGAAAAACTTTAAGTTTCCAATTCGCACATTTAATAATAACTGATAAGCTTAGACACCGAACCTATAACGTTTCTATTCCTACCCGAATTTTATTCTAAGATATACATTGTCAGGCATCTCTTAGGAGAGAAAAGCTGAGAGGTAGGTGCTCTCATAAGTAAACTCGCCTACAACGATATAGATTACATATTTTTTTCCAACATCCTATGTTTCGAAGAGACCTTGTGTTGGGGACGCACCAGGGGTGGTGGCGAGTTAAAAACAGAGATCAGCTAGTATGATCAGAAAACCTTACTCTGCCTTATAGTACAATAACTAGAGGTTTTAACTTCGGAATAATATCACAGAAAAGTTCCTATATTATACGGGAGCTTGCTAATTTATAGGGGGTGGATGCCACCCCTTCTCAAGAGGGTGGCACTTAAAATATATATATATTTCTTGGAGCTGAAAAAGAATCAAATTTTAAGAAGAAAAGGTTCTATGCAATTTTTCACATAAATTGATAGTTTTTAAGTTATAACGACTTCAAAATTGCGATTTTAGCTTAAAAAAAAGGTATTTCCAAACGGCTTTCGTCAAATATCTCAAAAAGTATTACTTTATCGAAAAAATGTTACAGACCAATTACAGAAAGCACAAACTGGGAATTAATTATATTTTTTGTTTATTGATGTAGCATTAACATTTTCGGAGATATTTAAGTTTATATTTTGCATCCAAGTGTTTCGAAAGTTTAAAATGCATTTTTTTTTTTAAAGAAAGTGGTTTAAATGAGCAAAAAATTTGAGCATCTGGGTAATGCTACATTTTAACGAAAAACTGTATTTCAGATTTTTTTTTTAATTACTAGCTAATTAGAGTAACTAATTAGAGTAACAAAATGGTGACAAATGGCAAAGTAACAAATGGTTTTTATATAAAAAAATGTAAATACGCATATTTTTCCGTCATAACTTCTTTATCTCTTATGCTACAGTAACGAGTAAAAAATAATTTGAAGGCGTAATTAATTGTCTTTAATTTCATTTCTTAGCATGCGTGACGTAGTGTCACAATTTCTCAGATATTCAACATTTAAACTGCATTTTTCGTCTCATAAACGTTCGCCATTTGTAAACTTTCATATCTCCGAAATTATTAATTCTATGTAAATAAATAAACAGGCGAAATTCGTTATTAGTTTATGAGCTTTATTTTTGGTCTCTACCCAGTTTTCAATAAAACTAATATTTATTGAGATGTTTGGAAAAGGAAAAAAAAATTACGTTTTATCGAAAATACCTTTATAGTTTAAACCGTAATTTTTTCTAAAGCAAGTGGTGTATAAAAACGAAAAAATTTGAGGATCTACGTCATGCTATATATTAATGAGAAACAATGTTTGAAACTCCTTTTTTTATTTACTGGCTAATTACAGTAACAAAATGGCGACTTTGTTATTAAAAAAATGTGAAGACGCACATTGCTCCGGTCATAACTTCTTTGTTTTTTATCCAACAGAAACAAATTAAAAAACGGTTGAAAGCTTAACTAATAACCCTTTATTCTACCTATTAGCATTCTTGACGTAGGTGTCACAGTTCCTGAGATATTTAACTCTCTCTCTAAATAATGATCGTATTTGGATGCCAAATATAAACTTAAATATCTCCGAAATTATTAATCCTACATCAATAAACAAAAAATATAATTAATTCCCAGTTTGCACTTTCTGTAATTGGTCTGTAATGAAGCAATATTTTTTAGATACTTGACGGAAGCCGTTTGGAAAGACTTTTTTTTAAGCTAAAATCGCAATTTCGAAGTCGTTATAACTTAAAAACTACCAATTTATGTGAAAAATTGCATAGAACCTTTTCTTCTTAAAATTTGGTCTTTTTTCAGCTCCAATAAATATACATATTTTTTAAGTGCCACCTCCCGAGAAAGGGTGGCATGCACCCCCTATAAATTAGCAAGCTCCCGCAAAATATAGAAACTTTTCTGTGAAGCATTTACCATTATACTGCCTAAAATGAACAAAATTCGTTCAATGTGACATTATTCCGAAGTTTTGCATATTTTTTACCTCTAGGTACTGTACTATTATATCACCCTGCCGCAAAATACCGGCAGACCAATAAGATACGTATTTTTTTAGATGGTTTCTTTACGTCACTGATTACAAGAAAAAAATAACAATAACTCTGGTGACATTAGTGATTACTATTCTGACTTTGTCATCAGCAATAATGATTGTTTTGAACCTACTAATTATTACAATATTTACATAGGAATCCGTCTAATAAACTGTTTAACTTCAAGATAGTTTGTATCCAAGAAATTGAACTTATTATAAATATTATAAAATCAAATGCATTTGGGTTGGATTATCTCTTATTAATTATAGACAGAAGCCAAAAAGTTGTTTATAATAGTGTTTTCAAATGTACAAATTATGCGTCAGGGGTATTGCAAGGATATATCCTTGGCCCTTTGCTGTTATCTACAACGCAGATATTTATACTAAATTAAAATATACCAAATACAAAGATATGCTGACGACAAGAAATACAAAATTCATATTGTAGATTCGTATTTGAGTTAAGAAAATTTGATAGATTTACTGCTAAATTAAAGAGTGACCGCAAAATCGCCTGTTTTCGTTGTGCTTGAAATCGGACTTCATTTTAGTTCTAAATGATATTTTATGGTAAGCTATTGATTCCTTTTAAGTTTCAAATTGAGCCTACTTTCAGTTACTGAGTTAGGACATCTCAAAGTTGCTGTTACATGCCATTAGCCTTCTGAATTGGTACCAGAAATAACACAAGCCCAAAAAAAAATTAGACTGCGCGAAAGAGCTGACTAGGCTAATCTAATGTTTTTGGGATCGCTGATCACAAATCTGACGTCGGACTAGTTTTTTTTGTGGGCTTGTGTTATTTCTGGCACCACTGATTGTATTTATTTTTTATCAATAAATTGTATTATTTGAACGGATGCAGTTTACTGATTGAATGATTATATTTAAGTCTTTTCCCTCGAAGGCTTTTGTGTGTTAGATCAGATTCGAGTATCGGGTTTCCTGACCCCACAAGCCTGCAACTCAATACATCGATTGGCTCACGGAGCTCGATTGGGATTTCCTGTGAATCTGTAATCTCTAAGCACAAGGTCCATTACAGTGTTAGATAAATAATCTAAGTGCTAAGTGCCAAATGCATCACCAAAGAAGCCATAATGAGAGAGAAGGCAGTTAATAATCTAAGGTAAGGTCAGCTTTTACCTTCCTGTGCTATCAAACATCTCTTAAACATATCGAACTCGAGTGGAAATGTCCACAGTCCACACACAACCAAAAGGGGACGCGCGTGGCGTCCATAATAAATAAATTAGTGTCGCGTCCTTCAGACGCTGTAGCGGTTAAAATTATCGTTCACGATAATGATTTCCTTGAGACACCTTGTATGTATACTACCAAAGAATCTGAGTACGTGGCTTAGGCAACAATATGTACTCGTCGGTATATGGTTGTTTCGTATTGAAGACCGTGAAATTTTAAATTCATTTATTAATATATAAATTAAATTTCAAAAAAGCAACATACTTTTATGTCATCTTTTATATTTTCTAAAAAAAGGGGGGGGGGGGGGGGTATTAAGGTAACAAGTATTTGGTGTATTGGAAATGAATGCATGTTTGGTCCAGAATCTAAAAACAAAGAGGAAATATTAATTATGTAGTAATTAAATACAGTAAAATCTAATTAAGCATGTAATTGGCTACAATATTTGTGTTCTCCACGATTTGTTTGGGAGATATATTTATCATTTAATGTGTGAAATCAAAATAATTTGTAGGTTAAAATGTTTTGAATTAATAAATAAAAAATAAAACGAATTGAGTACTACGGAAAAGCCAAAATCTTGGAAAAGTATATTTGTGCAAATATTGTCTCAAATTCAAATTCAAATGAAGTGTACAAGTTTTCAAGTTCATTTAGTGACATTAGATTGGCAAGAATATGTGCCTTTTTGTGGGAGAAAAATCAGCCATATTGGCATTTAGTAAAAGGTTTAACACGTTTCTCCTGTGACTGATTTTGTTTTTAGTAAAGAGGCCCAATAACAACTAGGTAAATATTTTCCTTCATGAGTTTTACAAATTTTTATATAAATTACATATGTACCGTTTCTTAGACGATAATATATTTTTAGGCTTTTTACACTTCACCCTCACTCTACCTTTTTCAATTCGCTATGGTTCGTTTGCAACATTAGTAACACTAAATAAGATTTTACCTGTACCTGTCTGGTGTATCACTCCTGACCGTTCGAGGCTCTCGGAGAGTTAATTCATATACGTGGTCACATGGTCGAGCCGGAGCTTCATGTCGGAGTTTAGAAATGTTATGAAGACATAGCCTGCAGATTATTTGGTAGCACACAGTTTCCTGTTGATCAACCCCAGGGTCACCAGTTGTCCATTGGTAGATGTACCGAACAGTATCGAGGTACTCTAGCTTGCTTGTTATCTACTACGGAAGGCAATGGTAAGTACGCTTTTGACTTTTATTCCATGTTCACTGGTCAGCACCAGTAGCTGCAACTTCTACGATAATGAATTACACCCTGTACATGAGACAGCTAATGTCAAGAGAACCGTGGGTACATTGTTATAAGTATTCATATTTTGAAATATTACCTGTTTGACTTAATGTAAACTCAAAAGAACAGCCGTTTATTGAGTCCCTGGTATTCATTGAATTATTGCTAAAAAGAAATATAAGATGTGTTATAATATCTAATTTATAACATTAACATAGTTTAAGTACTTATTATTTGTGAGCATGTAACTGGCGTAGCCTGCTTTATGTTGATTCCTTTTTAATGTAGCTACCCACCGGAAGTAGTCTTCTATGTAAGTTAATATACAAATTGTTTATGTAGGCTGATGTAACCATAATACTAAACATTTGAGATTATGTCTCAGTCGTTCTCACTTAGATAGAAAGCAGTAACTCACAGTGTACATAATTGCCATTTGATTAAAAGTAACAATAAAAGGAAACTGGTGGTTGATACATTTATTTTATTGTTCGTTTATGAGAAGTCGCGTGTCGTTTATATTTTAGTGCTTTTGCATATTGGTTTTTTGTTTCACTATATTTTTTTAGATTAAGTCATATCAATCATGATTACTGTTATACATAATAACTAACTTCATTAATTTATGTAATATAAGGTTTTTGAATAGTAAACCTGCTTTTCATTATTTATTTATTCTGCCTGCTATTTCGTTATTATTTGTTTGTTTAATAAGATCAAATAGACTGGCGCCTGCTTTGGTCTACTTAAATGCTTATATGAACTGCTTAACTAAAACCTGTTGTAACAAAATTGAAACACTTGAACCCATGCCCGCTCCCCACTTAAAGGCTGCCGTGCTCAGGCTACTATCCTTTTTAAATAAAAGGCGTGGCAATATGTGTAATGTTCTTCTACAATACTACCTTAGTTGCAGCAAGCGAGAATTAGCTTATACACCTGTCGGACAGGTTTCAAACAATAAGCTTTGATTAGATTACAACAAACGAAAATTATGATTGTAGACCGAGTAAATGATAAGGCACATTAAGGATATGTGACTGTGATGTAGTAAACAAGATGGAGCTTTTATGAATAATACTAGTGATTGCGATATGCGATTCGGGGAAAAATACAGATGGTAAGTTCGACAACTTGCCAAATAGGAACATCATGAAACACACAAAAATCAGACTCCCTAGTTTTTCCCATTTTCTTTATGCTTTTCAGACGTGGGTCTGGAGATGTTTGCTACGAATTTTTTAGACAACCCATCGCACTCATAGCTCGATTTTCCAAGAAATGAGTCCGAATTCTCTCACTTTTTTGCCACATCAACTGGAGAGCGGACAATGTATAACGTTTGATAGTTCAGGGAAAATCAGATGTCAATAGGCGAAGAGCCCTCAAAATTTTGGGGTAATGTCATTAAGGAGCTGATGGAAAAGAGCTTTGGTGAAGCTGTGCTCCTAACAGGCAACCGCGACAGGTGTCGTAATGCCTTCAGACGTGCTGTACAGCAAACGGAGGTCAACTAGAATAATGCATGAATCACAAAAGTTTGGCAAGACGTTGTGAATAAGAAGGAGAGTAGTTAGTAGTATTAGACCGGGTATCTATCCTAATTAATCCTAATTATAAACATTATAATACATTTCCATGGAGCAAAAATAGTTACGTTAGTTAGTTCTTTTATTTGGGGTGTTTTTTTTATAAGGTCACTTTAATTAAGTTACCTAATCAATATACACAAATCTAAATTGGTTTAACCAATGTTATGAATTAAATCGACAAACACGCACGCACGCACGCATGCACACTTATACACATATACACGTATAACACAAAACTATCCCGCTTTGGGTTGTTACTACTGTACCTGTTGTAATTTTTAATTTAACCCATTAATGCCCAAGGGTTCGATAACGACCCAGAGACAATTTTAATTTCTACTGTCCTTACTGATTATGCAACTAACATTATGTATGTGTCCAGCGTCTTATTATATTTATTCACTTTATATTATAACGATAACATACAAATTAACAGTGTTTACTTGTGAGATTTGGTGTAAAATATTTCAACAAATGTATGACTGTTTTTCAAACTGCATTGAGATATTATTCAAAAATAGCATGTACTCGATCGTCCCTGCAATTTATATGCCCTAGTGAGAAATAAAGCTGCCACATAACTTTAAATATTGCTGGGTCGTTAGCGACCCCTTGGTCTTAGTACATTGTTCAAGATATTTTTTTTAATTTACAGAAAACAACCTCTTACTACATCTGAATTATTGGAGCAAATTGAAATGTTAGATGAACATTGTCATTATACCTGACGGAATAATAATAACTCCTCCGGATGACTTTGGGAATGCTACTGATTGTAATTCAGGGGACGAATAGTGTAATGATCCCGATATGTTGAATGGTAAACAACTAGCTGCCGAGGCAGAATTTTACTTTGAGAATAATGACATTCTAGATGAACTAGCACCAATTCAAAATACTGAGAATGATGGTGAAGTAGAGCGTGAGAATAATGGTGATATTGAATTTGTTGGTTAAATAAAACCTGAAGAGGATGAGGAATATAAGGGTATTTGCCATGTAACAGGATAAATCAGTCAAAAGTAGTCAAGTAAAAAAAAATATATTTTTGAAAGAAAAATCGAGTAGTAACATTTTCTTATAGGTTTATATCACTTATCTATGTTTTCAGCAGTATTCGTTACTGGTTGGGAACGATATTATTAGCATTTGTTGAAATGCCGTCCCCGGTAATGTGGTTTCTTTTCTCTAATGAAATATTAAACAGTATCTTTATTTCCTTTGGATGACCTCAGGCCTGTAGCTAGAAAGTGCTTTAAGGGCGGGCAAACAATTTTTCAGGGGGGCCCGTAAAAAAAACTTTTTTAGTCCGATTATTTCACTCATTAACGCTATAGCCAATGAGAGCCCGTTTTTTCAAAACATTGCACCAATCAAACGTCATTATTAGTGGTAATTCAAGCTAGATCGGCTTTTGACAGGACCAACATGCAAAATTTATCGCTCTAATTTTTTAGGTCGCTGCAGCGGCAAATATGCGAAAATTTTATGACGTTTTTTGTCTAGCTTTTAAGTTTTATCTATAAATATCTTCTCTAGCTTATTACTAAGTAATTGTTAACGTACTTACTAGGGATTGCAATTTACCGGAAGTTTTAATAACCGGTAAATCGGTAAATAAAAATGTAAATAACCGGTTAACCGGTATTTACCGGTAATTTTTAGAATGGATGATAGGGTGGCGAAAATGGCAATTGTCTTTTTCCATGTACAAAATTATCTAAATTTAACAAAAAACATTTTTTTATACGTATATTTAATATAATGAACAAACAAAAGGTTTTTTTGTCAACAGTAAGATCACAAGAGCTTTTTTTTATCGGATAAATTTCTCTTTGCAACGAAATAATTTTGCCAAATCAGTGATTTTATAAGAAAAACTGACATGAAAAAATCGCGAGACCGGAAGTCGAGCGATTTTGTCAAATGTCAGTTTTTCGAACAAAATTACTGATTGGCAAAATTTTGAGTTAAAAAGAAAGGACCCCGCGCACCATATAGGGAAATTTCTGCCTCCAGTCAAATTTAATCTAACCCACGTAAAAATGTTCTTTTGAACTCCCTGAACAAATGTTCAAATGCAGCCAAGTCCGAAAAGGTCTTCGTTTCGAGATATGGAGCCCTAAAGATCGTTCCAAATCCAAAATTCTATTGTTGTTTCCATAGAAATCAATAGTAAAACAATAAAATATTAAGTTTTCACACTTTTTTATTTGTTTTTGACTTGTCAATAATGACATTGTTTTGATTCATTGAATTTCCTACTATCCAAGAACGAGTGTGTTATTTTTTAAAAAATATCGGCATTTTTTGAGTACGTGGACACGAATTGCTGATCGAAATTGTTTAGGTAAGATTATCACAGAAAATTCCATAATCATAGTTCAAATAAAAATCAATGGACCTGATTAAATTGCCCATTTAATGGGCAATTAAAATAAAAAACATGATACACTCTGAAAGTTCAAATAAAAAAAGAACAATTCCAATCCTAGGAAGCCCGGAGAACAATAATTCATCATAAGATTTTGAGTCACAGAACTTAACAAAAGTTTTTTATTTAAAAAAAAAGTATCGCAACTTTATTCTTGAATTGAAAAAACTGCAGCGAAGCCTTTGAAGATCCACGGTGTCATTAACATGAGTAAGAAATATGGTGTTATTTAAAAATTAATTATGCAGTTCTGCCATAAAATCAAAGCCAACTTTAATTTAATTTTTTCAATTTTAAAATGTATTTGGAACGATCTTTAGGGCTCCATATCTCGAAACGAAGACCTTTTCGGACCTGGCTGCATTTGAACATTTGTTCAGGAGGTTCAAGAGAACATTTTTACGTGGGTTAGATTAAATTTGACTGGAGGCAGAAATCCCCCTATATGGTGTGCGGGGTCCTTTATCCATAAAAGAAAAGCTCGAATGTTTTTTAGATAAATTAACGACAGAATATGTGAATGAACAACAACAATAATTTATTAAAAATAATTATAATTTTCCCAAAACGACTCATATTGTACAGTATAGTTTCCACAATACTTAAAAATTATAGCTGACAGTACAGATTTCAAAGTGACGTGCGACTACTACATGTACTTTGCTTTTGAGGAACAGGCATTTTTATCGGTGATTAAAAACGATGCATCTTTTTTTATCGCTGTCAAAGTGACAAAAATGTGACTTCAAACAGACTTTTTTATATAGGAGTTAATTTATCAAAAGGAAAAAATATAAATGAATCAAATTTAAATAAATAATTATTCTGTAAATAACAAAAATATCCACTTAAATAACAAAAATTATAAACATAAACTCAAATATGGCATTTACTGAATACCTAGTCTAAAAATACAATATTTTTTTAAAAATAGCCTGGTAAAAGGGTTAGTTTTTCAAAGCTATATCTGTTAGTCGTCTAATATTTGTGCATAGAATACCCCAGCTGAAGATACTCTTCTTCAATCGGTGGGTCAATAAGTTAATAAGAATTGGTAATAACATAATTCTAAATGTATTCCAAGATATTTGCGACAGTGAAATATTCAATTTTCTGTCGTAAGATATTGTCAATGTCTCTCTTGTATTTCTTAGGGCTTGGTGTTTGGAGTTTACTTTTTATAAGATTATTTATTTATTCTTAAAAGTGCTCGGTGTTGGAACAATCACTCTGTATTTAGTGAATACTAGTTAGTGACATAAATAGAAACGTTGAATACGTGACATATCGTAAATTCAGAATTTACCGAAATAACCGGTAAAAAATTAAAATAACCGGTAATTATCGTCATGTGTTTTTTGTCCTAATAACCGGTTAACCGGTTAACCGGTAATGCAATCCCTAGTACTTACCTTGTAAATTGTAATATTGTATTATGTAGTAGCAAACAAAAACACACCTCAATTCCAAAGCGAATCTTGTCTGAAATAAATAGGCTGTAACTTTTGCTTATCTGTAACTATGTCAGTTTTCCTAGTGTTCAATCAGGTAACAATTACACACAAAGATTGTACTTAATATAGCTCATAATACAGGAACAAGTCAAGCACAGCTTTCAATAGCTCGATAACGTAGTTACAAAGGTAAGCAAATCATTTATTATAAATGTCAAGTACACATTCGCTCTGGAACAAACTAAAAATGTATAGTACTTACATATGATAATCTACCAAAAAGTAACTCGTTGAATCAAAGCTGTGCATCAAACATTATAATTTGTTGTATTTAAAATTCTCTTTGCTTAACAAAGCAAACCTCAACATAATTCATAAATTTCGTAAGTTAAAAGTAAGGATTAAATACGTAAATATGAGTCGATGAACATTTATTTATTATGGAATATAACTTGTAGCGCTAGATGGCGCTCTCTATGTCAATCTCGGAACCATGGGTGTACATTTTATTTGGGCGAGACATCGGTACTAAAGTAGTGCTCTCTCTATTGTTCCTCATCGTATTGCACCTCAGAAACGTCTGAAAGGTGTTAAGCCAGTCTATATATTATAATATCTAAGGTTTCAACTCGTTTTATTTACTAGTTGCCATGGAAACGTCACTAGATTATTTTAAAATATAGCAAATCTCCGTTGTTTCTACTGCGTTTGTTTCAGATTTGCTGTTTTGACAATATGAGTCGGTTTGGAAATATTTCTGTATATCAAATTAGTGATGAAATTGAAAATAAAGGTCAGTAAACTCCAAAAAGTGACAAGAAAACGTCTGAAGGCAGTTAATGAGAAAACATAATATTGAAGATGTACTTAATGAATTATTTATTCGTGAAATATTCTCCTCAAATACCACTCGTGCTTTAAATTTTATCTAAAAATTTTTTCTCAAGCTAAGTCGCCCCTAGTTAATATAACTCGTGCAAATTGGCAGTTTAATATCAAAGATTAAATCCCTCCCGCTAAAGCGGTCGGGATTTAATCAGATAATAAACTGCCAATTTGCACTCTTTATATTACCAGGCAACACGCTTTCGAAAAAATTTTCGATAAAATTTTAAGCACTAGTGATATTACATACGAAAAAATTTTTGATCAGCGGGGAGAAGAATTAGTCCGAAAAATTTTTTATTTGATGAGCGGGGGGGGAGAAATCCTAAAAAAACTTTTCTTACTCCGAAAAATTTTTTGTCCGAAAAAAAATTTACCCAATCTCTTTCAAAATATTGAAAAGACGGTTGAAATTGCCCCCCCCCCCCCTTGTGATCGCCGTAGGTCGGGCGAAACTTATTCCAGGACGGGCGTCGCCCCCCCCCTAGCTACAGGCCTGGATGACCTAAGACTTAATTAAAGAAAATATAAAATAAAATATAATATAGTTAGTCTGAAAATTAAAAATTATTCTCCTAATTAATTATAACAAAATTATGTATTATAACTATTAACCATTACATTGAAGTATTATTGAATTATAACATCGTTTATTTGTGTTTTTTAACCGTTCCGGTAATGTAAAAGCCATTTCGGTACCGTAGCCATTACCGAAATGACTCTTTTCCCCAGTTTAATGATATCACCTTTCTTTTAAAACAGACTGGTCCAGATTTTGAAATTATGTTGATGTATTATAACTTTACTTTATTGGATGTATTTTAAACTGAATAATCTTAAAATTAGCAGAATACTGGACATTACCGGTATGACAAGCAAAAATGTACGATCACATGTTATATTTTTCAAAATTCATAGGGCTAAAACACAATAAAATAGGGAAAACTTACCAGTATGACACTTCATACACACGTTTGCCTAAAGTTTGGCGCTCTAAATTGAAATCCCAAGGTTTGTATAGTGGAGGCAGGACAATTACTTTTCAATATTACCGAGATGAGATAGAAATTGCACATCGAGGAAAGTGATTGTAGAATGGATCGTTGCAACTCCGAGGGATTATAAGAATGAATTTTTGTTAAACAGTAAGTATCTAAATGACAGGAACATGACAAAAAGTATTAATTAAAACGTGTAGTGAATATAAGTGCAATTTTATAGCAATAAGGGGGATTGGGACAATTACCGAAATGACATTTTTGTCATAAAATTTGCTATTACATATGAAAATACAAAGTATAAAGTCATTATCGTCCTAGACTAGTTTAAAACAATTATTATAGAACATATTTATCTACTCGTATTGGACAAAAGGTCTCCAAATTCATAGAAATCGTTCTGGGGCTTAAATTGTCCCAGTATGTGGCCAATACCCATAATATCCCACTAGCTTTGTTGGCGAAAAGATGTAGAACTGTACCTATAGACTAGGAGCCCGCCGACCACGAATTGTGTGTCATAGGTTTTCTCCGAAAATGTGTGAATTGTTGTTAATCTGGGGTAGTAGAGCACAGACATGTCCATGCCAGCCCCTTTTCTTTGGTTCAGGGGCGTACGGTGGAAGAATATGACATAAAAGTAAAACAAACAGCCACAAATAAGTCATAAGTTTACGCATGGGGGTTGGAGGGATTTTTTAATTTACCCCCAAAAAATCATGAATCCAGACTCCCACTAATTTTGGATGGTACAAGGAGGCGCTACGCTCATCCGATTTAAAAAAAAACAGGTAACAAAATGATAAGTTTATGAATGGCAATCAGGAACTTGGTAAACATGAACCTCCTGAGTGCGAAAATATATTCGCCATCTTTGAAAAGTGGTGCGAAGGTCTTGCCTTTCACGATAATTGACGGCGTATCGGCTTTTCCTATAAAAATCATAAAGGGCATAGCCGGATAAGTAGGGTGAAACAGCCCCCGGCCCTATCTTCATTGAGAAAAGGAATATAGTTAGCAATAAGTGAAGGGAACAATTTTGCAAAATATTAACACAAAAGGCTGGCACGTTTCACGGGATGACGAGGGGGATGAAATACAAAGGACCGATTTTTTGTGCTAAAACGTAGCAACCGAAAATTTTGGAAAAAATATATGTTGGACAAGTATTGGAGAGGATTCTCAGAAAAAATTGTCGGTCAATTTGGGAAAGAACTAAGGGCCAGAAGACATCGGTATACTTTTCAAATATTTTTAAGGGTAACTTCCCCTCGTTGCACTACATTCAAAATTTTTTGCAGCGTCTACTTTCACCCCCATATAACATATTTTTTTCGCAGCGTGGTCGGAACATTGCGTCATAGTGAAAAAAAATCACGTCCGTGGTGTTTCGAGATTAATAGTCTATGCGTAATGAAGGCAGAAAGAGTAAATATATTGTGCAAATACGAGATTACCTTTTCCTCCCGTTTTCGAGGGTGCTGAATATGATGGAAGTGGTGGGAGAAGTTTTTGACAGCCGCAACCTCCGCCCCTTTTATGGATCCTTTTATGTTTTCCTATATAAACGGGATTAGGGAGTGATTTATCGACGGATTATACTTGAAATAAAATGGAAGGGGGTTATAGAGTAAGTGGAGTCCAGACAGCAGACCGAGGGGGTTGATTAAACTCTCGCGAGGAATCATTTTTTTTTAAATGATTCGGTTCAAACGTGTATCCCTCCGTTTTCGGGGTCGCCGATCACGGCAAAAATATTCATTTTTTAGCTTCAACTCCTCCTCATCCCTCAAATAGGCAGAAACCACCCCCCCCCCCCACACACACACACCAGAAAGCATGCTATACAGGATTTACAGGTTTGTCGGCACATGATCGTTATTCCTCTGCATATCCCTTTTCTTTCACGGAAGAGAAGGTGGTAGCGACCTCGGGGGTTGCTCCAACCATTCCATGGGGTATAAAATTCATTAATTACACTTTGGATCGTCAATACGCCCTCCCCAGTTTTCGCAAGCGCTGATCACGATAAAAATATAATGAATTTTATACCCCTTAGAAGGGTAGAAGCAACCCCCGAGGTCGCTACCACCTTCTCTTCCGTGAAAAATGAAGGGATATGCACAGGAATAACGATCATATTCATCATCAATCATTATCAATATTTTTCCCATGAACAGCTATCCCGAAAACGGAGGGATACGCATTTGAACCGAATCATTTGAGAAAAAAAAGATTTTCCACCCCTTGTCTCGGGAGGGTTTAATCAACCCCCTAGGCCTGCTGTCTGGATTCCACTTACTCTATAAACCCCTTCCATTTTATTTCAAGTATAACCTGTCGATAAATCCCTCCCCAGACCCGTTTATATATGACAACATAAAGGAATCCATAAAAGAGGTGGTTTTTGGCCGTTTCAGGGGCTGTCAAAAACTTCTCCCAACACTTCTATCGTGTTTAGCACCCTCAAAAACGGGAAGAAAAGGTAATCTCGTCTTTGCACAAAATATTTACACTATTTCTGCCTTCATTACATAGACTATTAGTCTCGAAAGACCACGGACGTGATTTTTTTCACTATGACGTAATGTTCCGACCACGCTGCGAAAAAAATATGTTGTATGGGGGTGAAAGTAGATGCTACAAAAAAATGTTGAATGTGGCGCAACGAGGGTAAGTTACCCTTAAAAATATTTGAAATTTATACCGATGTCTTCTAGCCCTTAGTTCTTTCCCAAATTGACCGATAATTTTTTCTGAGAATCCTCTCCAATACTTGTCCAACATATATTTTTCCCAAAATTTTCGGTTACTGCGTTTTGATACAAAAAATTGGTCTTTGGATTTCATCCCCCTCGTCACCCCGTGAAACGCGCCATCCTTTTGCGTTAATATTTTGAAAAATTGTTCCCTTCACTTATTGCTAACTATATTCCTTCTCTCAATGAAGATAGGGCCGGGGGCCGTTTCACTCTACTTATCCGGCTATGCCCTTTACGACTGGCAATCAGATACTTGGTAATTATGAATCTCCTGAGTTCGAAAAAACATTCTCCATCTTTGAAAAGTAGTGCGAACGTCTTGTTTTTCATGATAATTGACGGCGTATCGGCTCTTCTTAACGCATGTACTGGTTACGTGTAATTCGATGAATATTATAAATTTACGACTGGCAATCAGATATTTGATAAGTATGAACCTCCTGAGTGCGAAAATACGTGCGCGATCTTTGACAAGTGGTACAAGGGCCAGCTAGAGGGGTTGAAACACAGTACATGCGGTAGGAAGCTCCGATACACCGTCAATTATCGTGAAAGGCCAGACCTTCGCATTACTTTTCAAAGATAGCGAATGTATTTTCGCACTCAAGAGGTTTATACTTACAAAGCTTCTGATTGCCAGTCGTAAATTTATGATATTCATCGAACTGTACATGCAGTAGGAAACTCCGGTACTCCACCAATTACCGTGAATGGCAAGACCTTCGCGCCACTTTTCAAATATGGCGAATGTATTTTCGCACTCAGAAGGTTGACACTTACCAAGTATGTGATTGCCAGTCGTAAATTTATGATATTCATCAAATTACAATTGTAACTAGTGCATACGGTAGGAAGAGCCGATACGCCGTCAATTATCGTGAACGGCAAGACGTTCACACCACTTTTCAAAGATGGCGAATGTTTTTTTCCACTCAGGAAGTTCATACTTACCAAGTATCTGATTGCCATTCATAAACTTATAATATATTTTACCTGGCTTTTTCTTCAAAATTGGGCAAGCGTAGCGCCTCCTTGTACCACCCAAAATGAATGGGAGTCTGAATTCATTATTCTTGGGGGTAAATTAAGAAATCTCTCCAACGCCCATGCTTAAGCCTATGACTTATTTGTGGCTATTTGTTTTACTTTTACATGCCATATTTCTTAAACATTTGAGGGCCTGGCCTGCCTTACGCCCCTGTACCAAAAAAAAATGGCTGGAATGGATATTTATGTGCTCTACTACCCTAAATTAATAACAATTCACGTATTTTCGGAGTAAACCTATGACATACAATTAGTGGTCGGCGAACTTCTGGTCTACTACATCTACTGGTAAATATGAGAAGACCAAGTAGAAGAAAGGAGATCTGGAAGCATCTCAGGAGGTAGTCTTGCCACTCACCCTGAGGGCAACAAGTCATCCGCTTGAATATTTTGAATTATTTTTAATACTAAAAATTGTGCAAAATTTAGTGGACTCCACATGTATTTACGCAACCATGGACCACAAAAAATTTGCATTTGATACATGAGATGTATGTCTTTATCAGTATCCTCCTCTTGAGTGGATATGTTCCCTTGCCGAGAAGAAGAATGTGTTGGGAAGACAGTGAGGACGTACATAATATATTAGTGGCCGAATCAAAGATGTTTTAAGTTAAAGATCTTTGGGCCGAATCTATGAGAAGAAATATATTCGAGGAAATATGTAGCGTTTTTCATGTGACAGACAACAATAATTTGCCACAAAATGTCAAATAAATGATCTCAATAAACAGTTTATAAAGTACGCATCCATCGAATCCAATGTATCAATAGATGAGTCCATGGTACCATATTATGGTCGCCATGGATGTAAACAGTTTATCAGGGGGAAGCCGATACGGTTTGGATACAAAGCTTGGGTGGCTGCCCTCAAGCTGGGATACTGCTTACAGTTTGATATATATTAAAGCAGAAAAGGCGATAATGGGGAGGAAGGCGGCATCTTATTGTAACTGATAAGCCAAGGCGCAGGTGTCACTTGTGCAAAAATAAAACTAATAAAGCTTGTGAAGCGTACAATGTACCTCTGCATGACAAATGTTTTGAGAGTTTTCACAAACAATAATGAAACATGTTTTTTAGATTTTTTAAATAATAAATAAAATATTTCATATCTGTTTCAATAATTTATAGAGCCCAACGTCGTTAACGACCCATATAAAATTTCAAACAGTAAGAAAGATTAATGTTTTTTGATATTGTTTCTATTGTCCAACACTGCTAATAATTTCTGAATATTACAAAAATCCAAGGAAGTATATTAATCTGGACATTAATGTGTTAAGACTGTGTTATCAATGTCAAATATCTCATTTAGAGCCGTCGATCTTTCAAATGTTTGTTCCTAATAATGAACTAACAGAATTCAGATTTGATTTGATTATTAAAACTAGTTAACTTAAATTCAGTAAGTCTTATATTTTATATTTGGATACTAAATGAATTTAAGTTTCCAAAGTTTTCTCCTTTAGATTATTAAACACGAACGTACCACTCAATCGTCCGTAATTCATCATTAATTATTTTACATTTTTTAATGGGACTCAAATATTCAAATAAAATGTGATATTAAAATAAATATATTTTTCTAATTTTGACATATAAAATGACACTTTTCAAAACTGACGTAAGTGTCAAAACGTCCAACTTTTAATAATCAGTTATAGACCGTGGGATAGTGACAGATTTTTTTAAACGTTTGGTTCCTATCTGGCCTTTTGGGAGCCTTTTGTGCCTGATTTGTACTAACCATTTTCGTGTTTATCAAACGGTTATCCAGGGCCCCTCAGCGGAAAACAGAAAAGAAAATTTCATGAAAATAAGGAATTTCAAACGTTTTGTTCCTATCTGGCGTCAAGTTAGACGTTTTAAAGAAAAACATCCGACGGAAGCTTATCGCCAGACAAATTCCGTGGGCCGGAAGGCCCGAAATTTCAATGCGAAGTTGTAAGAAAAAATGGTCAAAATCAAACGATTTGGTTCTTATCTGGGAGTTGTATATATAGGTAAATAGATTATAATTATCGCGATATAACAAACGCCAGACAAATTCCGAGGGCCCAACATTGAAAAAATTATTGTTCAAGTTGTCAACTATTTCGCGAAAATCAAACGATTGGTTCTCATGTGAAATGATTTTTTCTGTAAAAATTAACCCAAACGAAAATGTATTGTATCATTCACAGACATTTTTAGTGGGCCAAACATATTTTAAATCTTAAAAGAAGTGCACGAAAAAAAGCCATTTTTTCAAACGATTTATTCCTGTCTGGCATTTGGATCTTAAAGAGATATGGTAATAACTAAACCATTTTCAAGTCCCAGACAAAAAGCGTGGGCCAAACATATTTTAAATCTTAAAAGAAGTGCACGAAAAAAAAACCATTTTTTCAAACGATTTATTCCTGTCTGGCATTTTGATTTTAAAAAGATATGGTAATAAATAAACCATATTTCAAGTCCCAGACCAAAAGCGTGGGCCAAACATATTTTAAATCTTAAAAAAAGTGCACGAAAAAAAGCCATTTTTTCAAACGATTTATTCCTGTCTGGCATTTGGATTTTAAAAAGATATGGCAATAAATAAACCATATTTCAAGTCCCAGACAAAAAGCTTGGGCCCAACCGTAGATATGTTGAGTGAAAGTATCGAAAAATCAAAAAACAGTCGTGTAAAAATCGATGCATTTTCAAACGATTCACACTCGTCTGGCATTTCATTAGCTTGTCATTGTAAAAGGGTATTATACACATTTAAACAAATTTGTTTCGCGTCACTACTTAAATGCCGCAAGTGCGGATTTATGGGGGGTAACGGGGTAACAAGATTCCGTAAACAATCAACTTTCATTTTAAAATTTCATAATTTGTATTATTTTATTTTATATTTTTGAATATATATTCTATTTAGTTGTGTTTATAATTTTTTTTTTTGAGATTTTTTTCCCCCCGCTCATCAATTTTAATTTTCGAGGGAAAACATTTTTGTTATTTTCAACACGCGGCTATGTTACCCCCCCCCCAAGCTCAAGGTCCAGATCCGCCCTTGAAATGCCGTTTTTTTTCTCACTTGAAACTCATTTGGAATTTGATTTTCTTTATCACTGGATTCAATATAACTGTCACTTTCACATTCATAATCCCTCAATCGAATAATATTTATAATAAATAAGTTACATACTAACAAAAGGACAAATATAAATTATTACATATTAATATATAATTTACAACTCTGCACTACACCATAGAAACTTAGAGTCCTCGTAAATCCGTACCTGTTTCATTCTCCCTTGGCGTAGGTAGTCAACTACACAAAAGTGATTTCTTCTCTCATTTTAATGCACGCGACATAATACACTAAGATGTGATGTGGTAGAAACATATATGGTATGCATTGCTTGCGAACGACGCTGCTTTTTATACTCCCCGCTCGTCCCGGGGTGATTTTTATTTATCGTTTGCTAATGGGGAACTTGCCCATTTTTTTTTTATTTCACTAAAGTGTGTGTTTATGTATAAAAACACGTCACATCGAATATCAGCTCTTAAATCGCAGTACTTACTTTGCAACAAATAATTAAAGTTGAAATCCTCGCTATACTCCTCACGAAAAACACTGTGACGTCAGATCGAGAAACTAGTCTCGCGTACGGTACGTCTTCACCCTAATTAATAGACTGGGTGGCGGTTGGCTTTGAGACGTCCGCATATTTGGTCTTTTGCTCTTTATGTTAGAGAAAAAATAAAAAAAGTGTCGGAAAGCTCAATCAATTCTCTTTACATAAGCTATCTACAAATTTTTCGAAAAAAACAATATTTATCGAGATATTCGAGGAAATGTAGGAAATTACACGTTTTCCTATAATGTATGTAAATCTAAAAAAATAATTTTTCTCTGAAACCTTTGTTTCGAAGGACCGAGATTAATGGAACGTCAAAGTAGTACAGATGTTAAGTGAACATCATATATGAGATCGATTTCAATTAATTACCGATTAATTACGGTGACAAAATGGAGAAATTTTACCGAAAAAAAAAAAGTCCCAAATCCCGCGTCCCTCTAATTCCTTCATTTTTGTCGGAATTCAAAAATTAAAAAAAGAGTTTTAGCAAATTTTATTCTATTTAAATTAGCTAGAGTAGTCTTTTGGCGTAGGAGCCAGGATTAAAAAGTTGCCAACTGTAGAACCTCAAAATTTGCGATATATCTACATACAGCTGCGCCCCAGATTTTTGTCTGGCACTTGAAATATGGTTTGTTTATTAACATATCTTTTTAAAAAACAAATCCCAGACGAGTGTAAATCGTTTGAAAATGCATCGATTTTTACACGACTGTTTTTTGATTTTTCGATACTTTCGCTCAACATATCTACGTCTGGGCCCAAGCTTTTTATCTGGGACTAGAAATATGGCTTATTTATTAACATATCTTTTTAAAATCCAAATGCCAGACAGGAATAAATCGTTTGAAAAATGGCATTTTTTTCGCGCTTTTCTTTTTGTCTGGCTATCCAGGGGGCCCAGCCAATTCGTCTGGGAATCTTAAATTGAAACTATTTATTGCCTAATATTAACAAAAAAACAAATGCCAGACGAATGTAAATCGTTTGATTTTCGCGGAATAGTTGACAACTTGAACAATAATTTTTTCACTGTTGGGCCCTCAGAATTTGTCTGGCGTTTGTTATATCGCGATAATTATAATCTATTTACCTATATATACAACTCCCAGATAAGAACCAAATCGTTTGATTTTGACCATTTTTTCTTACAACTTCGGATTGAAATTTCGGGCCTTCCGGCCCACGGAATTTGTCTGGCGATAAGCTTCCGTCGGATGTTTTTCTTTAAAACGTAAGTCTAACTTGACGCCACATAGGAACAAAACGTTTGAAATTCCTTATTTTCATGAAATTTTCTTTTCTGTTTTCCGCTGAGGGGCCCTGGATAACCGTTTGATAAACACGAAAATGGTTAGTACAAATCAGGCACAAAAGGCTCCCAAACGGACAGATAGGAACCAAACGTTTAAAAAAATCTGTCACTATCCCACGGTCTATTATGTAAAGTAAAATTTTACCTAACTGGTGAGGAAAATTTCTTTTTCTAATTTTGATATATAAAAGTGACACTTTTCAAAACTGACGTAAGTGTCAAAACGTCCTACTTTTCATAACCAGTTATGAAAAGTAAAATATTACGTAATTGGTGAGGAAAAGTTCGTTATGTCATCATCAATTAGGAAAATAACTCTCAAAAAGAAAAAGAAACAATGTTTATTCAACACAAAATGGAATACTGAGTCCATAAAGTGGAAGTTTCTAAATTCTTCTTTTCTTCAAAATATGCTAACAAAACTTTTCATTAATACAATTCACCTTATGTTATCAAATTAGGATTTCAAATAATATTGTAACTTGGCTAAATAACATCTGTCAATTTTGACATTAAAATTATAATGTGTGATAGCAGCAAAGGTAACTATGAAAAAGATTACTTAATTTTTTAGATCTTTAAATACACATATTTCATTTATGTTAATTTTAAACTTTTAAAATTAGAAAAAATCATGTATGTAACACGTTTCGAAAGACAATCTTGTGTAACTCGTGTTATTTTGCTTCGCTCGTCCCGCAAACATCCACTCGTTACACAAAATAACGTCTTTCGTAACTAGTTACATAAATAGCTATTATATCATCAATTATGAAAAATAAACAACTCTCAAAACAGAAAAGAAACAGTGATTATTCAACGCAAAATTGAATACTGAGTCCATAAAGTGGAAGCTTAAATTCTTCTTTACTTCAAAATATGCTAACAATACAATACTTTTTCTTTTACACGATTTTAATTATGCTATCAAATTACGATTTCAAATAATATTATAACTTGGCTAAATAACGTTTGTCAATTTTGACATTAAAATTATAATGTGTAATAACAGCAGCAAAGACTACTATGAAAAAGACTACTACTTTAAATACACCCATGTTACTTTATGTTTTTAGACGTTTAAAATTAGAAAAAATCATGTATGTAACACGTTTCGAAAGAGAATTTTGTGTAACTGGTTTTATTTTGCGGGATTTCGCTTCACTGGTCCCGCAAACATCCACTCGTTACACAAAATAAAGTCTTTCGTAACTGGTTACGTAAATAGATATTAATGTGAAAAAAAATTAAAAATCGGCATAATATGCATAATATTTGCTTCTATAAAAGATTGAACTTTAGAAGAATTTACTGAATTGTGCTGATATCAATTTGATATTCTACTACTAGAGGGCGAGACATAAGTTGTTCTAAGCTGTAATAACACTAGAAAGACAGTAACAGTACAGTAAATGAAGCTTTTAAATCCCAGCCCGAAAACGATGTAATGAATTTCCAAATTAAATTTTTTTCTTCAACTTGCTTCATAAAGTATGTAGATAAGAATCTATATTGTCATTTTTCCTCTGCTTTTTGGTTAGGGGTGGTCGCCACCCCTCCTTAGACGTTGTCGCAAAAAAAAACAAAAATACACATAATCTGATAGAGAATCGAATTATAAGAAAGAAAGTTCTTATACACTTTTTCCTAAAATGCATATTTTTCTAGATAACTGCGAACTGAAAATTGCAATTTTCACCACATAACATCAGTATTAGTAGACGTTTTTTTCTTAAATTACTCGAAAAATATGGACTTTAATAAAAAAATGCAAGGGTACAAAATTAAAGCTTTTATGAAAACAAATCGAATGGTTTATCTTTTTTTCCTCTGACGTTTAGTATTGGAAATATCGTATTTTCAAAATGCCGCCGAAACGTTCAGAAAAAATATACGACGTTAAAATCTAAAATTACTCAAAATCTACACTATGAGAATATAAAATTGTAAGGATTAAAGATATTAAAATTTTCTTTCGATTGAGACGTATTATGACCTTTTATAATGGAAAGTAAAAAAGTTACAAACAAAAAAGTAGCGCATTTAAAAATGTATACGCCTTTTTTTAGTCTTTTTGCTCGAATTTCTTATTAATTCAAATTTTTTAAAAATCCTTCTAGAAATTGTTAATGCATATTATTACTAACATGCTCAAATTATTTGGAATTTCAAAAATAATTATTTTTCATTCTTTACACATTTTCAATAATGAAAATTTTCATAATTTTTTTAAAAAAATCGAGTTTTTGGAAATTGCTCAGAAAATATTTTTTTATAAAAAATGGTAAGAGTACAAAAATGAAGCTTATAAAAAAAGAAAAGTTAGCTTTTTTTTAAATTTTCCTACGACAAACTGTTCCAGAGATATAAAGGTTTAAAGATGGCGCTTGAGCGCATACGCAAGAAAATTATGTATTTAAAATTGAAATATCTCAAAAACTTGAAGATTGATAAAAACATGATATAAGAATGAAATGAAGCTTATAAAAAAACGAAGAGTTTGGATTTTTATTTTTTTTTCCCACGACAAACTGTTGAAACTTTCCAGTTTGTACGCGAATATTAAATGTCTATAATAGGTAGAGAAACGAGCAATAGCAGTCTATTTTTTCGAAGAGTACGCAGAAAAAGCAGGTTGCATTGCATTTTAGCATGTTTAGAGTGTAGATTAAAAATATTATTTAATTAGTTTACTTATTTGTATTAATTTGATTTATTTATAACAATCTGTATTTTTAATAAAATTAGACATATTACTTATTACTTTATGAATAAAAATAAACTGTACGTGTCATTTTCCAGGGTAGATTAAACAATTTTATAATATGTGGAGAAACGAACACTTTATGGACTGATGTAGTACTAAAATCTGTAATTGAACAAGTTTGTTCGATAACATTTTCTACTATACTCTTTTGTCACCATTTTTAATCCACCATTTTAAAAATAAATTTAGACCTCGCAGTCATATTCAGCGACCTAAAAAGCATAAGTATATGGATTTTCTTCAATTTAATTGTAACATTAGAAGAATTATTAATTTTTCAGTATTTAAGAGCGGTTTTAACCATTAATATTTTCGTTTTCCTATGTTTTGACCACATAATCATATTCAGCGACATCAAAAACATGAGTATATGGATTTTCGTGATTTTATTCGCAAAATTAGAAGACATTAATTTTTCAGTATTTAAAGATGATTTCAACCCTTAACATTTTCATCTCATAAGTTCTGACTTGACAGTCATATTCAGTGACCTCAAAACATAAGCATATGGATTTTTGTGGTAATTTATTCGTAAAATTAGAAGGGTTATTAATTTTTCAGTTTCTAGGGGTGGTTTCCACCCTTAAAAATAAAAAGCAGGTAATGCGACAATATAGATTTTGATGTACGTATTTTATAAAGCAAATTGCAAAAAAAATTAAGGAAATTCATCGTTTTCGGTCCGGGAATTTTACCATTTTTACTGCTTCGCTTACTGTACTATAAGAGCAGAATCAAACTTATTGAAATAGCGCTTAAAAGAAGTTATACTGATTTAATTGTCCATATTGATGTTAAAATATGATCTTGTCATTAAAAGTATAAATGAAATAACTGTTTCACTCGCTGTCTGGTAAGCTACATTGTACTAATTTCAACAGCAATGACCACGTTACGATACTCTTCATACGGCCCTGTACATGCACAGCTTAGCAAAATCTAGTAGTTCGCTATTTCTATTTAACAATAATTTACTGTGGCGTGTAAGCGCACTCTTAAATTCAATCAGTAAGTATCTTTACGGAAATAATTCCTTTAAATCCATAAAACGTTATTTGCTATTAAACATAATAAATTAAACTTTGTGAATAAAAATAAACTGTATGTGTCATTTTCCAGGGTAGATTAAACAATTTTATAATATGTGGAGAAACGAACACTTTATGGACTGATGTAGTACTAAAATCTGTAATTGAACAAGTTTGTTCGATAACATTTTCTACCACTAGGGTCATTTCAGTCCCCAACACAATATCACGATATCGAAAGCCGCCAACTTCAAGATTTTACCGCAGTGCAGACATTTCCTACATTTACCAGCTAACATTACAATTTTAATTGAATATTTCCACGATAACGATTGAATTTCAGCAATAATATCACGAAATTCACACAACCGTAAATTCCTTTACGGTAACCCATTTTTAATAATTCCCGATTTTATTCTCCGCAAAATAACACTGAATACTGTTATTTAATAAAAGTAAAACAAATGGTTTCTAGTTACCACATAAAAGTTTTATTGATTTTAACCTACGGTTGCGAAAAGATTTTATAGTAATTTGTTTTATGAACAAGATTTTTTTCTATTAATAAAAACAACTGTATACTGGGATGTTCTAAATTTGATGCCGTCCAAGATAATATTCTTACACTATATATTCTTCTGTTGGCCCATTCTGAGGCATTATTCATTATTTTAAATATAAAGAAAATTTGTTTTTTAATACCAAAAAAGTGTTTTATTAAGTCAAGTGTAAGTACAGAGAATACTAAAATGCATAACCCGCTGGTGTGCTCTATTCTCAGACCCAGAGATTTTTACTTGCTTAATTCTGCAAGAAAGTGATTTTAGTTATGTTTTCGAAAAGGGGAAGATGTAATGGAGTTAATTTAAGCATCAAAAAGGCGAATATCGAATTACTGCACCGACTTTATTGTTTTAATTTGTTTTAGGTGTAATGAGAAGTTTTGGATTAAATCTGACCATTGCTTCCTATAAAATTTAAACAATTTAACAACAATTTTTTTCGACACACTAGAATTTTCTGCTATTTTCCTTATTATCTCTGATTAGAACGGAAAAAAATGAAAAAAACGGGGTGTCAATGAAAATGGGAGCGTTTCTCGGTTTCACATTTAATATTAAGAGGGGCGTTTCCTAGAGATATGGAAGAGTGAAAAAGAATCTCTTTTCCTGCAAATAGCTGAGTCAAATATCTTCTATTCAACTTTTTACTGTTCTTTGTCCAATAAAAATTGACCAGGATACAGAGAATTGAAGGTGGGGTACTTTTACATCTCATCAGTGAGTGCAGTCAGTATGTAGAGGGTGGACCAAATCAAATGGGATTCGAGGTTTTCTCTAAAACTATAGCAGATGCCGAGCTATAGTGTTTTTGGAAAATTGGCATTTTTGGTATATCTCAATTACCAAGTGTCAAAATCGAGTAACACATTCAGTTGCACCTTTTTGAGTAGCATCTGTTGCTGATAAGAAGAAAATTATGCATGCCTCAGATTTCGAGATATAGTGTTTTTTAAATGGAAGACCCTGTAAATTATTTTATTATTCGATCACAACTTAAATTAGCTATCCAACGATGTCATGTCATACTTATCTCTAGAAAAAGTGGTTAATTTTCGAAAAATTGAATATATTTGTGACAGCCATGGAAAGCTATTAACAACAACAACACTTCTTACAATATAAAATAATTTTGCCAAAAATAGGAAAAACTACAATAAATGTTCCAATTGCCTTCTATCTATGCATTTTTGATACCTTCTCCTTACAGCAGCATTTTTTGCATTTCCAATCATGACAGGAGTTATTGTCCGAAACGCAGCTAATATTTTGTTTTCCAATTCTTCTATGTTATTAGAACGTTCTCTATATATAATATTTTTTAAATAACCCCAAAGCCAAAAGTCGGCGGGGGTTATATCAAGATATCTAGCTGAACCAAAACAGGACCATTATTTCCTAAAAATTAAACAATATTTAAACTAATTTGTTGTTTATTAATGTCCAGTTAGCTAAATTAATTGTCAATTATCAATTTAGTTAACTTAGCTAACTTGACATTGATAAACTAGTCCTGAGGAATATACAGGGTGCGCCACTTAAAACTCCCTAGACTTGTAACTTTTTTATTTTTGAAGCGATAACCATGTTGGGCACATCAAATTGTAGACATTTT
Organism: Rutpela maculata; assembly: GCA_936432065.2. Lineage (NCBI taxonomy): Eukaryota > Metazoa > Arthropoda > Insecta > Coleoptera > Cerambycidae > Rutpela > Rutpela maculata. Next base: position 62,497,132 of record OW386287.2, read on the forward strand.
TAAAGCCTTTAAACATGCATACAGAGTGATTTAATAAAAAAAAAATTGAAAAAATTGCTAAGAAAGGAAACTTAATTTGTTTGTATATTTCTTTGCCCCACCCTGTACATGAACTGTGTTAATGTTTTCTTATAAAGGTTTTAATTAGCTTCAAGTTATGTTATTAAAATAAAAATGTTAGAAAATAAAAATTTTGCAATTTCCTATTTAGTACATTTTAATATAAGTTCGTTTTTAAAAATATTTATTTCTTTTGTTTCTTGTTGCTGTCTTGCTACGTTGAATATTGTTTGTGACAACGTCTTTTATAAATAAAGCATAAAATTATTATTTACATTCTTTTCAAAGTGGTTTAAAAAAAATCAGTTTGGAATCGGACAGAGTGTTTTTAATTTCTTTCTCTAAAACCAAACAGATTTTCGAATATGACGTAATAACATAAATTGAAGCTAATTAATATCTTTATAAGAAAACATTAACGCAATTCATGTACAGGGTGAGGTAAAAAAAATATTCAAGGAAATTAAGTTTTTTTTCTTAACAATTTTTTCAATTTTTTTTAAATCACTCTGTACATATGTTTAAATGCCTTAACAATATCTACAATTTGATGTGCCCAACATAGTCGTCGCTTAAAAAATAAGAAAGTTACAATCCTGGAAATTCTAAGTGGCGCACCCTGTACATATAGATACCTATCCAATCCTATCCAAACTGAGCATTTAAATAATTTCGTGTTTCATTTGATGTATGACCTGGGGCGTCATCGTGTTGGTAAATTAATCTTTGAAATTGTCTTACAGGCATATTGTCTACAAAGGCGTCTATTTCTTGTCGTAAAATGTTAATAAAACTGTCGGTATTCAAATTACCGTGAAAAAAATGAGAACCTTTTATTTAGTATCAAATAAAACCACACCATACACCAAATCCAAAGCGTCCTTGACGATTAACTGTAGCGGTTACGTGCGGATTTTCATGAGCTCAATGGTAATATCTAGATTAAAAATTCCGGAACTGCTTATATGGGCCTCGTCTGTCCATATAATTGTTCCTTCAAATCCTTCACTTTATTGCACTGATGCAAAAACCATTGGCAAAAAACGGGACGCCTTTGAAAGTCGTTTGGATATAGATGATGACTAATCCTAATTTTGTAGGGTTTGAATTATTTCTTTTTAAGCAACGCAACGCAGTTGTTTTTGGGATTCCTAAATTTTCCTGTATTTCGCGAGACGATATATTAGGATTTTCTGTTACAATTTCTAAAACAATATTTTCTACAGCTTCCCTACCTGCTTTATTATATATCTTTGCTTGAGGTTTTCCAAATGATCCAAATTCTTTTAAATTTTGTTGTAGCCTTTTGAATATTTCTATGTCTGGCTGTCTCTTTTCCAGATATCTAAAAATATTGTTTAGGCGACACTGCTGGCACAAAGTTTTGCTGTCTATAACTTACCTTTTAAAATAAAGCTCGGAAGCTAAATCTGAATCTTCTCCGCATTCTATAAAACACTTAATCATACCATATTTTTCACCATTACTAAATTGAACCATTTTTAACAATGCTCACTCACAATTAACTCACAAATTAGTTTTTGACATTTATGATTATTTCGATTTTCTTTTTTTTTACTATGGCCTTCTCAATAAATATTAGAAATGCGATAAATATGTATAGATGTCACTGGAAAACAATTCGAACATTTATTGTAGTTTAATTTTTCCTATTGTTGGCAAAATTATTTTATATTATAAGAAGTGTTGTTGTTAATAATAATAATAATAATAATAATAATAATAATAATAATAATAATAATAATAATAATAATAATAAGGAGGCATAAGGTCACCCATCTATTTTATATGGATGACCTAAAACTTTATGCCTCCGGAGAGTGCGAACTCCAGAACTCTCTAAGGGTGGTCCAAGAGTATACACGGGCCATTGGCATGGAATTCGGGCTGGACAAGTGTGCAGTCGTCCACCTCAAGAGAGGACGAAGCGGGATATTCCTTGAAGACGCGCAGCTCGCAGACGGAAGCATCCTACGACATCTGGATGCCGGAGAGACCTACACGTACCTGGGTGTGGAACAACATCACATCCAGGACGTGAAACAAATTAAGGATACTCTCCGCGGCAAGTACAGACACCGGCTCCGAAAGATTTGGTCTTCCGAACTTTCGGGGAAGAACAAGGTGTCTGCAACTAATATGCTTGCCGTTCCGATTCTGCTCTACTCCTTCGGAGTAGTTAAGTGGACATTAGATGAGCTGCGCCAATTGGATAGGGATACCCGTAAGATGATGCATCTTCACAGGAGCATCCATCCTAGGTCGTCCGTTCCTCGAGTGTACCTACCACGCCAACGGGGGGGCCGAGGACTCTTGAGTCTGGAGTGTGCGCATGGCAGAGTAGCACTGGGTGTGGCATGCAACGTCCTTAGGAGCTCGGACCCACTCCTGCGTTTTGTGAGAGATCATGAAACTGCAGGAGTTGGCGCATTTTTATTTAAGGCAGCACGTAAGGCCGCAGATGATCTCGGTCTCATATTCGACTTCAGGCGAGGAGGCCGGCGAGGTGCTGAGCTAGAATCAGTAACTGAGCTTGCGCCAAATCGCCTGACAGCCCAAATTAAAGCTGCCGAACAGAGAAATCTGTTCAGGCAGCACGTCGATAAGCCCATGCACGGTGTATTCTATAACAACATAGAGACACTGGGTTTATCGACAAAGCTGACCTTCGCTTTCTTACGGTCAGCAGGGCTAAAGTCGGAGACTGAGGGATTCATTGTGGCCTGCCAAGATGGTGTTATTAACACCTTGGTCTACCGCAGTCGCGTTATGGGTGTGGAGGTCCCTGACATTACCTGTAGGACCTGCCGTCAGGCGCCGGAGTCGCTCATGCACTTACTATCTGCATGTCCGGTATATGCGACTTCGGCCTACATCCATAGGCATAACGCGGCTCTACGAGTGCTGTACTACCATCTTCGGCACTCGTATGAAGTAGATCAAACACCAGTGCTGCCTTACGTCCCCGGAGAGATCGAGTCCGTTGTCGAGAACGAGAAGTGCCGAATATATTGGAACTACTCGTTTCCGACGGTCAGGCAGATACAAGCAAACAAGCCTGACATAGTCCTCCTTGACCATCAAACCAAGGTGATGTATGTCATGGAATTCTCGGCACCTGCCGAAACAAACATCATCTTGAAGGAGGGGGAAAAACGGGCTAAATACCGAGATCTCCGGTATGAGCTCCGAGCGCTATACCCAGACTACTCGGTCAAGATGGTCGTCCTGATAATCGGTGTACTCGGTGGAATAAGACCTACGCTGCTCTCGGAATTAAAGGCCATACCAGCCTGCCAAAAGTCAGCCGAATGGTTGGCAGGCCAAATGCAGAAGGCAGTTATCCTGGGGTCCCTCCGTTTGCTTAGGGCACATGAGTCTGGAATTTACAGTCACTGACCCTGCGGGATGCGGGGAGTGGCTGTGAATAATTCGCTGGCGCTTCTCTCGTGAGAATGTCGGAGACACGGGAGAACTGTCCAGAATCGCGTGCGCGAAAAAAAAAAAAAAATAATAATAATAATAATAATAATAATAATAATAATAATAATAATAATAATAATAATGCAAAACCGAACCGGCAGCCCTAGTGCACCCGGGAGGGGAAAGCTCATTCCCCTCTGGTATCGGTCGTGGGCTTGTTGGGCTAACCACCCACAAGCCCTGACTTCTGGTTCCTGTAAACCGAAGGAGGGCCCCCACAATCGACCTCGTCCGGATAGGGGTCAAGGGCAAGGTGGTGGGGCCCAACCGGATGGAGCGCCCGTTGACGACGAACGCTATGCACAAGGACGCTTTGAGTGGACGGATGAGCTAAGGGACGACCTTCTGCAATGCTACGAAAGCAGTGAGCCCGCACGAAGGGGATACATGGGGCGGATGCATGCTCTGTGGTGTGACAGGCATCCAGAGCATGGCGCCTTCACGCCACAAAATCTGCGTGACTATGTATCCCATCTTCGTAGAAGGGGCTACGTGAGGGCTGCTCCTGGACCGGTGAATGAGGTGGCCGAAAGACCGCCGCATTCACCGGTTGAGGAAGTGGTTCTCCTTGTTCCACCAGTACCAGAGGGCCTCAGTACCAGACGGGGGCTACACCACATAAAAGCCCCCGGGCCACAAGACCTGGCCAGAGTGGATGAAGAACTTCGTGATGCGCTACCAGAACGGGCTGACATCTGGCACATTAACTGTGCCGTGTATGCCGCTGTTCAACGCTTTTCTCGGACGGAGAGGCGTAATACTGCCTCCCCACAGGAGAGGGCGGAGCGGCGCATACAAAAGATGGAAGCCAAGATCCGGTCGGCGAGGCAACACGCATCCCGTATCCAATGTGTGATGGACTACATGGCGGCCAATAGGCCATTTACGCCTAAAGTGCGTCGAATAGCCGCCAACTTAAGACGCGTCCATCACACACTCAATGAGGCAGTGCTGCGAACCACCAAACAGCACTGTCTCGACAGGATACGGATGCTAGTGGTTTGTAAAAAATCACTAGTGAGGCGGGCGAGGGGGCTAGCGGAAAATAAACTCTTCCGCCAAAAGCCCTCGCGCCTTTTCGAACCGCCTCCGCGTGTTGCAGAGAATCCGCCGACTGTAGATCAGGTGGAAAATTTCTGGAAAACGCTTTACGAGGAGAAGCTTCCACTCAACCAAGACTCTCCAGCCCTGGCACACTTTGAAGCCTTCTGTCAAAGGCTTCAACAACCAAACGAGGTGTGCCAACCGATAACTCCAGAAGAGGTTCGAAGAGCTCTTGAGGGCTCTAAGAACTTTGCTGCTCCAGGTCCCGATGGGATAAACAACTATTGGTGGAAAAAATTACCCAGTACCCACCACCATTTGGCCAGAATTTTCAATTCATGGCTAAATGGGGAGCAGCAAATTCCTTCTTGGGTTGTCGAGGGGCGGACAGTGCTGATCCCGAAGAACGGAGATTTGTCTGACCCAAAGAACTACCGGCCGATAACCTGTTTAAACGCATGCTACAAGGTGTTTACACGCATTTTGTACATGCGGGTGCTCCATGCAGTTGAACCGGTTTACGAGCGGATATATGAGCAACGAGGGTCAAAGAGAGGTGTCGCTGGCTGCAAGGAGAACCTGCTGATTGACAGGTGTGTCACGCAGGACTCCGTGCAGTATAAGCGTAACCTCTCCATGGCCTGGATCGATTACCGCAAGGCATTTGACATGACATCACACGAGCTCATTGTACACTTGCTCCAATGTCTTGCGGTGCCCGGTCCCGTAGTGAGATGTATCGAAGAACTGATGCCGCTCTGGAGGACTCGCTTTACCATAACATCGGGTAACGATAGAGTCCAGACGGAGCCGGTATATTTCAGAAGGGGAGTATTTCAGGGAGACTCCCTCAGCCCCCTTCTGTTTTGCATCTCACTACTGCCATTATCCGTTTCGCTCCGGAAAACCCGTGGCTACAACTGCGGTACCCCCGGCGACAGGAGGCATAAGGTCACCCATCTGTTTTATATGGATGACCTTAAACTTTATGCCTCCGGAGAGAGGGACCTACACCAGTCCCTCAGGGTGGTACAGGAGTACACGCAGGCTGTCGGTATGGAGTTCGGGTTAGACAAATGTGCACTGGTCCATCTCAAGAGAGGACGATGCGGGGACTACGGAGAGGACGCGCAGCTCGTGGACGGAAGCATCTTACATCATCTAGATGCCGGAGAGTCATACACTTACTTGGGTGTCGAGCAACGCTCCACCCAAGAAGTGAGTGTAGTGAAAAACGCTCTCCGCGGCAAGTATCAGCACCGACTCCGACAGATCTGGTCTTCAGAACTGTCGGGGAAGAACAAGGTGTCTGCTACCAATATGCTTGCCGTTCCGATCCTTCTCTACTCCTTTGGGGTAGTGAAGTGGAGTCGAGAAGAGTTGCGTCAACTCGACGTAGGAACCCGCAAGAAGATGCATCTCAATAGGAGTTTGCATCCTAAATCGTCCGTTCCACGGTTATACCTCCCACGACATCGGGGAGGCCGTGGACTCTTGAGTTTGGAGAGTCTCCATAATAGGATGGTTCTGGATGGAGCCTGTAAGGTTATCAGGAGTTCGGATCCCCTCCTCTGCATGGTCCGGGACCATGAAAGTGCAGGAATAGGAGCATTTTTGTTTAAGGCAGCACAGAGAGCAGCCGATGAACTTGGTCTCTCCTTCGACGTCGAGCGGGTAAATCCCGACTCTGTCACCGAGTTGGAACCTGCTCGACGAAAATCCCAAATTAAAGCTGCGGAACACAACATCTTTCTGCAGCTTCACACGGATAAGCCAATGCACGGAGTTTTCTATAAAAATATAGAGAACCTTGGCTTATCCGAAAGGCTGACCTTTGCCTTCTTAAGGTCAGCCGGGCTGAAGTCTGAGACCGAGGGATTCATAATGGCTTGCCAGGATGGTGTATTTAACACCCTCGTCTATCGTAGTCGTGTCATGGGTATAGAGGTCCCTGATGTCAGCTGCAGGGCCTGCCGCAGGGCGCCAGAGACTCTTATGCACTTACTGTCGGCTTGCCCGACATATGCAGTCTCGGCCTATATCCAAAGGCACGACGGAGCATTACGAGTGCTTTATTACCATTTAAGGCACTCGTATGGGATAGACGAAACACCAGTGCTGCCTTACGCTCCGGGGGATATTGAGTCCGTTGTGGGAAATGAGAAGTGTCTAATTTATTGGAACTACTCTTTTCCCACCGTCAGGCAAATACAAGCCAACAAGCCTGACGTAGTACTCCTCGACCATCAACTCAAGACAATGTTTGTCGTGGAGTTCTCGGCTCCCGCGGAGAACAACATTGTCTTGAAGGAGGAGGAAAAACGGACAAAATATCGAGATCTGCTCTTCGAACTCCGCAGACTGTATCCAGACCATACTGTTAAGATAGTGGTACTGATTATAGGAGCCCTCGGTGGAACGAGACACACACTGCTTTCGGAACTTAAGATCATACCGGCATGCCGAAACTCGGCAGAGGTCTTAGCCGGCAGAATGCAGAAGGCCGTTATTCTCGGTTCATTACGTCTGCTCAGGGCACACGATTCACGGACCCAGTAGTCACTCACCCCACGGGCGTGGGGAGTGGCTACCGGTACTACCAGCTCCCCTCTGTGAGGGTCGGAGCCACAGAGAAGGGTGACTGGTTTTTAGCTAGCTAAAAAAAAAAAAAAAAAAAAAAAAATAATAGTGTCTTTATTTCGATTTAGAAAAAATTACAATTAATTGGGCTTAAAAGAAGTGGCGAAGTTCAACATAGCTGCTCTTCCACTTAACCACTTCGAGCTGTACATAATGTTAAGCTATTATAATTACATGTGTAAAAATAACAATAAAAAAATAGAACTAAGAAAAATACAGGAAAAAAATAACTGTAGATAAAATATTAATTATTTCTAGTATCTAAGTTGCAGGCTTTGACTTGCTTTCGAAACGATTCTAAACTAGTTAGAGCTTTGAGGGTCGGAGGTAGCCGATTAAATATTTTTGCAGCATTGTAGCTAAAGGATCTTTCAAAAAGAGAGGTATTGTGTCGAGGAACAGTATATAAAGAGTTGTTTCTAGTTGAGCGGTCATGTATGGCACTTGTTTTTATTAATTTATCGTGTAGATATTTGGGAGTTTTCGACATGTCTACCTTGTGAACAAGACAAGCCATGTGAACTCTGAACCGCTCATCCAGGTTTAGCCATTTTGAGTCATTAAGTTTATCATCATATTTTCTCAGATTATAACTATATCTAAGGCAGCTGTTTTGTAGTCTTTGAGGGCTTACTTTATTTTTACTTAACAGCGCTGGCCAGTACACTACATCGCAATACGAGAGGTAACCAAGAATGAATGAATCACATAGCTTCAATTTAACGTCGGTTGTAAGTTTATCTCTGTGCATATATAATACTTTAAGTCTACTGTAGGATTTTCGGATGATGTGGCTCACATGACTTTGAAATCTTAGATTATCATCAAGATATATTCCCAAGTTCTTACAATGGTTAGACGGTGTTATAGTGACTCCATTTAAATTAATGATAAAATTTGGGTTATTCAGAAGTGTGTCTCTGTGCCTACCAAATACTAAGAGCTGTGTTTTAGACTCATTTAGGAATCAGACCATGGGCTTTTGATATTTGACAAATGGTGGCTAAGTCCTCGTTAATTTTATTTGAAGCAATAGCAGCGTCATTTAACGAAAAGTTAAAAAATATCTGAAAATCATCAGTGTATTGATGTGAGCTACAGTGCCTCAAAAATTTAGAAAAATCAGCGGAGTAAATCGAGAAAAGTAGTGGACCTAATACACTACCCTGAGGAACGCCCTTTTTGACATCGATTTTATCAGACCGCACACCGTCTATAACCACTCTTTGACTTCTGTTACCCAGGTAGTTAGAAAAAAATTGTACAACAACTTCACCGAGGCCAAAGTATTTCAACTTAGTATACATAAAACTGAATGGTCTAAGGTATCGAAGGCTTTACTCTAATCTAATAGAACTAGACAGGAATTTTTCTGATTATCAGCAGCTCTGTATAATTCATCGGTAACATGTAGTAGTGCAGTGGTTGTACTGTGGCCTCTACGGAATCCTGACTGGGTGACTGGTACTACATTATTATTATCTAGATAGGCAGCCAGTTGTTCATATACAATTTTTTCTAGTATTTTAGAGATAGTGGTAAGGATACTAATAGGACGAAAATCGGAAGTACTTGAAGGATTGCTAGTCTTAGGCCCAGGAATAACATAAGCGTCTTTCCAGCTATTGGGAAATGTTCCAGTTGATAAACATTTATTAATTATAAATGTTAAGAGTTCACTTAAATAAGGTATAACTAACGATGACATTTTTAAGTTGATGTCATCAGAGCCTCTAGCATTAGCTTAATACTTTTAAATATTTCTTCCATTTTCTTTACGGAAATAGGCTAATAGTCTTCCATGGCTTAGATAAATATATTAAATTTTTCGAAAATGAACAACTTTTTCGAGAGATAACCATGACATGTGATATATAGTTGGATAGCTAATTTAAGTTGTGATCGAATAATGAAATAATTTACAGGGTGTTCCATTTAAAAAAACAAAAGTTATGTCTATATCTCGAAAACTGAGGAATGCATAGTTTTCTTCTTATCAGCAATGGATTTTACTTAAAAAAGTGCCAAAATGTGTTACTCGATTTTCGATTCGACACTTGGTAATTGAGATATAGAGGTCATCCAAAAATGCCAATTTTCCAGAAACGCTCTGTAGCTCGATAGTCGAAAAAGATAGACGATCGCGGTTTGCGTCATTGTTTGTTTCTCGAAATCGAGCTCAAGACAACTACATTGGTTTTTGTCTATCTGTCATAGTTATAGAGAAAACCCCAAATCCCATCCAATTTGATCCACCCTGTACGCGTGTGCGTGCGCGATGGCGTGTATGCGGGCGCGTGTCTGTGTGTATATATCTTTAATAAAAAATTAATAATTTATCTCCGCTAGCTGGTCTGTACGTATGTATGGAAACACGCTACAGGCCGCAATCCTTAACAGATCCACTTAAATATTATTTTTTTTATTGGTACCCTATTTTGCTTATTTAAAGTACGCCTCAGAGTGTTTAAATCCAAGTTTTAAAAACGCGGATGTTTTAAAGTTACCATGGCAACATCAAAGGTAAGCAAGTACAACTCGTTCATCTGTATCTGTTACCTTTTGCTCTTCCATCCATTTGATGAACTTGTCGTATTCTTTTTTATAAGCGTCTTCCGATTTTTGCGGTATTAACCGCGATTCTACTTTTCTATTTAAGTAATCAATGTTAGAACTCATTTTAAAGCAATATACAATCAGTGACAACTGTAGTGACAATAATTAATCCTATGTGACAGATTGCAAATTAATTTTTGTTTTCTCATTTTCATGACACTGACAGGTATCCTGATGTCACATCACGAATTCAACCATTTTACATTCTTAATTCTTATTTCCATTTTTTGTAGTAATAATACCAGTATTTATGATTTCAAAGTGTACCAATAAAAAAAAATAGCGTAAAGTATTCGTGGATAACTGGTCTTTAAAACACTTGCTCTATTTCGAGCACTCCGGCTGCGCCGTCGTGCTCGAAAAATCGCGCGTGTTTTAAAGACCTTAATATCCACTTATACTTTAATATACTATTAATCACTTTGTCTATCTCCATATTACAAGGGTGCTTATATGTATAATATATTTTTAAAATTTTAAAATTGTACCAGCTTTTAAATTATTTCGAAATTAACTAAAATATTAATTTATGCAACAAATGCATAGAGTTGTACTTAGTGAAAAAAGGTACTTTATGCATTTGCCTCATATAATATTTTTTCCACTACAGTTCCCAATTTTCATATTTAGACAAATAAATGTCAGTTACTTTAAACGTCAAAACACAAATTCAAAATTTGACGTTTCTAAAGCGAAGATCGTGAGACAACTTCGATTGTTTTCCATGCATTCATGGATCCAGCTATGCATAAGTGCGAAATAATGTTACTTTTTCTAATTTTGACATATACACTTTTCAAAACTGACGTAAGTGTCAAACGTCCAACTTTTTATAACCAGTTATGAAAAGCTAAACTGTACCTAACTGGTGAGCAAAAATTCGTTATATTATCAATTAAGAAAAATAAACAACTCTCAAAAAGAAAAATAAACAATATTTATTAAACCCAAAATTGAATACTGTTTTTCTTTTAAAATACACTAACAACACTTTTCCATTGATACGATTTACCTTATGCTGTTAAATTAGGATTTCAAATAATATTATAACTTGGCTAAATAACATAACGTTTGTTAATTTTGACATTAAAATTATAAAGGGTAATAATAGCAGCAAAGATAACTATGCAAAAGACTACTTATTTCTTAGGATCCTTAAATACATCTATTTCATTCATATTTAAAGGGTTTTTAGTCGTTTAAAATTAGAGAAAATCTTGTACGTAACACGTTCCGAAAGACTATTTTGTGTAACTCGTGTTATTTTGCGGAATTTCGCTTCGGTCGTCCCTCAAACATCCACTCGTTACACAAAATAAAGTCTTTCGTAACTGGTTACATAAATAGCTATTTTTTCACGCTTATTACTTTTTCATGCGTTCAAAATAATGAAAAAAGTATAATTTTTTTAACAATCGTAGAAAAACTTCATAGCAGAAAATTCTTTCTACAGTATAGATGAATTCTATACCTGAAGTTCTACTTGACTATTTAGTCCAATCAATGAATGCCCAAACGGAGATTGTGGAGAACATTGCGGAGGGAAGAATTTTCCTCTTCAGGAATGCGTTGGGAGGTAAACATACTAAAAGTCCCCGCCTCTAGCCCCGCCGCTTCAGGGGGGGAGGGGGTGGAAAGGTCCCTTTTTTCGATTCTTCGCTCGGAAAAGATGAGTCGTACGGAAAAAAGTATTGTATGCAAAATTAAACATAATTAAATTTCCTACCAGAATGTTTATATTCATTTTCTTATTATGTGTTATAGTTTCCTAGGTATTCGACAGCGAAAATCGATAATTGATAAATAAATTAATTGGGTATCTGAAATTTTTCTATCAAACCGGTTTACCATGGTCTACTAATGACAGTCACAAGGTAATCCTTATTTTACAACACTCGATGTATTTACCAAGGTAATATTTTGTCGAAATCTTCCTTAAGTATACAGTATGACTCGCTTAAAATGAAGACACCCTTATAACTTTTTTATTTTGTTTCATTGGGATCTACTTATGACCAGAAAAATATTCACCTGTTACAAAGGCAAAGCCACCTGCTATATCAAAATATGCGGAAAAAAAATTAAAAAATCATATTAGTGGTTCTTGACGAATTTTACGTATCCACCACAAATTGGGAACTGAGGATCCCTTTGCCAGATGAGCTTATGTATGAGAAATCCCCCATCAATAACCAAATCAAATTTTGGTGTATGTACGTTTTTGGTGCCGATCCGATACATTTCTTTAGAATTTTTAACATTCAAAATATTTTTATTTTTTCCGCATATTTTGGTACCGTAGGTGGCTTTGCCTTTATAGCAGGCGAATGTTTTTCTGGTCATAAGTAAATCCCAATTTGTTTTATACTTCAATAAAATTTGATTCAAATCGGAAATAAAATAAAAAAGTTATAAGTTAAGTGAGTCACACTGTATATTTAAGGAAATGTAAAGATTTCGATAAAATATTACGTTATACATCGAATGTTGTAAAATAAATATTGTTTTGTGACTGTGATTTCTTAGCAGACCACGGTAAACCACTTTGATAGAAAAGTTCCATGTACAATTAATTTATTTATTAATTATCGATTTTCACTGGCGAATACCTCGGAAATTATAACACATAAGAAGAAAATGAATATAGACATTCTTGTAGGATGAATTGAAAAAAGGGATTTTTCCACCCCCCTCCCCCCTGAAGCGGCGGGACTAGGGGCGGGGATCTGTAGTATGTTTACCTCCTCCCAACAGATTCCTGAAGAGGAAAATTCTCCCCCTCGCACTGTTCTCTACAACTCTTTCGTTGACTGAACTAATTGTACGTAATTTATGTTTTACATTTTCTGTGTTATATAGTACACACATTCGTATAAATATTCATTATATTTTCTGTTTATATGTTTTATATTTCTATTATATTTTTAATACTAGGCATATTCTTCCAGTGCCTAGGCTTCTTATTTGTAATTTTGACTAGACCATTTCTGTAATTTTTCACAATATTTCAGATTAATAAAACACTATTCTACATTATTCTATATAAGTTTTACTTCCACGTCCAGTGGAAGTATAGTAACGACAAAAAAATTTTTAAATATTTTTATTGTCCAAATAGGCTTAAAATGTCATGAAACGTCGAGATTTTAAGTTTGAGCAAAAAAAAATTTTTTGTCTGTCTGTCGGTCTGTCTAACTTTTTTTGTGCGCACGTTTACTCTGGAACCGTTTAAGATATTGACTTGAAATTTGGTACACAATATGTACTTTAACGAGATCTATAACTAGATTATATTTTCATCTTGTTCCGTCGAAGGGTTGGGGGGTAAATTTGGGGTAAATAGGTCAATCAAGCAGGTAAGAGTCCATAAAATTTTTATTTAGTATATACAAGAGAAGCTAAGGTCTCAAAAAGATTTTTGGCATTAGTCACCCCCATTACTACCCCCACCCCCTTATTAAAGGGGATGAAAAAAAAAGTGATTTAGTGTATGTACAGGAACCAGAAACCTCAAAATATTTTTTTACTTCATCCAGCCCTCACTACCACCCCTCTATCACCACCCCCCACCCCATTACCGATGTGGGGTATCGTTTTATGGGTTTTTGGGGTGGAGGATTTCAAATATTATATTATTAAAGTGCCATAAACAATTATTTTCACATACAAAGTTTTTTCGTTGTGAGTGACTTGGATAGAGAATCTGGATGTGGAAGTAGTGATTCCTTGGGCAGCGGTATTTTTTATTAAATCTTAGTAAATAATTATCTGTTAGAAATTAAATGAATACTTATCTTATATTTCAATAGTAAAGAATGGGCTTTGAAAATTGCTCCAACTAGCTTGTAATCTGAATTTAATAAATTCTACTTTACTTGCCGTGATTAATATTTATAAAAAGCAGTCCGTAGTTAAACAGAATGTCATTAAGATTACATTAAAAACTTACCAAAAAAATGTCCCTGGCTCATAATGAATTTATTTAACTAGAAATGTAATTTTCAGTTTTAATTAAATTTTTGGTCATTAAAAGCATATTCCCTGAGCACTTTCTATTTCCTAAATTAAAATAAATGCTGGGAGATGAAAATGTCATACTTTCTCTGGAGGTAAATTAGTATTAACAGCTTTATAATACAACTCTAGAGTAAAAAAATATAATGACAAAAAGAGTGTCAAGTGATAAATTAAAGAGATAATTATAATTCAAATTCAGACTGCCACTGAAACTAATATATTACAACTTTTAGAATTAGAAGTAACTACATTTTTGTGGCAAGTCTATTTTGCTTTTCCGGATGCCAAAATTTTAAATCTATTCTGCATAAGTACTATATTTTCTATGTAGAAAGAGAGTTACCGCAATTTAAATATGTTACCCTAAATGTACTGTTCTGTTACATACTTGCAATCGCAACGGAGCGTAGTCCGTCGGCGTCGGGAATAGGGATTGCAATATCGGTTAACCGATAAACCGGTTAACCGGTTATTAGGACAAAAAACACATGATGATAATTACCGGTTATTTTAATTTTTTACCGGTTATTTCGGTAAATTCTAAACTTACGATATGTCACGTATTCAACATTTCTATTTATGTCAGTGATTAATATTCACTAAATACAGAGTGACTGTCCCAACACTGAGCACTTTTAACAATAAATAAATAATATTATAAAAAGTAAAACCCAGACACCAAGTTCTAAGAAATACAAGTAAGAGAGACATTGACAATATCGTGCGATAGGAAATTGAATATTTCACTGCCGCAAATATCCGTGAAATACATTTAGAAGTATGTTATTTCCAATTCTTATTAACTTATCGACCCACCAATATCGATTGAGGAAGAACATCTTCAGCTGGTGGTATTCTATGCACAAATATCAGACGACTAACAGATATAGCTTTGAAAAACTAACCCTTTTAACAGGCCGTTTTTAAAAAATATTGTATTTTTAGATTAGGTATTCAGTAAATGCCCTATTTGAGTTTATATTTATAATTTTTGTTATTTAAGTTGATATTTTTGTTATTTACAGAATAATTATTTATTTAAATTTATTTCATTTATATTTTTTCCTTTTGATAAAAAACCTTTGGTTTGTTCATTATATTAAATATACGTATATAATAGTATATTAATCAACGAACATATAATGATGGCTATTATTCACGAGGGTGAAGTTTAAGACACGAGCCGTAGGCGAATGTCGTAAATCACCAGAGTAGCCATTATATGTGAGTAGAATACTATACTTTGTCCATGACTATTAGATATTTTTGTTAAATTGTTTACTGAAGAAATTAATTAATGAATTATTTATATTATTCTTTTTGAGTAATATGCAAAATTATTGTAAATAACGTTGACGTTTAAATTTAATTTGACACATAACGGCCTACTTAATCAAATTTAAAAACGAAATTGTATGATAAAAGATGGTTTGTTTCTGAAACGCTAAATAGTTATCTATTCATAAATTTGATAATAACAGTAAAATTGTTTACACAATTGTAGCTATGACAGTTAACGAATAATTATATTTAAGGTTTCAGAAACTAGCCATAAATTCTACTAAAAAGTTGTGAGATTGCACTCGAATTGAAAAAATACCTGCCCATGACTTCTTATAAACAACTGACTGTCCTTATTATTCACTAGTGAATACTGAAATCATTATTCACTGCAAGGAAAAATGGCTAGCATTATCCTTGAGGAAACACATACATAATGAGTACAGTATTTAATAGTCGTGGGCAAAAATTTTTTTTGTCAAATTTAGATAATTTTGTACATGGAGAAAGATAATTGCCATTTTCTCCACCCTAATCATTCATTCTAAAAATTACCGGTAAATACCGGTTAACCGGTTATTTCCATTTTTATTTACCGATTTACCGGTTATTAAAACTTCCGGTAAATTGCAATCCTTAGTCGGGAAGAGCGCGAAAAACCTTCTACCACCCAATACTGAAGTATAACCAGATGGGACTTTCACTACTTATGAAAGCATGTTATTTTACATAGGAAATCAAAATTGACGGCACTCTCCAGTGGTCGTGACCGAAAGTATAAGAAAAAAACTTCAATCAAATATAACTTTAGAACTTAAAAACAGATACAAATAAAATTGTTGTTGGATTTTGACAAGTAAACCTTGCTTTTTAATTTGAAGTACAATTTATTGCAATAATAAAAACATTAACATAAAAAAATTGGCAAAATTCAAAAGGATACACAAATCAGCAACATTTTTCTAATTTTTAACTCGCCAAAACTCGCTTATATAATGAGGTATTCAATTTTTTCTTTCACCAAAAACTGCTAAATTTAATAGGCTTTATTTTGCCTCGATTAATGCTAGGTCTAATTTTTTAACCAAAAGCGCTACAGCCCTTTAAATACGACGAAGCACACAACGGCGACAAAGACTCGAGGCTTCCTCTCTTGCCCCCGCTACTCTCTCGGCCCATCAAGAAACGTATCGGCTGCTGGCCTCATTATTGTCTGGATAAATATTAATAAGTATATAATACTATTTTATTTACATTTAAGCTATTACAGTTTATGTATATTGTAGATTCATTTTTATCAATGGAGAAAAACTACATGTTTGTTTTCCGAAAATGCTGAAAGCAACGAAAATCTAATGGTAAAACACCAACTGTTAATGGCATCAGGTCTATTATACATCACGCAAATGAAAGAAAAGATGCTATTTCATTAAAATTTTTATAAAACAAAGTGGTGGCACTTATTTGCACACCCTTCGATACGGATTTCATTATTCTCGTAGGACATCTTTTTGTAATATAAGAATAATATTAGAGACAATACGTATTGTCTCTGATATTAGTAACGCGATAAAAAATGCAAATGAGCCTTCATGTAGTTACAATAAAGAAGAAAAAAATCAGTTTACAATAAAATGGCATTGTCTAATTTGTGTAAAATCCAGAAAAAATTAAGAATAAATTAAGAACATTTTTAAGTAGAAATTTATACAGGAACGGGCGCGGAAACTAGAGAAAAAATATATTAAAGATGCAATGGCGCATTGTGATACAGAAATACAAGGCAGGTTACACTTGCTCAATGTAGTTTTTCACTGCAGAAATAGGTAATAATTTAATTCTATTATGTGATTTGTTTAGGTTAATTGTTGATTTTTATTGTGTTATTTAATTGTTAATAAGAATTATCAGCGCCGCAGGCCGAATTAGAGTCGCAGACAAAAAAAAAGGAGGGGGGGGCCCCCCCGCCTTTTCTCCACGAAACAACACAAAATATTTCAATATGTACCTATATGCTCTTTATGACATCGGACTGTGTATCGGCAGTTAGTAATCCCCCTTTTATCGGATACCTAAACGTCTGTGAATTACCAAGCTAATAAATAAATAAATAAATGTTTTTGATATTCAATTTAACTTCTTTTTAATAAATAATAAATTACTACTCATGGATGGGAAGGTTAATAAACGCAACACACAACGCGATATTAATTGACATGACTCGGCATGATTCGGGATCAAAGTGATAGCCTGTCTCTAGACGCGAGTCTGAATCAGGGTTTCCAAATTGCCAGGAATTCTTCGTTATGCCAGGAATTATGTGTCTTGCCAGGTGAGTATGTTACCCCCCACAGTCGATGCGGCTAAAGAGCACCTATATCGTGTCTACTACCAGGTGCAGAAGTGGTTAGGAAATGAGCATATTGGAGATGGGTATTCAAAAACGGCTTATTGGAGCCAATAAAAACCTCGCAACCTCCTGCCCCGGGTTGTCTTTTGAACATGATTTTTTGTAATTGTTCGAAAGGCTGTGGCGCTTTGTGCGGCTGTCGAAAGTTGGGACTGCAATATTCAGCAGTTTGTGGCAACTGTCATGGGACATCTTGCCTGAATGCTGCCCCAATTGAAGACCATAATCTCGAAAAAAGAATTGACATCGACGATCCAGAAACAACCTCTATTGATGATTCCGAATCCTGGTATTCTCCACCAGTCCAGTGGTAAAATGAAGATATCCATTTTACATACCTCAATTCCTATAAAAAATTTAAAAACTAGAATATAACGCACAGAAAACTGTATTTTGATCATTACATGCACTAAAATATCCATACAAAATTTTTACCGGAGTTGCAATGGCCGATTACGTAAAAACTATGAGTTTTATCAATAAACTTTATACCACCTTTTTTTGTAGAAAATTTTTCGTTCTTTCTTTTATATAAGTACATTTCGTAGCCGTAGGATCGATGGGAAAAAAGATATTGGCAAAAAAACGATAAAAGGTACTTCTTTGGGCCGCTGTCAAAAGTTAAGCATACACCGGAATCTTTGGGACCTTTCACAGATTGTTTGGGAAGCTGACAGGTGCGTGTACACCAATTTATAGCTCACTATAAATTTTTCCGAAGTGAAATGCTAAAGTTCCTGGATTATTAGTGAACGCTAGAGCCAGCCATCCGACGTACTAGCGGTGAAAGTGTCGTAAATGGTACTTTACTTTAAATGTAAAATAATTAGAAATAGTTACTATTATGTCATGTCTAAAATTATTTCATTGCAACGTTCATATTGTCTTGCTTTTATTGGGATTTTATACCACAGCACTGCTCCATAAAGAACTCTTTAATAATTAAACAATTTCTTTGCTAAAAGGCACATTTGGACTAGTTTGTCGACATCAATACAATGTCTGCTCCCTTAAGATCACCCCACAAAAACAGATCCAATAGATTTAAGTTAAAGCATTAAAAATGATTAATATAATTGGTTGCATAGCTAATACATTATTTTATAGAGTGAGTTTTAGGGGATTCAGCATATAGTGCATTAATAGATATAGTAAAATCGCTATCTGCCTATTAACACTGGCTATAGGGTGGTGGTTCAAGCAGTCAACAAAAATTCAAACTAAAATAAACATAATAATATCCGATCGATTTATTTAACTTTTTAACCGATATCATAAGATTTATAAAATGAGGAGGTTCTTCCCCTAGCTAACACTAACTTACTATTCAAATTTCAATACAATTTGACCTTACCTTTTAACTTATCGTGCTTATAAGAAACTTGGTGAATCGGCACACAGTGGGAAATTTATTGCTTTTTTGGACAAAAATCTAGACGCAGCTCATTTCACAATCGATTGCAGTAATTTTTTTCGACTAGAGCTGTAGTTTACTTTACTACTGCTACAATTTGGAAAAAGTCTCCGATTAAAGAACTTACATCTAGATACATAACAGGCTATCTTTTCACTATATACCTTATTTGCTCCTAACATAGTCACGTTATATGTCCATTAAAAAGAATAGATGAACATCACATCCCATAGGCAACAGTGGCGTTGTGTGTGTAGAAAATGTGTAGAATGGTAAAAATTTTCATTAAAATGAATTATTGCAATTCCTGCATTACCGGCTCTTTATATAACGTGGTGTAGGCATGCGATATTACAGTAAGATAAAACAGTAAGATAAATATGTATTGAAAGGATATTAAAATTTAATTGCTATTTACTTTATAACTGTAAACTGAACTTCATCATGTTACGACTATGGAACGATCGATTTTCTTCTTTTCTAAACTGCTTTCTGCAAACGGCACAGCACTTCACTATTTATTTGCACCAAATATATTGTCACTAAACTGTGTAAATATGAATAGAGAAAATTATTTAGGTATTGGGCAAATCACAACTTAAAATAAAAAGACTTCTTCACCACATTTTGATCGAAAAACACGAAAAACGCGTATTAACATTAATGGCGGATATACTGTCAAAAGTGTCAAACTGAGATTATGATAATCAAACTGAACCGATGGTGCCCGAATCGGTCGCGAACAGATCGACTAGCCAATCAAGAACTTATGGGAAGAAGTGCCTTAGATTGTGAATCTTTCGGGATCACACAAAGTAATGCCATTATGTATCTAGATATAAGTTCTTTAATCGGAGGAAAAAGTCGATTCTTCTTTTTACTTTTGACCATTATTGTGAAAGTAAGGAGTCGGAAGAGTATGCAAAATTATTCTAAAGTTATGAAATCTACCCCCCCCCTCCCCACCACACCCGTTTTAGAAGGTACTGAACACGAATAGCAGGGTGAAAAATGTTTTTAGTCATGCGCACCCCCTTTAACGGCCAAAAACCACTACTTTTTGCTTATTTCTAATATGACAGCATGGCATCGACTATTTTTGCAAGGATTCTTTGGGGATATAACAGATCGTGAAAGGTGATGTCAGGTAGTAGACCGCAACCGCCTTTGGGGGTGGAATCTACCCGTCAGGGTGTGTAAAATTGTTTCTTGTTTTTTGTTAAAGACGTCTAGCCTCCATTTTCGAGGATACTGATCAAGGACAATGGTAAGAGTGAATTGTAACAACCTCGGGTTGGTGCCTCCTCGGGTTGGTCTCACCCCCCACCCAGGAGGTGGAAAATTGTTTTTTTTATTTTTTAATTTATATATTAAGTGGTTTCAAAGTCACCATTTGTCCATTTTAAATTCTCATAAAAGATAAACCTATCCTCGCAAGGATTTGAAATTCATGTTCCTTAAGACGGGATATAAGGTAGAGAATGCCAGTGTTAATAAATTCTGTTTTCAATAAAGTATATATATATACAAGACACGATTTTGAGTACAACATAATATTTTTTACAAGATATTAATATAACCTAAGGCGCCTACAAAGAGAATTACTTGGTTCATATTTCTTCATCGCACGCATCGTCCGTTTCCGATTCATGGCCGGAAATATACACTTCGGGTATAACAATTAGGAAGTTTGTAGCATTATCATAACTATTATCATTGGATTCGTTTGTTTCTGTACTCGGTTCATCATCTTCATCCTCTGGTGCACAATTCTCACAAAATTTACCCCGATAAGTCTTACAATTAACGCTACGGATACCTCAAGGACAGACAATTTACCCAGAAAAACAGTAAAAGTGGCAAAAACAAATAAAATGATAATACGAGTCCCTAATATCACCTATTACTATTATTATTATTATTATTACGAAAGGAGTGGTTTCCGACAGTTTAATGATGAAGGGAGGGTCAAACCAGCGTAAAACTATTTTTTTCTTGATCAGCATCCTCGAAAACGGAGATAAAAGTCTTTAACAAGAAAAAAACAATTTTACACCCTCTGACAGGGTAGATTCCACCCCCGAGGGCAGTTGCGGTCTGCTACTTGACATCGCCTTTTACCATCTATTATATCCCCATGAAGAAAAAAATAATCCCTTCAAGAATAGTAGATGCCAAGCTGTCATATGAGAAATAAGCAAAAAGGGGTGGTTTTTGGCCGTTAAAGGGGGTGCGCATGACTAAAGACTTTTTTCACGCTGTTACTCATGTTCAGCCCCTTCGAAAATGGGGGGAATAGGTTTCATAACTTTAGCACGATTTTGCATACTCTTCCGACTCCTTACTTTCATAATAATGGTCAAAAGTAAAAAGAAGAATCAACTTTTTCCAAATTGTAGCAGCAGTAGAGTAAACTACAGCTCTTGATGATTACTTGATAAAAAAAATTATTGCAATTGATTGTGAAATGAGCTGCGTCTCTTGTCTCTTGTCAAAAAATTTCCCACTGTGCGGCAAACGGACAGACAACCAACTACTTGATGATTTTTCAAAAATTCAAACAAATTCCAAACGTAAAAGTCCAGTGGTGTTAAATCTTGGGACCGTGCAGGTGACAGAATAGATCCGATTCACCAGTCAATCGGGTTACGTTCGATTTGAGAATTGACAGACTGTCACGCGGCAGTGAGCTGGGCATACGCCAGATTTAACGCCACTAGACTTTTGCGTGTGAGGTAGGATGAGAGAACTTGTCTGTAATGAGGAAATTCAAAGCAATACCCAATTGATAGCACAAATGGAGCAAGCTGACCTACAATTACGAACAGAAATAGGACGGCTACGGTTGAAATAAGTCGAGCAAGGAAACGCTTTAGAAATAAACATAAACTTAAAGTTTTTGGAAAAATTGACTTGTTTTTGTTGAAAAACTCTACATATTTATACAATTAATTATTTTTTTTTATTTGCTTTTATCAGGATTAGAGAATATTATTTAGGTATTAAGCAAATCACAACTTTCACACGTTTTTATTTATTACGAAATTACCTACTTTCTGTATATTGTTGCCCTAATCTGGGCACGCTAATGTACTAATTAGGTAAATACATTAAAACACTCATTATTGGAGAACCAATCAAAACAACTACTCTTCTAGCTAACACTGACGAAGTATTGAATTACATGATATGATTCCTAGAATTTTGAAGAAATATATATATATATATATATATATATATATATATATATATATATATATATATATATATATATATATATATATATATATATATATATATATATATATATATATATATATATATTATATATATTTAGGAAAACAATTTAAAACATTATTGTTACCATTAATTATTTTTTATTTATTTGCTTTCATTATGATTAGAGAATATTATTTAGGTATTATGCAAATCACAACTAACACACTTTTTTATTTATTATGAAAATACCTACTTTCTGTATATTGTTGCCCTAATCTGGGCACGCTAATATACTAGTCAATACTTTAAAACACTCATTATTGGAGAATCAATCAAAACAACTACTCTTCTAGCTAATACTGACGAAGTATTGAATTACATGAGAGGATTCTTAGCATTTTAAAGGAAAAAATATATATTAAAAATATTTAAATCATTTATTTAAATTCACACATTCACACATTTTTATTCAATATGATTCAATCAATTATGTACTTTCTGTATATTGGTACCTTAATCAGGTCACGCTAATATACTACTTAGGAAAACACTTTAAAACACTCATTATTGGAAAACCAACCAAAACAACTACTCTTCTAGCTAATACTGATGAAGTATTGAATTACATGATAGGATTACTGGCATTTTAAGGCAAAAAATATATTGAAAATATTTAAATCATTTATTGAAATTCAGTCATTCACAACAATTATTGAACCTTACATTCTATTTCATCTCCATAAAAGTTGTACAAGTTTTTTTGAACTCGTTAGTTCTCATCAGTAGGGTATAGAAACATTCATTCATTATTTACAAGCCGATTCTTGATTTATTTTTACAATTAATTATTTTTTATTTATTTGCTTTCATTATGATTAGAGAATATTATTTAGGTATTATGCAAATCAGAGCTAACAAACTTTTTTATTTATTATGAAAATACCTACTTTCTGTATATTGTTGCCCTAATCTGGGCACGCTAATATACTAGTCAGGTAAATACTTTAAAACACTCATTATTGGAGAACCAATCAAAATAACTACTCTTCTAGCTAATACTGACGAAGTATTGAATTACATGTGTGACGTATACTTTCCGGTGAGGCCGGAAAGTGGTCACTTTTGGCACCTTAGCAACGGTTCGGTTACTCGGGCGCCACCTTTACAATTTTTTTACGTGGGGCAAAGGTCCCACACTAACCTCTTAACACAGCCTGTTACAGTAGGGCTGGGATAGCTACAGTAGAGAAAACAGTAACTTCCAGTGGGTCGATTTGGGAAAATTGGACTGTTACACAAACAGCAGTAAAACACAGAATTCGGTAAAACAGAATATCTATTTATTTCCTATAAGTTACAGTGATAACGAAACTATTTACAGCTTAACTAGTTTAATATATACAGTACATTCATAACGCACAAAAGAGCAAACCCAGGCTGTGACGAAGGATCGGTACTTGCACAGTTGGCGGGGCTCCTGCTTACTTACAGCTGGGTACGTCTAGAGTCGTGGAACGGCCGACCACGACTGTTTGATATCACGAGTTTTAATAAATACTTTCCTCTTTCAACAAGCCGGTAGAGGGGGAAAATGTGCAGACACGGTGCGTAGCGGTAAATGAATACTTGTATTATGTTCAGGTGAAACGGTTAAATGAAAAATATTTTACAAGTCAGAAATCGCGGACTTTACCATTATTTTTCTGTCTCCCGGTCTTAGAAAAATTTCACTTACTCTTATTTCCGGAGCTGGCTGCAGTGGGCACGTCTGGTCGCTGTTGGAGCTCGTGAGGAACTGACTGTCTGCTCTCAGCGCGTCGGGTATCTAGTCTACTATCCCCTCTATTCACGGTGCTGACGGGGAGACGGTGCGCGTGGATATTGATTGACGTAGGCGCAACTTAGTACAGTGTCGCGGAAATATAATTGTAACTTACGTCTGCTGGCGGGTTCCCTGGAGAAGGCACTTCTGCTCGCTGTTGTTCACTTGGTAGCAACTGAATGCTTTCTGCGGAGATCACGGTTTAGTATGCATTTTCAGTTTCGGTTGGGCCTGGTGGGGCCTATTAGTTTATGCGGTGATATAATTGTTTTTCACAGCCTGGTAACTTTTATTAAATAATCTAACAGAAACATATTTATTTATGGAAAATATAAATGGTTTATTGGGGTTTAAAATATGCTTCATTACACCCCCCTCTTACTTCATAAAAAAAAATAATGTAATTATTTTTTTCTTTCTTTCTTGCTTTGGTACTGCAAAAGGATTAAAAGAAAATTTACTCAAGTTCCCTAACTGATTTTAAGGCGTGTACCCCACACTGGTTGCATAAACTTTATTTGGGGGCACATACACCTTTTACAAATAAAAATCAAAACTAGAGTCTTCAAAAAAAATAACAATGGTAATAATGAAAACAAGTAAAATATTACTAGGTCCTCTTGCTACGGTTGGATACCATACTCCTAGATCCTGGTAGGAAGGGTCCTCCTAAAAAAAATACCTAAAATAAGGAAAAATTAAACGGTTACTTCTAGTCTTTGATGCTGGATTTCTTTTTCGATTCTTGCGGCGATCAGGTCCCTATGGAAGTAGGTTACGCTGAACTTCTTGACGTTGTTTTAATCTGGCAGATCGGCGGGGAACGTACTCGGGCTGGACGGGCGAGGAACTGGTAGACGGCTTGGCGGTCTTCTCTGTTCTCGTGGCTGGCTCGTTGCTGAAATGTGGCTTTAAGTCCTTAATATGGATACGGGTCAGTTTCTTTCCAGTATCCGACTTCAGATTGTAAACCACGGGTGATACGACTTGGGTCACGGTATACGGTCCAGAATATTTCGGAGCTAACTTAGACGCAAAACCTTTAATAGCCGAAGAGAGGGGATGTTCTCGTTTCATAACCCGGTTGCCCACGTGATACTGGATATCCCGGCGTCGTAAGTTATAGTATTTGCTCTGGGAAGTATATGCTTGGGCAAGCTTTATCCTAACCAGTTCGAACATTTCCTGTAACTTTTTTAGGCGGTCGGTATGAACGGTTGGGATCTGATTATCCTCATCTTCGTTGGGTTCGGCAACTTCGTTGGTTTCGGCTTGGTATACGGTGGCTGGCAGCGACAATTCTCTTCCAAAATTCAGAAAGGCGGGTGAAAATCCGGTTGATTCATGTTTGGAACTGTTGATAGCTAGCTGAAAGCTATTCAAGTGTTGGTCCCATTTCCGGTGATCCTGTTCGCAGAATTGTGCTATCATAGTTTTGATAGTGCGATTGGCTCGCTCAACGGGATTTGCCTGTGGTGTGTACGGTGGCGTGAAACGGTGTTGGATACCAAATTCGTCCAATAATGACTGGAACATACGGCTGTCGTACTGGGTACCATTATCCGTGATCACGGTACGCGGACATCCGAAACGGGTGATAATTTCATCATAGAGAGCTTGGCTGACATTGCGGGCGGTGGCACTTCGTAGGGGACGGCACTGGACCCATTTGGTAAAACGGTCTTGAAACACTACTAGGTAGCTGTTCCCTTTACTAGATCTAGGTAGCGGTCCTACTAGGTCGGTGCTAACAGTTTCCCAGGGTTGACGGCTGATGGACGGTTGCATGGCTCCTGGTGTTTGCTGCTGGGAGATCTTGTAACGTTGGCACTGCATACAGCTACGTACATATCTGGCGATGTCGCGGAACATCCCTGGCCAGTAGTACTTTTGTGTGATCCGGGCTGTAGTCTTGGCAATTCCCATGTGTCCAGCGGACGGAGCATCGTGGTTTTCTTGCAAAACTGTGGTCCGGAGTGGCGTTGGTACGCATAACTTCCACGGGTCGTATTGGTCGGGTTCGGTTAAGTCTCTGGAATCCCAGAAGTGGCGGTACAGCCGGTCATTACGTACACAGTAATCCGGATTAGCTTCTGGGTTCTTTTCAACTTCCGACTTCTTCCGTCTGTACCAAGAACAGTTTGGTGCCTCATTCACAGCACATAATTCTTCGGTACCCGTGGCGGGAGAAGGTCCTTCCAATGGTTGACGTGACAGTGCATCAGCTACACGGTTTAAGCTTCCTTTACGGTACTTAATCTCAAAGTCATACTGTTGCAAAAATATGCTCCAGCGAGCTAGGCGGCCAGTCGGACTTTTGATAGAGTGTAACCAGCGGAGGGACTGGTGATCGGTCAAGACGGTGAAGTGGTACCCTTCGAGGTACGGTCTCATCTTCTCTATTCCCCACACGATGGCCAAACATTCCCTTTCCGTTACGGAGTAGTTCTTCTCGGCGGGAGTTAAGGTTCGGCTGGCGTAGGCAATCACTCGGTCATGTCCCTCAATTTCCTGTGTCAAGGCTATCCCTAAACCTTGGTCTGAGGCGTCGGTTTGTAGGGTGAACGGCTTCTTGAAGTCGGGACAGGTCAAAACTGGAGCCTTAGTCAGACACTTCTTCAGTTGACCAAAAGCTTCTTCCTGTTCGGTGTCCCATTTGAAACGATGGTTCTTTTTCAAGAGTCGGGTTAACGGAGTCACAATTTGGGAAAATGCTGATACGAATCGTCTGTACCAGGAGGCAACACCAAGAAACCGACGGACGTCTCGTACGTTTCGAGGCGTGGGGAATTTCTCGATGGCCTCCACTTGCTCTGGATCAGTATTGATGCCTTCCGCGGTAACCACATGTCCTAGGTAACGTAGCGACTTTCTACAGAACTGACATTTCTCGGGGTTCAGCTGTAGATTGGCCATTCTCAGTCGGCGGAATACTTCATGTAGGTTCTTCAGGTGATCTTCAAAAGTTTCACCCAGGACTATAATGTCATCCAAATACGCGAAAGCATATGGTTCCATATCAGGTCCAATGATTCGGTCCAAGAGTCGTTGAAAAGTAGCAGGTGCGGAATGAAGTCCAAACGGCATAACTCGGAAATGGAACAGTCCTCGTCCTGGTACGGTGAAAGCTGTGATAGGCTTGCTTTCGGCAGAGAGTGGTATTTGCCAGTATCCTTGTTTTAGATCTATACTAGAAATGTAACGAGCTTTTCGGAGTTTGTCCAGTATTGCATTGATGTACGGTAGTGGACAGGCATCTTTTTCCGTGACCTCGTTTACTTTCCGAAAATCTATGCAGAAACGGGGCTTTCCATCCTTTTTGCGGACTATGACCACAGGTGAACTCCATGGACTGTTGGACGGTTCGATAATTCCATTAGCTAACATTTCGTCGACTTCGGTGTTAATAATTTCCTGCATCCTAGGGTTTTGTGGGCGGTATCTCTGTTTGATTGGTTCCGGTTGCGACAGGCGGATGTGGTGTTGGGCTAGTTTAGTGGTTCCGGTTATGTCTTGAAAACTTGGCAGTTCCATATCCAAAAATTCCTGAAGGCGGGTTTCTTCATCCTGGGACAGAGTCAGGGCGATTCCAGTCAGCGGAGCAGTTGGCAGCGGCAGTGAGACAGGGCGGTGATCCAGGTAGACGGTGGCGGTAGTTAGATCCAGTGTAAATTCCCTTGTACTCAGGATGTCCATGCCTAGTACCATATCGGATGTCAGATTCGGGAGGTAGAGTAGTCTTTCGGAAAACGAACTTTCCTCTACCATGAAGTCGAGATCATAGGCACTGGTGACGTTTACAAGGTTTCCATCGGCTAGCTGGGCGGAAGGGATAGATATTGCTACCGAAGGTATTCCTTGTTGCTTGCAGAGTTCCATTACTTGGTTTCCCATGTAGGAACGGACGGCACCGGTGTCTATTAGGGCGGAGAACGTTCTACCATACATGGTTACTGGTATGTGCGGTCTGTTATCCTTGTAGTCGGTATCTTGCGAGGCGGAGGTAGGAGGGAACCGTACTGGCCTCGTTACGGTGCGGTTCCGGTCTAGTTTTCCGTCCTTCGGCACTGACAATCCCGTGTCATGATACCTGGTCGGCCACAGCGTGAGCAGAATAGTTGTGGCGGAAATCGACATTGATTGCGGAAATGTCCAGATCTGCCACATCTCCAGCAGATACTGTTGAGGTCCTGCGTGGATCCATTGTTGGCGGGCGGCCTACTTTCTGGTGGTCTTTGGCTCGGCGGTCTGTTTCCGGCGCGTGTCATGCCACTTGTTGACGGTGTTGGTGCCGATTCAATGGCTCTGCGGTTCCCGGGAGGCGGTTGTGGTGTTGTACCGGGCATCCGTGCTCCTAATGGTACTGGGGGCGGTGGATCAGGGTGGTAGTTTGGTGTTGGCCGATTGGTGAGTTGGGCAGTCGTGTGTGTAACTGGGTGTGATGTAGCGGCTGTGGTACGGTACACCTGCTGCATTTCCCGGCGTAGAGTTTCATATTCCATTACTCTGGCGGTCAGGGTGGATATGTCGGTTACCGTGGTCCTTGGGATGTACTGTCTGTAATCGGGAAGCAGGTTTCTATATACCCATCGAAGTTCCTCCTGTACGGAGAAGTCTCCATGTCTCCGGATCAGAGTCTGCATATCAATCAGATAGGTGCTGGCAGCTTCTTCCGGTTTCTGCAAGCGGCGGCTAATCTGCGCCTCTATCTCCTCCTGGTAGTTCACCGGGAAGTAGAAGATGCGGAAATCTTTCGTAAACTCGCTCCAAGTGGTCCAACGTGCCCGGTTATTGCGGTACCATAATACTGCCGTTCCTTGTAACAGCTCCGGTAGTACGGGCAGCAGCTGTTCCGGTCTCATTCCAGTATAGGAGAAGACTTCTTCTAGCCTTTCTAGGAAGGCGGCAGGGTCTCCTTTCCCATTAAAGTGGATACCCCATTTATGGATCTTGAGGGGATCCAGCAGCGGATTACCAGTAGTCGTGGGCGGAGGCTGGACAGATGTTACGGTCTGGGCTTGCGGTGAGATTACTAGTGGCGGCGACAGAAGTGATGGGAAGGTGAGTCGTGAAGTAGTTGGAAGCGGTGACGTACACCCATCCTTGACAAATTTAACCAGGCGCCGTTTCTTTTCTTCCACGGTGCCAGATAGGTCTAGACGGAATTTGCTTAGTTCGGTATCCAGTTGTTCCTTCTTGAGCTTATAGATCCAGCTAAGACGGACATCCGTTGATTCCGGTGGGCGGGCATCTTCCGGGTTTTCTGACTCATGTTTCGGTTCTTCCTCGGTATCGGACATACTTGCTTCTCTGAGATGATTTCAAACTGCAACTCTGGACGGTAACGGCCAACGATGGACGGTCTATGTTGGAACAGTCGGTAACAGATGATGTCTGGTAGTGCTGCTTCAGAGAGGTCCTTCTCGTTCGAGTTCTCAAGTAGAACTCTCGACGGTAACGGACAACGGTGAACGATGGCGGTGACGGTGCCAGCGGTGATGACGGTGATAGAGGCGGTGACGGTGACAGTGAAGAAAGCAGGTAACAGGTGGTATCTGGTAGTGTTCTTCGGAGACGTACTTACCGTTCGAGTTCTCAAGCAGAACTCTCCCGACGGTAACGGACAACAGTGAACGGTGGCGGTGACAGTGACAGTGGTGAGGACGGTGACAGTGAAGAAACAGGTATCAGGCGGTATCTGGTAGTGCTTCTTCGGAGACGTCCTTACCGTTCGAGTTCTCAAGCAGAACTCTCCGTTCTGACTTCTTGGCAGCGGATATACGCGGTTGCAGTTATGCGCAAATGGTTTACGCACTGGAAGGCCACTGGTAGTGGTAGGCACCAAACGGATAGAATTTATCACCGGAACTGGTAGGACTCCGGGGATAATCCAGAAAATCGGTAGAATCGTCGAAATCAAATTAGATGTTGTCTTGAGATGCCAGTTACCCAATCTTGTCGGTCTTACTCAGTTTCGACCTCCCAGGTTGCTGTGGTACACGGTTTTCCGAAACGGTTGGTCGGAGCGGTCTGAAACCAGTGGCAATCGATTCAGCGTCCCAAAGTTACTACTTCACGAGGGGTCACTTGCCTAGTAACTCCGGACTCCGGGGACTCCAAGTATTCCGGGTAAAATCCGGTTGGTCGGTAAAATTCGGTGCAGAAGGTGTATCTGGGTCCGGACTACAACCTAGTATCAGAGTTACTCAATTTCGACCCTTACTTCGGCCGTAGCACACTTTTTTCCGGAACGGTGATCTGATCGGCCGGACACTGGTGGCAATCGATTCCTTGGGTCCAATTACCCTGAATTTGATACCCCACACGACTTCGTTTCTTTTCGGATCCCTTCGGTACACTTCGGAAACGTTCGGCCGGAGTTCGGGCTTTCGGTTAAAAGTGCAGCCTCTTCGTATGCTAACACCGCCGGAACCTGTGTTCAATTCCCAAAATCTAATAGTCTTCTTAAAATGGTCGAGAACGTCTTCGGGAGTGGTCGGAGCGGTTCGGTAATGGTCGCAATCGCTTCCTCGTGGTCGGTTTAGTCGAAAATGACACCTCAGATGTCTCTCTAGGCCGGTCGGTACTTTTTCGGTCGCGTCCGGTGACTGCCGAATGCGAAAGTCCAATTAAATTTTCCCACAATCTAATTTAATTTAATCAAGTCCCTGCTCGGGCGCCAAGTTTGTGACGTATACTTTCCGGTGAGGCCGGAAAGTGGTCACTTTTGGCACCTTAGCAACGGTTCGGTTACTCGGGCGCCACCTTTACAATTTTTTTACGTGGGGCAAAGGTCCCACACTAACCTCTTAACACAGCCTGTTACAGTAGGGCTGGGATAGCTACAGTGGAGAAAACAGTAACTTCCAGTGGGTCGATTTGGGAAAATTGGACTGTTACACAAACAGCAGTAAAACACAGAATTCGGTAAAACAGAATATCTATTTATTTCCTATAAGTTACAGTGATAACGAAACTATTTACAGCTTAACTAGTTTAATATATACAGTACATTCATAACGCACAAAAGAGCAAACCCAGGCTGTGACGAAGGATCGGTACTTGCACAGTTGGCGGGGCTCCTGCTTACTTACAGCTGGGTACGTCTAGAGTCGTGGAACGGCCGACCACGACTGTTTGATATCACGAGTTTTAATAAATACTTTCCTCTTTCAACAAGCCGGTAGAGGGGGAAAATGTGCAGACACGGTGCGTAGCGGTAAATGAATACTTGTATTATGTTCAGGTGAAACGGTTAAATGAAAAATATTTTACAAGTCAGAAATCGCGGACTTTACCATTATTTTTCTGTCTCCCGGTCTTAGAAAAATTTCACTTACTCTTAATTCCGGAGCTGGCTGCAGTGGGCATGTCTGGTCGCTGTTGGAGCTCGTGAGGAACTGACTGTCTGCTCTCAGCGCGTCGGGTATCTAGTCCACTATCCCCTCTATTCACGGTGCTGACGGGGAGACGGTGCGCGTGGATATTGATTGACGTAGGCGCAACTTAGTACAGTGTCGCGGAAATATAATTGTAACTTACGTCTGCTGGCGGGTTCCCTGGAGAAGGCACTTCTGCTCGCTGTTGTTCACTTGGTAGCAACTGAATGCTTTCTGCGGAGATCACGGTTTAGTATGCATTTTCAGTTTCGGTTGGGCCTGGTGGGGCCTATTAGTTTATGCGGTGATATAATTGTTTTTCACAGCCTGGTAACTTTTATTAAATAATCTAACAGAAACATATTTATTTATGGAAAATATAAATGGTTTATTGGGGTTTAAAATATGCTTCATTACACATGATAGGATTCTTAGTATTTTAAATCAAACAATATATATTAAAAATATTTTAAATCATTTATTTAAATTGACACATTCTCACATTTGATTTGCATAATACCTAAATAATATTCTCTACTCATTATTGGAGAGCCAAATATTTTCAATATATATTTTTTTCTTTAAAATTGTAG
The DNA here is from genome assembly GCA_936432065.2 of Rutpela maculata. NCBI lineage: Eukaryota > Metazoa > Arthropoda > Insecta > Coleoptera > Cerambycidae > Rutpela > Rutpela maculata. The sequence continues at coordinate 62,529,131 of OW386287.2, forward strand.
GAATCATATCATGTAATTTAATACTTCGTCAGTATTGGCTAGAAGAGTAGTTGTTTTGATTGGTTCTAAAATAATGAGTGTTATAAATTATTTACCTAACTAGTATATTAGCGTGCCTAGATTAGGGCAAAAATATACAGAAAGTAGGTAATTTCGTAATAAATAAAACGTGCGAAAGTTGTGATTTGCTTAATACCTAAATAATATTCTCTAATCATGATAAAAGCAAATAAACAAAAAATAATTCATTGTAAAAATAAATCAAGAATAGGCTTGTAAATAATGAATGAATGTTTCTATACTCTACTGATGAGAACTAACGAGTTCGAAAAAACTTGTACAACTTTTCTAGAGTTGAAATAGAATGTAAGGTTCAATAACTGTTGTCTGAATTTCAATAAATGATCTAAGTGTTTTCGATATTTTTTTTTCCTTAAAATGCTAGGAATCCTATCATGTAATTCAATACTTCGTCAGTATTAGCTAGAAGAGTAGTTGTTTTGATTGGTTCTCCAATAATGAGTGTTTTAAAGTGTTTTCCTAAGTAATATATTAGCGTGACCAGATTAATTTACCAATGTACAGAAAGTAGATAATTTCATAATAAATAAGGAATTACTGAATTTAAATAAATAATTTAAGTATTTCCAATATATATTTTTTTCTTTAAAATGCTAGGAATTATATCATGTAATTCAATACATCGTCAGTATTAGCTAGAAGAGTAGTTTTTTTTTTATTGGTTCTCCACTAATGAGTGTTTTAAAGTATTTATCTAACTAGTATATTAGCGTGCCCAGATTAGGGCAACAATATACAGAAAGTAGGTAATTTCGTAATAAATAAAAACGTGTGAAAGTTATGATTTGCTTAATATCCAAATAATATTCTTTACTCTACATATTTAATTTTCCATTAAATAAAAAATTGTTGCCTATTGATATTCTTTTTTCTCCTTTTGGTAACTGATAAAACGTGATGGTGTGTACAATAATACCAATAAAAAAGTATAAAATAGAATAGTTTTCAAAATAATTATATCTAAACGACTTTTCTAACTTGCCATGGGGTTATTTTATGTGTGTAAAAAACTTAAAAATAGCTACTAATTTGAACAGTGAAATATACGAGGATAACATAACAGCACTTAAAGTCACTCTGATATTTTGTTTATTAGTAAATTCACAAAAATTGTACCTAATTTTTATTAACGTGTAACGTCAATGGTTAGAGGTAATTTTATTGCTGTTGGATTACTGCCTTGTTAATACCAAACGTACAAATACTAATGTTTTAACTTCTAGTTTTCCAGATTGCAAATATTTTTTTAATTCTAGGAAATGCGAGGAGTCGCAATTTTTCGGTCATAACCTTGTTGTTTTTTATGTTAGAGAAAAAATAAAAAAAGTGTCGGAAAGCAAATCAATTTTCTTTAGAATTATTTCTAAAAATATTTAGAAAAAACTATTATTATCGAGATTTTTCGGAAGATGGAAGAAATTTCACGTTTTCCTAGAAAATGCATGTGAATCTTAGAGAAACCATTTTTCCCAGAAACGTAATACATTATACTGAGAAGACATCGTATTTGAGATCAATTTCAGTTAATTACCGATTAATTACGGTGACAAAATGGCAAAATTCTACCGAAAAAAAGTCCTCATTTCCGCCTTTTCTATTTCCCTTATTTTTGCCACAAGACAAAAAATTAAAAAAAAAAGGTATTAGCAAATTTAATTCTATTTAAGTTCGTTAGAGAAGTTTTTTGGCCAAGGAGTCTAGGTTAAACAGTTATCAACTTTTTTGCCGTAAATATCTCTGAAACTACAAAAAAATCAAAATTCTGATGCAACCAAATGATTCGTAATGAAACGAACTTATTTTATGGCATTTTTATTTTGGGCTAGCTCTTACTGTTTCAGAGATATCGGCGAAAAATAGTAAAAAAAAACATGCATTTCGGAACCGAAAATAGCGCAAAAACATACAATCTTAAAACGTTCATATTTTAAGAAAAACACCGTCGGGAGAGCCGTACGATTCCGCGACGCAGAGGAAGAGTTCTAGTTGATTCACTTCGTAAATTGCACAGGGCAAATCGAAAATTCGGCTCGGCATAGCGATCAACGGAAAAAAAAAATGTCAGTCACACATATCAGTACAATGGTAAGGTTTGTATCTCATGGGTGCCATACAAATTTACTGCCTGAACTATACTGCGCATGTGTAACCATTGACGTCACGGTTTTAGCGGAAACTACCATTTCCAAATAATAAATTGAATTTAATTATTTAACGTCCATAAAATAAATTGCCGTTACATGTTCCAGTTACGTTACATATACTTAGTTATTACTAGCCCTTGAATGTCAATTTAAAGTAAATACAAATTATGAAATAACCCCATTCGACACCTTAAATTTTCACTTATAATATCCCTAGAGCTTAAATTATTTCCGGAAATGGGTCATGAATATTTTGAAAATTATCCCGAGCCGCAGGCGAATGACAAAAATTCATTCATCATAGTGAGCCATCGAATAACAATGGGTGGTTAATAAAATACGAAATTTCTTAGTGAAATAACATACCATTCTCTAAGTTTAGTTACATGAACTTTTTATAAATAACTTAAAACATACTATATTTCCATTTTTTATTAACTTTGGTCTACTAAAATTGGTGGAACATCATTTATTTTTGATAATTATTCTGAAGTACCCACCTACTTCAAGATTTATATGTTTAATAAAATACAAAATTTCTTAGTGAAATAACATACCATTCTCCAAGTTTAGTTATATGAACTTTTTATAAATAACTTAAAAACATATTATATTTCCGTTTTTTATTAACTTTGATCTACTAAAATTGGTGGAACATCATTTATTTCTGACATTACTTAAATGCGAGCACAAGGAATGTATTCATTCTTGTCGCCGAGACAATAATTAACAACTTATACCGTGCGTGTAATTTCCCATTAGGCATATACATTCACGTAGCGCGAGAGATATGACGACACCGGCAGCCGTAAATTCGTCCGTCGGTGGAGCATCCCAGCTCAGTTATTTCATTTCAGCCAGCTGGCACACGCGATGTTGTAATTCTTACTCCCCATGCCTAGCCCGCGACTACACACACGTTAGGTGGTCATGGAATAATAGAAGGTAACATGATAGTAATGGCTGCCGCACTTACAGATGTCAATTAGATTAATTTTTACATTCTAATTATAACAAAATTTGATTATCAGTCAAAACAATAAAGGGCATGGGCATATAGCTCAAAAATGGCTCCAGGTTCTAAAACATGGATTGTATATTTTGTGCAAAAAATATTCAGACATTGAAAAATATCGTCAGCTTACTTACTTGTCACAATTGTTGAGGATATTCATTATGAAGAAATATTGGATGTAAAGCTATTCAGAAGAATCCAAAAATATCTACTAAAATCTTCAAGCAAATGTATTAGACTATCTAAATTAAAAGTAAATAAAATTGTGTCGAAATATTTCATATATTTTAGACATTTACAAAGTTCAGTCTTTAGTCCTATTTATTCTCCATTAAGACGAGAAGAATTTTTGTTAGACTTCCAAGTCCACTTAAATTTAGTTACTTACATGTGTTAATAAAATTTGTTAGTTTAATGCCTGCAGTACACTCTCGCCGAGACCGCTCGGCGAATGTCTCTGTTTTTAGTAATGTGAATGAAAGACATGGATATTTTTATAATTAATTAATTTTATTTATTTACTTTTATCATGATTGGAAAATATTATTTAGGTATTAAGCAAATCACAACTTACACAATTTTTTATTTATTACGAAATTACCTAAGTACTTTCTGTATATTGTTGCCCTAATCTGGGCACGATAATATACTAATTTGGTAAATATTTAAAAACACTCATTATTGGAGAATCAATCAAAACAACTACTCTTCTAGCTAATACTGACGAAGTATTGAATTACATGACATGATTCCTAGCATTTTAAAGAAAAAAATTATGTTGAAAATAATATTTTCTAATAACGACATGGATGGTGCTGAAATTGCCGCTGCTGCAGCTTATTGTGCGTTTGCATATTTTAAATATGTGCATATATACAAAAAATATAAAATTGCAAATCCTTGGAAACCAAGAAGATGGTGGATGAAAACAATTCATCGAAATAGTGAGTGTTGAAAATTTAAATGTGATTTTAATTATTGTTATTTACCTCACTGTATAACAATGAAACATGCCTGAATTAATAAAGGGTGTAGCCGGTTAAGCATATGAAAAATGCCCATAAAAGAAATTACATGAAATGGACATCAAAATATTCCCTTGACTATAAAAAAATATTTGTTACAATATTATTCCAGAAATCCAAATCGATAAAATTCGCAGAATGTGTTAGTTATGAGGTAATCTTTGCAGAACGGCAATCAACCCCCTCATCTGTAGCCTAATAACCCAGCCAGACCATATTTTTAAATAAAATTAATAAATTAATAAGCAAATTAGCCTTATAAATGCTTCTAAACTACGTATGATGTTTTAGGGCACCAGATTTTAGGTTTCTCAGGTTAAGTTTACTTAATTTTTCTCCAAGAAGTATGGTTTCCAAACGTTTTTTTGTGTAATGTAGTAGAAAAATTATGTTAACAATGCATCATCGGAATGACACAGAATGACTCTCGTCATCAGAATGACCTAATTACTAACAGTATAACAAACTTTCGAATTGATATGAAAATAAACAAATGAAAACAAAATAGAACAAAATTGTAATGTTTAATACCTATTTAAAAAAATGAAAGAAGTTACAAAATCTACTACGTACTACTTATTAAATATTTGGTTAAAAAGTGTGTCAATTTCATCGTTATTTAAAACTTTAAAATATTTTGATGAAATTGCTCAAAATTCCAGTGCACTCCAGCTCCTGCCTATCTTCCTTACTGGGCCAAAAGAAAGTTTTATTGTTTCGGGCCATGAACGAAACAAGAATCTTGGTACCAATTTCTGTCTGTCTGTAATTAATTCGTGCACAGAAGACACTGCACTATCACCCACTTTTTGTTCCGTGAATTTTGAACACCCTGTATATGAGTTAAGTTTGAAATAAAAGTCACTTTTCACGAGAGAAAATAAAATAAGTTTTTATTTTTGTTCACGTTCTCACAATACTTGATTTTTGTCGAATAGAACTTAATTAGAGCGATTAGTTAATTAGTACGATTAATTAGAACGACTGGCTAAGCACTAGAGTAAAAATTTTCCTTTGAGTTTTGTCGCGTTTCGACGTAATATTTTTTTCTGAATTCATCTGGAAGATCTTTATGGTCGATAATTTTCAAATTTTTTCGTCAATTAGGTAAGTTGCAACAAATTTTTAATCAACAATTGCCCTTTTTGCAAAAATACAGCTCCCCCAGACAAGAGCAAGTGAGAATATACTAGGTGCCCTCGGCCTCGCGGCTTGTGTTCCCTTTGACTCGTGGTCAAAAAACCGACACAAATCGGAGCGTTAACAAGGCGAGGCGAGGCGAAGCGAGGGCGCACGGGGCGATGCGAGCGTAGCAAGTACACTCTCGCCGAGGCGTTGCGAGGGCAGGCGAGTGCATTAACGAGACAAGGCGAGGGCACACGGGGCGATGCGGGAGCAGCAAGTACACTCTCGCGCTCGCCTGCCCTCGCAACGCCTCTGTGAGAGTGTACTGCAGGCATAACATATATTATTTTGATACCCACAACTTTATTTTTGTAAACAAAAAAATAAATATTAACATATTGACATTTGCCTCCCTGTTCAGGTCGTATTCGCCAAATGCCCCGTATATTACGTTTCATACCCTTTTATATTGCATTTGATCGGCACATTTCTAAAACCGGAAATATCGCTCGTAGAGAAAAAAAATTCATATCATTGAAAGATATATATTACAGACATTTAATTTTTGTAGTACCTATGTGTGATGGTCTAGTGGCTAATGTTTTTTTATTTACTTGCTTGCCTGCTTGCCTTGTAATCCAAATATCGTGTGATCGAATTCTAGACAGGCTGGATGTCTTTTTTTCAATTTTTTTTCATATATTTTTTTTCACAACAAAGTTGGTATCACACAATTTAGGATGTACAAAAACTAACATTATTTACAAGAAAACTGCGACGAGTATCCTATAGAATGTGTAACAATTATATAAAAAGCTTAATAAATTGGCGAAAAGTACGTTTTTAGCTTGTTATATTTTACTTTCACTTGTGTGAACTTTGTATTTTTATTTTTTAACGTGCTACAAATACTTATTTATAATGTAGTCGATAAATGACTACTAAAAAACTACTACTAAAATGTTTAACATTTTTGAAGTACCCTTTTATTACCTTTGGACCAGCACTGAAAGAGTATAAAATAAATTTAGGATTGGCTGTTCCGATATTCATGATTTTTACGCAAAGCACTTAATATTACTTTCAATAACCTTATTTAAATTGCATCGTAAATTATTTTTATTCCTATGCTCCCGAGCTAGGACTTAACAGAGATAAACCTATTAGTTCTATTAACTTCGAAAAAACTCATCAATTCATATTAGATTGGATTAATTAATTTACTTGGATTATATCGATCTAAAGTATTAAAATACGACAAATAATTACAGATAAGATAAAATTAAATGTTATTGAGTGTATTTCCCTTAAAACATTAATTCTTTAGATGTCAAATATATTAAAGGCCTCTTGGTCTTAATAATTCTGAAAGCACCGCGGTATCCCCAGGCACTCACGCTTCTGGTTTAATTGTCCTGTGGTTAACAGAGTCCTGCCTCGTTGTAGATAAGCCGATTAGGTTCTCTTTAACTCAGCTTCCTTTTGACTTTGCCTCATTTGCAGAGAATTCTTCCATTATAATTATTTTAGTTTTAATGGGGTTTGACTTGTGGAATTTACTATAAAACTGTTTATATTATATTTATATATTGTCAATTATTTCTCCATTAGATGGTGCTCTGACGTAGAAAAAAATAAATTGCAAGTGTGTAAGTAATGAGTTTAGCATTCGGATTAAAATAAAAAACATAATGCAGACTGCAGACATTATATATTTATTTGAGCGATACAAAGTAATTCTGTAACGACTAATATATAAATAATTTTCTTAAATATGTTTCCACATTTTAAGCATATCCAAATTTTGAGTACTTTTCTTATTTACGACGCTTTGATAAACGTTTTGTGATCTATGCATTATTAGCAATTTTAATTGACCTCACTTGGCTGCATGGCATATGATCCAAACATATATGTTTACTCATTCCCCTGAAACCCCCCAAATGACGTTACGTTACAGAGAAGCTTCCCCAGCTGGGAAATTTCAAACATATCACAGCCATCATATAGCCAGGGAGGTGGAGACAGTTTTCGTGAAATCATTTCACTAAAGATTTCCAAGAAAATATAGATAGTATCTATGATAAAGGTGCAATTCTACCAATCTATAAGTGTTGCGAAAATGAGTAAAAAATTAAACAACATGTTAGAAAAAGTTGCATAAATGAAGCATTATATCTGCAAGATTGAAATTTTACATATTCATCGATGACATAAAAACATACCGGAAAATAATATTCTACCGCCTCGGAAGCATTGCCATGTCAGGTCTACCAGAAACGCAACATGTGGAAAAAAATGAACATTTTTTACTTATATCTACAAGGCTGAAATTTTTCTCTGGAATAGTTTATTGACATCCAAAAAATACAGTCTACCGATCGTCCCATGTTGCTAAAGCCTCTGTAGACGCAATGGAATGCAAGCTGATTCTTTGTTTTTTTTTTACAAGCAGTTTATGAACTATTTCGATTAAAAATCACATTCTACCTCCGCTGAAAGGTGGTGGCTAGGTGGTAGACGTTGCTGAAATTACAGGGCATAAAAAAGTTTGTAACGTTCTGAATTTCTTTCCCGAGTACATAAAAGTTTTACATTTCCCATCATTTCAATTGTTTCTTTTTACTACGGGAGCCCACCTTAAGTGTCCGTGCACCCCCCCCCCCCCGATCCCTTAGGACAAAGTTTTTCATAAAGATTAAAGCCTAAGGAACAGTTTAAGACATGTCCTAAAAAAAAAAATTGGCTGCACTTTCAAAATGGCGTCCGTTAAAAAAAACAAAATTTGCAAATATGGTATTTGTCATTTAACACAAAAACTAAAAAAGATGGAGAAAAACTTTCTGTACAAAAAATAAAGTGCATAAAATTTTCTACAATTTTGTTTCTATACAATATTTGCATTGGAGTTACCATTTTCCAGATAAATGATTAATCTCTTAAAAGGAAATATAAAATTCAATATAAAACGTAACACTACGGAAGCCCACCCTAACTGTCCGTGCACCCCCCGATCCTTGGGGACAATGTTTTTCATAAAGATTAAAGCCTAAGGAACAATTTAAGACATGTCCTAAAAAATAAAAGCTGGCTGTACTTCAAAATGGCGTCCGTTTAAAAAAAAATGCAAATATTGTTTTTGGTCATTTAACACAAAAACTAAAAAAGATGGAGAAAAACTTTCTGCACAAAAAACAAAGTGCATAAAACAATTTTGTTCCTATACAATATTTGGATATAAGTTATCGTTTTCCAGATACCACTGTTACCGTTTTCGAGATAAATGTCTGCAAATTATAATATTATTATTATTAATTTCTTTCAGTTTATTTTATTTAATTTTTATGTTAATAATATAAAGTTATATTATACGCCTTACAATAATTGTCACAGTTATTTCCTCTAAGTGATTTACCGATATATGAATTTCCATGTTTTCTTAATTTTGGACTCATTTATCTGGAAAATGGGAACTCCTATCAAAATATTGTATATGTACAAAATTGTAGAAAATTTTATGCACGTTGTTTTTTGTGAAGAAAGTTTTTGTCCATCTTTTTTAGTTTTTGTGTTAAATGACAAAAACAACATTGGCAACAGTTTTTTTTAATATATGGCCGCCATTTTGAAAGTACAGCCAGTTTTTTTTTTAGAATATATCTTAAATTGTTCCTTAGGCTTCAATCTTTATGAAAAATATTGTCCCCAAGGATCGGGCGAGGGGTGCACGTACAGCTAGGGAGGGCTCCCCGACTATTTTATTCAATGTTCAATAGTAAAGAGCATGTATAAAAATTTCAGATGGTAAACGTTGTGGATAGAAATATGAGAAATAAATCAAGCTTATTTTAGTGAATCGAAAGTAACTTTTTTTACTTGCACCCGTTGTCGATATATTATTATAGTTTCATGTGGTATTTTTTATAATAACACATAATATTTTAATAAAATAAATTTAATTATCATAATTGAATTAGGGCACACATAATATTTTTATAATCAAAGTAACTATCGAATTCTTTGCTACTCATATCTGAATATCCATATTCACTCTGGTAGCTGATTTCGACCTTGGAATCACTTTCGTATGAAACACCATCATTTACTTCCGAAATATTAATTTAATTAATATCAGAATATGCGGCACTACACGCTGGAGTTTCTTTTAGCTTATCTGTATCTTCAGTATCTGCATAAACATAAACACTGCAAGAAATAATAATAAATCAAACCTATTTTCACCATGCGCGAGCTCATTACATTGAGTGGAAAATATTTTTTGTTACCTGAGTCAACGGTGCAATATTCTTCAAGTGATGCATCATCAATAGATTGCGGTACTTGATCCCCATTAAACTATTTGAAAACATATTTATTCGCTTCAAGTTTCCAACCGCAGTCAAGTTGGGTTCTTCCAATGAGCATTGGTCCAGATTTGTGAAATGTAAGCTGATCTGAGGTCTTCCCGAAGCTCTGATTGACAAGGCGGCAAAGAAGAGGAATCAAAACTCTTAACGTTTTCGAAAAATAATTTTTCATCCTTCAAATTTTTGTAAACTTTTAAAAACATTAATGCCCTCACTTCAGTTATTTTATTAGTTTTTTTTTTGGCCATGCATCCGACATACAAACTCCTCCAATGTATCAAATACTGTGTCGTCCAATGACTAATATTTACACAAACTAGTGAATGCAGCAATATATTTTTCAGATTTTGCAAACAGCGCATAGGGCCGGCTTTTCGGAAAAATTCTGGATTAAAATCACAACCAGTTAGAGCATGGAAGGCAGCTAAGCCTCACATATATTTGATCCCAACAAGGTCTCGTAAAATTTACACTTAATGAAGTGCCAACGCCAACTTCCATCCACACCTTCACTTCAGAATGCACAAATTTTATATTGTTTAACATTATTATCATTAACATTTTCGTTGACAACTTGATATCTGTAACATTCATAGTAGTTCACGTAAACAATTTTATTTTTAAAAATCGGTGCCATCTCATTTCGTTCCCAGCTTGTCAAAAGATATTCCACAAAGTCTTCTTTGAAAGTGATATTTTTTAATTGAGCTTGCCATTTTCCCAACGTCTACCAAATATTAAATCATCTTTCAGCGAAGGTAGAATGTGATTCTTAATCGAAATAGTGCATAAACTGCTTGTAGACAAAAATCAGCTTTGTAGATTAATATTCCTCAGTGGAAAATGCAAAACTTCTCCGCGAACTGCAATGGCCCGGAGCGCAGCGGCCACAGTCACGCACTTGCATCCCATTACGTCTACCGAGGCTTTAGCAACATGAGATGATCGGTAGACTGTTTTTTGGATGTCTTATTAAACAACCTATTCCAGAAAAAAAATCAGCCTTGTAGATATAAGCCAAAAATGTTTGTTTTTTGCACAATTTTTCTGGGTGGTAGACCTGACATGGCAACGCTTCTGACGTGGTAGAATATTATTTTCCGGTATAGTTTTATGTCATCTGTGAATATGCAAAATTTCAATCTTGTAGATATAATACATTTACGCAACTTTTTGTAACATGTTTAATTTTTTTCTCATTTTTGCAACACTAAAAGTTTAGTAGACTTGCACTTTCATCATGGTCTAAGCTATCATGGGAAAAAAAGGTAGATATTAACGCGAAAAATCTGTTGTTACCTCCCTGGCTAATACGAATCCACCTTATGCCAGTACTTACAAATGCAAAGCGCAGTGGCAAGGAATGACGGAAAAGAAAAGCTGCACGAAAGTGACGCGTGAGTAATAAGTATGGACAGACTATGTCTGTTCGAATCATGGTATCATGGTCTGATAGCACTGCCCTATTTTAACTGTTGCCTAGTAAGCGTACAGCACGGATCAAGCCTTTCCCGTCAGTTCTCTGTTTAATATCCAATTGCAGGCGGCCATTTATATCCTTCGCCGAATCTCATAATCGCAGTCGCCAGTATTGTCCACAAGAGTTCCAAGCCTGCCTCACAGGTATCTATTCTTAATATGTCTGGGTGCCAATATTTTTTGGCAGTGATGACGGTCTCGGATGTCTAAGGTCAAGCAAGACTACTGTTCTTTACCCTAGTACATAACTGTAGATCTGGACCAGCCTCGAGCGGAGAGGCAGAGCTTACTTTACATCTACCCCACTCACAAATGTGAGCGGTGTGGATATTTCGGCCTACCTTCCCGGGTCCTGGCTGTTGGACCTTGCTAGCTAAGGCCTTTATCTTCTGGCGCTCTTCTGTCTTGATGTTCTTTCTTCGCCAGCTTGTCACCCCCGGAGGTAGTCATCGTAGTCATCTATCTGTTCGGAGACTAGGGTATTTTTGGCTGGGATTGACTGCCGGTACGCAGAATGTCAATTGACATCCTGCCATCCCGACCATTGCACAGTGGGTCAGGTTTAACGTTTTTTGGCCAAAACTCTGAAACTCCTGGAAACGCCCCAAAATCAACTGGCGTTGAGAGGAAAAATAATGAAAAAAATCCCATCGATAAATGGGGTGGGTTTCAGGGGTGAAAATTAAAATAATTGAATAAAATTGTGAAAGTTTGGATTCGAATAAAATATTGCCTCCAAATTTTAGGAAAAATGGTTAAAAAATTCCACCGATATATAAGGCTGGGTTTCAGGGGGTGGAAATTGAAATAATTGGATAAAATTATGAAACTTTGGATTCAACTAGAATATTGCCTCGAAATTCGAGAAAAAATGGTAAAAAAATTCCATTGAACGATTTCATGAATTGAAATAAATCAGTCATTACAATATCACTAATTATTTTACTCCTAAAATTGAGTATTTTTAACCTGCATTAACGTATTCAAAACGCCTTAACTCAAAAAACGGCAGCTAGGGGCAGCTGCAATTCACAGAATATATAGAGAACACTATATTCAATATTATAAAGAAAATTATAAAGGTAAAGCTTGCGAAAGTGAAGTGTAACAAAAATGAAAAGTTTTATTTTAATTAAAATTTACGGCTGAAACCGCTCACTAGCTAAAAGGCTAGAATTCGGACACCAAATAACAAATAAAGTCAACTAACTGCCTACAATAAAGCTCTTGCCTTGTTCTATGCTAGACATGGCCGATTCGTTCAATTGAAGGCAAAAAAAAACAAAAATTCACAGTCGTGTAAACGCTAAATTTTTACTGCACAATTTTAAACTTGAACACGTGTTTCCTTCGCAAGCTGTAGAATGCAAATGCGGCAGGTATAGGGACCAAGGCCTTTTGTTTCCCCAAAAATTAACGTCCACCCTTACCAAAAAGCATGTTTGTTACTCATTTTTCGGAAGTTGGTGAAATTTGGTTCATTTGAGTTTTGGCCAGAAATCTCTTAAAATGACCCACTGTGCATTGGTTAGGTAGGGATGAGCTGTGTAGCTCGAGGAAGTGCAGACCTAAGTGCTTTGGTAGCACTTTCGGTCTGCACGGAGCTAGGTAACTACGGGTACTGGACGGTGGTTTGTCCAGTACCCGCAGGGTAGTGGGTGGGTGGTTGGGTGATCGTCATGTCTCTTCTGTCGGTTGCCTTCATCAGCGGTGGTATGATTTTTATACTTATCCGTTATCCATGATTTGCATCTTCGGCCTCTTGTGTCTCGGAGTGTAGGCTGGGTCGTAGTCAGTGGTCTCCCTAATTAACGGTTTCCCATGCTCCTTGGCATCTTCTTGGCTCTCTCCTGGATGATAACGGTCACTGGAGTGTACTCTAAGTCCCTGAAGATGTCTGCGTTGCGTAATATGTCTGGGTGGTTATCATTCATCATTTATTTAAGTTGAAAATCTTGGTTCCGCTTATATACGTCGCATCAGGTGTTCACTACAGATGTTGCAGCTTTATATTTAACAGCTTTACATTTAACAGCTTTACATTTCACGAAGTACAGTCGGCGGATAATAAATATCGGAATAACGAAGTAAGTCCATTGTTTCTTTTTCAGTGTCACCTCTTTACAACGTGACCAAAAGGAGTTCTCCGACTGACGCAATCGTTTAAGGATTTATGTTTTGTCGCTTGAATAATCCAGTTGGCGCAGTTAACTATTGTTTTTTTTTTTCAGGTTGACGATGAACGCTTTTCTCAAACAGAAGATTGCAGACGTCGTATCGCAACCATCGAATGAATAAAAACATGTCTGCTGCTGTTTCTTTATGCCGAAAACTTTACGAAGAATAAAATTTCTCGGCAATTTTTCCAATTTTGCGGAAGTAGATGTTGTTATACGATAGCCAAAATTCTGAAAATATCATCGAGAGATTTATTCGCTCACGATTCGTAAGCCGAGGACATTCCGGTAGCTGATTCAATAACTAAAACATCGGCATTTTCGGGCGTTTGATGAACTGTAAAATTGAATTCTTCGAATTTATTTTTTAGTATTGTGGTCAATTTATAGATGTAATTGGTGAATAAAAGAAATTATTAAACTTTTACGACGTTATTTTCAACTATTAATCGTACACAAAAAATGTTAACACAAAAGTTGTCGAGAATTTTGTCCTGTACATTCCTAATAAATCCTTTGCCGTGGGGATCAAAAGAAAAAGAGTTATTCCAAAAAAACTGATTGTACCTCCTTTTATGACACTTAGCCCTACCGAGGTCGAAAACCTGGATTCTTAATGAGGGCCCTCCTCGCTATAATACAAAAATAAATCTCCTATATTTAACGTTTTTTCAAGTCCCACAAATCGAAACATTGACTAGGGTACTAAGCTTGATTGCGAATTTATAACTTTACACTATTTTTCTGAGGTTGCATGCGATTTTACCTAATATTTCTAGGCTAAGAGGTCAACATAGAACTCGTCATGCAACATCAGTAAACAATAATTTCCAGAGACAATGTACGAAGCTGCAACTTTTTATTCGCCTATTAGAACACGAAATTACTCTCTTACTCGGATTATGTAATCTAATTTTCTAAATGACTTTTTAACTGTCGATAGTTTTATAGAAAGACCGGTCTTTTAGTTTTAAGTGAATTGAAATTTGCTCATCCGCAAACAAACAAAATAAAACTGGTGAGCACATTTGGAAGTTTTCGAGTCGCGGCAGCCGTTATCTAAGTTGGCGTTGCAAAGTAAATCTATCTTGGTTTTCGTATTTGCAGATCGCATTGTCTCTCTCCCTCACCCAATTAAGAAAAGCATAAATCACATTAAGGAACTTAATTCCGAGAACTGTACTAATATTTTAAGCATACACGGTTTAGAGTTAGATATTCCATCCACTCCTCAGATATCAGAACCTCATCGTTTGTTTATCCAGCCGAAGTAAATCGTGTTTTAATTTCTATGAATTTGCAACTTAATGGGACCCGTTTTGAATTCATAATCTAATTTATTCAGAATTTGAATTACTATTACAGACATTCATATCAATTTCTTGTGTCTTATTACATAGTAGGCATTTAACAAGTTTTGAAACCCCTTACCGCATACCGTTCCATATATGGCACAATGAATCATTTTCAGTGTATTTGGTGCCATATATCAAATATCATTATAATAATAATAATAATAATAATAATAATAATAATAATAATAATAATAATAATAATAATAATAATAATAATAATAATAATAATAATAATAATATTTATTCAAGTACTTATAATACAAAAATACAGGAAAGTATTACAGCAAAATAATGTGCGCTTAAACTCTTATTATGAGTTTGAGTGCGCACATGATTCTGGCAAAAAAAAAAACAAAATTCTTTTACTTTTTACAAACACAAATCTTACTATGAAAATACATATAGACATATTAAATAAATGTAAAAATACATATTAATTATTAATATATACATATACATTTTTAAATGATCAGAATAAAACTAAATTGATATTCTGATAATACCCTAAAACAAAAATAATAATAAGGAATATCCTCACGTATATACCTACATACAAAATGACCCAAAATAAGAATTGTAATAATTATAATAATAAAGTTACGAGAATAATATTGAACCTTTAATCATATATTCCAGAAAGTTTTACTTATTAACTATTTAGTTTATCGAATGTGTTGTGTACTCTATGCCTATTTTCTTGTATCCAGACAATAGACAGTTTTTTAAAAGATACCTGCTTCTTTTCTCTTATCGTTGTGGGCAACAAATTATAAAGTTTATTAGCAATATAACCATAATATTTTTGACCCACAGTTTTTGTAGTTTTTGGTATTTTCAAATCCCCTTTCTGTTTGCTTCTTGTATCATAATAGTAAACATTAAGTTGGTCTCTTTTATTTTTATATATATAAAGTAAGGCACTACTAGAATACAGTTGTCTAATATCGAGTAAGGAACAGTTGTCATACAATTCATCTGTAGCAAAACGAGCTGGTTTGTTTAATATTATTTTTAAGATACGATTTTGAACTCTCTGTAATGGATTTAATATTGTTTTGGCTACTATATTAATATCCTGCCCATATTAATAAGCAAGCTTTACCGGCATATGTAAACATTACTACCAACTAAATGTATTCTAATATGATCACTTTTGCTCAATGGCTGTCTTAGTAATAGCTGATATTTCTGTTAATTTGTAACTTATTTGGAAGTGTTTTTAGCGAACATTTTTCAACAAATTATGTATTGTGGGGAAGTTTGACTATAATCAAATGGTGTACACTTTTGTGCAATAAAATCCCGTACACTTGAAAAATCAAGTAATCCACTAATATTAAGTGATGTGAATCAGTCTTTTTGGAATTTAGATTTTTTATTATCATATAGGTTATAAAAAAGTGACATTGATTGTGAAATGTCATAAGTAAGGTATTTGGAAAAATGTTAATGATTTAATGATTTCGATTTATAACAAATGTAAAAATTGGCGTTGAAAAATTTTGTCCGAGATAAGACCAGATTCTGAAAGCTCAAAACATTAAAAATCGGTTTTCTGCATGGCTGTTCTGCACGTGTGATAATTTTACTTCCACATCCATTACAAGACTGAAAAACTTTTTCATCGGCAAACACAACATTGTTTTAAAACTCCAACAGGCGATAGACATAATTTAAATAATACAGAATGCGGGCTTGCTTATGTTCTTCTGTTAATATGGTCTTCTTGGCACTTACACAGTTTTTTATTCCTATTCCTTCGGATAGCTGTTGACCTGGATGCTGGAAAATTTGTCATGGACACAGCGTCTACTGCTGTTTGAAATGGATTTTCCCTCAAATAGCCAAGAAGCGCTTCATCTTGAACGAGATTTGAACTTCTCGGTCGGACTGAACCGTCTTTTCTCTTTATGATACCTTCCTCCTCCCACCTTTTCTTCACACTCATAACGGTACTTTTATTTAAGTGATAATGGTTAGTAACTGCTCTGATAGACCATCCCTCTTCAATATTAGAGAGAATTAGAATTCTTTCATGTTCAGTTAATTTCGGCATTTCGAAAAAATGACACTGACACTGACAAATAAATAAAGAATGATTTAATATAGCGAAAAAAAGGTGTACGGGATTTTATTGCACAGAAGTGTACTAGTGAATTAAAGCAGGTATGCTTTTAGATATCATCATTTGCAGAAAATTAGGTATGAGCCATATATGGCACAGCATGCAGTAAAGAAATCAGATGAAAATATTGATTTTTGTTTTCAGTTGAATTATCATTTCAGAAATAATGGATGAATGAACATTTTATAGATATGTGGTTGATATTCCGAATGGAAATGGTTGCAAAAGAGATGATCTGATCAGATTTTTAGTGGCCGAGAAAGATATAAAATTCCTTGGAAATGAGAAACTGTCTCACGAAATTGGGGAGCAGTTTTTCAGTTTTCTCTTCACCGATGAAATGCTCAGTGAAATTGTATATGGGAGTTAACAGTAGTGAAAGCAGGCAACGGTTGCAAATATCCCAATTGTCCATGAAAATTGTATGTGCTCTGTAGAAAATGACAAATATATTATATTTATATGTCACACAGAATGAACATTATATAATGTCATTGTTGCATGGTGTGCCATGTATGGCACAAACCATTTCATTTTTTTTTTGTAATATATATGTGAAATTTCAAGACTGATTTTTGTGTTATATTTTTCCCGTAAATAGTATGTCTAAATATACTAAATTTAAATTTTTCACCAATAATCCAATAATCATACGGTAAGGACTGAACTATATGAACTATAAATAAGATAACAAACAATACTAAATAAATTATATTTTGGTATTATAATAGTGGTATTAAAATGAAGCTAAAAATCAAAATAAAAATTGTGCCCGGGGAGGGGAATTTTTTTGCTGAATTCTGTAGTAAATACATAGAGACCGAGAGCTGACCACGTTTTTCCAACGTGATTCGATGAGAGGCTAGTTTATACTGGAAAATATTCGATTACTATAGTCATCTATGAAAAGGCTTTTCTGCCGCGCCTCATGGTGGGCAGAAATTTCATTTTCTAAAGTTATATTCAATGTCCGGAAAATTTGGGTGGTATTAGTACAATTTTTTTCAAAATACTTCAGAAAAGTTACATCAAAACCTTAGGACAAGACCTTCTTTTTGCCCTTTTTAGGTGATGAAAGGGGTGGTAGACACAAGCTGATGCGGTAGATTTTTTTCAATATCAGAATCGGTTTCAGCATGTTAAAAAACATAGGGTAAGATAGTTCTTATCAAAAGCGCAGCCCATTTTTTTGTCGACCTGTGTTATGCTCAAATCCTTTAAGATTTGTTGAGTAGGTATATTTTTGTCCCAAAAAGGTCCAAAAATAACACTATGTGACGGTTTGACCATGGGACAGGAGCACCGGATGGCCATTAGAAAAATATACTTTCGTGACGGAAAGTGAATTTTGAATATTTTTAAGAAATAATAGAAAATTCCAGACCTTAAAATCCGTAGACGTATATCTCCATAGGAGTAACTCGAGAATGAACCCTTGGTACTAAACCCTCATTGGGTCATATGCCGTTAATATGTTTTTGCAAGGAAGTGTTAAAGCCTCAAATAACTCATATATTACTCTAAAAAACCTTTCAAATGTCAAGTTCTTGTGACTGATAAAATCATTGTTAGGAACTATTATGCAACCATTTGAAATGAATATATTGTTACCGTCGGTTCCAAGTCAAATAATCAAACATAACTTTTAAGGAATCTAAAATCTTTTTGCGCCAATCGACTGATACTCTTATTCTCCATCGCATATAGTTGAGATAACGCCCTTTGAGGAAGGCGTCCGCCTTTGCCATGTTTAGTAGGCAGATTCTCATAAAATATATTATTAAGATAAGCTCTTTGGGAACATATATTAGTACTCTTCTGAACTTTATACAATAAATGGTATTAAGTGATTAGAGTAATAAGCAGTATTTAGAGATAAGGCTAGTGCATCGTAAAAGGCAAAATAAAGAGAGCAATAAGCAATCTACGGCAGGTATAACTTTAACATTTTCTCGTCTGATACAGGACTCTGGTCCTTGGTTGTTTGAGAGAAGAAAAAGCTATCGCTAAAGCTACGTTGACGGAGCGACGTGATTCCCTTAGTAAAATAAATATTGTCGCATCCTTCAGACGAGCGGCAGTGTGTTCTACAATAACACTTTAATATCATAATGGTATGAAATAATATAAAAAGTCTCCAATATTCTTAAATTTAACTAACCGTCTGCGCATACTACCTAATGTTGATAAGTGAGCGCGTTACAATACCATTTCTCGAGTGACGTAAAAATATGTTATAATAATTATTATTGAAATCTACAATAAAATTTTATCAAGGTATCTGTTGCATTCCGGAGACAACTTACCTATGACCCGGAGACAATTTACCTACCGATTTCTTCTACCTAAGGTACCCGGGTGACAACTAGTCTCCGCCGCTAAAACATGTTTTATTGCTATGATTGATTCAGAAAATATAAACTTGTATGCACCTATATAGAAATATTCCTCATTTACTATGAATCATAGCTAGATAATATAATTTTCTTAAAGACGTAGTTCCTCGTAAAAAAGTTCATTAAGCAATGCAAATTTTTAATTCAATCGGTATACTACCAGTGAACGATTTCTCTTAGTATTTTAGACGCTCATGAAAAATGTACCTAATCGAAACAGCAATAAACAGCTGAAAGCTGTTTCGTGTTGGCCTGGAAATATGCAAAGAAAAACATTGGTTATTCATTGAAATATTTAGTTTTCTCGAGCGCGATTACGTATTCGAAAATATTTCTTTGTGCGACGATTTATCACAGGATTTCTGAATCGGAATAAGACAGGGAGTAGAGTAAGGCATTTGGGACTTAGTGTTGGTGAATAGAATTATAAATTAGTTTCCAGTTTCCAAGTACATGTTAAGATAAGTTGCATAAGCCCTCGAGTATACACAAGTTGCATTAATAACTGCTTGTTCCATTTACTACACAACATGTTTTAAGATTTCATTTTATATACGAGCCATCTCGTGTGTCTCAATTAAATGCGATTTCGCGTAGCTAGTTTTCCTTAGGGTTAAAGCAAAATAGCTTATAATACCTGCATACAAAGTGTATTTATGTGCATAATAAATGGTATCTTATTGCGACACGCCGCCAAGACGAGGCCCCGGTGAAAGAGTTAATGTTCCGTAAACGGTGAAATGATTTACTTAGAATAATAAGTTGCGTTGCTGTGAAGGTTCTTTCTCTACCAGACCGGAGATATATCAAAGCTGCGGAGCACTGTAACCTTTTTTTTAGATTTAATGAGGTGCACTTTATTTACGAGTGAAACCAGAATTTAATTCAGTTAAACCGGAAGATAGCTTAATTGCAATAGACGATCACTGAGTAAAAAAATGTAATCATCCGATTTAAGCCCCAGAATGTGAGCAACACTTGTATAAAATGATGAAGTTTAACTTTGGGATATAAGCTATATTATTCTGGTTTAGTAACAATAACTCAGTCTTATTTTGTGACAAAAGAAAGATAATTGGAATAAAGATGAGTCTTATGAATTGGGGAAAATACAGTTATGGAGCCCAGAAATACTCCCCCTCTCATTCAAGATGGCCAGAAATTGAGCCCAAAACTGATTTATCGCTTACACCTTTCAAATAAGTAATTGTAAGAAAAAATGTAACTACTGTAACTGTAAAGTACTTTAAGAGAGTCCTTATTGCTCTCTCTCTCGGAAGTGGTCTGGGGTCACTAATTCCAAAGAGTTGGGTACGAAAGCTGGGATCGGGGCATCAATCATGGGTTCTCCATTATAACGTGAACCTGTCCGCATTCGTTTCAGCATACGTCCGGTAAATCACGACCCTCAAACGTAGGAGTTTCGGGCACCTTACCATGACCTGCATTAATTCGGCAGGAAACGCAGATTGCCTGGAACAACCATTTATCCGAAATGACAGCGATATGCTCCTACCCCCCCCCCCCACTTATGGGTAAACCTAACATGAAATAACGGCTCGGTACGAAAGAATCAAAAGTGGCATTTTTTGACATTTAGCTAAAACGGCAAAATGCAACGATATATCAAAAGAAGGTGAAGTTTGTATATCATGGCTGCCATACAAATTTACTGCCTGAACTATACTGCGTATGCGTAACCATTGACGTCACGGATTTTAGCAGGAACTAGCATTTTCAAATTATTTAAAATTATTTAACGTCCATAAAAAAATCCATTACATGTGCTTAGTTATTATTACTAGTCATAGAATAACAATTTAATGAAATTAAGGAAGGGAAGAAGTTAATAGGGGAGGGAGAAAGTGTCCCCCTCTAGTCTCCGTGGCACTACGTCACTGTGTGTAACATAATTGAATCAGATGGTATTGATATTATAATTGGTATCCCAGTTCTGATGTGGAATAATGGTATAATGTCAGTAATGAATGACGTTAACGTATTATTGGGCATCAGCTTCAAAACAACACAATTTGTTGGCCAAGTAATATTATCTGTGGGTATAAACATGAGAAAAATTCATTTTATCTTTTCAGTTCTAAACCAAAATCCGGTTTATATGGCAAAGTTGCGCATTTTATATGGAATTACTCCATATTAGGGGGATAAAAAGCGGCATTCATTAATGTAGTCGGGTCGAATATCAAAGCCATGATTTTTACGACCCCTCGATCATTTAAAAATAATGAGTTATAAAAAATGGGCTTCATCATGCTCATTCGTTCATGCACGCTTACTTTTTTCAGTCGTTATTCCTCATTGCTAAGCACTCTTTGCAGTTACTGCAATACGCTGTTGGACTTACCATTACTCCATTAAGCTGTCAATATCGATTTGCGGGTCTTTTATGCGTTACATTATTTTTTATTCCTTTTGGCGTGCTGAGCGCGTTTGTGATGGAAAAGTGTGGGGTAATTAATTAAACAAACATTGTTCCCGGCCTTTTTATTGTTCTGCGTTATTTTAGTGACTATTGATTACTCAAACATTTTTCATAACAGATGAATCATTAGGAGTAATGATAGGTGGAAGGTGAATTACTTTTAAATCCATTTCATTACGTATATTTGTCAGGTACAGTAGACCAAGCGGTATTTGACCCTACATAAATTTCAAAAATAATGCTAACGGCCGCTTGCACCGTATTGTTTAACAGAGGATTAATGTTAAACCTCCGTTAAATTTAAAATTTGCTTTGCATCGTTCTTTAATCCTCGATTAAATTAGTTTAAACTTGCTTTAACTTAAAACCCCGAAGTTGACCACTTAAAGGGCGATTAAATTTAATCGTAATTTCTGCGCAGTCGTCGATGTTGTGCATAACCTCAATTACTTCCACATTCATTGGAAGTACAATAACGACAAAAAAATTTTTAAAAACTTTTATTGTTCAAATAGGCTTAGAATGTCATGAAACGTCGAGATTTTAAGTTGGAACGAAAAAAAAAATATCTGTCTGTCGGTTTGTCTGTCTGTAACTTTTTTGTGCGCACGTTTACTCTGGAACCGTTTGAAATATTGACTTGAAATTTGGTACGCATATGTACTTTAGCGAGATCTAGAATTAGATTATATTTTCATCTTGTTCCGTCGAAGGGTTGGGGGGTAAATTGGCGTAAATTTGGTATTTAGTATATACAAGAGAAGCTAAGGTCTCAAAAAAAAATTTGGCATTAGCCACCCCCATTACCACCCCCACCCCATTATTAAAGGGGATGAAAAAAAAAATGAGATTTAGTGTGTGTACAAGAATCAGAAACCCCAAAATATTTTTTTTTACTTCATCCACCCCCACTACCACCTCCACCCCACCGATGTGGGGTATAGTTTTATGGGTTTTTGGGGTAGAGGATTTCATATATTATATTATTAAAGTTCCATAAGCAATTATTTCCGCATACAAAATTTTTTCGTTGTGATTGACTTGGATAGAAAATCTGGATGTGGAAGTAGTGATGCCTTGGGCAGCGGTTTTTTTTATTATATTTTCATTCTTTTGACGTTTTATTTTCATTAACAAAAATTTACCAATCGTGAGATGGATTCCGACTCCGATATTGATATCTTCTAATACATGTGACCGTATTTATTAGCAAAAGTTTTTCATCTTGTGAAAATTAACGGATCTTGCTCTTTTATTTTTATTACGGTTTTCCATATTTATAAAGATTTTGTAAACTGATAAATAGTAGTAAAAATGTACACACACAGAACCACGTTTTTTTTAACAAATAATTGGCAATAGTTGACAAAAATGAGGTTATAATTTTGAAGGAGAAGTTAGCAGAATACCAAATTCCCTAAAATTACAAGTTAACTATCAACTTAAGTAAACCACAAACAATAAAGCACGGTGCAAGAAGACGCAAGTTAAACCTGGTTTAAAAATTAAACCTCGATTAACATATAAACGGTGCAAATGGCTGTAAGCCATTTACTATTCAGACTTTTATGAAGACCATGGCAGTATTAAAGTATATTCGTAACTGCTATATTAGCCTCCCCACAATAAAATTGTGGGAGGTTACTAAAATTGGTCAAAAATCGAAAATTGAGATAACATTAAATTTTGACGTTTTGGAACCCAAAGTGGTGGTTTTTGAAAAATGTCTGTGTGTGTGTGTATGTGTGTGTGTATGTATTAGCACGATAGCGAAGACCTGAAAAAGTTTTGGTTGAGATCGAATTACGTTTAGTGCCGTTTTGGCACAACAAGTTGTTTATTTTATACTAACCTAAAAATTGTAATCGAACCACTGAAAAGTAGATAAAATTCTGATTTCAACGATATATCACACAGGCATTTTTTCGATTTGGTTTCCGTAAAAAAAATTAAAAAACAAAATAACAATTTATAGAGTCGCGTTTCTTGTGTACCATGTATTTTACAACCTAACTTTATATTTCCAATCCTTTCTATTCTCTTTCTGTATGTTCTATTTTTGTTCCTTTTTTTATTCTCTTTGTTCTTTTTGTCACCAAAAATTACATTTTAACCGATGAACTTTTAAAAAAATCAAACATTTTAAACCTAAGTATCCTTTTTCCACCACATTTTCCTGGCGTCAGGGAGACCATCAGATCGGCAGTTCTCGTACGGGTATTTTCGTTTAGCTATTCACCCGAGTCAACAGCAAAAATTTATTCAGTGTTACAACCAGTAACCAGTTCTAAGTTTTATATGTATTAGTTTTAGGCCTTTGTGGGCAGCATTTTTTTAAACATATTGTTAGTTTTAAACGCAAGCTAGGTGGGTAGGAATTTTAATTGTTCCTTTTCTTTATCATTGTAGCTAAGCCGAGCCGAACCTGCTCCGCCCAGTCCTACAATCACCACAGCGCTACACGCCGTGGTTGTCTGGCTGGCTCCGGGACAGGTTTCGGGGAGGCGCATATGTATATATGAATGTTAATAAATTTTATTTGCTTGCTTGCTTGCGAGACTATAAATTTTAAACTTCTTAAACAGGTTCCGGAGAGGTACATTATTGTACTTACAATTCTAAATAAACTTCTTCTTGCTTGCTTGCACGTATTTCGACACGTACAGTGAAGCAACGTTCGTCGCGGTTAGTACTTGGTTGGATGACCCACCTGAGGAAACACGACGATCTCGGCACACCTTCTAGAGGTTTGTATATCAGCATATAAGCGAAAGCTATGTAATTGCAAGGATTACGTAGTGGATGTACCATCCTTCGGAGGGGATGTAAAACAGTCGGCCCCTTGACTATTAAATGTTAGGCAAGTAAAAGATCCCTAATCTTCGACAGAGAAGAGGTTCGGCAAAATTCCCAGGTTGGGGGTAGCTCGTCTCCTGGTGTCGGTGATAGATCTTGGTAGCGGAAATAGGCCGATGTTAAATAAACAAATAAAAAAATATATTATTTTAAGGACACTTTTATTATAATTCCCCTCTACATAGAGATATTCCACTGTTAACCTGTGAATATTGAAATTCTTGGCTGCGTGAATCGTCCCTTCAACAAAGTTTATTAATTTAAACAAAATAATTATTAATTCATTTGGACTCCCACTGCTTCAATTCATAACATAATTTAATTTAATTTTTACAGGCCTTAAATAAAATGAAGTATTTATATCCTTTATGCTCTACAGCGAGTGGGAACGTTTACATTTTATACAGGGTGTCCCATAAGTAATTGTACACATAGCAATGGCAGATTCCTTACGTCAAAATATTACGATTTAACCAAACTTACCTTAGTCCAAAAGTTGATAATAACAAAGATACAAGGTGTCAAAGTTAAATTTTTTGTTTTTTTCTTTTAAATAATTTCTTTAAAAATTTAAATATTTTAACAAAATTTGGTGACTTGGGGTTTTTTGAGGCGAGGGATTCAAATATGTTCATAGTTTTGCTGTTGTTTGTAGAGGGCGCCACCTACGGTAGTTTGCGTGTCGTTTATACGTCATATTTTTTTTGGCGATTTTTTAAAATTTTTTTAAAATAAAAATTCCTGTTTTCCTGTCATTTTTACGCAAAAAAGGCATACTTTCTAAATGTCGCTACGACTAACCGTTTTCGAGATATTTGGTTTTAAAGAATTCAATGCAACCAATTTAAATCATGATTTAGCGATGTACGATTTTTCAAAGTAGGCTTTGATTAAAACGAAAACAATATGTTAAATCGCTTTTGCCAGCGGCGTACAACATAATTGATAAACCCCTTCACCCCTCCTAAATTACATATTACGTCACTGTGCGAATATCAATTTCAACTACTTAATTCATATTTTCCAATGTCTTATACGTAACATATGCACTCTTGTTAAGAACCCATAAAGTGGATAATGGATATTAACCATTAAGGAGGTAAAAACACAGTACTTGGTTAATTAGAATAATCAGTCATTACAGCAAGAAAATAAATTTTATTACATAATAATATTGCATAATTACTTTAATAAATTTTCAAAATGCCCTCCACCAACATCGATACATTTCCTTATTCTTTTTGTTAAAGATTGTCTAACTTTAAAAAATATGGCAGGTTGATTTCTAATAAACTGTGCGGCATTTTGTATTTGTTGCCATAATTCCTGTCGATTATTAATTGTTTGGGAATAAACCAATGTCTTCATATGTCCCCAAAAGTAAAAATCCATAGGATTGAAATCGGGGCTACGAGCTGGCCATCGAAATTCACTTCCCCTTCCAATCCACCTATGAGGAAACTGCAAATTTAAATAATTGCGGACTTCAAGGGAATAGTGAGGTGGAGCTCCATCCTGCATAAACCATAAATTCTGTCTTATGTTTCTGGGCCATGTATTCATTTCATCATAAAGTTCAGTTTGCAAGAAGTTCAGATATGAAGCACCATTTAAGTTTGGTGGTAATTCATATGGCCCCAATAACTGATCTCCCCTAATTCCACACCAAACATTAATTTTGAATTCTTGTTGAAAATGTGATTCCCTATGTGTATGTTGATTTTCCACATCCCAGTAATGAAAGTTCCTCCAGTTAAATACTCCTCTTCGGGTGAAAGTTGCTTCATCCGTAAATAAAATATTTTCTATAAAATTACGATTTATTGTTTGTTTATTTTGAAGAAATTGTGAAAATTCTACACGTGCGGGAAGATCCCTAGGTAACAAATTCTGTACCGGAATAAAATGAAATGGTCTCAAATCTTCTTTGTGAAGTATTCTAAATATGGAAGATTTACTTACTCCAGTAATTGCAGACAATCGCCGCACCGTGTGGAAAGTTCAGGATCTTCAGCAATTCGAACTAAAATTTCATCCTCCTGATCGGCGGTAATTCTTTTTGGACGCCCTATGTGGCTCTTGGGACGAAACTCGCCACTTTCTCCTAATCTGTCATAGATATTTTTAAATGTTTGATGGTTTGGTAGGGTCCTGTTGGGATATAATCGTAGATATGTACGGCGGGCACGTCTACCACAACAATTTTCTTGTGCGTAGACGCATACCATATCTCGCATTTCACTGTTTGAAAAGTTGTTGTGACGAGGCATGATTAATCCAAACAAATTTAAAAATTCAGTGATTATCTAAATCCAATCAACACAATACAATAATACCTAATTGGCACAAGTCACGTAGATTTATGTACAACAATTGTTAAATTGCATTTATTAGCACAACAAAATTTTTAGGTATGACATTTAAAGAGTAATTGACACAAGCCACCTAGATTTGGGTACAACAATCGTACATCCCTAAATCATTTAAATTGGTTGCATTGAATACTTTAAAACCAAATATCTTGTTTATGGAGGGGGTGATTTTTGGCGTTAGAGATGAAAAACGAGCGAATCTGACAATGCTGACTTCGGATTCGATTTCAGAGGGTCAAAATACATAAGGATACAGAGGTTGGTTCGCAGGCCAGACCACTTTTTGGGGGAGGGTTTTTTGGGGTCAGGGGTGAAGAAAGAAGTAATCTGACAATTCTGACTTCGGATTCGGTTCAAATACATACGGATACACTGGTCTAGTCCGCAGGCCAGACCACTTTTTTTTTGTGTGGATATGTAATCCACAAGTTTCTAACTATTATTTTTCGTATTTCTTTCAATTGCTATTTTCATCAGTAAACAAAAGTGTTTCATATCCTGCTGAACTAGGATTATTCCAGGAACACATTTATCAAAAGCTACTACACTGCTACACTGCTCATAGATTATGTCCGTTGTATTTTTCCTCAAAACTGTAGTTTATCTGTGTAGCATGCATCATGTACTACACTTTGTCAAAATTAATTTTAGTTTATGCGTTACTATGAAAATAAATAGAATAACAATAACAAGAAAATTTATAACTGTATTTTAAAAACGTTATCTTTTATATAATTAAATAAACATTTATTTAACAAGCAAGATATAACTTATAACCTTTCAGTTTGTTTATTTACAGCTACAGTGCCGCTTTCTAAGAATTGCACAAAGATCTTAGCAGAGAAATTTGAATTTTAGTTGGTAGCTTAACCGGCTTTTAAACTTAATTTTAGCAATTTTAACACCATAAAACGTAATTAAAAAAAAAAACTCATAATTAGCTACTTACTAATTAAAATATGAAAATCGTAAAAAGTCGACCCTCAGGAAACCAAGGAAACTTTACTAAGACTTACAGCCAGCTTCATAATCGAAATAAAGCATATATCATGTAAAACCCGTTCCATAATCGATTTTTGAGACATTAGGGAAAAGCTTTCTTTACCGTAAAGTTTTAAATTTGTTTCTTTTTGTGACAAAGCAAACTTCATTACAAATCATAATCTACAAATTTCTCTTTACTTGTTGAAAATGTTTGGCACTGTCATATTATAATAAAGAGTTAAAATGAGCAAATACCAGTACCTAGTCGAGGCAAGTTCAATTTCATTATCACAGAAAGAGGACGAAGATGTCGCGGTTTTAAGAAAAGCCAAATTGTATTAAACGATAAAAGAGTGTTTAACAAAATATGATATACTTTTTTTATTGATTTTGACAAAACCCACTGTGTTGGCCTTGTTAAAACATCTCTTTTAATATCGTTCCCTACAAATAGACATCTACCTACTCAACGTTTATAACTTTATTTGTCTCTTTATTTTCGATCATTTATCTCGGAATAGATGGCATTTAGTAATCTTATTACCTCCTCTTTCGAAATAATCGAACTTATTTTTATTTTGCTCTTATTTCTCACTTCACTACTTGCATTCATCTAATGTAATATACAAAAAGCCAACAATTTAATAAATGGATAACAAACAACACCGAAAAGAGGCCACAAATAATCAACAGATAGGAAGTGTTAGGTTAGAATATGATAAACATGTCGAAATGCTGCCAAATGGCAGTCTCATTGTGGCGTAGCTAATGTCACGTCACTATTTCAGAGTTGCCAACAGAACAAATATTCCAAAATTCGAGCTTTACCAAACAGTAGGTACATTCAATCTACTTTATGGGTCAGAGCGGTCGGAAAGTCACCTTTATCATAAAATCTACTTTACTTAACGGAACCTTTTATCCATATTTATGAAACTATATGTTTAATACTATGGCCCCATAAAAGTAAAAATTCTAGAGTTGAGCTTTTTTCAGTTTTAAAACTTATACTAATAAAAATATGAGTAACATGGCTACATAAACACTATAAAAATATCCCCCTATAAAATTTTTTTAAAAAATCGCCAAAAAAAGTATGACGTATAAACGACACGCAAACTACCGTAGGTGGCGCCCTCTACAAACGACAGCAAAACTATGAACAGATTTGAATCCCTCGTCTCAAAAAACCCCCAATCACCAAATTTTGTTAAGATATTTAACTTTTTAAAGAAATTATTAAAAAAAAAAACAAAAAAAAAATTAACTTTGACACCCTGTATCTCTGTTATTATCAACTTTTGGACCAAGGTAAGTTTAGTTAAATCGTAATATTTTGACGTAAGGAATCTGTCATTGCTCTGTGTACAATTACTTATGGGACACCCTGTATAATAGAATTACATTATTAAACAATTTTATTATCTCTAGAACCTAAAGTAGTCTTCAAATTTCTATGTATCTTACCAACTTTAATATAACATATTCTGAATTTTATCTCATTCTCTCCGTATATCTTGTGCATTAGATAATTATGGTATAAAATTTCATTAAAGTTAATTTGCATTTTGGTAAGTAGCTCTCGTATCCATATCAACTATTCATCATCTGCTACATCTATTTAAAGTTCGACTTTGAAGCAACATACGGCTAAGTTTCAGCAATACCTATAGTTGATCAGGAGATATTTGATTCTACTACATATTGCAAAAAAGTTTTCAGATTGTCTTTCGTTTTTACGTAGTCTAACTTTTCAGGTCTGAAATTTTTCCAGTCAACGAAATCAAACAATTCTGGCTTTTACTTTATAAAATGGCATTTATGCATATTTCCACATACATCTTGGTATTTTTAGTTTCTATTTTATACTATTTTTAAATAAATCAAATTTGTATGAAATTATATGTAGTCTGGGAACCCACCCTAGCTGAACGCGCACGCCTCCCATCCCCATCCTTGTGGACAATGTTTTTCATAAAGATTAAAGCCTAAGGAATAATTTTAGACATGTCCCCAAAAAGAAAACTGGCTGTACTTTCAAAATGGCGCGGCGGCCATATGTCAAAAAAAAAACTGTTGCCAATGTAGTTTTTGTCATTTAACACAGAAACTAAAAAAGATGGACAAAAACCCTTTCCAGAAAAAACAACGTGCATAAAATTTTCTACAATTTTGTTCCCATACAATACTTTGATAGGAGTTACCATTTTTCAGATGAGTCCAAAATTAAGAAAACATGAAAATTCATACATCGGTAAATCAATTAGAGGAAATAACTTAAAATAACAAAAAATAAAATAAACTGAAAAAAATTAATAATAATAATAATAATATAATTTGCAAACATTTATCTCGAAAACGGTAACAATGGGTTATGGACAGATTAGGGTTAAAAGTGTTGATAGTGACATCTTTCAGATTCAGCTGGCTCATTCCAATAAAATTAAATGTAAATTACTCTTTGATATCGAATTTGGCAAAAAAAAGAAGGCTTATTAACATATCCGCATTAGCAGAAGAGTACGGACCTCAAAAATGTTCGGCATTACTGGGCCTTCATTCATTTACTGGATGTGACTCAGTCAGCGCCTTTAAGGGAAAGATAAAAATGTAAATTTCTCCCAAATATTCCGAATATATCCAAACATTTCAAGATTTGGGGAGCAGCTGGGATATTGATGATAAATTAGTCGCATCATTAGAGGAGTTTACATGTGCCATATATGGATCAAAGAGATACGCTAGCGTGGACGAGCTTCGCCCAATTGTCATTAGACAGAAATGTAGTGACAATGATTTATCTTTACCAATTAACATTTCTTCGATTTCACCATCAAGAGCTTGCCTTATCGACCATATTAAAAGGAGTGTTTACCAAACGCATATTTGGCGATTAGCCGACGAAGGTATTCACAATATTCCAAAGCCTTGGAATGATTATGGATTGCAAGAAAATGGAGAACCTCTTTGGTGTTCAGCAGATGAAATACTGCCTCAATCGCTCACTGAAATTCTTCAGATGATTTCAAATGAAATCATAATAAACGAAAGTGAGAATGATAACGATGTCATAAATGAAGCAAAAGAGGAAGAATACTTGGAAGAAATATTCGATGTATCGGGAGACAGCGATAGCGAGTCTGAAAGCGAATGAGGTGTTACTTACGTTTTATATTGAATTTTCTATTTTATTTTAAGAGCTGAATCATTTATCTGGACAATCCAAATATTGTATAGGAACAAAATTGAAGAAAATTGTATGCACTTTGTTTTTTGTGCAGAATGTTCTTCTTTCTTCTTTAGTTTTTGTGATAAATGACAAAAATAATATTTGCAAATTTCTTTTTTAAACATGGACACCAGTTTGAAAGTACAGCCAGTTTCTTTTTGGGGAAATGTCTCAAATTGTTCTTTAGGTTTTAATATTTATGAAAAATATTTTCCCCAAGGATCGGGGGGAGTGTAGTAATGGAAAACAATTAAATTTTCACGTAATATGTTCTTAGACATAAAGAGATAAACTTTGTACTCTTATGGAATGACTGAAAATAAAGCTAAATAACAGATATATATTAGAACTCATTTCCTATTATTTTTTTACTAGATAACCCTAAAAATAAGATTAGAAAATAGTTCTATTTATCACAAATCATCGTGTCTTGTAGTAATGTAGTACTGTAGTACACACTGAATAGTAATAACAACTGAATTTAGGACGGGAAGACAGTACACAGAGAAAAAATTATGTAACATTTTATGGCAATTTTCGAATATTACTCACTTAACTGGTCTTGAAAAAGTGACAAGAACAATTTGAATTAATATATTTTTGGAGTAATGAATTTTATACACTTTACACTTTAGATCTGAAATTTTTGTACAATGTTAGAAATCACATAAATTAAGTTTTTTGAACTACGATTGCATTAAAATATAGTATTCTTACATCACTTGTTGACATATGTTTGAACAGATTAAGTTTCTGAAATTTGTGTGATATTTTGAAATAGATTCTGAATCTGAAATTCACAAATGATATATTTCCTTTGCCAATTTCGAAAATCATTTTGCACAATATGTACACTTGATTCAAAGAAGCTATTCATTTATAATATTTTATACTTGTACTGCACCTTCTTAGGTGGTGCTGCAATGGAGTATATCAAATAGTTACAAGAGACGCTTGTAAAATATCTCCAATAAATGTCGGAAAACGCTTTATGTTAATTTAGGAAGCCCTTACATTGAACTCATGTACTGGTTTCGAACTTCTTGGAAATCGTTTAAGTGGAGTAGACTAACTAAAGTTTGCCTTAATTTAACCTACCAGGCTGGTACTAAGGCAGCAACTTGAAAATGAAGTGTATAGATCCATATACCATAATTCACGACAAATATTTTTGAAAATCCCCTTTATGAAAATAATCAGAAGATTATCATTACCTTATGTGAGACAATTTTCCAACTCTTAAAATAATTGCACCAAAGTGATTGTAAATAGCAATAGCATCATCAAATTATATAGTCTCTGGCGACGGCACTGATAGAATTAGGCCTAGATTACTATTATTGTAGGGGGCGAGCGTAAAGGCGTCCTGACGTATCTCGATACATTTAGTTAAGCAACGTTTATCATGGTTAGTACTTAGATGGGTAACCGTCCTAGGAAATTCAACGATCTCGTCCCAACTTCTAGTGGCTTATATATCAGCATATACGCAGAAGCTATGTAATTTAAGGCGAGGAATACGTAGAGGATATACCATTTAAGGCGAGGAATACGTAGGGGATATACCGTCTTTCAGAGAGGATATAAAACAGTCAGTCCCTTGTCTATTAGATGTTAGGCAAGTAAAAAATCCCCACTCTTCTAAAGAGAAGCAGTTCGGAAAAATTTTCAGGTTGAGGGTAGTTCATCTATCCGTGCGTCGGTGGTTAGCAAAAGTTTATAAACTCATAATTCTTTGTGTAAACCCTTTAAACAGATGCACAAAACGAATTGTAAATAGAAAAGTAACAAAATATCAAGCTTGAAGGTATGATTAAAAAATCTTATTGAGTAAAAATAAATAAATCATTTTTTTACAATTTTGCTAAAACACAGATGTTTATATCCGAAAAATAAAATATACAAAAATTATGCATAACTAAAATGTATAAAACTGTTTGTTTTGAAATTTTACAAAAAAATGAAGAATTTATTCCACAACGTTGTACGAAATTTACCAGATTGATCGCTCTCTGTGTGGATTATTGCAAGTATCAGTTGTTATCGTCACCATAGTTTAACACGTCTGAATAGCTATTCTGTAATTTCACTGAATGTGAGCATTTGCCGTGAGAGAAGAGAGCTCGCATCACGCTCCCTTCCCAGAGAATGTAAAAATACTATTCTCTAAACACAGTTATCATGTGCTGATATGAAGTGATCTTTCCAAAGTTCATGGTCGAAGATCACATGTGGTATAGTGCGAAATGCAATAAATTCATCGAAATGTCAAAACAACGCACTGTTTCTATGAGGTGCATGCAATATTTTAAAATTGTTTGTAAAAACGAAATAATTTGTGTTGGACAAGGAATAATGAAAAATCTGCTCCAACCCGATGATTCGGACTCAAAGAAAAATATTTGATTGAATGGACAAAGAAACAACCTCAGCTTATAAGTGGGCAATTTACAGATTAATTCACCGAGGGAGCTGGTCATGTGAAGAAGTTGACCTTCCTCTTGGGTATCTTAAGCAATCCCAAGGTCTCTAGTAATACCTCATTGGCGATAATACAATGTTTATCTACTTTTATTAGGTTATATACTAATTAATGAACTGCTTTTGAACAATTAATAGTATCCATAAACAAATAGCATAAGTTATAATGAGTGAGTTATTATAAATCATTAGGTACAGAGCCAATCACTTTTATCTTCATGCCTAGCTTGCCCAATCGACGTAAAGAGTCACACGAAGATGGCTCTGCCCGAGAGAAATTCTTTTCCGATCTTGTGAAATAGAATCAAGTTAAGTAATAATTGTGCCAAAAATGATGAATTCGGTTAGTGAAGATGAACTAATATGTTCACCACCAGAATGAAGACAAGTAGTAATGATACAATACATAATTTATTACCCGAAAAATAGCAGAACAAATATAAAAGTGTGTACAAAAATTAAATTTTACAGTTAATTTTATTAATAAACAAACTGAGTAATTTAAACAAAATTTTCTCAATTTAATATTTATGGTTATAATCGTAGATAAAGTATTCAACTTTTAGGTAATGGTAATAACTCACTTGATGAATTACTTCATCTGCGTGAGTTATTACCTACATTATACTATTATTTGTAATTTTACAAACATGCATCTGATATAGTTATTAATGTACCAAGGGTCGTAAGTGCACTTTCTTTGGTTGAGAATACAGCTTGCAAGCCGAAGCACGTAGGGCCGAGGTTTGTAAGTATTCGCGATCAAAGAATCACGCTGTACGACCCGCGATGCATATTTTATTTTCCGTCATACCAATGAATCATTAAACTAGAACAAAACTTGAGAAAACTATAATTATTTGAGTCAAGTTTCATATTGCTAAGCAAATAGTAAAGGTAGCGATGCTTGGAATATCCATGGCAACTGTCAATAAAATAAATTTAGGACGCGGCTTCTATTCAAATGACAACTAAAAAATGAAAAAGAGAGGTTGACATTTTTTTTTATTAATTTTAATTATTATTACTGTTTTTATATTAAAAAATACTATAAGATTAGATTAACTTTAAATTTTTATTATTTGTTTAAACAAATTTTATAAACAAATAGATAAATTATGTATTTTTGAAAAACATTTTTTTGCCATTTTATTTGTTATGAAATGTTATGATTAAAAAAATTCTTAAAATTTTTTTTAATTGTTTATAATCATTTTTTTCCTTTTTTCATTATTTAAACAATTAAAAAAAAATTATTATTAAAATTTATTATTTGCAATTCTCTACTAGGTGGAAAAAAGAATTTTTTTGTTGTTGTTAATTTAATTGTTTATTTAATAAATTAAATAAATTTAAACAATTTAATGTTAATTTTCGTATCTCTAATAGTTTAAAAGGTATAGCTGTTATATCTGAAGCCGCATTTACTTAAAATTTAAAATTCTAAAAAGAATATTAAAAAAAATTTTTTCACATGTTTATACGATTGCTTTTGTTATTTTTTTTTCTATTAAAAAAAATATAAACACATTCGGCGATTGTTAATAACAAATTGTTTATTAAATAAACAAATAAATTAACAACAAAAAATTTTCTTTCTTGCGCCTTGTAGAGAATTGCAAATAATAAATTTTAAAAATAATTTTTTTTCTTAATAATTTCTTTAAATAATGAAAAAAGGAAAAAAACATTGTAAACAATTAAAAAAATTTTTTTATCATAATATTTTATAACAAAAATGGCAAAAATTTTTTTTTCAAAAATACGTAATTTATCTATTTGTTTATAAAATTTGTTTAAACAAATAGCAATAAAAATTTATAATTTATGTAATCTTATAGTATTTTTGAATAGAAAACCATTAATCACAGGTCTGCGAATAAAGAGGTCATGAATGTTGTTGAGCAGCTGAGGGTTATTTCTGAAGTAATTTTTCCCGCTGAATCCGAATCTGGCCTCAGAATTGGATCATCACGTCAGGATTTTGAAATATTTGAGGTTAATTACTTAAAAAATGGCTTTTTTAACAACTTTTGAAGTTATGTATAGAACTAAAAAAATTATTCAGCTTATTTTTAATAAATACATCATTTAGTACCATCCTTCTTCTTTAAAATAAGCTTTCGAATGGCCATCTACGATGTTTCCTCGCAAAGTTATAGCCATTTTAAGGTGACATGAATTTGAAACCATGATCCTCAATCTTAACCAAACTTTTATTTAAAAATGTTGGGTTATTCCTTCTGTTGTGTTAAATCTTGATTCGTTTAGAGTCGTTTGGTTAAGATGATTGGGTTGTAGGGAACATGGTTTCAAATTCATGTCACCTTAAAATGGCTATAACTTTGCGAGGAAACATCGTGGATAACCATTCGAAAGCTTATTTTAAAGAGGAAGGATGTTACTAAATGATGTATTTGTTAGAAATAAGCTGAAAATTTTTTCGACTTCTGTACATAACTTCAAAAGTTGCTAAAAAAGCCATTTTTTATGTACTTAACCTCAAATATTTCAAAATCCTGACGTGATGGGCCAATTCTGAGGCCAGATTCGGATTCAGCGCGAAAAATTACTTTGGAAATGACCCCCATTTGCCCAACAACAAAACCTCGCAGACCTGTGCAATAATTAAAATTAATTAAAAAAATGTTTCAACCTTTCTTTTTCATTTTTTAGTTTTTTGTTAGGTTCAATAATTCATAACTAATAGACTATAACAATTAAAAACATCGTAATGTCATAATCCCATAAGGTCTCCACGAAGTGAAATAATTTTAGTGGCTTTTGTTTAATAATTATCCGACTTGAAATATAAACGCACACTATAAAAAAATGTGTTCATTGACAATAGGCTCATTTTATGAAAAATCGATGGAAAATTTTTTTCCAACGGGATATTGTTCTTTTGAGTGTCTAAATAATACCATAATTTTTAAAATTTTTAAATTAATATTTAATAATAAATAAAAAATATATTTTTACTTATTCCGGCCAGTTTCAGGGCATCGTAACGGCTTAGTGTTCGTCGCGCGTAGCTCTATCTTCACCATTAAATTAAAATTATTAATAATAGATATAGAGTTTCGGGAGTACAGACTTTTTTATTGGAAGCTTCTTCCTCTTTAAGAATCCTTTAAAATTTCTTAAATATTAATAGTTTTCGAGTTATTTGCAAAAAACGAAACTCGTTATTTTTTCAATTTTCATCTGTTTATAACTTTTGCAATTGTTTATGTGAAACTTTTGCACACTTTTCTAGACGTCATTCTGAATCCAATGAGCCCTCACTCGTGTGTTTACGAGCTTTATCAAGAATTAACACGGCTTTGAACTTGTGAACTAGTCTAGTAGTCCCCACTCTGGCAGATAGGAGTACCGATCAACAATGTCTCTCGTTACAAATTTTCAATTAAACACACAATATAATTACTAAAAACGTTTAAAAAAATATTTAACATTTACAGTGCACGCTGTATGTACAAATGGGAGTAGATACATTATTAATTAATATATTCTGTCAGATACTTGAAGAAAATATTTTTATTTTAGCGAATCACTGCCAACTTATCCTGAATTTAAATGAAATCAATTATGCGGCGCGTGCTCGCCCTGGAAACTTCAAATATAATTTGTTTTCGCTTCATCTTAAATTTCCTCTTCTTGTTTCCCTCTGCCCAGAATTTATTGTTTGTCCGCCTTTTCTAACTAGAAGAAAGGAACTGTACTGATTGAATTTTACCCGAATTATTTATGTCATAAAATGAGTGTAAACTTTGAATTCTGAATTAGAGTGGCAGCGACAAACTTGTTCTATAAATACATGACATGGCCTAGATTCTGAAGAGGATTATAATTTGAGCAGAACCCGTACTCAGGTGACAAAGGATTAAGGAATCTTATTTTTAGGAGAGGGTCTGAAATTTGATATTAATTATCTCAGCTTAATTATCTCAACTCTCAATGGAAAGTTTACGTATTGCGATAAAACTCATCGAAACTTATTTGTTTCCAGTTTTTACAACTTGTAAAAACACCTGAAGTGTAAACTCTTTTGCAAAATCATGTATTATACAGGGTGTCCCATAAGTAATGGTACATAGAGCATTGACAGATTAAATACGTAAAAATATTACGATTTAACTAAACTTACCTTGGTCCAAAAGTTGATATTAACAGAGATACAGGGTGTCAAAGTTAAATTCTTGTTTTGATTTTTTTAAAATAGTTTCTTTAAAAATTGAAATATTTTAACCAAATTTAGTGATTGGGGATTTTTTGAGGCAAGGGATTCAAATCTATTCATAATTTTGCTGTTATTTGTAGAGGGCGCCAATTACGGTAGTTTGCGTGTCGTTTATATGTCATATATTTTTGGTGAATTTTTTTATTTTTTTTTTGAAATAAAAATTCCTGTTTTTCTGTCTTTTGTATGTTTGTTTATAAAATTTATAAAATTTAAAATTTTAAAAAGGTATACCTTCTAAATGTCGCTACGAGTAACCGTTTTCGACATTTGGTTTTAAAATATTCAATGCAACCAATTTAAATTAAATAAAATATCATATTATGGTTTGATTTATAGAATAATTGATGTGATGCGAACAGTAAAATTAAATTCTCTCTTTTCAAATTTTCTAAATTTATTAAATTTTAACATTAGCAAAAAAAGTACGAAGAACAATGACTTTCAAATAAATAAACTTAAGATTTGAGAAACAGTTTTTATTTAAATACAAATTTCATTTAAGAAACAAATAAATAAAAATAATAAATAAAAAATAAATAAAAAGAAATCTGTGTTCGGTAACAAATGTTCGAAGTGACTTGTGTTTACTACATTTGACGATGCGTTTATTAAACGACCGCTTTATTTTAAATAATAAGTGTTCGTTTTAAAATGATTCGACTGCATTTCCAATTCTCTACAATAATTCTTCTCGATTATTTATTGCATCTTGATACATAAGAGGTTTCATGTGCCTGCATACGCAAAAATCCAGTTGATTAAAATCGGGACTCCGTGCAGGCCAAGGAATATTACTCCCACGATCTATCCAGTGACCACGAAAATTTGTATTTAGGAAGTTTCTGGCCGGTATAAAAAATTGCGGTGGAGCTCCATCTTGCATAAAAAGCATATCTTGACTTAAATATAGTGGTACATCATCCAAGAACTCGCCTAGCTGAGTTTGTAGAAAATTTAAACATAATACGCCGTTTAAAATAAGTGGTAAGTCATACGATCCTAAAAAATAATTGTCTAAAATTCCACACCAAATGTTTATTTTAAATTCTTGTTGAAAGTAGCGTTCGGCTACTAAGTGCGGATTTTCTGTCCCACGCATGTTTGTTTATAAAATTAAATACACCTCTACGTGTAACGGTGGCTTCGTCCATAAACAACATTTTATTTAAAAACACTGGATCTCAGTTTGGCTGGGCACGCCAGAAACGAGCAAACTGTAATCTGGATGGAAGATCGGCCTCCAGCAGATTTTGAACAGACGTAAAATGGTACGGATAAAGCCTTTCCTGATGAAAAATCCTTGAAGTCGATGACTTACTTACTCCAGTAGCAGCAGCCATAAGCCTCATACTTATTTCTGGGTTTTCTGCAACACGGCTCAAGATTTCCTCATCCTGTTCCACAGTAATACTTTTTGGGCGTCCCACGGTATCTCATTTGGGACGAAGGGAACCAATTGCCCAGAATCGACTGTAAATATTATGAAATAATTTAAAATCCCGCTGCCGTCTATTTGGATAAATTTCCAAATTTTCTTGCGCACATACGCAAACCATATCGCGCATATCTTCGTTTGAAAATAAATTATGCCTTGGAATTTTAAATTTAATTTTGCTAGATATTTTTTAACAACACACAAAATGCTGACAAACAACAAGTAGATTTGACAGATATTAATTTTGAATGCGTCTCTTGTTGTTTTCGTTTTAATCAAAGCCTACATTGAAAAATTGTACTTTCCCAAATTATAATTTAAATTGGTTGCATTGAATAATTTAAAACCAAATATCTTGAAAACGACCACCGATCTTTTTTACGTAAAGAAGACAGGAAAATAGGAATTTTTATTTAAAAAAAAAAATAAAAAAATTCTCCAAAAATATATAAACAACACGCAAACTACCGTAGGTGGCGCCTTCTACAACTAACAGCAAATAATCCCCAATCACCAAATTTTGTTAAAATATTTAAATTTTTAAAGACATTATTTAAAAAAAAAAACAAAACAAAAATTTAACTTTGACACCCTATATTAATATCAACTTTTGAACTAGGTTAAGTTTGGTTGAATTGTAATATTTTTACGTAAGGAATCTGCCATTGCTCTATGTACCATTACGAATGGGACACCCTGTATACAGCGTTACCACATTTGGTAGATTTTTATTTCTTTTTAGTAGAATTTTAAGGATTTTTGTAAAGTTTGGTAGGTAAAATTTGCTTGCAGATTTCTGATAATTATTATCAGAAATCTACCAGCAAATTTTACCTACCAAACTTTAAAAAAACCCTTAAAATTCTACTAAAAAGAAATAAAAATCTACCAAATGTGGTAACGCTGCCTGTATAGCAATTTTTTTATTTATGTACAATTGCCAACTTTCCTGAAAATATCTGAAAAGGTTTTCAAATTATTCTGACAGATGAAATAGTTACACAATGTATAGTTAGTTTCTATTATAATAATTTGTTGGACTTGGTGCGTCTACCGTCATTGGTTTTTAACACCGAAAAAATTCTGTTTTCTGTTTTAAAGTGTTTTCCTAAGTAGTATATTAGCTGGACCCGATTAAGGTACCAATATACAGAAAGTAGATAATTTCATATTAAATAGAAAAGTGTGAATGACTAAATTTGAATAAATGATTTAAGTATTTTCAATATATTTTTTGCTTTAAAATGCTAAGAATCCTATCATGTAATTCAATTCTTCGTCAGTGTTAGCTAGAAGAGTAGTTGTTTTGATTGATTCTCCAATAATGAGTGTTTTAGAGTATTTACCTACGATCACTACTGTAAATAGTAAAAAACACATTACCTGCCATCTATGTAAGTTGAATTTTACATACTGTAAACAAAACGCACTGTAAACAAATCGCACGGTAAACAAAACGCACGGACACGCAATTATAGGTGGCTTATATCGCTGACGCGGGGTTTAAAAAAACAAATGCGCCTACTTAATTTTCAAACGCTATCAAAACTGACATAATATTTGTTGAATAATATTGTTGACTAGTAAACTAAATCCAGATTTTACTAAATAAATATGATCGTAGGTAAAGTATAGTACATAATTCGAGTTGTAAGGCAATTACGCACTCATGGAAATACGCACTTGCCGCTACGCGGCATCGTGCGTAACTTTTCCATTCGTGCGTAATATGCTTCTTACATCACTCATTACGTAATATACTATTACCTAACTAGTATATTAGCGTGCCCAGATTAGGGCAACAATATACAGAAAGTAGGTATTTTCATAATAAATAAGAAAGTGTGTAACTTGTAATTTGCATAACACCTAAATAATATTCTCTAGTGATAATAGCAAATAAGTAAAAAATGATTAATTGTAAAAATTTTGATTTATAATTTAAAATTGCATTTTTTAACATTAAATAATCAATAACTTGGAAACGAATCATTTTTCGAAAGAAAATCATTCCTCATTTTCTATTTAAATTTACTTTTTCTACCACCGAATGTCACTGATACTTTCAAATTTCGTAGACCAAGAATTTTCATTGAAATATTTCCAAAAATTTGGAACTAGTAGCCCTGTAATTATTCGGGCATTAAGGATTACGCAATTTGAAATTATCGATGGTGTGATAGAAAAAGTGAATTTAAAGGGAAAATGAAAAGTGACTTTCTTTCGAAAAATAATTCGTTACCAGCGGTAGCAGAGTTCACAGGTTGTGTGTTACTCTCTCCATTAAATCACCTTTTATGTCATTAAAAATATGTACATTTTAAGATCTAATAAGTCTAATGACAACAGTGTGAGTGAAAATTGTGAAATTGACCTTAGTGATTTGTTCAATACTGACATAATAAAAAAAAGTGTTTAGTGAAGTCCTAAATGAGTTGATGAAAGAACTTAACGAGAAAGTCTCAAAACTCGAAAATGAGATTGTTATGTTACGTGAATCTAACATAGAACTTATCAACTTGCTGACAAATGGTGAGTCAATAAATAACGTACAAAAATGCAGCAATAGCAAAAATACACCAAGTGTAAACACACAAACAAAACCATCGAAGACTATGGAGGCAAAAAGTATAAACAATAAAAACGCCCAGGCTATCAGCAAAAACTCACAGGTTAAAGATAAGATTTCAACGCCGCAGATAAAAACAAATGTCTATAAACACACTGAGGAAAAACAATCTAAACATCCAGCTAGGTCAATGGACGATTGCACTACAAAAAACAAACCAATGATTCATAGAAGCATGACACAAAATTCAACAAATAAACAACAAAAAAAAAGAACCCCTCTCGTAGTATATGGTACTGGGACGGGAAATAAATCTAAACTTACTGCAGTCAATAGAAAAACGTGGATATATGTAGGCAGAGGTGACCCCTGGTACAGGGGTTGATGGATTAAAGGAGCACATAGAAATACTATTTCCAGAACAGGAAACCATGATTGAAATGCTGCCAAAATGGAAGAATGGATAAACTGAAGCCTTCAAAGTAGGAATAGACTATGACTTACTAGACGAAGCATTCAACAGTAAAAACTGGCCTAAAGGTTCCCTCATTAAAAAATTTAAGTTTTTTCAAGGGTAATGTACAATCTCCTATATATATTAAGCATATTAACAAAACAGTGCTCACTGTATTTCATATAAATGTACAAGCTTTACTTAGTAAACTAAATGAAATTGACTTTCTTCTTATGAATGATAAGATTGACATTCTGTGCATTTCGGAGCATTGGATATGTCAAAATAAGGTCATAAACCTACGTTTTCAAAATCATAAAATAATCTCATATTTTTCCAGGCTTAATCATATATATGGTGGTTCGCTTATAATGATTAGTAATAAAATGAAATCTAATGACGTTGATGCAATAAAACGATTAGCAGTTGAGTATCACATTGAAATGTGTGCAGCGATCACTACCATAAACGAAAAAAAATATATTGTAATTACTGCCTATAGGCCACCAAATGGTGACATAAACATATTTTTTACAAATTTAACACTTGCTCTAAATATTGCTTACAACATGTCGAATAATGTGATATTATGTGGTGACTTCAACATTGATTCAACAAAAACAGGTTTTGATACTCTGGCATTACTAGATATACTTGATTCTTTCGAATTAAAGATAACATCTACTGATCCTACACGCATATTCACCAATATTTATGGACATACCAGCTCCACGTCCATAGATTACATGGTGACTAACCTACCCCTCAACACCTACAGTGTAGAAATTACTAACCCAAACATAGCTGACCATTTTGTACACATATTAAATATAACTGAACATGAACCAACATATAATAATAATAATAATACGACATTTCAAACAAGGAGCATAAACACCAACAATATTAGGAACTTTGCTTTTTATGTAAGTCGGGTGGACTGGATGGAAAGGTATCAACTAAATGTGGATGATGCTTTCGATTTCTTCATAGGCAGCATTGTCTGGTGCTATGATATTAGCTGTCCTATTAAAAAAGTAACAATAAAGGGCAATAATAATAATACAAACCGCAAAAAAGGATGGCTAACTAATGAACTTATTCAACAGAGCAACAACTTAAAAAATCTCTACTGGTTAATGACTAATCTACAAAGTACCGAGGCAATATTGCTATATAAATCTGAAAAAATTAAATACAAAAAAAATATTGAAACCAGCATACAGAAATTTAATAAAAACAAAATAAATGACGCACCTAATAAAACAAAAGCAGTATGGACATAGTTAATGACAAATTGGGCAGGAAAAAACAACTGATAAAAATATAAAATTATATGATAATAATGAGTTAATTTCGGATAATAATATTTTAACCAACATATTCGCAAATCATTTTGCCACAAATATTCAACAAAAATTACATAACTACTTTGGTTCCAATTTGTCATTTCCATGCACCACTTCTATATATAGGGAGAACGAAATTTTCTTTCCACCCATTACCACCGAGGAAGTAAGTGAAGCTATTATTCACTTAAAAAATAAGAAATCAGTTGGTTTTGATAACTTAACCTCCGATTTACTAAAAACCATAAAAGAAGATGTTGTTGATCAGTTGACATATTTATTTAATATTTCGATTGAACAGGGACATTTTCCCAACACACTAAAATTAGCTATTGTTATACCGGTTCACAAAAAAGGTGTTGTCGAAGACATTGAGAACTATAGGCAGATATCACTATTAAGTGTCGTATCAAAGCTGTTTGAAAGAATCATATATAATAGAATAGCTTCATTCTGTGAAATAAACAAAATATTAACAATATCTCAACATGGATTTCGAACTGGTAAATCCACTGAAACTGCATGCTGTCACCTACTTGAACATGTATACAAATCTTTAGACACAGGCAAGTATGTTATTTCTCTCTTATTTGACTTATCAAACGCATTCGACACGATTGATAAGAATTT
Source organism: Rutpela maculata (assembly GCA_936432065.2). Classification (NCBI taxonomy): domain Eukaryota; kingdom Metazoa; phylum Arthropoda; class Insecta; order Coleoptera; family Cerambycidae; genus Rutpela; species Rutpela maculata. The sequence goes on from OW386287.2 coordinate 62,573,468, forward strand.
GCTAAGAAAAAAACTTAGCAGTATTGGTATAAGGGGGACTATATTGACGTGGATAGTATCATATATGGATAATAGGTCAATAAAGGTTAAACTGAATGGAAATAATTCCAATAAACACGATGTAAAGATTGGGGTGCCTCGGTACTTGGACCACTTTTATTTTTACTTTACATTAACAACTTACCTAGTTATCTAACAGCTGGTCATGCAACCATATTTGTAGATGATCTAACGGTGACTCTAAGTGCGGGGAGCCTTGAGGAACTTCAAGCACAAATAAATTTAACCATGCTAGAAATCAGCTCATGGTCCCAACGGTATAGACTGATACTAAATGACAGCAAAACAGGTTTTATATCCAAAAGACTTTACCTCATGATGCGATCATATACGATGGTATCACTACCTCAAAAACCACCAAACTGCTAGGCACTTGTCTCGACTCTAAATTATCATGGGAGGAGCACATTCATTTTGTGTGTGGACAGCTAAATAAAGCTTACTTTGCAATATTACAAATAAGAAGCAGCCTTGATCAAACTGGTCTGCTAAACATCTATTATGCGCTAGCTTACTCCCACATAGCATACAAAATAATTTGCTGGGGGAGTGCCAAAGATAGAGATAGAGTCTTCATATGTCAAAAGCGATTGATAGGACTAATATATAAACTAAATTTTAATGAGAGCTGCAGAAAAATATTTAAAAAGGAAAAAATTCTAACCACTCTATATTTATATACAAGTGCCTGACGTATGCTAGGAAAAACATGAGTTTATTTATTAAAAGGAATGTCATACATATAACACGCGATATGCTGAATTGCTTGACATACCTAAGCATAATACAACTAAATTTAAACATTCCCCTCACTACAATTGCATTACTCTGTATAACAGTCTACTTGAAAACATAAGAAAAATAAAAATATACAAAAATTATAAAACTGAGACAAAAAACTTGCTACTCAAAGGCGGTTTTTATAGTATACAAGATTTTTTAAATAGGGAACCTGAAGGAATATAATTTGTGTTCAACAAATTTGTTTGTCTTACCTAAATTTTCTTTTTGTCTTCGTTTGATTTACATAGTATAAATGTTTACCTCTCTTTGGTTGTATATAATATATGTGTAGCTAAGGGTATTTACGTGTATATTATTTTATGAATTTGTATAAATTTGTACTATTTACTATTTGACTTGCCATATATACTTATGTATCTGGAATGGTTAATAAATCATTGTATTGTATTGTATTGTATTGTATTGTATTGTTTCCAAGTTATTCATTATTTAAAGTTTAAAAAATGCAATTTCATGGAGGTCATAATTTGTAAACCATAAATCAAAATGTTTCTAAATTTTAAATGAAGGGGTTCTAAATCATGCTGATCAATAATATTGCATTTGTTTTTCACCAAAATATGACTAATATTACTTCCAGAAAAATCTTTTTTTCTGAATAAAAATGCATACCAATGACTGAAATAAATTTTGTTTTACTCAAAAAAGACATAGTAATGGTTTTTGATACCAATCCAAATTTGGTTATAATCGGATTACTAATAACTGAGATATGGAAAGGGGCCATTAAAAATGGAAAATGCCGTATATTTATATTTATAATTTGTTTGATTGACTAGAGTTTCTCTTTCTGACTTGCTACAAATAGTGGATTGTGTGAGTCGGAAAATAACCCGAAAAACCCCGACTATTGTCTGATGCAACCAAAGTAGTTCTCTCCCCCCGTTTTCGAGGACGCTGGACACCGTGGTGGTGGCAGAATTTCTCGTTGGGGCGATCCAACCCCGCAAACGGCCAAAAACCACCCCCAAAGAGGGGTATTATATAAATCTATTTTTCCCAAAAAATAAGTACAAAAATATACATTCATCTATTTTCAGCTCCACGGTAAATGAAAGATGACTACTTTGTTGACGTGATCCAGGGACGGGGGGAGCTTTGCGCGGGGGTATGCTGAGAACGCACTCTTATGTCTTTGGAGGGTTGTTATTGGCTATTTACGGGGGTCAGTCACCCCGGGAAGGAATTCCACCATCACCACAGTGTTCAGCATTCTCGAAACAGAGGATCACCAAGAAGAGTCCCTCAAACAATTTATAATACGCATTAACTCCCCTTTGTGGGTGGTTTTTGGCCGTTTGCGGGGTTGGGTTACCCCAACGAGAAATTCTGCCACCACCACGGTGTTCAGCAACCTCGAAAACGGGGGGCAGAACTAATCTGGTTGCGTCAGACAATAGTCGAGTTTTCGTCCGACTCACACAATCCACTAAAATATGCTCTCCTATATATAAAATAGTTAAGTAAACATCTTTCTCTCTAAGATTTTGAATTGTGTAGTTGTATTGCAATAGTTGTTGAGAACCCGAGTAATTTTTTGAATTGCATCTAACACGGAGTATGCGCAAAATATGGTGATGGTGGTGAGGGGGTTGGCATTGGACATAGTCCTTTAGCCACAGAAGTGCGCATAATATAAAGAAGCATATGCAAATCTCAAAAACTTCGTTGATATTATTCCGATTATAAACTTCACAATCCAGAAACCAAAGATATTATCAAAAGTGACGTCCACTTATTGAATTATCTATAAATCAAATAAATCTATTTATATGTTAAGAAATATCGGGTCTCTATTGCCAAAAACCCTCTCTGTCTCTTTTATTAAGTTCAACATTATAAAAATAAACACAGCCATATTTTTTTAGGTGAAGAAAATAGCGTAAAATATGCTGAATAAATGATCAAGGTACTTTCCAAACTCATAACATTCATGGTAAAATCAATATTTCATTTCTTTCACTGAAATATTGTCATTCAACCGAGTGTTGTACTCGAATGTATCATTAAAAGTTGATTGGATATAGGAGACCGCAATTCCAACATAACGTAAATGAAATTTAAAGCTGACATATCGCCATTTATTGATACAACTTTTCATGTAAAGTGCAACACTTATTAATTTTATCGTGATGTAATAAAGCAAAATATTTAATGTTCCCTCGGATTACCGTAGCTACAAAAGTAAACATTAATAAATCTTATAAAAACAAGATGATTAAAAATTAAATGAAACACATAATAACGTTTGAATATTTTAGTCCAGTCATTTTAGGGGAAATTTCCTTAAAACCCAAAAGAAAATATTGGAAATCTAAAAGTTGGCTCAAATATAATAATAATAATAATAATAATAATAATATTTATAACAAAGTCTTACATTTGAGTATACAGTAAAATTAAATTGTGTGTGAAAATAGCGTAATGTTAATAAAAGATTTTAGCTAATACATCTGTATCCTTTGAATATAAATAAAACAAAAATCAGTTAAGAGTATTGATATACCCTTGAATGTGATGAAATGCATTTCATTTATAACATCATTAGATAGGTTGTGTATCATAGCTACCTTAACTAGTAATTTCATTTAATACAAGATAATTAATTTAGAGTTAATACCAATAGCTAATACAAAATAATTAATTTAGAATATCATCTATATTTAACTTATATACCTATATTTATCTAATTACCTAACTTTAAGTATAGATCCCTACTTTCAGAATATATCCATCTCTTTACCTCGAATTTAATTTTTTTATCTTTTTTTATTTTCCTTATCGATTCAGGTAACATATTATATAATTTTGGCGCGAGGTAGTTAAAACATTTTTTTCCAATGCTTTTTGTAATTTTCTTAATTTCTAGATTGCCTTTCTCCTTATTTCTAGTGTTGTGTGAATGTCAGATAGCGTTGCTTTCATGTCTCTTATTAATTTGATGAATTAGTATGCAATAACAAAACATTTGCCTAACATCAAATAATTTGCTTTCATTATATAATGCATCAGTGGGATATAATGTACATCTTTTAAAAATGATTTTAATTATCCTTTTTTGAATATTTTCCAAAGGTTTTATATATGACACACCTACCCCACCCCAGCCAACTATGCCATATCTTATTATTGACTTAACGAGTGCTTTATAAAGAACTATTAAGTGGTCAAGTTTTAAAATTTCTTTAAGTTGTTTAAATTTATATATGAGCCCTCTTAATTTATCCACTACTGATTGCACTTGATGATTCCATTTCAAGTTTCCGTCTATTACGATACCTAAATATTTTATTTTTTCTGTGGATTTAATTTATATTTTTCCTTCTTGGTCCTTTATTTGAATTTTTTTATATAATGGCCTATTTCTGTTTTGTGATGTTAAGGGTAAGTAATACGTTTTTTTGTAGTTAATAGTGAGTTTTTTACTGTCGAATCTATTTTTAATATTTTGTAAGTCTGATTCTACTATTTCTTTTAGCAATTCCCAAGATTCAGATGAGTAGAAAATTGCTGTGTCATCAGCGAATGAAATATACCTAAGGTATTGCCAAAATAACATTAATGAATTTTTGCCTTTTAGGTTAATTCATAATCTAAAGTTCTTATTGCTCTTCTTTAGGCAATGAGGGCGTTTCTGATTTGGCAGAATGTACCTCAGTATATCAAACTCACATGTCATTGAAATAGTGGTTGAAGCGCAATAAATGCAGCTTCAAGTTTAGCTCTGTTCTTAATTTGTGTAATTGCATGTATTTCTTTGACAATTTTGTTGTTAAATCATTAACATATGAATACCAAGCCTACTTATTGTCCAAAGTTAAGCTTAAGAATCTCCGTAGCATTGTTCTTGGTGAAAAGTAATGTCGTTGTTTTATTTGTTGTTGAACTTTGTTGGCAGTTAGAGGCTTTGTACAGAATGTCAGTCATTGAGACAGTAAATGTGATCGTAAAAATCGGCATTATATTAGGTAAGTCGCTTATGTATCATAAAAGTTGTAGCGTTCCCAGCACATTACCATGCGGAATACAGCATTCTACTGACAGTTTTTTGCTAACATACCTAATCGTTCCACTTGGACGAGAAACGAGCGGCTGTACATAAATTAATTCGGGGAGTTTTTAAAAGTCGCCATTGCCCTCTAAAGGGTGACAAAAGTAATAATTTTGTAGATAAATAAATGTAAACCCTTAGTTGTTCTTATCAATCCTGACTAACAGAACTTGCATAGAAGTAACTGAACCTCTGCCAACGCTTCAACCTTCTACAGTACCCAGTCCTGAAATTTTCATTAATTTGTCTGGTAATAATTCTATCAATATTGCCCATTTCCTTTATAGTCCAGCCAACGGAGCGCGTGTTTTCTACCCCTTCCGATCATTTCCTACTCTAATCTTTTTTTCAAACGTTTTTATTAACGTCATTACAAACACATTGCACAAAGTTTCATCAAAGTCCATTAGTTGGCACTCAAGTTAGAGGTGAAACCCCCCGTTGACTGGACTATTAGGGTTGTTTCACATAAGAGCACCTTTGAGTTGAACTATTTTATATTATGGCATCTCACACATTTTGTTATAGATCATAGGATATACTAGTTTGTGTGTCACTTTTACATTACACATTTCTGAAGATTTTTCAAATAGCTTATTTAGTCGTTAGTCTATACTGGCGACTACAAGTGTCCTAAGTGTACTATCTCGACACAACCCGACATTTTCTTTCATGAACCGAAATCTTGTGGCTCTACAATACCTTGGGGCTGAGGTTCTAGAATTGCACCGAATGATAATGTTTCTAGATGTGGTATCCATCATAATAGGATGTCATGTCACTAACACTTTGTCCTTCCGTATTTTTGTATTAGATGTGACTGCTATTGCTGTAAGATCACTACTAAAACGATTATTTTTACGAAAAATCCAGTGGTGTTAAATCTGGGAACCGTGCAGACCACAGAATAGGTCAAGTAGGCCCGATTCACCGTTCGCGATATGTTTGATCTAAGAATTGGCGGACTATCACACAGTAGTGAGCTGGATTTAACGCTACTAGACTTTACGTGTGGAGTAGGATGAAACAACTTGTCTATATCGAGGAAATTCACAGCCATGCTTAAGAGGTCGAGCACGGCAATGCGTTACAAACTAGAGGAAGCATTATACTCTTCGACGATTTACTGAACTTTTTATATAATTGTTACATAGGATACTCTTCGCAATTTTTTTGTAAATCATGTTAGCTTTTGGACATTCTAAATTTTGTGATACCAAATTTGTTGGTGAAACACCCGTTAGTATATAAAAAAAACATCCAACCTGTCTGGGATTCGAACACACGGCCCTTGGATTGCAAGGCAAAGCAAACAAAAAAGCAAGAAACGTTTAATAAAATTTTACAAGAATTTAGCCACTGGACACATTAGTACAAAAATTGAATGTCTGTAATATATACCATTCAAGAATCATATTTCAACGATTTGGTATATTATTCTGAAATATGTATTAGCACAATGTATAAACACAGAAAAAACAATAGGAGATAACATTTCGCAAAATTTCTATCTAAAAATCAAGAAAATATAGATATTTTTTTAATAATTAATAACTTATTTACTGATTGACTTTCTTCAAAAACAACAGGGTTCTTCCTCTAGCTAACACTAACTTATTGTCCAAATTTAAATACAATTGGACTTTTTTTCTTAAGTTATCTTGCCTGCAAAAAATGTGACGGACGGACAGACGAACATCTCGAAAGTTCAGTAATACAATAATATGAAATTTATTTATCTGCGAGCGAAATTTACTGTTTTAGAAATGTACCGACCAAATCCAATACACTCTTCTTTTCATATTTGCGAAAAGTATAACAATGAATCTCATTTCGAACACAAAAAGTAACCGTGTAACATTATAAATAAAGTTTTTGGAAAGATAGGCTTGTTTTTGTCGACAAACCCAACATATTTTATTTTCGGTTAAATGAAAAATTATTGTCAATTGATACTATTTTTTGTCTCTTTTTAGTAACTGATAAAATTTGATGGTATGTATGGTATGTGTGATACTACCAATAAAATAGGATAAAAGAGCTTTCAAAATAATCGTAACATCTAGACGACTTTAAAAAAATATTCATAAGGCTTTGAAGGTCGACATCTTAAGTTAACGTTACAATTTTTGTCCTATAAATGTATTTTTTATTTTTTTCTAATCAACAGAAACTTTTAAATTATTTTTCTTTTGGAAGTTTATTTACTTCGAATAAAAAAAAGAACATTTGAGATTATCAAAACTTAAACTTGGTGCATAATAACTACATAAATGATAAAAAATTGATTTTTTTTTTAAATAAAAAATCAGCATTATACAAATATTGTAACATTTGTCATATAGGTTTGTTTGGTCATATAGATGCCAAACGACCCCCTGTACCTCCATGTTTGAGATCGGTATCGTTCTACCAAACACCCTGTATATAGAAGCAACAGAATAGATTCGTCATTAAAGGAAAGTTGGGTCCATTCACCAATCAAAATCTGTTTTTCAACACACCTTTTTAGCCTACCCTATCTGTGGATAGAATAATCAGTAGCACGTTTAGTGTAAGGTGAGATGCTCAAGATAAATAGTTCTTATTTTCTATTGGATTAGATAATCTGTCACTTATCACCCGCAATCAGGCCCGACCAGTAACCGTCCCTGCTTAAAATGTGTTACGTCGGAGGCGCAACAAGGCGGAAAAGAATCGCACCCTTGTGACAACCAATACTTCTACGACATCTAAAGTTGTCGAAAAGTTTTACATTTTTATGCACGGGCAGTATTTATAATCAAGCAATTATATTAAACTCATAAGTCAGAAAATCGAAGGTTAAACGGGACAACGTTACTAGTACAGTCAATCCGGCGTTGAAATACAGGGTGTAATCAGTTTCATGTCATTAAAAAAAACTGGTAATGGGGGCCGACTAGACAAACAAAAAACCTTTATGACTTTTTCCCTCAGGGGCACTTTGAAAAAACTGACCTAGGTCAACAGTTTAAATATTAGGGTAGGAAACATTTGAGAACCACTGCCTTTTTGGGTCAATGTACGTGTACTAGGTATAATTCTACCACTTTTAAATTGTCATAAAAAAGTGCAAAGATTACCGATCGACTCGTCGCCGGCCGGCGCGGCGTTCAAAGCAAAAGGCGGCAACTTTGATGAGCGGCTCAACTGAACCAAATTATAAAAATATAAGTAACTCGTTATCTCTTTTTGCAGAACTGCAAGCAATTCATAGGCATAGAAGAGGTTTAAACACAGCATTTCTTTACATGTGTGTTTTTTTAATTTAGAAAATATCGGAGATTTTATTGTTGTTTATAATTTATCAGATTTAAATGTGATTAAATTATTAACATTTATAACCTAAATGAGTGTTCTGGGTTAAGATTAAAAAACGAGTAATTATTTCATGACATTGGGAAAGATACGATAACAGGAAACAATTATGTGTATTTTAAGTTAGGAAAGAAATCTGATTTATTTAACTAACATATTCAATAAATCTAAATCTTACCAATAAATTATTTTTGAAAGTAAAAATAAAAACTTGGTCCGAAATCCACAACAAACACAAAAAGAACGAACAAGTAGAGTCTGTACGTAATCAAGAACTTGAACGGTAAGTCAATAAAATAAATCTTAACTGTAAATACCTGGTCCAAAATTCAAAAGAACAAAGTAACATACAAAACAAGGAACAGCTTCCACGTGTGCACTTAACGAAATGTCCACAGAAACTAAAATACCACACCACTAAAGACCTTACCTTACCTAACTTTAAAAAGCCATAAAAAAGTGTGACTATCAACTCGTGTCCTCGTCGACCGCGGCCTGTAACAAAAGAATGCGGCGCTTTGAAAAAGCGTATTTGATGGTTAGAGATGCCGACATACACGAATATAAAAGCCTATCCCAACATTCCAGCAGTTCTCAAACAATTTTACTGAAAATTTTCGAAATTTTTGTTTATTTTTTTTTTCTAAAACTATGGGTTTTTGACCCCCATGTTATATAAGGTTTTTTTGTTCGTTTAGTCGTTCCCCACCACCAGTTTTTTTAATGACCTGAAACTAATTACACCCTGTATAGACAGTCAGTTGTGAGCGTGAAACTTAATTTCCGCACCTAAGGGTTGTCATTCGGCCGCCATGTTTTAAAAAAGGTACAACTAGTTTCTTTGATTTATCTCCGTAACCGTGAGTCTGAGAAAATATTTTTAGAAATTTTTTTCTACGAGTCATGCTTATATCAATATGTACGTTTCCCTCTTTTTAAGGGGCCAGGCTATCGGGCGTCGTCTGTAGGAACGTCGTCGTTGAAAATCTCAGGGTCCTCTTCGAGATGACTTCCATGTCGTCAATTCCACGGGTAACAACGATGCGCATTTGTGATCGATTTCCTCTTCGTTAAGCAAGCTTAAACTACCACTACGTGCCCACACGTTTTACCACTGCAATTTTGGCAAATGGCAGAACACTTTAAGCCAGCCATCGGCAGGATGCACGGCATTTGGTTTCGTACCCAATTTGAGAGAGTCGTGAGGCGCGTGCTCCTTGATGTACTGTAATGGTATGAACATACCCAATGTTTTTTTCATACCCAAGAATAGATTGACATGCTGCGAAACAAACGATTCGCAAAATCGGTAACTAAAATCAAATGTAACCTTTCCTCGCCCCCACTACACTCGACGCTGCACACATTCAGAGTGTATCAATAGGTAAAAACTTTGTTGGGAAGATACAAAAATCTAAAATTTTGGGGAGAGAAAAAAACACCACGCATATTCATACCAGTACTACAGTACATCAATGACTGCGCCTCCCGACATTCTCAAATTGATCTTCTGCAGGTGTAAATGAAGTGCCGCGTAGCCTGTGTATGCTGGCAGGCTGGCTTAAAGTGTTTTACGTTTGCCAAAATTGCAGTGATAAAGTGTGTGTGAACGTAGTGGTGGTTTTTGGTTTATTTGACGTAGAGGAAATAGAAGACGAATTAGTCTATGTAATGAAACATGTAACACGACTTTTTGTAAATACTTCGTGCAAAGACGAGATTACCTTCTCCCCCCGTTTTCGAGGGTGCTGAACACGATGCAAGTGGTGGGAGAAGATTTTTACCGCCGCTACCCCCTGAAATGGCCAAAAACCACCTCTTTTAGGAATTCCTTTATGCTTTCATATATAAACGGGTCTGGGGAGCGATTTATCGACGGGTTATACTTGATATAATATGGAAGGGAGTTATAGAGTAAGTGGAATCCAGACAGCAGGCCTAGGGGGTTGATTAAACTTTCCCGAAAATGTGTGAATATTATACGCCAGATGACAAAGATACAGACAAAGTACAGAACAGATAGCAGATGACGATGACGGTAATGATGATGATTTTTATTTTAATTTAATCCCTGAAATTGGTTTAAGCGATTCCGATTCAGATTCGCTTACTGAAATGGCGGATGAAGAAGAAGAAGAGATAGCGTGCGATGTGCATTTTGAGAAATATGAGGATTGTTATGCTATTTGTAAGCGACCTAAGTTTTTTTAATTAATTGTAAGGAAATAATTTATTTCGACATAAAAATATTTCCATGTAATTCTTTGAATAAACATTGACGCCATTGAAGACAAACTGAATTATTGATTACTCTTCGATGAAGAAATCATTATACCCTACTCAGCAATCTATACAATCATCGCCCCAGCGATAACTGATGGGTGAGGGTAAGTTTCCGTTGGTTATAGAGGTTGAGGAGAGTCGGAGATGAAGGTGAATATTTTTATCGTGATCAGCGTCTGCGAAAACGGGGAGGGCGTATTGACCATCCAAAGTGTAGTTAATTAACTTTACACCCCTTGGAAGGGTTGAAACAACCCCCGAGATCACTTTTTCTTCCATGAAAAATGAAGGGATATGCACAGGAATAACGGTCGTATGTCGAAAAACCTGTAAATCCTGGATAGCATGCTTTCTGGTGAGTGAGGGGTGATTTCTGCCCGTTTGAGGGATAAGGAGAGGTTGGAGCTAAAAATGAAAATTTTTTCCGTGATCAGCGACCCCGAAAACGGGGGATACGCGTTTGAACCGAATCATTTGAAAAAAAAAAAGATTTTCCACCTCTCGGGAGGGTTTAATCAACCCTCTATGCCTGCTGTCTGGATTCCACTTACTCTATAACCTCCTTTGATGTTATTTCAAGTATAACCCGTCGATAAATCACTCCTCAGACCCTTTTATATATGAAAACGTAAAGGAGCCCATAAAATTATCCATAAGAGGGGGTGGTTTTTGTCCGCTTAAGGGGATTGCGGCGGTCAAAAACTTCTCCCACCACTTGCATCGTGTTCAGCACCTTCAAAAACGGGGGAAGAAGGTAATCTCGTCTTCACACGAAATATTTACACTATTTCTGCCTTCATGACATAGACGCTCATTGATGTTACCCGCGTAATTGACAAATGGAGCGAAGGGCACGTAGATTCTCAACTATGACAATCCTACAACCTAGTACTTCAAAAACATGACTCGTGGATGAAACCTACAGGGGATGCCACTTTAAAAAATGCGCCTAAGTAAAACTCAACTTCGATGATATGTGGAGAAGATTCAATATAAATATAACACAAAATAAAAGTTTCAACAATTTTTACTTAAAGTTACTAATAAAAGTTGTAGAAAATTGCATTATTTACAATAATGATTTTGTCTTCCCAGGTAGCAGGGTGACGTCATTATGACGTCTTTTAAAGGTGATTTTTCGTCGCCGACGTCGTTGTCCCAATAAATGACGTACCAGAGACGTGATATTTAAAACGTACTTCTGACGTCATCATGAAGACGTCAAATACACGTTTCTTTTAGGTTATTATTTTGACGCATTAAAATGACGTCTTTGTCGTCAAAATTGGTCAATTGGTTCACTATATATATTCATATATTCACTATATATATGGATATATGTATATAGAGATCTTTGACCAATCATAATAGCAATATATTATTACAATAAAAACGTACATATAGAAACATCATTATGTTTTGACATAGTTGCCGAATATATTTTGCAACCTGAAATTTTAATTTAAATAAATCATTATAAAATAAAAATAAATAGAAGTATTTAGTGACTAGTTCAATGTTTGCCACATAGTAATAATAATTTTGTTTTACTATTTCTAACTAGGTATACAGCTTTTAAACATATTTAAATAAAAATGTTCAATGGTTCAGTGAGTTAAGTGTTAGGTTGCGAGTCAAGAGGTCAGCGGTTCGATCCCTGTACATTCTGGTTTTTTTTCGTCAAAAACTTTATTAATAATTGTGGAAAAATGTTATCATGAGAGGTTTGCGTCCCTTATCGCAAAATTCACTGATTACCAATACGTCATATTGGCGTCATATGTATGACGCCATTGGGCTGTGACATTGTGCCGTCTTTTTCACGTCATTTTTACGTCATGCTGAAGGTGAAATTGACGTAATTAATGCCGAAAAAACGACGTCATAATGACGGCACCTTACTGCCTGGGTTGTCTTTAATTTTGCCAGCAGCCAGACGATGTCACTACCCTATACTATAATTTACTGCGTTATACATAAGAAAGTTTATGAGTGGAGTTCGTGGCACTTGACCGTTATCGACATTTGTTGACAACTTCTTTATGATATGGAAGCTTTCGGGTATAATTCGAGTATAATTTCATTTAGTATTATTAGCAAGGCTTGCTTATCTCAAAAACAAGGGTTGGCCTAGGTTAGCGCAGGGAAGGTTTCTATGCAAGTATGACACAGTATATCTTACCTTGTACTTTTTTAAGCAAATTTCATAATATCGTAAAGTTATTTATGACCATATTAATTTTGGATATTACAGAATTCTCTAAAGAAAGTACAAGGTAAAATATATTGTGTCATACTTGCATACAAATCGTCCCGCGCTGACCTAGAGCCAACACTGATTTAACCGTCACAGAGATAAATCCCCGGAGCCTTGATTATTAGTTGTTTATGTTTCAGTCCAACACAGTTTTGTCAAATTTAACAATTTTTTTACTGAATTTATACACAAATTCACAGGAGTGTCACGAGACACATCTGGTTTCTAAGGCTTGTACACTCACTTCTAATAATGGGAGAGCTTTTAAATAAATTTTTAAATAGTATTTACAATTGAATTAAAGTTAAGCAACTATAAATTTATTGGATCCATAACTCCCAAACCATAAAGGTTATGAGCAAAATTCCGTTTCGAAAACAATAGGAATAATTCTCATCGCTTATTAAACGCCTCTCTGAAGTCAAACATTGTGGTAAAGTAAAAAGGGTTGAACTTAGTATGACTGAATGGATTGCATATAAAGCGGACTCACCAAGAATTCCAAGACGGAAGTTGAGGGTGACCACAATGACGTGTCCGTAGGATGCGAGGACGCTTCCGTCGTAGGGGTGGCCTGCACCCCACTCGAAGCTCTCTCCGTGTACGAAAACGAGCACAGCGTAAGGAGCTTCCAGTCCTCGATTCCCTGAAACAGAAAGCAATCTGTTATTTATGTCAGAGCATGAAATTTATTTCTTTAATCATGAAGGAAGATAACCGTATTACCGATATTTGTTTTACGCTTAATAAAATTACACTTATATTTTATAACCCTGCTTTAAGTGCAATCAAATACTTTGGAATTGGTTTTTAACGGCTGATTAAACCAACTTTTCTTTAGGTAGTAAATTTTATAAACTTTAGTTTTTTTCGTTACATGTTTTTAACTCTTAATTAATTACGGTCTCTATTTAATAGCGTATAAGTAGTTACAAAGCAATTTAATTTTCATAATTTAATAGTTGTTGATGTTAATTTACCTCAGGTTATTGCACAGAGTTTATTAAAAACAATATCTTATAAGTTTAAAAGCAATTAAAAATTGTAGGTATTCTGAATATTTACAAATAATTACAACAATAATCAAAGTAAAGCTTTTGAAAATTTGTATCTTTAATCAGAATCTGACTAAATGATTATCATAGATCTAAAAAAAAGTCTTGTTCTAAAGTTCTCATCTAACTTTTCTGAAACAAATTTTGGAGAAAAAAGACTTTTTCTATTGTCAGTTTTTCTCTACCACTCCTTTTATCCCCTAAAAAGGGCAAAAAAGGGTCTTGTTTACCTACCCCTACGGGCATCGGCTTGCAAGTTTTCGAGAGAAAAAAATCATTCATCAAGTGAGTTATTACCATTACCGCAAGTTAAATTCTATACTTTATCTACAATTATGACAATTAGATATTAAATTGAGAAAATTTGGTTTAAATTACTCAGTTTGTTTATTAATAAAATTAACTGTAAAATTTAATTTTTGTTCACCCTTTTATATTTGTCTTCAAAGATTTAGCCATCTTTAAGCGGAGGTAGAATGTGATTTTTAGTTGAAATAGTGCATAAACTGCTTGTAGACAAAAAAACAGCTTTGTAGATTAATATTACGCGGCGGAATATGCAAAACTTCTCCACGAACTGCAATAGCCCGGAGCGCATATTCGCTCAAAAGTCTTGTTTTTTATATTGGAGGAAAAATTTAAAAAGCGTCGGAAAGCTCAATCAATTCTCTTTACATAAACTGTCTACAAATTTTTCGAAAAAAACGATAATTATCGAGATATTCCAGGAAATTACATGTTTTCCTATAGAGTGTATGTAGATCTTAAAAAAATAATTTTTCTTAGAAACCTTTGTTTCGAAGTGCCAAGATTAAGGAAATTTTGAAATTTATTTGCCTAAATATGAAAATTGGGGACAGTCGTAGAATAATATATTGTGCGAAATTCATGCACAAAGGGCCTTTTTTTTTCACTTTATCCACTTGTTGGATAAATTACTATTATTTGACATACCTAAAAAAAAAAACGAACATATAAATTTATTTTCATCCGTTCTTGAGAAAATGCTTTTATAGATTTACAGTGTGCTCAGCATTGGAATTAACACTGTATTAAAGCCTTATCTTAATTTGAGTGCGATTTTACCCAGAAAATATATTTAATCTCCTCTGTGAAATTTAATAAAGTAATTAAAATAAAATTAGTGCTCTGATTAAAATTCCAGGCTGCAGAGTACAAAATTAAAGACTTAAAACTTTTAAAGTATCTGTTGAGACGCTGTTAAAATTTATAAAACTGGTGTAATAAAATATTTTCATATAATAGCCATCATAACTCTATGCACAAAAGCAGTGAGTAGGTAAAAGTGAAAAGGTCCCACCACTTTTTTCTCATTAGCCACGTAAATCTCAAATTGGATTAAAAAGTTTTCAAGAGGCTAATGAGAAAGCAGAGAGGCGTACTTACAGACAGTCCTAAACGCGGCTTCGCAATCCGAGAGTAAATCAGGTTATTTCAACTTTCCAAATACAAAATGATTGCGGAGGGTTTCCTGAATGCGGCTTATTTATAATTTGATATTACATTATAGTTGGGAATCAACCGTCCCGAATTCGACAAGGTCGACTAAAAAGTACATAAAAACGAAAAACAGGATCTTATGTAAAATTTCCTACCAGATTCGAATTTTGAGTTCGCCAATTTATTTGAAATTGGGAAGTTGGAGAAACAAGCACTTATTTACAAAAATTACAGAAAAGATGAAAATATATATTTTATTATGTCACAGTTAATATCAATCTTATACAGTCCAGGAGCTACTGAATTTTTTTGGTACTAAATTTTCCAGTCAGCGAACATCGATAGCATTGTTCAGTTAGTGATTCTAAGTTATTTTTCCTTGGATGGATTGCATCAGCGATCCAACAGTGATTCTAAGTAAAAAGTCATGTATTGTGTATAGGGATTTTCCGATGGGTTAAGTTAGACAATGCCTTGAAAAATACAAATACGTTCCACATTTTTTTTACAGTAATGAAAATGGTTCTATTAACAAGTCGTACACTAAAATCAAGTAAAAAATAGTTTGGCTTATCTCTAGGTATAACAAAGATGTCTAACACATGAAAAACTGAAAAAATATTTACAAAATAACTTCTCTCATTTTGGCAGTCCTAAAAATTTATCACATGACAGTTTGGTGTTGTACCTTCTCGTATATACCTGGCTGTGGAGAGTAAATACGGATCCGGGGGAGACAAATATTGCCCTCATTCGGTAATTTTATAATAAATTGGAACTAGATTTAACTTGATTAAATTTGGAGAAAATATTTCCACTACAAATTTTCAATTGAAAACCGAGCAGATAAGCCCGGGCCCGGGGAAATCACCCCTTTCCCACCCCCTTCCCGTCGGGCCTGCATAATATGTTCTTTTATAATTTACAGCATTAAAAAGGCAAGTGCATACTGTGTGCAGAATGAAGAATTATGTTTTTAATATTTGATGAAGTATTACTGATTAACTTTTGAAACGTAGGATATTTATTTTTTTAGAATCGCTGATTACGAATTAGAAGTCGTATGTCGACTCATGGAATACAACTAGACACGGGGTTAGATTGGAAAGCCCACAGTGCCTCACTGGCACAAAATATATGGCCAGTTATTGCTATGCGCTTATAGTTATCGCTCAAAATATTAACACTAAAGCCGCTTTTATGGCATATCACGCATAAAACTTAAATAGAGTCAAGAATCCGATACGGCATTATGTTCTGGGGCATTTCTTCTGTGCCAAATAAAATGCTTGTTCTTCAAAAGGCTTGAGAAATATACTAAATATAAGACAGACAGAATTCAATTCAATATTGAGATATTGCGAAGAAACAAACATTTCACGTTTTTTCGAAAATCCCTTTATAGTTAAAATGCATTTTTTTCTAAAACAGGTGTTGTAAATGAACGAAAAAATTTGAGCGTCTAGGTCATGATATATGTTAAAGAAAAACAGTATATAAGAATATATTTTTTTAATTACTGTTTACTTACATTAAGCAAATGGGGACGTTTCTATGAAAATAATGTGAAGAAACACATTCTTTCTGTCATAACTTCTTTGATTTTTATAATATAGAAACAGTCACAATGGTCTTTTATTTTGGTCCTTGGTATTTTACTTCCACATCCAGGAAGTATAGTAACGACAAAAAAATGTTTGAAAATTTTTATTGTTCAAATAGGCTTAGAATGTCATGAAAGTCGAGAGTTTAAATTTGAGCGAAAAAAAAAAATTTCCGTCTATCTGTAACTTTTTTGTGCGCACATTTATTCTGGAACGGTTTCAGATATTGACTTGAAATTTGGTACACATATGTACTTTAACGGGATCTGGAACTAGAGTATAGTATAGGTAAATCAAGCAGGTAAGAGTCTATAAAATTGGTATTTAGTGCATACAAGAGAAGCTAAGGTTTAAAAAAATTTTTTGGCATTAACCACTGGGGCGAGCGTAGAGGCGACTTCAATGTGAATATCAGTCGATATTCCGTTGAAGCAACGTCGAGCGTGGTTAGTACTTGAATGGGGTACCCATCTTGGGAAATACAGCGTTCTCGTCCCACCTTCTAGAGGCTTGTATATCAGTGTATACTCGGAAGTTACGTAATTTCAGACGAGCATTACGTAGTGGATGTACTATCCTTCGGAGGGGATGTAAAGCAGGCGGTCCCTTGTCTATTAAATGTTAGGCAAGTAAAAGATCCCTACTCTTCTTAAGGGAAGAGGTTCGGCAAAATTTCCAGGTTGGGGGTAGCTCGTCTCCTGGCGTCGGTGATAGGCCCTGGTAGCGGAAATAGGCCGATGTTAAATAGTTAAAAAAAAAAAAACTTTGTCACTCTGCTCGGCCAAGCGCACGGTTAAATGCATCTACGGAACCTCTAAAAATTCTTAGCAGTTCTAACAACTAAAATAAAGCTTTTTCTCTTTCTGATTACACATTTTTAACATTTTTCTTAGTGACTAAGAGGATAAATAGTGAGTATGAAGGGAACATATATAATTATGAACGCATACACAAACACCACACATAGCCGCTAAATCGCTCGCATGAATTTTTACGTGCCTTTACTGTATTGTATTTATTACAGATACACCTATCCACATTTCAGCTATATCCATTGAATTCCTTACACATTTGTTAATGTATTGGAAAAGTTCCAGAATTTATATTGAAAACAATCAAAGATATTTTCATAGTTATAAGGATAAGATCGTGACAATCGCAATTTGTTATCATATGATTAATCATATTTTCGAAAAAATGCATAAAAGTAAACGAATTTGTGTTTGAATATTCGAAAAGTATACATTTTTTTTCCAAAATAGTGATATTTTATTTTTTCCAATGGGTCAATTTCTCGGCAAGTTACAGCCTCCAATATATATATTTATCAAAAGAATCATCAGGCAATTAAATTAAAATGATTTGAGATGTACTTTTTTTTTAATCCACGTTACTACAACTTAATAAACCATAATAATCATGAAGTGTACATACTTTTTAACAGTTTTCAATAAAGAAAGAATTTTCTTGAAGAGCTTTTATTTTTTTCTATATTTTTTATTGCGACGATTGAGTTCGGGCGTAATAATATATATAAGCATATTTTTCCCATCCATCCTTTGCTTGTATTGTTTAAAACAAAAGAGCATCAGAAAGCTACAATTTCCATCTTTTAAATGAACCAACACTCATATAGATTGAACAAATTCTGATTTAGTGACATGTAATTCAGTGCGTCGGTGTCACAGTCATACGTATTCAAGCGCGTGCACGCATGGATCTCGCTCCGAGTTATAACGTTACACTTGACTATTTTTTTTCCGGGAAAACCGTGGCTTTAACGATAAATTTTGTTAGGACATTTTTTGTTCATAAATACGTGATCTATCTATCTGTTTTTTTATTTTTTTCTAGCTTGATTTAATTTCAAAATTTAAAAAAAATGGATAAAAAAACTTTTTTTGTCACTTTTTTTTATGTTCTGTACCCGAGCAAAATGTAAACTTTTCAGGATATTATTCTAGACACTTGCACGAACTCATTAAAAAAAAGTTTACACAGTTTGCAACTTTTTGTGGGTAAATACCTTCGTCGACTGGGCTATTACTATATTTCACTATATTTCAATACTTTTTCGTATTTTTGTACGACATGCAATAGTTTATACATTTTTCATAAAGGTAAAGTAATTTTGCTTCACACAGCAAACAAGAAGAATACCAGCGTAACATATTTCTAAAAATTCAGATCAATATCTCTAGTAGCGCACGAGGTAGTGAGTGAGAAATAAAAGATAATGTTTTCCTAGCTTTGACAAAAAAAGTGTTTTTGTCTCCAATTTCGCAATTTCGAATTAATTGGCGAACTTGAAATTCGAATCTGGCAGAAAATTTTACGGAAGAACCTGTTTTTCATTTTTGTATATTTTTTAGTCTATTCTCACCTTTAATATGCATTCTACTGGCTTCATAAGCCCTAAAGCTATTTTTTCAAGTGTCATAACTAGTTTTAGTACTTATGTGTAACAAAATGAATTATAGGCAAACTTGCGGTAAACGATTATCGATTTTGTTAAAATGATTTATCAAAGGTTACAGTTTAAGCACCACATCTTTACTTTAATCCAAGTAGAGATCACTCTTGTGATATAAGGACCTTCTACGATTTTCTTTTTCATAAAATGATTAAGTTGAGAAGTACTTTGCTCTAAAAAACTAAATTCTTTGTAAAATTAAAAAGAGATGTCTTGATAAATAAGTTCTACTTAGTTATAGTCTTTTCAGCAGATAGATTAGGATATTATAGTAATACTGCTTTTACAGGATTTTGTCTCGATATAACGATTCTAATGTTGATGTTTTTCAAATACTTGGCGTGATATTAATTTTATAATCGATGATGATATAATTTCAAGAAAATAGTAATAAAGGTTTCCATAAAATAAAGTCAAATTTATGGGTCGCGTGCGCGTGACGTCACAGGTCCCAGACCTTAGGAAAAACAAACCGCTGTCATTAGCTGTCAAATGGCGACTGACCGAACCTCAGAATTAAATTTTTCGTAATCCTAGAGTTTTTATCAACAGTAAAATCACAAGAGCTTTTTTTTTATCGGATAAATTTCTCTTTGTAACGAAATAATTTTGCCAATCAGTGATTTTATGAGAAAAACTGACATGAAAAAATCGCGAGACCGGAGATCGAGCGATTTTGTCAAATGTCAGAAGAGGTTAGGTTAAACAATTCCAGACAATTAAAATAAATGCTTTAAGTTGTTGCATGTTAATGCAAGAATGATTGTGAGAGTAATAACTGCTGCTCAAACAAGCAATAAACAATCCATGATAAAGAAAACTAACGTTTTATATTGGTTTGTCTCTATTTTTAATAACTATTTCTTATTTAAATTTTAGTTCAGCGAAGCATGAACTGCACGGAGGGAGAGTATATTTAAGAGAATACAAGTCATAATAATTAACAATTGACCTACATAAAATAGTAAAATACATGTTAGACATTTTATATAATATATTATAATAAAAAATTTACAAAAATTACAACGGTTTGCGTAGTCCAATCTATAGGTATATAAGGTATAGAAAAGGGGTTAACTGCTGGTGTACATCTTATTACATACTTCAAATAGTTTACAGTAGGTACGTCAGTCTTTCACTGTTTATTTTATAAAGCGTCTTTTTCACAAAATTTACAGCGGTTAATCTCCAACCATAGCCATGTTCATTGCTAAAAAATTAAAAGGACAGATTTCCTGTTAAGTGGTGAAAATGTTTTGTCTAGACTGGCAACACAATCCCAGTGAGCATTAAGGAACCATCTGAATCTGCAATAGTCCCAGGAGTCAATGGCTTTTATTCATGATGTTCATAAGAGTTCATACCTATCCTGAAAAATTAATTTCTGCATTAGTAATTATTTATAAAAGAACATTTAATTAGGCAAGCATATATGAAAAAAATGGTTGATAACTAATTCTTACCGTTGTAACAAGCTTTTATCCTGCAAATTTCTTGCAGAGTACTTCTTTCACCTAACCACAAACAGCTTCAAGACTTTTCAATGCTTTGAATTCGTCCTTCTGTCTACGTAATTATTTCAAAAATAAAGTAATTCGCAACATCCCTTTGTATAACATTTGGAAATACATCAATATTTGTACTAAAGTATTTTTTTCTCAAAATATAAGGATTTAATTCGATGGCAGCCGTATTCCTAACCTCTACATCAGGAGACAATTTTGCAAAGTACGAACTAACCGTCATCCTGACGAACAAAATTGTTTATATAACTGTATTAAGAATAGTTGTAGATGTTAAATAATCCAACAAGTTCTTAAATGGCACAAACACTGCAAAATTCACTTTAAAGAAACACGTTTAATCGGCGGATTTCTCAATGACAGCTGTTTCTTTTTCCTAAGGTCTCAAAATCTGTGACGTTGGCGCACGCGACCCATTAGTGTAATCAAATATTTAAAGGTGCTAAAGGATATAAAATCATGATACCTGTGAAAGGGAGATACATTCTCAATTCCCCTTACCTCAGTCTCCGCTGTTACGTCACTTGAGGGTGAATAGGTTGAGCGATCAATTTTTTTTTTAGTTGCAAACTAAAATTACCTTAACCGAAGTATTAGAAACTTATCTTTCGATGAAATAAAAAATTACGAATCTTTTGGTTGGTCGAGAGAAAAGATAGAGCCAAAAATGTTAGAAATTTGTAAGATAGATGCAATTATTTTTTCGTTTAACTCGTTCTTATTCAAAAAAGGGACAACGAATTAATCTCAAAATTTTACAGTGTTATTGTTATACAACATCCTAGAATGGATCTAAGTCGAAGAATAAATAAAAATTTCGAAAATGTATTAAAAGACTATTAGAGCATAACTAAACAAAGATAAAAAAAGCATAACACGTGGCTCCCAAAATTGAACTCATACGCGTTCACTTAGAAAAACATATTTATGTCCAGGCCATCAGAATGAAAGTATATTATGGTCATGGAAAAGTGTATCGAAAATAAAAGTACACTTTTTGTTCAGGAAAAAAATATATTATACTTTTTCGAAAGTGCGCCAAATTGAAAATATTTTGATGGAAAAGGAAAAGGAGATATACTTTTTAAGAAGTATTTTGAAAATATATTTGAATATTTTTAACTTTTTTATCGCTTCTGGAAACATGATGAAGACACAGTCATTGTGGATATCATTCAAAAGAATGAATATGACGTTTTAGAGATGCGACGCGACATTCTGAAAAGGCGAAACCGAAGAAGGCGCGTAGTAGACTAAGAGCTGGCGGCCGCGGAAGTACTACGATATTACCTCCGGCTGGAATTTTGAGAAGTGGTTGGGGGGACCATCAGGAAGTGCCATCTGCAAGGATTTTGCTCAAAACCTCTGCAAAGCACACGTCAGACGACTCAAAAATGAAAAAAATTTTGCTCAAAAAATGATCATACCTCCGGCTGAAAATTTGCACATTACCTGTTTGAAGGTCACAGATAACGTATGTAAATCGTCAGACGCCTAGGTCGCTGTCAAAGGGGTGTTAGACGCCCTCAAAGTTGACATTTTTTTTTATTTTATTTTTTTTCCTTACCCCCGTCTGACGTTTTAACATATTCCAACAGAAACCATTCTAAGCACAAATTAAAATCGTCAGACGAAAATGCCGCTGCGAAGTCCCCCTACAACGTTCACAAAGTTCCAGCCCGCCTGAGAGGTATACCTTTTTTTCGAAAATTTATTTTCGTTACCTCCTGACGTTTTTACATATTATCCTAGAGACAATTTTAAATACATATGTGCTTGTTCCACTTATAACGCGATCGTGAAATGTAGTGTCTAGGAATATACGTATCACTATCGCGTTATGAGTAGGACAACCATCCTGCTGGTACCAAATCCCATGCCCAAAGTTCTAACGGCCGGAATAATTTGTTCACGTAACAAATTCGAATATTTTTGTGCTGTCAGGTTGCGGTCGATAAAAAAGGGGCCAACTATTGAATTACCTAAAATTCCAGCCCACACATTAACTTTCTGTGGGTACTGAGTTCGATGTGGCATACTTAAATATTTATTTTCCCGGGACCAATATCTAGTAACGGATGAATTATGACGACCATGCAGCGAAAATGAACTTTCGTCAGTAAATAAAATATTTTTAATGAAAGTTTCATTTTCGTTCGCCTTTTCCATCATGGTCTCACAGAATTCCATACATCGTATAAAGTCATCGGGAAAAATTTCTTGTGTGACGGCAACTCTACAACAATGATATTTGTTACGTTTTAAAATTGCCCGAACCGTGCGGTCAGGTACATCGAGCTCGGCAGAGATTTGCCTGCTGGAACAGGAGGCATGTGCCTCCGCAAAACTACACACATTTATTTCCCTCTGTTCCCGTTCGTCGCTCATCTGTCTGCCATCATTGTCACCACCTTCACTATTACATTTTCTGCAAGATTTTACACATCCAGACGATTCAAACTTATGAACAATGTTCAAAACTGTTTGTTCCGTCGGAACGGGTCGATCCTCAAATGTAAAAACAAATCGTGCGACCACTTCTGCAGCCGTTTTATTTCCAAAATACCATTTAATAATTTGCACTCGTTCTTCCGTTGTATAAATCGTCATTTTAAAAAAGAAGTTACCTACGATAATACTGCTTAATGCACACGCAATGGCTCAAATAAAATAAAAATCTGAAAGCTACTGGTCTTCTAATCTTTCCCCTTTCCAGATCAAAGTCATTTTAGGTGGGGATGTCTAGGCGAATACATTGCAGTGATGGGATAAAGTGGGGTAAACAAGAAAATGCGAAATCAGATGAAATCCAATTATTGATTAATACGGCTTTATTTGCAATTGGTTTGTTGTTAAAATCACTTGATTAACAGTAGTTTATAGAAACATCATGATTTGTTAAATTTATTTAGATTTATGCTGTGTATTTTAACATGGCGTAAAATAATTTACGTTACTCCAATCTCCCCCAATGTCAAATCTCGGCATGCTTTGCCGGCAACAGGTCAGAAGTCCCTCCCACAGTCTACACGTGCTCGCCTCGGAACATCCTTTACTTTTTATGTATATGTGTTAGAAACTTTTCCCTTGAATTGACTTTTTTTTATAATGTATAGTGACTCAACCAGTATTTCATTAAATTTAAAAGATGTTGAAACAATATTCAGTAATTTAGGCTGGAATTTCGCGATATTTCAGGGGGATTTTGCAGCGATATTTTCATCTGACGATTTACATATGTATTTAAAATTGTCTCTAGGATAATATGTAAAAACGTCAGACGGAGGTAACGAAAATAAATTTTCGAAAAAAAAGTATACCTCTCAGCCGGGCAGGAACTTTGTGAACGTTGTAGGGGGACTTCACAGCGGCATTTTCGTCTGACGATTTTAATTTGTGCTTAGAATGATCTGTGTTGCAATATGTTAAAACGTCAGACGGAGGTAAGGAAAACAAATTTTTGAAAAAAAAATGACAACTTTCAAGGCGTCTGACACCACTTTGGCAGCGACTTAGGCATCTGACGATTTACATACGTTATCTGTGACCTTCAAACAGGTAATATGCAAATTTTCGGCCGGAGGTATGATCATTTTTTTGAGCAAAAATGTTTTCATTTTTGAGTCATCTGACGTATCCTTTGCAGGGGTTTTGAGCAAAATCCTTGCAGATGGCACTTCCTGATGGTCCCCCCAACCACATCTCAAAATTCCAGCCGGAGGTAATATCGTAGTACCTCCTCGGCCGCCAGCTCTCCGTCTATAGCGTCTATAGGCAATTATTAGGCTGAAATGAGCAAAAACGGACAAGGCCGGTATCTCAAATAAAACAAATTTTGATTCATCCAGCGACTCAGTTGGATGAGTGCATTGGATAATCGGCAGAAAGCTGTGGTAGCAAAACCAAATGCAGGTCTTTGAATATGGCAAAGTTATAGAGAAAACTGCCATGTGCATAAGCAAGATAAAAAGGTCATTCGCAAAAAAGGCGCTCGAAGACGAAGTCGTGTTACATCCCTTATATTGAACCTATATGAGGCACGTCGCGAGGCGTGAACGCTGTAATAACTCATATATAGTTGAACTCAAATCAAACTCCGTTCTTGTGATAATCACTAAAAGAATCTTAAAACTAACGACTAGTGTCCCAAAATCTTGAAAAAGTAAAATATTTTTATATTATTGTTCCGTCAATCCCAAAACCAATGTGCATACATAAACTACCTAGGAAGTTTTGTGAATCTTTTTACCAAATCGATTACTAATGATAGTTGGGGAACCAAGTTCTCACTCGTCCTTGCCTTACTTGAGGGAGGCGTTTCATTGAAATTTATAGATTCTCTTAGATATAATCATTTGTACTTATTTTGAACCTAATCAATAAATGGTATTACTCGAACTGTTGTATTTTTACTGATTAAATGGTTGACTTTCAATCTTATCTCTTAAGGGATTTTGTGCGTTAGGCCGGAATTGAGTATCGGATGTTATAACATTAAGCTATTTAATAAATAATGATTTCGGTTTCAAAAAAGTTTTTAATATTTTTGATTCGAAAAATATAATTTTGTTATTGTCATATCCAAAGTGATTGATATACACCTATATGTGTAGCAAGTACCCTACACACCTCCCCCCTACAATGAAGAAACCAACTTATCAAAGTAGTAATATTTAAAATGACATTTGAAAGAAAAGTCAGATTTGACTGACAAGATAATATAACACAAGGAAAACTTATTTCTGTAATAACATAGTCCTTAGTACAAGCATGTCAATAATAACCAATAATAATTCATATAATAGTGATTTAATAAATGGCGAAGAAAAATGAAATAATTAATCCCTAACAATATACTATACTTATTCGATAAGAGACAATTACTTAAATCATTACTTCACCAGAGTGCATAGAAGAAATTGATACTTTTGATAAGTTGGTTTAAAAAATGTAGGGAGTAATATAGGGTACCTACCCACACATGTACATAATTGAACATGTAATTAAAAGTCTTCTGGAAATCCTGAAGATCCAGTCTGACTCGTTTTTCGGTACCATCTTCATGGAGAGACCGAGGAATCCATATCTAGTGAAGATATCTATGGAACGGCCGACCTTTAGTTGGCTGTCCTCGTTGTGGATGTCGTTCCCATAAGTCGTTAAAGCTATCAGCAACACGAGCAATTGCGTTCGCCCACTCAATCTCGCAGCAACTGACACAGTTTGAAGAATAATCATGGGATATTATTTTGGCATAACCATTTGCTCACATAAACACATTATCCAATAATACTGTCAAAAATTATTAAACTTCATCACCAATTTTTTGACAAATGCTTTTAATATTCATTGACTCACAGGAGGCACACAACATGTGAAGGCGTTCGGGGTCACCAATATAGCATTAAGCTATTTAATAAATAATGATTTCGGTTTCAAAAAGGTTTTTAATATTTTTGATTCGAAAAATATAATTTTGTTATTGTCATATCCATAATGATTGATATACACCTATATGTGTAGCAAGTACCCTACAGATGTCTTCTGATGTCCATAAGTTTATAACTCAATAACCGGTCACATCGCGGAGGCTCGAGAGGGATTTTTTTCTGAAGAAAAGTCAGAGATATCTAAGCCACAAGATTCATAAGACAAAATATATCAAGAGAGAAACCAAATTTGGAGAGAGCGCCGTTAGCAATAGTGCAGCTTTTACCTTTCTCGTCTACCTCTCGTTTTACCTTTCTCGTCTACCAATATCTCCTAAATACATATAGAACCCATCTGGAAGTGGACCTCAAAGTTTTCGAGAAATTACATTTAAGTATATAATACGGAACGCCCTCTCGGACGAAATAGCGCATAAGAGAATGGTGTAAAAACATGTGCGTTAGAGTTTTTTTAATGAAATCGAATTCAGATTTTCTTGTAGTGACAAACAATGAATCAGATTTTTGAGTAAATCAATGGAGAGTCATTAAAGATTTGTAATCATTATATGAGAGAACACATTGATATGTCCTGCGCGATTGAATTAAGTCGTATTGCGAAAACACTATTTTACAGATGCAAAATGTATTTTCTCAATAGAAATATTAAAGAATTCGGCAATTTATCTCGAAGAAAAATTGTTAAAATTATTAGTTAATACAATACATATATTTAATTTTGACTGATTCTCTATTTTCCTGAATAATATTAGATAGACACTGTTTCATAATTAAATTAATTAAAGTGGTATATTATTTACAACTACTATTTGTGTTTATTTAAATGAATTAAAATTTGATATCAAATAAAAACAAATTATATAACAACTAATATACTTATAGTTTATAACCCGTTGAAAAACCAACGGCGCAAAAGATCATATCAGTAGACAATAATTACTATTTTTTAAGTGTTTTCGCCAATATTTAAACACACAGCGGCCTTATTGCAAAATGAAAAAATGCTGAAAAATGCACTGTTTGAATTCTATGATACTAAAAAATAAAATATCTGCCTGCAAAATTTCAACTTTCTAGGTCTTGGTTTCGATGTATTTTTAGGCAGTCAGCAGACACGCAGCTGCCACGGGCTCAATTTGAAAGTGACCAAAGGGTGACGCTATGTGCGCACTGCGCAGCGCGTCTAAAGATGGTACTCGTACCGAGTGTATCTCCTATTTCATAGTATCAGATATAAAATAATAATATAAGTCACTCTTTGGGGACTAGTGGCTATCCTGTGAAACCAGCTTATTTACGCAAAATGAACTTGACAAATAATGAATTAATGAAATAATGAAATTCTGTGAATTTTGTGACAAAAAAAATGTATCATCTTTTTATTTTTGATTATCTGAAATAATATTGAGAACTGTATAGATTCGGTAGAACAATGATGTCTAAGTGCGCGACGTGTGGGATTACGTAGCACTGAAGACCCACTAGTAAAACATATTTGAATCGCAAACTGTTCATTGGAAAAAAAGCTATAATGGATAACGATATTAGCAGGCAGTACCTTTACTACGAACATTTTTTTCAATTCAGATAAGTCTCAAAGTCTCTAAAAGTAGACATCCTTACGTAAATTGATGATAAGGTTCATAATGTCTATAATAGTATCTCTTGTCGTTTCATATCTGTCCACAAAGGGTTAAACACTGAAATTGTTTTAACAAATAAGACTAATTGAGTGGTCTGCAAGATCTACGAATCCAAGGCTGCCATAGATACTTTCACATCCACGTAGTGGAGTGGAAGTGTAATAACAGTAAACAAAATTTTGATTTTTTTTTCGTTCAGATAGGCTTAGAATGTCATGAAACATCGAAATTTGAAAGAGTGAAATTTCTGTTTATCTATTGGTCTGTCTGTCTGTAAATCTGTGCGTACGATTACTCTGGAACGATTTATGATATTGAGTTGGCAATTGGTACATCTATGTATTATAACAAGGTCTAAAACTATATTACATTTTGATCCCATTCCATCGAAGGATTGGTGGGGGGGATTGGGGTAGATAGATAAAGTAAGCAAGTAAGAGCCCGTACAATTAGGATTTAGTGTATATACGAGAAGCCAATGTCTCAAAATTGTTTTGACATTAGCCACCTCCAAAGTGGAATATCGCATAATGGGTTATTGGGGTAGACGATTTCAAATATTATATTATTAAAAGTTATATGAACACTTATTTCCAAATAGTGGGGTGCAAATATAGTATCAAAATATTTTTCGTTGTAAGAGACTTGGATAATACATCTGGATATGGAGGTAGTGATTCTTTATCAGCGGTTTTATAGTATAATTTTTGCGGAGTGGGAAATACATCCTTATCTTAACGATACTTTAAATTTTTGACTGTGTTTATTTCTACAAACAAAGTTAATAAATGGAATCTTTGTTTATTAGTCAATACCGAATGCCAGTGTTAATGGATATTGTTGTAGTTCAAATTCATCCTGTGTTAACAATGTATAAATTAATTAATTAAAAATTTACGTACCAGAGCATGCAAAACAATTAACAAAATTGTACAGAGGGTACATATGGTAAACAATGTATGTATAAAACAGATAAAAAACTGTATAAAAATATGCCTACAACAAACAGTTAATACAAAATAACAGTTTTTAGATATGACGCACGCAGATGATTTTGGTTTGTAAACATTTTTTATAAAGGTATTTACACAAAACTTTCCTATCTAATTGGCAACTTTTATTTATTAATTATTTTTTCTATTCGGTAACCACCCTATACAAGCTTTTCACAACCAGTTCATCAAGTTTTCTTTCTGGCAATAGTGACAACTAAATTCCAAATAATATTTTCCAACATCTTTTATAATTAATTATTTTTTTACGTTGCCCACCTTGTTTATCTTTCACTAAAAGTATATCCCATTCCTTTGTTGGCAATAGCGTCTACTACATAGCAAATATTACTTTTCTTTGTCAAATAGCTTGGAAATATAGCGCCAACAGACAGATAGCCTGACGGAATTGAAAGAATGTAATTTCTGTAATCTACAAACTACTGAAACGTGAAAATTCGAATACATCTAGGTGAGTGATTTTTTCCTGATTACAATACTTCCCTGCGGCAAGCGATGGAAGTAAGGGTACGAATTCATTTACAGAAAAAAATGAATTACTTATAGTACAGTACCTAGAGGTAAAAAATATGCAAAACTTCGGAATAATGTCATATTGAACGGATTTCATTAATTTTTAGCAGTATAATAGTAAATGCTTCACAGAAAAGTTTCTGTATTGTGCGGGGGCTTGCTAATTTATAGAGGGTGGATGCCTCTCGGAGGCACATAAAAAATATATATAATTATTGGACTGAAGTAGAATCAAATTATAAGAATAAATGGTTCTATGCAATTTTTCACATAAATTGATAGTTTTTAAGTTATAACGACTTCAAAATTGCGATTTTAGCTTTACAAAAAAAGGTATTTCCAAACGGCTTTCGTTAAATATCTCGAAAAGTATTACTTTATCGAAAAAATATTACAGACCAATTACAGAAAGTATAAACTGGTAATCAATTATATTTTTTGTTTATTGATGTTGGATTAATAATTTCGGAGATATTTAAGTTTACATTTGGCATCCAAGTGTTCATAAGATAATTATTTAGAATGAGAGTTAAATATCTCAGAAACTGTGACACCTATGTCAAGGATGCTAATAGACAAAATAATACGTTATTAATTAAGCTTTCAACTTTTTTTATTTGTTTCTGTAGCATAAAAAACAAAGAAGTTATGACCGAAGCAATGTGCGGTGCGTCTACACATTTTTTTAATAACAACGTCGCCATTTTGTTACTGTAATTAGTCAGCAATTAAAAAAAAGGAATTTCAAACACTGTTTCTTATTAATATATAGTATGACGTAGCTGCCCAAATTTTTTGGTTTGTATACAGCACTTGCTTTAGAAAAAAATACGGTTTAAACTATAAAGGTGTTTTCATAAAATATATTTTTTTTCCTTTTCCAAATACCTCAATAAATATTAGTTTTATTGAAAAAAAATCACATAAACTGATAATGAATTTCGCTTGTTTATTTATTTACATATATTTAATAGTTTCGGAGATAGAAAGTTCACAAGTGGCGTCCGAAAGTTTATAAGACGAAAAATGCAGTTTAAATGTTAAATATCTCAGAAATTGTGACACCTAAATCACGCATGCTAAGAAATGAAATTAAAGACAATTAATTGCGCTTTCAAATTATTTTTTACTCGTTCCTATAGCATAAGAAATAAAGAAGTTATGACGAAAAAATGTGCGTATTTATATTTCTTTATATAAAAAGGTCGCCATTTTGTTACTCTAATTAGCCAGTAATTTAAAAAAATTATCTCAAATACAGTTTATCGATAAGATGTAGCGTTACCTAGATGCTCAAATTTTTTTTGCTTACTTAAAGCACTTGCTTTAGAAAAAAATGCATTCTAAACTTTATAGGTAATTTCGAAACACTTGGATATCAAATATAAACTTAAATATCTCCGAAATTATTAATCCTACATCAATAAACAAAAAAAAGAATTAATTCCCAGTTTGTACTTTCTGTAAATGGGCTGTAACATTTTTCGATAAAGTAATACTTTTCGAGGTAATTGACGAAAGCCGTTTGGAAATATCTTTTTTTTAAGCTAAAATCGCAATTTTGAAGTCGTTATAACTTAAAAATTATCAATTTATGTGAAAAATTGCATATAATCTTTTCTTCTTATAATTCGATTTTATTGCAGCTCCAATAAATATATATTTTTTAAGTGCCACCCCCTGAGAGGGGGTGGTAGGAAGCATTATTTTTTTTTTTAAAGCTATGTCGAAAATTTGCACTCTCAAATGCAACATGCGGGAAATATTTTTATCTTTCGAAATAGATACCAAGTGTATTGAGAAGAAACAAAGAGAAAAGATGGACGTGACTTTTTTATTTAAACCTTTTTTTTTCTAGCATTTGCAGTTTTCGAGAACATTGCAAACGAGTGATTGTTGACCAGATACTGCAATTAATTGCTATTAGATTTCCACGTTCTTTATTACGTTTTTATCAATAAATAAGTTTACCAGATTATGCGCTTCAGCGAGATCAATTTTTGGTTTAACTTTTTTTCGACAAGTTAATAATAACAAAATTATCGTGGAAAAACGTGTTTTTTGTGAATTTTAAATGAGATTTCCTCCCCCATCCCATGTGATTAAATTGAACTAACTTGATAATATGATAAAAGAGAACGCGTGTAACCGAACTGTAAGAAAAAAAAACATTTAAAAAAGTTGGTTCCATTTCAAAACCAGACCCGCTTCGCTATTATTTCCTAATATCGATATTGAGGTAGGTTAAAAATATGTTTGAATTAGTCTTGTTTATTTTTACACCGACCTCAATATCGATATTTGGTAACAAAGTTGAATTAACTGGGTGCCAGTAAAATTTTATTTAATAATCTTTTGCGACGTTTTTTGAAGGCGGTTAAGTATTTTTCCAAAAAAAAATTTCCCCCCTTTTTAGTGGCCCTTTAGCTTCTACACAGTAAAAGAAAATATTCACCATTTTGAATTTTTAAAATTTAACGTGAGACTTTATAAAAAAACTTGAAATCGCTCATGTAAATATGCAAAAATATTGCAATTATTGCACTGCAGCCACATTAAATTCCCAATTTTGAATTTTCAACTTTTGGCATCGGATTCGGTATCAGCTACATCTAAAATACCTAACTACCCATTATAATGCAATTCCGACGAAATTTAAATTTTTTTATCCCAATGTTACATTTTTCGGCACATTTTAGACTTTCTCGACTAAAAAAATCTTATTTTCCTTATTTTGTTCGCCTTTCACTAAACGTAGCTTGGCGAAATTATTATGAGACCACCACCGAACTATACTTTGCAGTTTGAGAAATCATAGAAATCGTTTAACCTAATTCAGAGCAATGTTTGAACAAATATTGAAAAAAAAAAACGTACGGATCGAATTGAGAACCTCCTTCTTTAAAATTTTGTGAAATCGGTTAAAAAATCATAACCTATTTTATTTCATTAACATATTATTATACTATGTAGGTGTACAATCACTAAAGGAATAATTTTCTTATTGGAGGATGTTTAAAACATGTTTAAAACAAATTTAACAAAAGCTCCTGTTTAAAATATAATTGTTTTAACCTTTCTGTATCAGTTTGCTTTTATTAAATATTCTATCCAGAATATTTCTCTCTAACTGTTCACATCCGGTTAGTACAATTATTATAATTGTCAATAATTTCAAACAGAGATATTGCATTGAATTGACTGACGAAATAAAATCCCTCAGAGTAACATGGATAGATACAAGTACAATAGATTTTGATTTAGTTCATAATTACAATGATAAATAATAAAATATAAAACACGTTTACTGTCGATGTTAAAAACCAATGTTTTGTTTGAAATTTGTAAAGCTTGCTTTTCAATGAATTTCAAACAGAAAAAAAAACATGAATGCCCGATAGATTCACGCTACCTGAGGGATACCATAATATATGTAGATATATAATTAATAACAGCAAGATCTACTAGAAATATTTTAATATGGTTATAGGGATAATGTCGGTGAAATCAAAATAGTACAATAATTCAGTATATTACTGAAAAATAACCTACGCCTGTGACTGTTACATGAAAGGAACAGTCAGGGGATGTTCTTTGGCAAATTATATGAATAAGAATAAGAATATAAAGATAATATATTTTTTCTACAACTATTGAATAATTCATTTGTTATAGATACGTTTTTAAACATGTAATAATCTCATCACTAACGGCCGCTGGTGATAACTCATTACTCAATAGGCTAGGATCAATCACAAGTGTTTATATTCATTATTCAACAGACTTGAACCAATCACAAGAGATCATATATTCATTATTCAATAGTTTTTGTGGAGCAATCGCAAGATACGATTTAAAGTTCAAAAACATCGCGTGTGCTATAACTCAATTCAATCTGTCACAATAAGTGGGTCATCGATTTCGCTGAAAGTCAAAAAATGTTACTTTTTACGCTCCTGTAGACTCAAATTATCGATTTCGCCGGTGCGATTTACGATGTGTATCACATGCAATGCTTCTTCTTTCCATAATGACATAGTATGGCCCTTCAACTCATATATTAAAAAATATCTGAACATTCAAATATTTCATGTTTCGCCTTCTTTGCAGATTGCGAAAACGAACGCCTCAACATGGTTCGTGTCGAATAAATCACTCCTAGCAAACAAGTAAAAATCTCCAACGTAAAGATCATAAACAATAATATTTTCTCCAAAAATGGAAATTTCTTGTGTAAAACTATTGGGTGTTTACATAGACTCCCAGCTAAAATGGCATACTCATATCGATTATTTAGCCAAAAAATTAAATAAGGTACTTTACCAAACGAGGAAACTTATCGAATTAACTACCCTCGAAACAGCTATCACCTTTTATTATAGTAACTTCTACAGCTTAATTAGCTATGGCATTTTAATTTGGGGAGACTCTACAGAATTTGACAGAATCTTTAAGATACAAAAGAGAATTATTAGAATACTGGCCTCTGCAGGCAATAGGGAACATTGTAGACCCTTATTCAAACATTTTAATATTATGACACTGCCTGGTGTATTTATATTGCATTGTATAATGTATGTTAAAGAAAATAACTCCCTCCCTACAAACTCTACCTATCATAATTATGATACGAGAAATAAGGACGATGTAACCATACCCTCTCACCGCTTATGTAGGACTCAACAACCTATTAACTACTTAGCTATAAAATTATACAAGCTACCACATTATTTGAAGGATAAGTCGATCAGGGCATTTAACTCATCTCTCAAGAAAATATTAATTGCACATCCTTTTTATAGTACGGCTGAATTTCTCAGTTATGACTTTCAGTTAATTTCCTCAATTTAATTGTGTGTAAGATGTGATATTTCTGTGTTTTCTTTGTGGTTTTGTATATATATATACATATATGTATTGTGTAGTTCTATTTTTCAAAACTTGTATACTTATGTACTTTTTTTTATTGTGTTGTTATTATACACTCATTTATACGTTAGATACTAGCATTATAACCACTGACAACCTTAAACATGTATATGTAACTTGGGCAATAAATTATCTTTATCTTTATCTTGAACCGAGAAACAATTTACTGTAGGTTATGTAGGTTTAAAAATGGCGGTAAATGTTTGAAGTCAAAGTACCTCTTTAAAAGTTAAATATCTCAGAAACTAAGGCACTTGCGCCGAAAATGTTAAGAAACTAAAGATTATAGATTAAGCTAAAAGTCTTTTTTAAATTTTTTTCTCCTGCTTAAAAAATAAAGAAGTTATGACCGATACAATGTGTCTTCGGATTTTCTGAACTTCCTGTTGAGTAGTAGTACAAAAAGTATAGTATTCAACTTGCGTGTAATAGCTATTACTCAAGAGGATGAATTACGGCACGAGCCGAAGTCGAGTCATCCGTCAAAGTCATCCTCTTGAGTAACAGCTCATCGAATAATATACTATTATCCATGCTTATCATATAATCCTTGCATAATATATGTAACAATTGACGAATAATGACCATAATCTCATTATAGCACATCTTTAACCAATCAGGAAGTAGCAAATTTCATTACCAATGGGCGAGTCTATTATTTCTAAGGGAGAGTTCATGTTTTCGTGTTTGACGTCCTAGACGTCAACACAAAATTTTACTGTGAACTAACTTTATTTTTTCAACTTTAAATGATTTAAACAATTAAGTTGAGGTCAAATATAATATACTATCACTGACGTTTCGGAAACCGGATCTATTTCTATCTATCTTTTTTTACAAAATCTTTTTTCTACGACTATTGAATAATTAATTTATTATAGCTACATTTTTGAACATGTGATGGGGCTCATTACCCACAGCCGTGGATAATTAGTATATTATGCAACGACTATTTAATGAAGACTATTAAGACACGAGTATGAGAATTATGACATGAGCAATAGGCGAATGTCATAATGAATACGAGTGTCTTAATAACCATTAAATGTGAGTTGCATACACTATTTTTTCTAGGACCAATCTTAATAAAATAGAAAATTAATACTTTATTTTTGAAATTGCTAGTTAAACAGTAAGTATGACTTGCCAAAATTGATAAATTTTAGATCTGTCAGATGTTCAAGGTAATAGTTGATATTGAATTAATATTGCTGTGTACCGCGTGTCTATTGCTTATAAACTTGTATCTTAATGGAAAACGTGTATCTTAATGACTCTCATTAAAGTACAGATAGGGAAAGTCTAATAAACGAATTAAAGTATGGGAGTAGAAAAAATTAATTCAGTTTTAAAAATTTCTTGTGATGGAGTCGATTTATTTAATATCATCATCTGAATTAAGTTAAATTTTATGTGTTTTTTACAAATATTTTATTACCCTTAGCTCTCACTTTACACACATTACGAACATGCTCCACAGCATTACACAAATGACAATGCCCATTCTTGAAAAAAAAAACAGCAATTCTCATCAACATTCGTTTTTCCATAATGGCAGCACCCTTCTCTCAAATTTCTCGTTACTTCCGATACCGTCTTCGTGGATATTTTGTGAATAGTGGATGACGTAGCATTGCAACTTGCATTGCTTTACATAATTCAACTCTTTTTCTGTCCGCTAACTCGCAACGGAACACAAATCAGACAGCATAATACCCCATTTCTAATAAAACACCCCCTACCATACCAGGCATTGCCTATTTTCCGACAACCACGTTAGCCACACTTTCCTCTACCATAACTTATTTCTACTCTACATTTCATCTTTCTTAACTTTACATCTTTAATAGGGTGTTTTCCATATATAACAATTCACTTCAAATGATGCAGTAATAATAATATGAAGTAATACATAAATATGAAAGCCTAAACGCATTCATATTAATTATATCATCAGATAAATATTTAATAAACAAATCGACTTAAAATTCAAATATTTAAATATTTTCGAGAACGTTAACTTATTGGGTAATGATCCTGGTGACGTCGCTTCATATATCTGTCAGAAGACAAAATAGCTTTGTTTGTTTTTTGTTCAATATATCTCCACTATCTGCACCAGTGCAAATCTGTCTCTCTTCAACTTATGTAGAGTTACAATCTATCTCTTTCTAATATTTGCACTAGTGCAGCTAATGTAGAGTCCTAACGGACCTATTATTGTTTACATGTTTACCATATTTGGCTTGGATATTTGAAACCTGTTCCTAGTGTTTAAGTGTTTCTCACAAATTAAAGAAAGTGAACAATGGTTACTGACAATTTTGTGAAAGCTTTTACAAACAATTTACCTAATTTAAATATTTTTATGTATTAAAAATGATGATCGATTTCATTCAACCAAGTTGAAGGGCGGAAAAACAGCAGCGTAAGTATTTAAAATAAATTAATGAATTAGTTGTTTGAAGCTTGAGCCTAATAGAGTTATTAAATTTATGATTTAGTTTTTGTATTATTACACATTATTATGTTATATTTAATTTGGTTTATTTACGATTATTTATATTAACAACATAACCTTAAAAGAAAGTAGAATTAATAGTCTGTGCTAGAGATATAATTAAATGTTTATTTGCAGCTCATCTCGAGAACAACGTGAATAGTGCCTTTGGGCATGTGGAGTTAAAACCAGAAAACTCATTATGCACTGTAAAAGGAAGAATTTGCCCAGATCACCGTTAGACAAGAATTATTAAATATTGGGATACAAAATCTTCTCGGTGTACAAATAATGAAATATAATTCAGATGTATGGTTCAAGACAAATTTGCAAATTTGTCAGTTTATAAACTTTTATTGAAATTTGCTTCTGATAGCAGTAAAAAGTGCAGTGATTTTTATAATTTGTTAAAAATAAAATGTCAGAGAAATTGTGTGAGGAAGCTGAGAAGTTAATCGTTCGCTAGCTGTCGAGTCTATAGTAGGTGCATACAAAATAAGGGATAATAAATATATGGAAAGGGGCCGCACTTTAGACAAGGTGGTGGCCGTTGTGGAGGAAAAATTGAAACTTAAAAAGTGAAAGATTGTGGACTTTTCGCCATTATATCTCGTTTTTGCAGCTTTATCTGATGCTACCTTACCTGATGATATTATTTCAGAGTATGTGGAGAACTATATAAAAAATGATCAAATTACAGACAAATCTAAATCGCAAGTATATTTACAAATGTTATGTGCAAATCAACAAAAAGGAAAAGTTGTGAACATTTTAAACATGGATTATGATAACTATAAATAACTATTGTTGACAATTAAAATTATATATATTGAAAATATGTCTATCTGAATAATAAAAACCAAAATTTGTATTTTTAGTACTTATATTGATTTTTTTCTTTATAGGGGAAAACTACAGTTTCATATTTACTACACAAACTACTTTATTTAATGATGGAAGGTTGTAAATTAATAACAGCACATGCAATAACAATAACACTGTCTGTGTGGGCAATCAAATTATGATCTATTACAGAGTGAGATTCTAAATATTTAAGAGATCGTTTTGGTCCAGACGCTGCTCCTTTTCTGTCTGGTTGGCAGTTAAATATGTGTGGAACTACATCTTCCTTCAGAATCATTTTTCCTCCCAAAAGTTTGTATCGGGTGTAATTTTCCATGACTTCCTCAAGCTGAAAATAATAAACAATTATTTTTATATATTTGTGACGTCGAATATCACTAGCCATGACATGCATCGCTTGATATTTTGGTCATTTTAATTAATAATCATAACCTAGCAAAATTTCATTATAAATGTTCAATAATACTAGAAGCTATAATATATTACTTTTAATTCAAAATAAATCTCATACCATTACAAGCATAATTTTACGGTAAGTATATATGATCTATTTATAATATTGAAGGTAATAATCCATCTAACTAGCTATCATCGGTTAACTTTTACCATGATGAGAAAAGATACATTATACTTACATTAAAATATCTTCACAACAATAATATGTCGATTTCGATTTGGGTAAATCGCGCCTCGCTGTTTTAAACCATTTCACTTTCCGTGAATAATTCGCTATAGGAACACATGGGAACTTTTTATTTGGAGCATTTACTGAAGTATTTCTGCACCTTGGCACAAAACACCACTTATTTGGTGCACTACTCATGTTTTTGATTTACAATTTACAATAACAACAAAAGTCATTAAGTAAGGTTAGATTTTATAATCATTGACATATATAGGCAGTGACGTCACAGATGACCAGTAATACTAGATTTGTCTTTTTTGGCGGGAAATATTTAATTTGAATTTATATTTCTTTTAAAATTATAAAAAAAAAAAATTTTACCGAAAAATTGTTTCAGCTGTAATATTTACCATAAGTATTTTGTATTTTTCGACTTAAAAAAAAAGTGAAAACACCCTATTCTTCCTTTCTTCTTTTACCTGCTATCTTTTTTTTACTGTTTTTTTTTGCTCCATTTGTCATTCTAAATTCATTTTTGGCCGAAAATTGATAAAAATTTAAACTTTTTTAAATAAAAACTTTTATAAATATCATATTTCCTGACGGCAGGGAGATCACCAGGGCGCGGCAGTTGTCTCGAACGAGTTTTTTCGTTTAGCTCTTTCCCGTGTCAACTACCCAAATTTTTCAGTGGTTGTGCCTAGTGACAGTTTTTTAAATTATTTTTATTTATTTTGAAGCCTCTTTGTGGACTATTTTGAATTAAATTGTTAATTTTTAAATCGGCTACAGGCGGATAGGAGTTTTTAACCTTTTTTATTGTTTCATTGTTGTTAAGCCGAACCGGACCTGCCCCGTCCAGCCCTACAACCACTACGGCCTTGCGCGCCTTGATTGTCTGGCTGGCTCCGGGGCAGGATTGGGGGAAGCACATATTGTATTGTAACTGTAAATAAACTTCTTTTTCTTCTTCTTTCTTCGTATTTTGATGCTTGGGTGAGACCCATCTAGGGAAACGCGGCTTGTATATCAGTGACTATCTAGAAGCTATGTAATTTGAGGCGAGGATTACGTAGTGGACATACCATACTTTGGAGGGTTTTTGGTTCCTTGTCTATTAAATGTTAGGCCAGTATAAGATCCCTACTTTTCGACAAAGGTTCTGCAAAATTTCCAGGTTGGGGGTATCTCGTCTTCTGGCGTCGGTGATAAGCCTCGGTAGCGTAAATAGGCCGAAGCGACGTTCAATAAAGATATTACAAGGGTTATTACCGCTTTTCTCAGATAATTGAACCAATTTGTGTTGTGGTAATTTCTCACTAAAATTTTATTCGAAAACAAATTTAAATATTACTTATTATAAGTATTATACAATTGCTTTAATAAGTAAAAAAATGATAATTTAAACACATATTTACAAAACGTACGTACTGCTCTACGCATTTATGCACACTGAAACATTACTCTTAAATGAAGTTTTAACAAGGACTTCAAATTAGTTCAGAAACATTTATATTATTCTCATGTTACGAAAAATAAATTTCACCAAAAATAAATACAATGTCAATGTGAGTCACGTATCATAACTTTTCTTCAACTTTTGCTAATATTTCGTAAAACGTGATAAAAGTTACCTATACCTACACGCTTATGCTTTTGTGTAGATATTTAAAGAAGGTGGAACTTTTCAACTTAGATATTTTTTCTGATATATCAAGTTGGCATTTCAATATATTTTCTTCGCCTAAAAAATTTAACTTTGCACGGGAGAAAAGTAAAGAAATGTTACTTTTTTGTTTTGATGGAGGAGTTATAATGTAGGGTTATTTATTATTTTTGATAAGTAATGGATGATGCATAAAGTTATAAACGATAGACTAGCTGAAAAGTTTTTTACGGTAAAGTCAAGGACACGTAAATTTTTGCTTAAGGATCGGATTTTGCAGAGTGAGAAGGAAATATGCGTTTATTTTCGATTTAGGTATTACAAATATTTAAAAAACAAACATAGTATAATCTTTAAAACTGGTTCAGATTTAGATACTTGCTATTGCAACTATGTATATTTTTTATTGTAAATTTCTGTTGTACTCGAAAAAATCGAAGTTGTGCTTGAATATTTTAGTTTGTCAATGAAAATAGTTCCTAATTTCCTTATTCGAGCATGGAATTTAACTGTATACAAAATTTATTATAAAAACTGCATACGGTTTTACTCCTTAGAGCAATGGGAAGTATATGAAACCATTTTAAAGATTAAAACATCTATGATTTTTTAAATATTTAAAATAAACCGAAAATAAACGTATGTTTCCCTCTCACTCTACTTTCTATCCTCAATGTAAAGTTGTAATATAGTTCAGTGCAATTAAATGGTCTCCCATGTTTCATAATAAGTGAATACCTTTAAATTATGCATAATAATGTAACTTCATTAAAAAGGTTTAAATAATATTTAAAAAATAGTTGCACTTTTTCTGTGTAATGTAAATGCATAGAACAATCATGTTAATTCCACATGGCACTTAGCTAATGATTTATAAATAAATTAAAGTCAATATTGCCAGCGTTACTAATACTAAGAGTATAGAATCCTTTTCGAAACAAAACTTCTATTTAATTTTTTTTTAAGCATGGTTCCACAAATTGTATATAATTGTTTATTTTAAAAAATGATGAAGATGAAGATGAAGATTTACATTTTTTTTAATAGCAGGAGAGATTATAAAAAACCAGGTGCTTTTCGTCTCGAGCTTTTTAAAAACCATGAATTTTATCACTCCAAAAAAGGTGGAACTTTTCCATTTTTTTAATATTTTTTACATTGAAAAATATACATTTAAGAAAACTAAAGAACCCCCCCCCCCCCATCGTGTGGAGTGACTAAAAATACATAAGAAAAAAAAATCGAAAGTTTAATATTGAATTGCAAAGTAAAAAAAATGTCTGAAATCGATTGAAATTTCGCCAAAAAATTATGAACTCAATTAAGAGACTCCATGAATTTTCACAAATTTTTCGGTGACAAGAATAAATAAAAATATGCTTTTCCGTCCTTTTTTGCAGGAAATTCAACGGCTGTAAAAAGGGTCCAGTATATTTTTGTCGTATATATTACCGTTACCGCTATGTAAGCGGTGAAAGAAAAAAGACGCCCCCTTTGAAATTTTTAACTTTCTTTTTCTAAATGTTTATACATAGTAGAGTATGTAGAGTACGAGCGGGTAGCAATGTAAAAAGTGCCCCCGCACCTACCGAACTAAAATGGCTTCCATAAGATGTCTCGTACGCTGACTGTCTTGTATACAAAGTTTTAAGCTCGTGGACCCGTGTACCTTTATTTTTTTTCTCACCTCCTATTTGATGGATCGCTTTGTAATTTGGCACAAAAAATATTGGTGTTAGGAGAGTTTGTTTTAAAAAATATTACTCTTCTACGATGATTTTATGCATTAAAAAAAATTAATACATTTTTTCAATGGCCTGAAGGGTGACTACCCTGTTTGACACTATTACCATATTTTGATATAATATGTGTTATAACTATAGCTATAACATATAACAGTTATAGTTTTATTAATGCGGTGGAACAGGTTAAAAATAAATAAAAATCATCTGAACTTGCAATATTACGAGTATATTATTTTATATTTAGATAGGTAATCATATAATTCATTCAGACAAGAGTAACTGAGTGATGCAGAAATTGGACCCATATTGCGAGCAAAGGAAAAAGTAACCCGACCAGAATGGAAAGATGTCTCAAACAAAGGAGTAGGATTGAAGGCTTTGCGATCGCAATAGGATTCACTTTGAGCATTAGACGGGCTATTATTATTATTATTACTGCCACAGTTAGATGAACGAACGTCTATAAGACTTATTTTATTAACCATTAGGAACATGATAACTCATAAAAAACAAAATTATTTATCCAAGTCACTTTCCTCATCTAACTGTGGCAGTAAAGTAAGTTTTATTGGTTGATTCGATTATAGTACCTCCAATTTTTTTACATATTATACATTGTTACTCTTTTTGCATTTTAAATTAATTGAGCTGATTTTGCTCTCAGAACTATTGCTCTCAGTTGTAGAACTTTCCATTTCGTGCATAACACTAACTACTATCTAAGTTT
Source organism: Rutpela maculata (assembly GCA_936432065.2). Taxonomy (NCBI): domain Eukaryota; kingdom Metazoa; phylum Arthropoda; class Insecta; order Coleoptera; family Cerambycidae; genus Rutpela; species Rutpela maculata. The sequence goes on from OW386287.2 coordinate 62,616,053, forward strand.
TTTAAAAAGGGAAAAATTAAGTATTAGGTACAATACAAATAACATAAGAAAACCACGAGTACGATATACACACCTAAAATTCCGGAGATGAGATACTATATATGAGAACGTAATAGTATGAGATGGAGCTACGGAGATTTGTAAGACAGATGCGGCTGCGACAGTGCGGGGGTGTGAGTAGCCAGCGGTCCGGCAGCCAATTGAAAAATGACTTATTTTATATTTTTAGTACCTCTTCAACTGTCAAAGCACGCACTTCTGACCATAGGGTGTCTTTAAAGGCAGCTTCTACTTCGAGGGCACGCACCAAAGCCTCGCTAATACTTCGATGCCGCGATATTCTAAGAATTCGCCTGACCTCTTCGGCCCTGATGCCATCTAAAAAGGCTCCCACGGCTAGTTGTTCCTAAAATTTTCTTGGTGCACTCGGATATGCCAGGTGTGCCAGTCTCTCTATCGCAGCTTCGAATTCTTGTAAGCTTTCCCCAACCTTTTGCGTCCTTGATTTTAGCTGAGCCTGATATACTTGGGCAAGGTGTTGGTCTCCATATCTCAAGTCTAATGCAGCTTCCAAGACTTTGAAGTCCCTTTGTTTCTCCACCGGGATGGTCTAAAGTAACTCTGAGGCTTGGCCCCTTAGCGCCATAACTAATGCCATAGCCTTTTCCTCGTTATCCCAGTTGTTTCCACTTGCAGCCGCCTCAAATTGTCTCTTGTACGTTGTCCATGAGCTTTGGCCGTCAAATGAGGGAGGTATTAAACGAGGACCTGATGACGCTACCAGCTGGATTCCTTTATCTCTCAATTGTCGTATAAGGCGCTCCACTTCTCCTTCGACCTCACTCATCTTTTCTTTGATGTCGCTTACTTCCTCTTTGACTTCACTAACTTCTGTCTTGACCACACCTACTTTATCTTCGACCTTGTTTATCCCGTCTTTGATTTCGTTGGTGATTGAATTCATAGCGTCTTGTTGGATTTTCATTTGATCGCTCAGGATTTTCCTCAGTTCTTCCTGGCGTCTTTCTTGTTCCTCTTTTTCTTCTTGGCGTTGTCTTTCTTGTTCTTCTTTCTCCTCTTGACGCCTTATTTCCAGGTCTTCCATTGTTTCCTTCAATTCGTGTCTTTCTTCTTGACACCGTCTTTCTTCCTCTTGACGTGTTTCTTACTCTTCTTTTTCTTCTTGACGTCGCTTTTCTTATTCTTCTTTTTCTTTGGGATGTCTTATCTGAAGTGACATAACTCAACATGAATGAATTATATGATTTCCTATCTAAATATTAAATAATATACACGTAATATTGCAAGTTCAGATAATTTTTATTTATTTTTATCCTGTTCCACTGCATTAATAAAACTGTAACTGTTATATATTATAGTTATTGTTTAAATACATATTATATCAAAATATACTAATAGTGTCAAACGGGGTAGTCACCCTTCAGGCCATTGAAAAAACATTAAGTTTTTTTTAATGCATAAAATCATCGTAGAAGAGTAATATTTTTTAAAATAAACTATCCTAACTCTAATATTATTTGTGCCAAATTTCAAAGCGATCCGTCAAATAGGAGGTGAGAAAAAAAATAAAACATTTAGGGGTAAATTATTTTTTTTCCACCCCATGCAGAGTTCACGAGCTTAAAACTTTGTACACAAGACAGTCAGCATACGAGACATTTTATGGAAGCCATTTTAGTTCGGTAGGTGCAGGGGCACTTTTTACATTGCTACCCGCTCATACTCTTTGGAGGGTTTAAAAATACTTACAAATGCTATTCCCATCGAGCTCAACTGAACGGCACCAAATAGTATATTGTTTTATTAGAGGTAAGAGTGATACTTTTGTGACGAGTCTGTAGGTTTAATTACAGACGAGTCACAATAAGTGGTTTTTACTCCGAATAAATCATGCTATTTTTTTTTCAAACTATAAAAAAAATAAAGATAAAAAATCTCGAATTTGACCACCAAAAACGCATTGTGTTAATATCGCATGGCCGGCGTATTAAATAAAATACGCCTTGCTATGGATATTACTGCGGCTCACAGCGTCAAAAATAGTACATTGTTACAAGGGTGGTAAGGGCTTCATTGCAAAACGATGTATGAAAGTAGGAAGACAAGCGCAACACGTGTTCCTGTCATACGAGTTTTGTACTGAAGCTTGCCACATGTGTGTTACATACTATTTTTTCTACGATTGTGGGGTTATTTCCTTTAAAGTCTTCTCCGCAGTCATTTTGAAGTTAGAAAATTTAATGTTCAACACAATCTTAGAAAAGAGTACTTTTACCTCCGATGTTAATGGCAACGCATAGTCGTCTAAAATGTCAAACTTTAATGTCGTGAAGTATGTTAAGAAATGTCATGTTTTTCTGACGTTTGAAGAATAAATATTTTTTTCGAGTACCGGGAAATTACTGCAACTTAACAAATGCATTGGACTAAGTCCTCAAACTTTGTTTTCAAGTTTTGGATTTTCCCATTAGTATAGATCTGTTACTTATCAGTGTGATGAATCTCAACTGTTCAGCTCATCCAGAATAGAATTCCGTGAGAGATACATTTTTCCGTCCGTTCGTTCATTTGTCCGTCTGTCGATCCGTTTGAAATTAAAATTTTCTCCTGAGATAGACGGGCTGGGCTGTCAATGCTTATTTTCTTACAATGATAAATGAAGCGGATTGAACTCAGTCTTACTACTTACATATTAAATGTAAAAATTTCGGAAAATTTCAGACTTCAACACCGACGTTTTGATTTTATATGACTTCGTGTTTGAAGAAACTTCCAAGGCCCATTTCAACACCTTCGAATGGCCATATCAGAAAGCCTTATCTTGTGTGTTAAGAGCAATATCTCCATCAAATTTCAGACTCCTAAGGTTCTGGAGTTTAGACCGTGCATTATTTGTACGTATGAAAGTTGTACAAGATGTTCAAAGGCAACCTCATCATAATTTTTAAAACCGGAGATACTTATTCAACACGAAAATATATATATTTTTTTGATAATTACAGACACACAAAAAGAAAATATTTTCCAAAGGTGAAAGACAACTATCCTTAAACTTTTTGAGCCGCTGATTTCAAACATCATGTCATAAATATATGTTTAAATGCGAGGAACACAATGGTTACAATATTGCCCCTCCCCACTCATCTGAAACCACTCCTAAATTTAAGAAAGCTACCTTTTGTTCTAATTTATCCATACTACGCTTGTGGGGGCTTGACAGGCCGAAATATTGCAACCATAGTGTTCCTCGCCTCGATAACTGGGAGAAACTGTTCTTCAGCCTTTTGGCAGCATTTTCCGAATGTTTTGTCATTCACGGAGGAAGTAGTTGTTTTGATGTCATCTGGTCAAAAGATGTTCAATTTATCAATATTCCCTGTAATAACCCCGATCTGTCAAGTCCTCACAAGCGTAGTACGAAAAAATCAGAATAAGGTTTTTTTCATTTAAGGGTAGCTTCAGAAGAATGGGGGAAAGTATTGCAATTATCGTGTTATTCGTCCTTGAAAACTGGAAGAAACAGTTCTTAAGCCCTTTCGCAGTATGTTCGGAATGGTTAGTTATTCAGGGATGGGGTGGTTCCAACCCCCGGGGGGGTTGTTTTGGCGTCTCTTGGTCAAGAGATACTCGACTTATTAATCTTCCCTGTAATAATCCCGATCTGTCAGGCCCTCACAAGCGTATTACGGAAAAATCAGAACAAGGTAGTAGTACTTTTTTTGAGTTGAAAAACCACCACCATTTTCACCACCACCATCGTTCCCGTGATACGATAGAACGTTGAGAATATGTGACTAGAGCCATATTAAAATATTCGGAAGTTTCATTTCAACGCGTGTCGTTCTATTAGATTTAATATCCATTTAATTCCGAATTCAGGAATGAAATGTCAATTTGTGAAAAATTGAGTAGTGAAACATACATGTTTGACGTGATATTTGGAATCAGCGACTCATACAACATAAGGATAAGTATTTTTCACCTTTGGCAAATATATTTTTATTTGTGCCTGTGAATTTAAATTTAATTTAATTTTATTAATAAGCCCTTACCTAGTATTGGTTGTAGACAATGATTTTTTAACTTATACCGGTGTACGCTGTTACTTAAAGATGTAAGATTAAATACATCACTTCATCATGCAAAGAATACTGAATTTTAACGAAAATTTCATTGCCAAATGGTGTTGTTTCTGATGATTTTGAAATCATATACAGGAAATGAATATATAAGATTAATAATGTTCGTTTTATTTTAAATGGAACTTACCAAAGCAACGACGGCTATTTGGACGTGCTCTGTTTGGTAAGAATTGGTGTCTGAAGCCAAAAATGATACATTGGTCCTACCTTTCGGTTGACAGACCCATGGTGACCTAGCCATCATGTGTATGGTAGCCAAAAACAGAAGAGAAAATAGCACAACGAAAGTTGCAGAAACCGCAACGCCTTGCCTGTTTAGGGGCTACAGGAGGAATGTGTTCCTGTCCCACAGCAGGCAATGCTGGACTTACTTCCTCTACATTTGCATGTAAGGAAGGAGACAGCACTTAGAGCCCTAAGGCTGCAGCAGGTACCTAAATTCAGACCAGGCGACCTGGTTGGTCACTTAAAGATTCTGGAGCTAATCCAATTTGAATCCATGACCAAATCCACTGACTCAATGCCAATCAAGCATGTCAATCAATAGGGGCACTCGAAGGGCAAAGATAGACAGGCAGCACTAAAGGCTCTCAGGTCCTATACCTTCGAGTCTAAAATTGCCTGGGAATGCAGGCAACCCTGAAACAACTGACAAAAGACAGCAAGGTTACTTTGATGTGGGTGCCGGGGCATGAGGGTATAGAAGGCAACGAATTAGCAGACAGCCTCGCAAGAAAAGGGGCTGAAGTCCAATTTTTCGGACCCGAACTGTTCTGTGACTTATCTAAGGGACACATAAAAGGAACAAAAGAAGCCCTACTGGAGGAATATTCGACAAAGAATACCACAAGGCTTCTCGAACTTGAAAAGTCCGATCTAAGGCTGATCACAGGCTTTCTAGCTGGGTATTTCTCCTTAAGATATCATCTCAAGAACATGGGCATGGCAGAAGATGGCAAATGCAGATACTGTGAAGCTGCAACGGAGACTGCGGAACATATGCTTTGTGAATGCAAGGTACTAATCCACACTAGGCTAAAGTACGTAGAACAGGCAGAATTAACGCCTGAAGACATAGGGAAATTAGCCTCCAGGAAAAGCACAAGCTTTGCAAAAAGTCTTGTAATCCTGGGCAACAACTAGTTGTAGGGTAATTCACAAAAGACCTTTTAAGTCGAGGTAAAGAAAGGCCAACTCAGGGCCAAGCGACCAATTAAACAATCTACAACCTACAAGTGAAAATTATAAAGACAATGAAAATTTTTATTGTAGACCAAGCAGATGGAAACTTCCGAGATACGTTAAGTGATGGTGAGGTAGCAAACAAGACTCCAGCAGCATTTTCTATAAAATTTTTGCCACATCAACCATGGAGAGGACAATACAAAATGCTGATAGTTTGGTTAAAAGATGCCAAGAGGCGAAAACGGTGCGCTTCAAAACATTTGGCCGATGTCACCAAGAAGCTGTTGAGGCTTTGTTGAGGCCGTGCGTCTAACAGACAACCACAACAGATGGCGTGATACTGTCAGACGTTCCATACAGCGAAGAGAGGCCAACTAGATGAATACATAAGATCACAAAATGTCACAAGACCTAGTGAGTAAGACGATAAAATATTGAGAGGTTTAATTCAAATATCAATAAATGCATAATATTATTACTATTTATGCATACCTAATCATAATACTTGACAACGTTTTTTGTGGATGCAGATACACAGGGAGATAAAATAACAAAAACTGTCGAACAATTCTAAATAAAAACAATGTTTCAAAGTATCAGTTCTATTTAATTCACTTGTCAACTAACAAAACATCGTTCAGCAAAGTTAAAAATTATTTATCATCATTTTTAATATTTACTAAAAAAAGAATCAGTTAAAAAACTTACTATTTCTATTTTTTGATAATATTTGCCTCTAGCGGCGAGTAAAATACAACTATGTAAATGAGAAGAGAAATTCTTTATTTGCATAGAGAAACGGCTGTCGCCGAAATTAAAATTTAATTTTGAAGTTACTTTGTAAGCGTTCACTTCACATGTACTGCATGTATTTTAGTTGGCAATTCCAAAGAGACTTAAAAAATTAAATTTAGAAATTTCCAGGGGAAAAGCGTCTAGATGATTTGTTCATGCATGTCAGGTATGCATATAGCTGGCACAGTGATAAATTTCTGGGTATTTCACTGTAGAAGTTACTGGAAAGTTGAATTTAGGTGTATTTTCTCCACCTCGCATTCCACGTTCGAGCCGTAGACTATTCAGACGTGATTTCCGTATTTTTGTTAAATTTGCTTTTATCTTGTTCTTTGCCTTTGCACCGAACTTTTTGTTTGGCAAATATCTAAATGTACATGTTAATAATTAATCTTAATTGGAACTTTGTATTTGAGTGTTGGAAAATGAGATTAATTAATTAATTAAATAATTTCCAACAGGTGTTGGACCCAAACACAAAGCAGGAAATTGACAGACTGGTGAAATAAAACAGTAAAAGTTGCAAGTGGTAGAGTAAAAGTAAGTGATCATAGTGAGTGCCAAATGGCACCGACGGCATATCTCTCAAGTATCGGCTGACAATTTTTATAATTAGAATTTAGAATAATGTCAATATTGAAAGTAAAGCAGGTGATGATTTATATAGAAAAAGAAGAGTTAAGGAAAAAATAAGAAGAAAGAATTGATGATAAGTAGTACCAGTAAAACAAAATCTATAATAATCCAATATTATACTAACAAATATACTGAAGGACGCAAAATCAGTGAGATGAATCATAAATGTTGAAATGAGGAATATCAGTAAAATTAAAAAGACGACAGTGCATAGTAGAGAAGGAAAAGAAACCATATCAGAAAGCATTAAATAAAGGAACACACAATTAGTGAATAAATTACAATGACGAAAGCTGGCAAAAATATTAAGAAAGCAAAATAGGTTCATGACTTCGAACTTTATTCAGCAAGATACTATTCTCTAGTTAAAAACAAGATTATCGAGATTATCGTAATGAAACAGTTAAAATCAATGGCTTGATAGAAGCAATTGAAAAAAAATTAAAGTCACATGAGAAACAAGAGCAGCTGCTGCAGCTAAATTATCACACGAAATGGCTATTTGCACAAAGTTATCACCTCCTTGTCTCTGCTAAAAGAAAAATGGAATCTTATGTTATGTGTTATAATATATTTTATTTTAATAGGTTGCAAATGACTCTCAGTTGGTGAATGGGTTGTGGATTCGGATTTTATTTTGTTTTTCAAGAAAAATAAATAATCGCACCTGGGATAATGACGGCTCCAATAAGTTGTAAAAAAATGAAAGCTATGTAAAAAAAATAGTTAACCAAATAAATTAGCTATCACCAGTCCTAATAGAAGATGTAAGAGAAATAAAACAAATATTAAAATCTACGAGACTATAAATAAGATTTAAGAAAAAAAATCGGCAGCTACTGGAAGCGGCTGGAACCACCCCACATGGTGGATCCTTATCAGCTGTATTTGGATATTACATCGGAAATCAGAGCACTGAGCAAACAGATAAATTACACGTGACTTTGGAGCCATTTATTTCATCAACAAATATCGAACGAACTGAAGCGGACTACAAGCAATCTGTTAAAACATAACCTCTCATGTTTGTTTATGTTGCATGTTAATCAATTGCCGGATATTATAAGGGTATTAACAGATAACGTTTCGAAGATTTTGTAAAATATTGGATAATGAAAAAAAAAATAATAACACAGAATTTAGCCCAAATGACGCTCTAACCAACAAGTCAATAACATTATGGACTGTTCAAGCAGACTACGCATGGGTCAAATTAAAATCTTCCTGCTCGATCAAAAAGGTCGAGCAAGTCGAGCTTCGTCCGAGGCCTTTATTTTGTAATATTCGAACGTTTAAGATTTAGCTCAGTTAACTCGATTTGCAATGAACGATTGTGACGTGTCCCATCAATCAGACGTAATATCCGAACACGGCTATAAACAATTATTACCTTAAAAAAAAACAACTAAAATAAGTTTTGACATTGTCAAAAATATTTGGGTTGGTAACCTTTACGAATGTTGATTTTTAGGTTATGAAATATATTTAGGGACATAACATGTTTAAGTTTTTCAAGTTTATTCACATTTTTAATGTTTGACTACGCATTTTTAGCTTGGAGCCACAGTGACTCCAAGCAGATAGTTAAAAAACTCATGCAAATAATTTTTCTATATAGACCATCTTAGGATGACGTCACGATAAGTCGATCATATTGCCTGAGAGATAACCAAACTTTTTATTCCAATGTAAACAAAGAAGTAATCTCAGTTTTAAATGTGAAATAAAAATAAAACACCGTCTTTTTTTGCGACAAGGTGCGATTATGAGATAAGGTTTATTTTGAATGTAAAAAAGATTAGAAGAAAGGTAAAGAAATCACTTTCTGGAAGAGTCTATTGAATACTACATACGGATAATATAACAAGCTTATCGCTGAAATCTAGCACTTAGTTATTTAAATGTAAACTTGCCTTGCCCATAACAATGAATACATTTGAGTTTATCTTTCTTGCACAAACTTCTTGCACAAATCCGGCCTCATAATATTTATATGCTTGTAAAGATTTGTATGCCTTTAACTGCTGATCTGCGAAGAAGCTGTGAGTCGACACTAAGTAATTTACCATATTAATTACGGACACACAAGGTAAAATAGACAAATCTGCAGAAAGGTCTCCAGTCTCCACTCCAAGGGTGTATGGGTCAATATTGTCTATTATTTTGATTTTCTCATCGTAGCGACACTTTACATCACCCATAGGGGTTGGATAATATTCACTATATGACATTATTACGAAAACACACACAGTTTCTCAAGAAAATCAGAAAAAAATATATAAAACCACGCAAACTGCGTTTTGTTGTCCCTCAAGCAAAATGTCAAAATTGTCAAAACCATGTGACCTAAAAATGGTTGATTAATAAAAAAATATATTGCTAATTACAGGTTAGATTTCTAACCCACAAAAAGAGTCCTATTTTATTAGGACAAAGTATTTAGGACTTCATAAATATTACACTGTACTAGATTTTAGTTGAAAGTACGGGAACCAGGCAGAAATTTTAATAATAGCTACGTAATATTCTTAAATCTTAAGAAATATATATTTTTGAGGTTAGCTGTGACGTCACGTACCATAAGCTATAAATCAACATTCACAAAGGTTACCAACCCAAATATTTTTGACAGATGGCAAAATACGTTTTCCCCTAACAATAATACCAATTTTTTGGATGCTGTCATATGTGCACATATAACGAATTATTTTTAATTTTTTTTAACGGAAACCAAATCGAAAGGGTGCAAGTGTGATATATCGTTGAAATTGGAATTTATACTGCTTTTTAATGGTTCAATTACAAATTCTAAGTAATCATAAAATAAACAACTTGTGCCAAAATGGCACTAAACGTAATCCGATCTCAACCAAAACCTTTTCAGATCTTCTGGAGCACTAAAGAAACCCTCATGTAAAAGTTTCATCCAAATCCGTTTAGTAGCTTCGTAGCTATCGTGCTAACACACAGGCATTAGTCACAAACCACTTTTTTGGGTTTCCGGGACCTCGAAATCGTAAAGATTTGATGTTATCTCAATTTTCGATTTTGGATTAATTGTAGTAACCTCCCACAATTATTGTGGGGAGGTTAATAAACACAACACTATAAAAACTAAGTTCGTAGGCAAGAGCACTTAATAATTTTGATTATTGATACTGGAAACAACTAAACGAAAACATCCGTTCGTTGGTAATGGGTGGTAGGGATGGCCATCTTTTGGAAAAACCATATAACTCTTGGTGGACAGCTTCCCTGCCAGATGTGGCCGGAGTAGTGTTCATGGTGGATCGTTTAAGTTTGAGTTGATATATTTTGTTTTATCTTCTGGCCTCGGCCGATTTTTCACTAAATCGGTCGGGGAAGTAAGCTGTCAAATTTTTGGTTTCAATGTTTTTCTGGGGGAATTTGGTTTTTAACAGTTTTCGAAAAAATATTTTAGATTGGTACCAATGTCTTAAATTATTTTTAAGTTATGTAGCACTATTTTTAGGTTATGTTGCCGGAAGAATTTCCGGCGGGATGGCAGAAGTAGCGGAAATAGTTTTTAAAATATAATGTCACTTTTAAAGTTTTATTGGAAAAAACTCGCCGAAAACGTTCCGGTGAGATTGCTTATACTTGTAAGGCTTGTGAGCGGTTCACGAAGGCTTCTCAGACCTTCCGTGGGCTTTATGAACGTCGAAAAAACTTGTAATGTCTCGATGCACTTGACACTCAAATTTACTCAGCATACAGTCTGCACGCTTTAACACACTAGTCTATTGAACGTTAGGTTAGACCACAGAGTACAGTAACTATACAGAGGCGAAGGCTAGCCTTCCCGCCAAAACCCAATTTGTATACTCATCGCCATTTCTTAATTGTTTAACAATCAACCTCACTTTTATCTTGACACTGTTGATGTTTATCGTGTTAAGTTTGGATTTGTGATTTTTTTTTTCCACTCATTTTGGGATATTGAAAACATTAACCGAGAATTAAAATTCTCATAAATAAAACCTAGTGTACAACTCAATTGAAAATAGGCGCCAATTATAAGCAATTCAAATCGTAATATTTTTCAATCCAACTCGAAATACACTGTGTTTTCAGTGTATCCTTAAATGGGGATCTACACATGACGTCATAGCTAACCTCAAAAATATATATTTCTTAAAATTTGAAAGTACTACGTAGCTATTATTAAAATTTCTGCCTGGTTCCCATACTTTCGACCAAAATCTAGTTTGTCACAATAAAATAAAACGCATTTTGCAGGTTAGAAATCTAACCTATTAAAAGAAATAAACAACATATCTCTCAGTGTAGACCAGGGTGTATTAAATAGGTGATGCGACGACAACCCACACAGTGGCTTAATAAGTGCTTACTTCGTACATATTGTAAAAGATGGCTCAACTAAGTTCTCTCATTACTTACGCATAGATAGATAATTTTATAGGTTCTGTGCATACGTACATACAGTGTTGCATACATTCCCGGCTTCTTGTTTTTGACAAGAGTCCAGTGACATCTGACATTAAGTAGCTAAATTAAAACATTGAAAGAATATATGTAACACTACATGCAGTATTGCACGTGTCGTCACAGCTAACCTCAAAAATATATATTTCTTAAGATTTACAGGTATTACGTAACTATTATTAAAATTTCTGCCTGTTTCCTGTACTTTCAACCAAAGTCAAGTTCAACGTAATATGTATGAAGTTTTAAATAGTTTGTCACAATAAAATAAGACACTTTTGCAGGTTAGGAATCTAACCTATAATTAGCAGTCTGCTTGGAGCCACTATGGCTCCAAGCTAAAAATGCCTATACAAACATTAAATATGAGAATAAACGAAAACACCTTAAAATTTGAGGTTATGTTAGTTATGCGATGCACATGCCCAGGTAATTGTAGGACCGTATTGCTCGCGCCATCTATTAAAGTAAATAGAAACCATGCACTTACGAAGCCATTATTATAATAGGAAAGTGCCGGACCACCTATTTAATACACCGTGGTGTAGACGCAACTGGTACGCAAGGTCACAGAAAACGAGCCATCAAAACTGAAAGGAACCGCCAAAGACTTCGCCTCTGTGCAGTTACTGTATTCTGTGGTTCCACTATAAAATATATTTTACACAAGAAGCGTGTTATTTGGTTTTTAATTTTTTTCACGGAAACCAAAGCTAAAGAGTGCAAGTGTTATATATCGTTGAAATTGGAATTTTTACTGCTTTTCAATGGTTCGATTACAAATTGTAAGTAATCATAAAATAAACAACTTGTTGTGCCAAAACAGCAACAAACGTAATCCGATCTCAACCAAAACCTTTTCAGATCTTCTGGAGCACTAAAGAAACCCTCATGCAAAGTTTCATCCAAATCCGTTTAGTGGCTTCGCCGCTATCGTGCTAACAGACATACACACACACACACACATACACACACACGGACATTTTTCAAAAACAACCTTTTTGGGTTCCTGGGACCTCAAAACGTAAAGATTTGATGTTATCTCAATTTTCGATTTTGGACTAATTGTAGTAACCTCCCACAATTTTATTGTAGGGAGGTTAAAACATTAGGCACAATTGTTGCAAGTGGTGTTGAGTAATAATGTAGTATATATTTTAAATCACTAATTTAACGCACTTTAATTTGAGAATGATTGCTTTTAGAAAAAGCACCGCGAACATGTATACTTTGCTGTACAGTTTTATTTTAAGAATGTATTCAGTATAAAAAAAATATGGGTTATTATAAATATTATTATAAATATTGTAAAAAGCAATAAATGAAATAAATTGATTATATAAACCATATGATTATTTTATAGATACAAAAATATTACATGTAAATTTATTTTTAATAAAATGTTAATAGTTCTTCTTGCTGATAGAAAAATATGGCGGGATCAAACAAAAAAAGGATTAAAGAAAAATGATGGTGAAATTGGCAGACTGGTGAAATAAAATAATAAATAAGTTGGAATTGGTAGAGTAACAGTAAGTGCTCATAGTGAGAGCCAAATGTTACCAACAAAATTTTCCTCACCTATCGGCTGATAATTTTTATAATTAGAATTTAGAATGATGGCAGTATTAAAAGTAAAGCAGGTGATAAGTTCTATAGAAAAGAAGTCGACAAGTTAAGGGAAAAAGAAGAAAAGAGATAATTGATGATAAGAAGTAGCAGCAGTAAAGCAAAATCTATGACAATCCAGTATTATCCTAACAAATGTAATGAAGAGCGCAAAATAAGTTAGATGAATAATACATGTTAAAATAAGGAATATCAGGAAAATTGTAAAGACGACAGTGCTAGGCTAAGGAAAAGAAAACATTTCAGATTTCATTAAATAGAAGACACACTAGATGTGCTTTTGTACGGGATCACCTCTCCGATTTCTTACAGGGTACAACATACAGGATATCTTCAAATGTTGGAAAACTACTGCTAGCTAGATAGTATTAAATAATTTTACTTGAAACAATAGCCAGCGAGGACAACAAAAAATTGTCGGGACTTTCGGCACAAATTGGGGATATCCATCAAAAAAGGAACCATTGACTTTATACTGTATCTAAGTATAACTTTAATCCTACGTAACAGACCTAAAATTGATTAGAAGGAACCTTAATTAGGAACTATACTTATGAAAACCTATCTAAAATGAACATGGAGGCATGGTACTAACAGGTGTTGTATGGCCCAGTGGTGAAGATAGCTACGTTAGTCTTGAGACTTTCCTTTTGTACTGAGCGACACACAACTAAGGTTTGAGAAAAACTTTAACAATATTCACCAATAATTGTATCAATGGTCGGGTACGGAAAACTAGGAACAACAACAATATTTTATGACAGTGTATTTGAGTGTATACTAAAATGCCCTTCCGAAAAATTCGGACTTAGAAAAATTACAAATTTACAAGTCGATGGAGCAAACGAGCCACATCTATTATTTTAGTGATAATATAGAACACTTATATTTCAATTCGACTTTTTTAAATATTTATGTTTTTATTTATTATAGTTTAGGTTTGAGAAATTGAAGATAAACTAAAATACGACATCTGCACGTGAGACGATTAAACTACTTAAGATTCATTAGGGAATTATTTTAAAAGATCAATTAAAAAGGCAAGTAATCACCAGAGGGAATGAGCATACGCTTGTGTTAATTATTACTTTTCAGGACAGGGGCAGATTTGGATTATTCCTTTCCATGGTACATATGAATTATAAATGTTTTTGATGTAGTTATTATGTCTATTTGGTGACGCAATAAAAGTTCGATCTTGAATAGTGTTATACATACACCTGAGACTTACCCGTAAGCCTTCATCGTCACACCCTTCTGTTTCAGTCTTAGACCCATGTCTGTAAGAGGTTAGATTTTTGTGAAGGAATTTCGGCGTGCCTTCCTCCCACAATTCTTGATATGCTGTAATTACCTCGAAATATGTGCAAAAGAAGTGTCAGGGCCCCATATGGTCTAGGCATATTTCAAGCATGGGGCCCTGACTTAGTTCCTCTTGTTCTCCTATGACCCAAGTGATGAGAATAACGCACCATCTCACCAGAGTTTTACATTTTAAAGATTTCCACGCTCGCTTCTACTTGTATTAATTACTCATTGAAGTAACAGGAGTATAGAGTCGATGTACCTAATCGGCCCTGAGTTCTCAGGTTTTGTCACAGATTCCTGTAATTAACGTTGGCATAACTTCTATTTTTTTTATGTTCAATCCGTGTCAATTTAGACAGACATTTTCAGTATTAAATTGTCATTGCTTTTCAGGATTTTTCAATTAAATTATAGCTCATGATATGTATTGAGACACATTGTATATATTTAAAAACTAGGTAGGCACACGGAAAAGTTTTGGTCTAATATTTTTAATAGAAACACAATTATGGAGAGTAAAGAAAAGATAGTCTGCTTATTATACACTCGTACGTTATAATAATAATAATAATAAAGTGGAGATATTTTGAAAGGAAATATACGAGAATGCTGCTGCATTACAATTCTAGACTCTTTAGATCTCACTCTTACCTCTCTCGATTGAACTTATTAAAGGGAAAGTGTATAAATCCGAACCAACTAATAGAGAACATAAAATCACTAATCTCTTCTATATGGATGATTTTAAGTAATACGTATCCAGTAAAAATGATTTACAAGTATACCTAGACACCGTTTCAATATATACGTCATCGATCAGGATGACCTTGGATTTGAGCGTGCGTCACCTTCTCATGGCCAAGGGAAGATAGCACGATGTATACGAAGGCACCGAACTACTGGACGGCAGCATTATAAAACATCTTAGTACAGGAGAATCCTACAAATTCCTGGGTATTTCCCAAAGAGGCCTTCATGACGTAACTCTAGTAAAAGGGAATCTCCGTAATAAATAAAAAGTGCTAATTAGGTGCATGTGGAAATCGCAATCTATAGCTATATAGAAACCAGTAAAACCATGAATATGTGTCGAAACCTACACCCAAGATCTTCCATAGAATATATCTACCTCTCGCGCGATCTGGGAGGGAGTGTCTCTGTATGGCAGAATGACACTGGACATAGCTATACGAATACTTAAGAGTTACAATTCACTGGCGCAAATTATTATGATGAATGAATGGAGAGTCGCTCTAAGAGCCATTTATAGTCGGACTGCCAGAACTTGCGCCTGATCTTATGGAAGCAGGTATTTTTTTTCCGATAAGGGAAACCCACACGGGCTGCCCCTCTGAACTTGGGATGGGTCTGAGTGTCAGCCTCCAAGGGCTCATCTGTAAAGAATACTCCGAGAACACTGCAGCCTCCTGGGCTTATTGTGCTCTCCCTGTCTTAGTTTACACTGTCTATTTTAATATTCCTCTATCACTGACAAGGTGATACTGGTCTGAAAATGGGCGATTGCTGATGGTTTCCGGGTCTGTTTGTGTTTGCCCGTAGATATTATACCTTCTGCGGTCCAACGCCTCGCAGTCGTGTATAATGTTCTACAGTTTCTGGTACCTTACCGCATAGCCTGCAGTTAAGGTCGCCAGCAAACTTTCCGATTAAATGCAGGTACTTCTTAACGGGAAAATATCCATCTGTTATGACTCTCAACTGGATCCTGTTCTTTGTATTGAACATGGTCCATTGATAAGTGTTTTCCCACGTCGATTGCCTGAAATATTTCTCCAGCAGTAGTCGTGTTTACTTTTGACCCAGTCTTTAATTACCCTTATGGCTGATCTTTTTGTGATACCTAGCGCGGGTTCTGGGCTATAGTATGAATCAGCTGCACCTTGACTAGCAAGTTCGTCAGCTTTTTGAGCTCCTCGTGGCAGTCCCAAACCAGTCTGGAAGACACCTTGTTAGAGGCTAGTGCCTTAAGTGCCGCCTGACTGTCTGATGCAATTGAGATCTGCTGGTTGATACACCATCGATTGATATTCTCGCGTACACACTCGAGTATAGCCAAAATTTCTGTCTGGAATACAGTGGAGTGCTGTCCAAGAGAGAGACTTATATTTACTCTTGGCCTTTCACCATGTATTCCTACTCCAGCTCCTGATTCCATCCTGGACCCGTCAATATACTAGGCCAGGCATTTGCGTAAAATATCAGGAGTACCTTTCATCTATTCCTCCCTATCTCCAATGGTGATAGTAAAGGGCTTGTTGAATATAATTTTTGGTGTCATGTAGTCCGACCGCATGCTCAATAGAGGATCCGATGGGCAAGCCGATGCACTCTGTCTTTTATAAACATCTACGAAATCAGAGAACGTCTAATGACTTGAAGTTTGCTTTCCTTAAGTCGGCAGGCTTGAAGTTGGAGACCGAGGGTTGACGTGTCAGAATGGAATAATCAATACCCGGATATACCGGAGTATTATTCTATAAGAAACTTCAAGCAGTGCTCGTAGTCCGCATCCTGAGGCTCTAATACACATATTCTTTGCATATCCCACTCACGTAATGTCATCCTATATCATCAGGCGCAACGCTGCTCTTGGGTGCTCTACTGCAATATTAGGTACGCTTATGCCATCGATCAAGATCTCATCGTGCCGTACGTGCCCCAGAAAATCGAGGCAGTCGTAGAGGTCAGCAAGTGCAGGATATACTGGAGTTACTCCTTTTCAACAACCCGAAAGCTGGATGCCACCAAGGGCACCAAGCCAGACTTAGTGCTTATAGATTCAATTGTAAAGGGAATGTATGTTATCGAGTTCTCTTGTCCAGCAGAGCGAAATTTTACAACAAAAAAAGTTCATGTATTAGTTTCATGTCATTAAAAAAACTGGTAATGGGACCGACTAACCAAACAAAAAACTTTTATGACTTTTTCCTCTAGGGGTACTTTGAAAAAAACTGACCTAGGTCAACAATTTGAATATTAGGGTAGGAAACATTTGAGAACCACTGCCTTTCTGGGTCAATGGAGGTGTAGTTCTCAATTATACAACTTTTAAATTATCATAAAAAAGTGCAAAGATTACCGACCGACTCGTTCTCGCCGGCCCTCGGCGGCCCGCGGTTTCAAAGCAAAGAAAGGCGGCACCTTTGATGACCGTCTGAACCGAACCAATTATGAAAATGTAAATAATTGGTTATCTCTTTTTGCAGAACTGCAACCAAATGATGAGCGTAGAGTTAAACACAGCATTTCTTTACATGTGTGTTTTTTTAATTTTGAACAAAATATTGGAGTTTTTATTGTTGTTTATAATTTATCGGAATTAAATATGATTTATTAACATTTGTAACCTAAATGAATGTTTTGGGTTAAAAGCTTAAAAAATGAGTAATTATTGCATGACATTGGGAAATAAAGAGTTAGACGTCTGAGATACGATAACAGAAAACAGTTATGTGTATTTTAAGTTAGGAAAAATATGATTTATTTAATGAATTGCCAATCAGGTTATCGAAAACTAAAATTTTCGATAAATCTAGAACTTACCAATAAATTATTGTTAATTAGGAAGTTTCCTATTTTAGAAATATCATGTACATTCAACCTCATTTAGTAGTCTTTCAGATAACCAGTCAAACAAAACAAAAATTATCTCGATATCTGAATAACTCACGAACTTATTTAATTTCTTATTTGAATACTTCGCCTCGGCTGAAGTCCATCGTGACGTCACAATACACAACGCGCTGACTTGCCATGTCGGCGGCGCGCCGTATGTTCCCTTTATTTAGTGTATGTGCTCGATTTTCTGAAATGTCACAAAATGTCACTTTTGATTCGTTCGTGCCGAGCCGAATTTTTGAATTTCGCCGTGGAATTTACGATCAGGTTTATCTGGAAGACTTCCTCTTTACGTCGCGACATCATACGGCCGTCCCAATGGTGTTTTTCGAAAAATATGAATGTACCAAAATTGCATGTTTTAGCAATTTTTTCGGCTCTCAAATGCAAGCTGGCTATAAACTGCCGGTGCCTGCCAGCGAGTATAAAGGTGCCCGCGCCCGCTCGCTGTTGGCGGAATCATGTATTGTGACGTAATCGGGCCTCAGCCCAGATGATCACAGCATTTTAAACTTGGAAGGACCATAATTTTTTTATTTATAGAGATAATTCAAAAAGAAATTACAGATGTTTTTTAAGTTTTTACGACTATTTATTACGAGAAAATGAGAAAAATGGAAACTTCCTAATTTACATAAATTGTTCGAAATGGCCCCTGTCTGCATCAATATACTTTTCGGCACGTCGAACTAAGGACGTACGCACTCTATTAACACATTTGGTAAATTAGGATCATTTTTTATGGTTTCTATGCACATTAAAATACGTTGCTGCAATTGTTCCAAAGTGTCAATTGGATCTCGGTAAACCAGAGATTTAAGATGACCTCAAAAATAAAAATCCATCGGATTTAAGTCGGGTGACCTAGCAGACCATGGTACTGGTCCACCACGCCCAATCCATCGTTGAGAAAACTGCCTGTTTAAAAAATGTCGAAGAGCCAGGCTAAAATGAACTGGCGCGCCATCATGCATATACCACATTCTTCTGTGCCTTATCAAAGATACATCAACAAATTTGGTAATGTTTGTTGTAAAAAGTTTAAGTATACATCACTATTTAATCTAGCGGGTAAGTCTATAGGTTCAATTATTTCTTTACCGCAAATTCCTGCCAACAAATTAACGCTGAACCGTCGTTGAAAATACGCCCTTCTTGTTACATGTGGGTTTTCGTCTGCATAATAGTGCATATTTTTAAAATTAAACACTCCACTCCTAGTAAAACGGAGAAACAGAGAAAGTTAAAAAAAAACCTCATTTGCCGCATGTTTTCTCAAAATCCACCTACAAAGTTCCATTCGCCCTGCATAATCTTGAGGTTCTTGAGATTGGACATGTTGATAATGACAGGGGTGTAAGTTCATATCTCTTAAAGTCCTCCACACCACAAAATGGGACACTCCCTCACGGTTCGCGATATCGCGGGTGCTTAAAGTTGGATCCTCTTCTACGAGTTCCAAAATTTGAACCTCCGCTTCAATTACCCTGTCTTCGCATTTTGGACCTCGTTTTCCTCCATGTCCATCGAGACGACCTGTTTCCCGAAGACGCTGAGCAATGCTTACAAATGTACGTGCACAAGGATGACATCGATTAGGGAATCTTAAACGATAAAGCTGTTCCGCAGCAGCTGCATTTCTACGACATTCTCCATACATCAAGTGCATATCCGTGAGCTCTGGATAAGTGTAATCTCCCATAGCGTTCAAAATCTGCGTTTTAAAATACCACACTAAACTATCAACTAACGTTGTCAATAAAGAAAATAAAAATAATAACTTGGTCAAAAATCCAAAAAGCAACACAAAAAGAACGAACAAGTAAGTAGTGTCTGTACGTAATAGTCAATAAAATAAATCTTAGCTATAAATACGTGGTCCAAAATTCAAAAAGACCAAAAGTAACATACAAAAACAACGAACGGGTTAGAGGTGTCTACTTAACGAAGTCCCACAGAAACGAAAATATTGCACAAGGGAGAGTATAGTTTTCTTCAGATCTTTTAAGCACTCAGAAAACGCCGACGTCTTTCAACTTTACCGCACCGCTCAAGACCTTACCTTACATACTTTAAAGCTTAAAAGCCATAAAAAAGTGTGATGATTTTCAACTTGTGTCCTCGCCAACGCGCGGTCTCTAACAAAGGAGCGCGACACTTTCATAGAGCCGTATTAGCGTATTTGATGGTTAGAAGCGCCGACATACTCGAAGATAAAAACCTATCCCAACATTCCAGCAGTTCTCAAAAAATATTACCGAAAATTTTCGATATTTTTATTTATTTTTTTTTTAACTATGGGCTTTAGCCATGTTATATAAGGTTATTTTGTTCGTTTAGTCGTTCCCCACCACCAGTTTTTTTTAATGACATGAAACTGATTACACCCTGTATATTCTAAGACCAAGATATACGATACGTCTTTAACTGACTTACTACGAGTGCTATCGATTTGTATCGGTTTATTTTGTTTTTTAAAATACAGTATTAAATTAAGGTAAAATAAGTGACGTATGTTGAATATGCTACTTTCGGTGTAAAGACTATCGAATGAGTAAGTTAATCATACCGAATAATAATTTCTCTGCCTCCACATATTTAGTCAATGAAATTTAGGTAATTTATATAAAAATATCCATACCTTCATATACCGTGGATCAATCGGGCCTGATAATTTTGAATAGGCTGTGTATGGTTACAAGTCACGATCCAAACAAAGGCTAAAGGTCGCAAGGGTAGAGTAAGTGAACTGTAACAAAGCCGGAGTTTCACGGGGCACATTTTTAGTATCTGCGTTAAACTAACTTTGGTATGGATAAGTCTTAAGTCGGCATTAGCCCTTTGGATAAATTTGCTATCCTCTTTCGTAAATATTAGCGTTGGATCTAAGATTAATCCCTAATATACTTTGTAATAATTAGTAAAATTCGAAAAGCCGGACTTTATTTAGAAATTTGACAGGACATTTGGTACAAAGAGCCGAACAACATTCGCTCGCCATAAAAAAATAACTAAAACAGGAAATCAGTCTTTTAATACTATCATTAAACTTGATTAATTTAAAAAAAAACGTTTGTTACATAGGAACAGAAAAAGTCATCACAAAACAATAAAATGTGTCTATAGATTCAAATTAAACTTTGGAAAGTTTATCACATAAAACAACTGAATAATTCATTCTAATCATATAAAATAAATAATTTTTATTAATAAAAAAAAATGTATGTTTTAAAACTTAAAACAGAAATTATGTATTTTAAATGATTTTCAGAGCCTTAGGCAAAAAGCCAAACAAAAGCCGAACATGTTAATTTTTAGCCGGACCGAACCGTAAAAGCTAAACATGTCCGGATGCCTGGCACACGCATCTGTCGGTGGAGTCAAAAACAGTGTAGTCAGTGAGAGTTTTTCACTTATTACGGACGTAGGCAGTTGCAATCTCCGCGTATAGTGTTTGAAATGGAAGGTGTTGCTAAATTTAACCCGCCCACCTCATTTAAGAGGCTTTATAAAATTGATTATAAGTTTTGTGTAGTTTGCCAAAAAGACATTAAGAAACAGAAATTAGTACTACCCAAATCTAATACTTCCTACGAGGAATTACTTAGATGTATACAAGAACGGGCAGAGTTTGGTGATGAAGTATATAAAGAAACTTACAAGAGGACTTCGAGTATTAATAGAGATATCTTGAAACAAAGATCTGCAAAATATCAAAAGAGTTGCTATTCACGTACATGCTTTAAAACATATATGAAAACTTTGAGAGGTCAAAATAAGGGAAACCAAGCAGATTGTGAACTACCATCCACTTCAAAAGTTACTAGGTCCCAAATTTCTTCATTCAGTAAATTAAATTTTGCGACAAAAAAAAACCTCCCTTCTCCTGCAACGGATGGAATATTGAGAACAATACGTATAAAAAAACTATTCTTTCATCGATCAATACACCTTTTAAGTTATATATTATGTTTCAGCTATTCACCAGTCTTCACTAAAAATCCATTAAATGCATCAATGGAAATATTGAATATTACCAAATGTGCATGCAAAAAAAGATGTTCACCTCCCTGCAAATGCTATTCGAATGAGATTGTTTGTACCGAATTATGTGCATGTGAGGGAGAAAACTTCTTCAACAATGATAGGTTCCAGGGGGATGATGATGGTGATGAAGATTGAAATTATATAATTGTTTCTATCACTTTTTGTAGCTATTTAACTTACTTGATTTAATTATATTTTTTTCTTGTGTACTATTTTTTTACTACACCATTGGTTTTTTTGCAAATAATGATCTTATTTAAAATATCCTGATCGTTCAATTATCATTTCCATTCCAATTGAAATTAGGACAACTTCAACTTTATAAATATGTGAATACTACATCCTCCAATATTTGTCTATAAAGATAAAGGTTATATGAGAAATAAAATTTTAATTCATTTAAGCGCGGCTTCAGTAACTTCCCCGAAAACTGATTATCGATGTTTTTCTCCCTAAATTGAACTATTGCAGAACGCTTTTGATATTTTCAGGAAAACTTTTCATTTCGAGGGTCCCTTATTGTGCACTTATGAAACGGAGTTGGAAACTCTATCTCGGAGGTTTTACTATGATATAGAAAGTAATTTCAGCCTAGTGCCATACTTCTTTCATTACAGTAGTCAGCGTATTATATGCTTTGAACGAAGGTAAGCCATCACTATGTATACAGTACATAGACAAATGTCCATTGTGGAGTTCCTTAGGAAACTGTACTAGGGCCCATTTTATTTATTATTTATATAAATAGCTTGTATTCAGTTCAGAGTACGGCTGATATTGTCTGTTTTGCAGACGATACGGCATTCTTCTATAAAGCCGATTCTTGGAATACACTTAAAGCATTGTGGACAGTGACATGACTTTTACTATCGATTGGTTTAGCTGTAAACTGCTTACCATAAGTCTTATAAAATGCAATATATACCTTTCAATCCAACTGTAACGTCCTTACCACAATTGAAGGAAATTTGTATACAAATTGATGAGATACCTCATATGATAAAATAGTCAATAGAAATCAAATATCTAGGTATCATGATCAAATACCTTAAAAATTTCCTCAATCAAAAGTAATGTATCATACAATACAATCGACATATAAAGTAGGCTTTCTTGCTCTCATTTAACAATCGCATAGTTGACGTTTGCCGAGGCCGAGGAACCATGAATAATATCACTTTTATGCTCGTTTCCCATTGCAACGAGCGGCAACGTACTTTTACGGGTCCGCTTGAGTGCATCTGTCCTTACACAAGTTTGGTCAGACATTTGACAATGTATTTTTATGAAATAATGCGCCAAAACCAATAATGAAAATTGATATAAGAGTAATAATTTATTTATAAGGAAAATACGAACTTTATAATAGTTAATAAAACTTAAATAAATTAACAGACATTGTGTTTTGTTCGTCTGTTTATTTTGATCACACATGCAAGGCAAACTGATAAAATGTTGATAAATGCTGATTTATAGCCAAAATTCAACTTAATTTTTCCTTTTATCTAGATATTTTCAAACGATTGTAGATAAAATCCTGAGTGTAATTCGAGCGGAAAGTGTCATTGTCACTCTCGAGTGTTTGAAAAAATCTATTTACCCAAGTGAAAAATTATTTAGAGAAGTGAAAGTTTTGGATCTGAGACAATTGTTTTTTCCAAGAGTAAATATAAGCCAGAATCTAAATAACAAATTGCAATTAGTCAGCCCTTATATAGCTAACAAAACCATAGACCAAACATGCTACAGCTTTTTAGGTCCAAGGCTGAATAATAGGCTGTGAAAAGTCGATTAGATACTTTCAAAGATTACAAACTCCTAGATCTGTCATCATAGAGCCATAGATATAGAATACAATTAAAAATTTAAAAATTTAAAAATTTAAAAATTTAAAAATTTAAAAATTTAAAAATTTAAAAATTTAAAAATTTAAAAATTTAAAAATTTAAAAATTTAAAAATTTAAAAATTTAAAAATTTAAAAATTTAAAAATTTAAAAATTTAAAAATTTAAAAATTTAAAAATTTAAAAATTTAAAAATTTAAAAATTTAAAAATTTAAAAATTTAAAAATTTAAAAATTTAAAAATTTAAAAATTTAAAAATTTAAAAATTTAAAAATTTAAAAATTTAAAAATTTAAAAATTTAAAAATTTAAAAATTTAAAAATTTAAAAATTTAAAAATTTAAAAATTTAAAAATTTAAAAATTTAAAAATTTAAAAATTTAAAAATTTAAAAATTTAAAAATTTAAAAATTTAAAAATTTAAAAATTTAAAAATTTAAAAATTTAAAAATTTAAAAATTTAAAAATTTAAAAATTTAAAAATTTAAAAATTTAAAAATTTAAAAATTTAAAAATTTAAAAATTTAAAAATTTAAAAATTTAAAAATTTAAAAATTTAAAAATTTAAAAATTTAAAAATTTAAAAATTTAAAAATTTAAAAATTTAAAAATTTAAAAATTTAAAAATTTAAAAATTTAAAAATTTAAAAATTTAGAGCGGGCGCCAGAAGGAAGTTAATACGCAAGATGTGAGGACCGCATTTTATCAATGGATATTAGCTGAGAATAGTTCAAAGATTAATAATCCGGATCTTGCCGTTCCATTTTTTGGTCCATTTTTTTTATCCCTCCTCCTCTTACCTACACTGGTGGTCCATTAATAATAGGCCATAGTTCAAGGGTAGATTCTTTGAATCAAAATATGAGGATATAATCAAACATGCTTTAGTAAATTGTTGCTGTGGAAGAAATACGGGGTGTCAAAATTGTAATTTTTTTTCTTTTCTTTTGCAATATCTCAACTACCTTTTGGCCGATCTTCTCCCAATTTGGTAAGGAAACACTTTTTAAACAAAGAATTTATTTATCACATCACGTTAGACCATGGAGTACTCCTCATGAGCTATGCCTGATGATGAATGGTTTTCTCTTTTTTTTACGAAACGTAGTGGCACTTTTGGCTAGAAAATCTCATGCAGGAGTCATTTCTACGTAAAAAAAGTTACACTTGGTAGAACTTGACCGTTTTCGTTTTTGAGAAAACTGTAATATTTGAAGAATTCTTTGAAAACACACTCAATTTGCAAACTGTTTCTAACTATTTTAATTGTTCAGCATATAGGACAAGGTTTCCCAAAGATACAAAATTTACTTGTATAAAATCCTCCGTTGCAGCTTTTAAATATTCTATTTTACTGCCTAATCTACTGGTAATATCGCAACCACTTACGGAATGTAATGCTGGCAAAATATTACATATGCTTTCAGCAGCTAAATGGCATCCTAAAAGATGTTTCTTTTTATAAGAACCATCGAACCATAGACCTAGACAACCCATATTTGCTAGTTCATTCCAGTAATAAATCACCAAGATGAATACATTTGTATCAGCACTGAGGATAATAACATGGACAGAGTGAATTCTTATTGCGTGAAATATGTGACAAAACATCCTTGAATCAGCTTCTAAGTGGTTTGATTTTAATTCAAGTACCTCACAATATGAAGAACTTTGTAGCTTGAAACATTTTGTTGGATCATCAAATCTTCCACAAATGTATATCTCTGTCTTCTTTTACTTGTGCATATATTGGAGCAGTAGTGCAAAGATATCGAAAAAGTTGTAATTTATTTTGAGTGCTTGAAAAGAAAGCTTTACAATCGGTAGGAATTTATGTTGAATGATTTAAAATATATTACGTATACACGACAAACGCGAGCCGTCAACGCAACATTTTTGGGTCGATTGACGCAGAAATACACTGAATGGCTAGACGCGCTTTGCGTCTGCTATCCCTCCCCGCGACCGTAGGGCGCGGGTAGGGGATGGAAGGGGAGTAGAAGGGACCACCGCAGCAGCCGGGCAAGATGGGTTTTTCCATTATTTAGGGTCTTAGGTATAAGAATCTGAACATACTTGCCGGTCCTCACATTTTGCATACTCAACTACTCCCAGCACTATAATGTAATATTGTTTATTTAACTGGCAAATTTACAATATAAATGAACATAAGTAATGCACATTTATGTAACAGATTGATTTATGCGCGTTCTTTATATTTTTTCATTTTTATAGTGTAGCTATTTCATTCAATAGTGGAGTAACTGCATCAGTTGCCGTGTTGGCCTTCGGCACCGAGACTATACTGATCCATGAGGGTTAGTGAGCCTCGGTGGGTATGGTTGCGCAATTTCTGGCTGTGGTGTAAGTATCTTCTATTATTAGTTATTACATACATACTTTATTGCATGCAAATTTTAATTAATGTTGATTAGTTATTCCGTAGTTACGTGTCTAGATTATCATCCTTAAATTAAACAAAGATAATATCACATTAGAAGTTACTTAGAGTAATATTTAATTATAACCATTATATTGTATTTGAGCATGTTCACTATTGTACACTATTTGTTATTGTCTGGAACTTTCAGAATTTTGATTAATCAAAAATGTAGAGTACAGTTTCACACGACAAAATGTTTAGGATATGCTCATGTAAAATAATTTTGAGAGCAATAGACGAAAAGAATATAATATGCTTGATATATCGTATTCTTTACGTATATAAAAGTGCCATTGTTTCACTTCAACCATTGTCTGCGTTTATTATCGTTTTGCAAGTAGCTTGTTTACTTGCAAACCATTCCACTATACAAGGCAAAATATAAAACTGTGATTCATAATCGAATGTTGTTGGAGGCCGTGTTCACTTTAATTTTTCTGTAATTGCACTTCAAAAAAACAGATATTAATTACTTTGTAACCATTTTCGCTCGTAAAAGTCCACAATAAAATTTTGTTCATCGCCGTTGTGAATTATTGGCTTGTATGTATTTTGAAACGAATACCAAAGAGGAACAGAATTTGTTTTATGTGGTTCCGCCAGACTGAACACGAGACTCAGTGATGCATTTTAATGGGTCAGGAATTGCAGTAAGGCGTTGTCCATTGTGAACATATTAGCTCGTGACCAATTATTTAAAATTTGTGGAGTTCACGCTTTAAGAACTCTTTTTTCGTAATGTTAAAATTCGTGAATTTTTAGCAAATAAAAACAGTAGCCCACAAAAGGAATACGGTTACCATATGAAAATAAGAGACACCTTATTAACTTTAAAAACATGCTAAGTACTAAGCAAAATTATATCCACTTTGTAAAGAACTACTAAAAGTTTGAAAGAGATGATGAAATCAGTGAAGTAAACATAATATTCTGTCTGTCTGTGTCAGTCGGTCTGTCGCTCTGTCTGTAACTTTTCTTTGTGAGCTCGGTTACTCTACCGTATATGACATTGACTTGAAAGTGCACATATGCATTATAACGAGATCTTGAACTAAATTATATTTTAAACTTACTTTATTTAAGGGTTTGGAGGTAAATGGGGGTAAATAAGTAAAACAAGCAAGTAAGAGTCCATTAGTGTATGTATGTACGAGAAGGGAAGATTCCAAAATTTTTCTGGATTCAACCATGGAAGAAGTGGTTTACTCTATTGTCACTACTGATTTCGAAGCCAGCTCTTTGTTTGTTTAGTTTGAGAAGTGGGGCGGCCACCAGGGCAAAACAGTAAAAGAGAGAGAATTTCCCTGTAAAATTCCTATTTTAATTTACACGTCCCCTGCTCTTATATAACCTTTATAGAGGTCGAGCTATAATTAGGCCATCATCATTATCATCGTTATTATTATTAGTTTTTTTTAGTAAAAGCCAATCACCCTTTAAACTTTGTGGCTCCGACACTCACAAAGGGAATCTGGTAGTACGGGCAACCACTCCGTACGCTCGTGGGGTGAGTGACTACTGGGTCCGCGAATAGTGTGCCCCGAGTATACGTAATGAACCGAGGAAGACAGCCTTCTACATTCTGCCGGTTAAGACCTTTGCCAAATTTCGGAATTCCGGCATGATCTTAAGTTCTGAAAGCAGTGTATATCGCGCTCCACCGAGGGCTCCTAAAATCAGTACCACAATATTAGCAGTATGGTCTGGATAGATTCTGCGGAGTTCGAAGAGCAAATTCGATATTTTGTCCGTTTTGCCTCAAACAACATTGTCTTGAAGGACAATGTTGTTCTCCGCGGGAGCTGAGAATTCTATCACATACATTGTCTTGAGTTGGTGGTCGAGGAGGACTACGTCAGGCTTGTTAGCTTGTATTTGCCTGACGGTGGGAAACGAGTAGTTCCAATAAATTAGATACTTCTCATTTCCCACAACGGACCCAATATCCCCTAGAGCGTAAGGCAGCACTGGTGCTTCTATTCCATACGAGTGCCTTAAATGGTAATGAATCACTCATAGTGCTCCGTCGTGTCTCTGGATATAGGCCGAGACTGCGTATGTCGAACAAGCCGACAATAAATGTATCAAAGTGTTTGGCGCCCTGCATCATAGATTATTATTATTATTATTATTTAATTTCCATTATACGCAAACGATATTTTATTTGCCTTTGCTCCGAACAAGTAAAAGCTACTTGTGTATTAAAAGCACACAGCGCTTCATTGTCGCTCGATAGTGTAAGGCTAGAGATAATTTAATAAAGTAATATCAAGAACCTGTAATACATTTTCTCTCTCCATAAATAATAAACAAGTTTAAAAAGTCTTCGTGAATGTAGTATAAACGCGGTAGCATTTTTTGACATAAGAGAATGCCTGACATTAGTGATTGTTTCTAATGGCTAATGTGATTTTGATGTGAAATTTTTACTAAGAATTCTTGAATTTACAAAAAAATCGCAAGTAACTCAAAAAGTCGTAACTTGGAAAAAGGGGAAATTAATTTTACATAATTTAATGCAAAAAATGCACAATGTTCCATTTGATTTAAACAAGTTTTCGCGGTTTGAAGTTGACAAAATGTAACGTAAAAATTGAACATTTGGTATATTATTATTGAATTTCATTAAATTGTAGAGAGTAGCTCACCTTATGGTCTTTCTGCATGCTAAAAAGCAATTGAGGATTTATCTCTGAAATGGCTAGGTTTAGGGATAGAGTATGTTAAATGTCTTCGACTCAGAGTTTTTCGCTCTATTGTAAAACTTCGAAATATATAGGGTATTACATTTAAAATAAGTAAGTGGTATCGCTTCCGGTTTAAGTGGAAGTGCCAAATGCTTGTAATTATTTTCATTCGATTGACCATACTGACATTAGTAATTCTCTAAATTTTCAAAATTCTCTGGTGCGTACTTTTTCCTATATTGATCAATGCAATTCTCAGTGGGACACCATGTATTAACAACAGTTTTGAGGCACTTGAGGTATATCATAAAAATACATTATCAGTGTTCCTGTAGAAGAACGCACTACCGGGCGTCAAAATGACGCGACACCAATTTATTTCTCAGGGGGCGCCAGTCGCGTATTACCCCGTTCTTCTACCTCCCAGGCGGGTTCGAGATAAGATGACTTCGGTAGCCGAAAAGCGGGACCAAGGCTGCACTACCACAGATCGGAAACTACGCTCTCTCTGGACCCGAATTCCCTCGTTAGGGGTTTAGGCACCTCTTAATTTCCTGAATTTTTGCATAAAAAAATCCCAACCGAAGAATTTCTCTGCGGAGGGATTAGTTTTGGTACGCGAAAATCGCGTTTTGGTCCATTAATAACGGAATATATTTCTCAAAAAACGCATAAAAAAATCCCTATCGAACCTCCGTAAAACAACCAGAAGGTCGAACGTTAATGCGAATTAACTCGACACATCCGGTTTTCTATACGAAAGTTCCAGGGATTATAGACCGTCAACAGGCCTCAAGATCAATTAAGAAACATTAGTTCAAAGAATCCGTTTATTTAACAGAATTGGTTATACAAAATTCTCAAGAAAGAATCGTGCCTTCCCCAATCAAGGTAGTGACTTTCAGACCATACAAGCGAGAGCGCTCGCGCTAACGATCGATTAGGTAGAAAAGATTCATACGTACCTTCTCAGAATCAAAATGCGAGCTTTTAGAATCATTTCAGACTCTGGGTAAATGAATAATTAAGGCTGACTGAAATTAACTTAAAAAAGTTTTACTAAATGAATTTAGTTTCGCTAGAGACTACCTAGCTTTAAAGTTCTTGTATCGTGGAAATTCACGTACTCAAACACATTCAGAGGACTTATTACTGCATAAGTTGAGTGGCGTTCGATCAGTCCACGACTTACTAACCCTTATCACAGTCGATTAATAATATCGATTTGGCAGCGTCTCACCTTCGAGCGACTATTAGGCAAAATTGAATTTTTGGATTTTTATGCACAAGGCGTTTTCCTCTATAACTTTGTCATTTGAAAAGCCCCGTTATTGGCTTTTCTACCATCGCTTTGTCTGGACTACTCAACGCGCTCGACCAAATTGCGAGCCGCTGGGTCAATCCAAACTCTTTCCATGCGAGAAACCGGCCTTGTACATGTGCATTGATTTTTATCAATTTTTGCTTATCGGCACTACGCCGGCTTTGACAAAATCTTCTATTTTGCCTTTTGGATGCAGTGCATCGTTAAAATTTTATGCTCATACTTTAGAATTGTGCTTTCAATGATCGTACCTCAAAGGTCAATGTCTTTGGTTGAGGAATAAAAAATAAAAAATAATTTAAAGTATATTTTCGTGGTACTTTTTAAACTGACTTCGTGGTACTTCCAGTTTAAGACCAATTTTAGCGTACTTTTGAAAAATCGATTTTCGAGCCAAATTTCAAGGTACTTTTGAAAAACTAATCTGCGGGTGAAATTTTGGCGTACTTTTGAAAAATCGATTTTCAAGCCAAATTTCAAGGTACTTTTGAAAAGTTAATCTGCGGGTGAAATTTTGGCGTACTTTTTTTAAAAATTGATTTTCAAGCCAAATTTCAAGGTACTTTTGAAAAGTTAATCTGCGGGTGAAATTTTGGCGTACTTTTGAAAAATTGATTTTCAAGCCAAATTTCAAGGTACTTTTGAAAAGTTAATCTGCGGGTGAAATTTTGGCGTACTTTTGAAAAATCGATTTTCAAGCCAAATTTCAAGGTACTTTTGAAAAGTTAATCTGCGGGTGAAATTTTGGCGTACTTTTGAAAAATCGATTCTTGGGCCAAATTTTGACGCCCTTCCAAAAATATTATTTTTCAAAGTCCAATTTATGGTACCTTTGAAAAAGTATATTATTCATAAATCTTTGTCATTATATACTTCTACTCTGATATTCTGAACCAAAAACATTTTTCCTAAGTGAAAATTCGGTGTTTCTTCGAATTTTCGCCTGGTCATTTCCAACGCCTTATAGAACCCAAAACGGTCCTTGTGGACTGATCTGCGCCTCTGCAGACTCCCAAAAATGTCTTTAAATGAAATTTTTGCCTAAGTCGAATTTTGATTATGTCTTCAACTTAGGACGATTTTGGAGAGTTCTACAACATTCCCACCAAACTTGTGTAAAGACAGGTGCACTCAAGCGAGCGTAAAAGTACTTTGCTGCTCGTTGTCATGGGGGACGAGCGGAAAGTACTTTATAAAATATGTCGATTGTAGATAAACTATTTTTTACATGATTTCTTTAACATATTATTCTGATAATTATGAAATATATTGTATGTTGGTTCATTTGTATTTCGAGACAACAAAATATGTATAAAGAGAAAGTTTTTCAGCATTTTATAGGTATTTGATTTATTTTTTGTTTTTGTTTAGGGATTCTCCACAATTCACAAAGAGGAATTTCGTTTATTAGCATAACTCGGATATGGCGCAGAATGGAAAATACAGTTGTGCCTGCGGTCTGTTGAGATTACAGGGTTAATTTTAAGCAGTAGCCCCAAGATAGAATGTACGAGCCTGTTTTTATCAATTTTAGGTAATACTTAAAAGAAATATTGTTTTGGATGCTACATTATTTTGTTCGGAATTTCGTGTATTTATTACACTATCTTAAGATTGTTAAGGAAAATGACATTAAACAAGACAAATGAAAGAGATGCTTGCAAAATCCATCAAACACAAATAAATGTGAATAATTCAAATAAATAAATAAGCCCACTGTAATCAAGACTGTTACTAATAAAGTAAGTGGAATGAATGTGAGTAAAATATAATACATAAAAATTATGAAGAAAATGAATTGGACGCTAGAAGAAAATCGAGATCATTCTAAAACAAAATGAAAAGGACTTTCAACTTCTTTAGTCGCAAATGAACAAACGATCTTCGACAGATTAATGTTCATCATGTATCTAAAATAATTGAAATTCACATATCACATTATTTAAACCAACTAACAATAAATCACTTCCATCTATACAAAATGGCCTCAGAAGCTACCACAGCACGAATACTGTGTTGATAAAAATTCATCAAATCATCAATGATCTGACAAAAGTCATCGACAATTTTCAAGTAACTAACCTTGATCCGAAAAGATCACAAATAATCAAATTAGATCTCATATTTTCAGAAGCAATGGTATGCTAAGTGGAATACCCCAGGGTCACAATATTTATACTTTTTATAGTCATTCTACATAATAACATTACTTATAATTAGAATATTGATCTTTACGCTGACGACAAACACCAACATAAATTTTGAAATTTTTTAAACTACTCACCCTCTAAAAGATATCCCCATTTACGAATTAGAATCTTTTATGCATTTTACAGATTGGTAATTACCATTATAAATTTAAAACAATAATCAAAGTTTTATAATTCTAAAATAGAGATTTCTTTTTATACCCCATAAAACATTCCCTTTATAAATAAGATTTATTTCAACATTTTCCAGTCAACAATTTCCCTTCATACATTTGACATAAATTCTACGTTAAAAAATACGTTATAAAAGTATTCTTTTCACTCACTGAAAAACGCCTCTTTACGATTTGATTTTTTTAAATATTTTTTATTATTTCTCATAAATGTTTTCCTCGGACAGCCTTGCAAGTTTCTCACTTTTGGCCAGGCTTTTAAGCTACTGATCTCACTGAGTGATCCAGTAACACCATGAAAAATGGCGTCGTGATGGCATCAATAAATGGCACCATAATGATATAACATTGCAGCGGTTTCCCAATTTGCTCATTAACGAAATGTTCAACTCGAGAATACTTTGAACTGAGTATTCTTTTTAACGGCTTTTTAACCTTAGAAGCGTTAACACTTACCGAACGAGTACTAGTTGAATTATGTCTTCTTTTATGAAAAGAGATTTGAAAAGAAGTGATATAATCAGTAATTACTTATACTTATTATGATTTTCTACATGAAAAGAATTAAAATATGTATGGTTAGGTACGCTATTTGTTCACGTTTATTTTTTCGCCGATCTAAATATCAATAATAGGAAATAAGATCCAAGTATTTTTTTATCCTGAAGACGATTCAAATAAATAAGATGTTTTGCGAAAATATGTTAGCAGATTTTGAAGTCCAAAAATATATTTGATTTCTATAGTTGTTTTTAAAAATACAAGTCTGACGATTTTTGAAACTTTAAATTTTTATTGGTGTTTCGTGCCTCCCTCTACTTTGTGTTGTGTCGTTACAGTAATTTATATTTTTCAACAAGTACGAATTGTACCAGTCTATATAATTTCTCTGGTTTCCTGTAGTTAACTGATTATTATATCATTTGTCTTAATGTTAAGTAAATCTGTGAAGTGCTTCAATTTACCTGGACGATCTGTAAGTACGAAACTTTAAATAAAATACGTTACTGGTCCAAGACAGGGCCTGCGATTATGGACGATAATTTTCTAGTCTCCGGTTAGAAATACGGTGATTATTCTCTACATGTAATTAGCCGAAATATTAGTGGAGAGTGCTTCATTTTTCATAATTAAGTTTCTTTCGGTTCGATTTTAACATTAATTCGAAAATAAGTTGTGACTTTCCTGCTAGGTGACAAATAAACTGGTGCCTTTTCGATTTGCTTGGACATGCAAAATATCATATCCTGTATGTAAATTTTATTTTATGTATCTTGCTGACTTGTGTCTATCTAAGTTAAAAGTCTTTTTTAAATTTTCTCTCCTGTTTAAAAAATAAAGAAGTCATGACCGATAAAATGTGCGTCTTCGCATTTTCTCTAAAAATCTCAAATTTACCTTAAAGTGCAACTTCCTGTTGAGTAGTCGTAAAAAAAGTATAGTATTCTACTTGCGTGTAATAGCTATTACTCACTTGGATGAATTACGACACTCGCCTTCGGCTTGTGCCGTAAACATCATCCTCTTTAGTAATAGCTATCATTACACGCTCGTTGAATAATATACTATTACCAAATATAGGAAAAACTAAATTACAATAAATGTTCGAATTGTCTTCCATTGACATCTATGCATTTCTATATTTATTAAGAAGGCCATAGTAAAAATAAGAAAATCGAAATAATCGTAATTATCAAAAACTAATTTGTGAATTAAGTGAGTGAGCATTGTTAAAAATGGTTCAATTTAGTAATGGTGAAAAATATGATATCATAAATGGTTTATAGAATTCGGAGAAGATTCAGATTTAGCTTCCGAACTTTATTTTATTAGGTAAGTTATAGAGAGCAAAAAAAACAATAATAATAATAATAATAATAATAATAATAATAATAATAATAATAATAATAATAATAATAATAATAATAATAATAATAATAATAATAATAATAATAATAATAATAATAATAATAATAATAGGAACCCGCAAGAAGATGCATCTCAATAGGAGTTTGCATCCTAAATCGTCTGTTCCACGGCTATACCTCCCACGACATCGGGGAGGCCGTGGACTCTTGAGTTTGGAGAGTCTCCATAATAGGATGGTTCTGGATGGAGCCTGTAAGGTCATCAGGAGTTCGGATCCCCTCCTCTGCATGGTCCGAGACAATGAAAATGCAGGGGTAGGAGCCTTTCTGTTTAAGGCAGCACAGAGAGCAGCCGATGAACTTGGTCTCTCCTTCGACGTCGAGCGGGTAAATCGCGACTCTGTCACCGAGTTGGAACCTGCTCGGCGAAAAGCCCAAATTAAAGCTGCAGAACACAACAACTTTCTGCAGCTTCACACGGATAAGCCAATGCATGGAGTTTTCTATAAAAATATAGAAAACCTTGGCTTATCCGAAAGGCTGACCTTTGCCTTCTTAAGGTCAGCCGGGCTGAAGTCTGAGACCGAGGGATTCATAATGGCTTGCCAGGATGGTGTATTTAACACCCTCGTCTATCGTAGTCGTGTCATGGGTATAGAGGTCCCTGATGTCAGCTGCAGGGCCTGCCGCAGGGCGCCAGAGACTCTTATGCACTTGCTGTCGGCTTGCCCGACATACGCAGTCTCGGCCTATATCCAAAGGCACGACGGAGCATTACGAGTGCTTTACTACCATTTAAGGCACTCGTATGGGATAGACGAAACACCAGTGCTGCCTTACGCTACGGGGGATATTGAGTCCGTTGTGGGAAATGAGAAGTGTCTAATTTATTGGAACTACTCTTTTCCCACCGTCAGGCAAATACAAGCCAACAAGCCTGACGTAGTACTCCTCGACCATCAACTCAAGACAATGTTCGTCGTGGAGTTCTCGGCTCCCGCGGAGAACAACATTGTCTTGAAGGAGGAGGAAAAACGGACAAAATATCGAGATCTGCTCTTCGAACTCCGCAGACTGTATCCAGACCATACTGTTAAGATAGTGGTACTGATTATAGGAGCCCTCGGTGGAACGAGACACACACTGCTTTCGGAACTTAAGATCATACCGGCATGCCGAAACTCGGCAGAGGTCTTAGCCGGCAGAATGCAGAAGGCCGTCATTCTTGGTTCATTACGTCTGCTCAGGGCACACGATTCACGGACCCAGTAGTCACTCACCCCACGGGCGTGGGGAGTGGCTACCGGTACTACTAGCTCCCCTCTGTGAGGGTCGGAGCCACAGAGAAGGGTGACTGGTTTTTAGCTAGCTAAAAAAAAAAAAAAAAATAATAATAATAATAATAATAATAATAATAATAATAATAATAATACTCAGAATAATACAGACTACTCGGTCAAGATGATCGTCCTGATAATCGGTGTACTTGGTGGAATGAGGCCTACGCTGCTCTCGGAATTAAAGGCCATACCAGCCTGCCAAAAGTCAGCCGAGTGGTTGGCAGGCCAAATGCAGAAGGCAGTTATCCTGGGGTCCCTCCGTCTTCTTAGGGCACACGAATCTGGAATCTACAGTCACTAACCCTGCTGGATGCGGGGAGTGGCTGTGGATAGTTCGCTGGCGCTTCTCCCGTGAGAATGTCGGAGACACGGGAGAACTGTCCAGCACCGCGCACGCGAAAAAAAAAAAAAAAAATAATAATAATAATAATAATAATAATAATAATGGTGGAATGAGGCCTACGCTGCTCTAGAATTAAAGGCCATACCAGCCTGCCAAAAGTCAGCCGAGTGGTTGGCAGGCCAAATGCAGAAGGCAGTTATCCTGGGGTCCCTTCGTCTTCTTAGGGCACACAAATCTGGCATCTACAGTCACTAACCCTGCGGGATGCGGGGAGTGGCTGTGGATAATTCGCTGGCGCTTCTCCCGTGAGAATGTCGGAGACACGGGAGAACTGTCCAGCATCGCGCACGTGAAAAAAATAATAATAATAATAATAATAATAATAATAATGTTTATTGATAATATTGAAATATAATGATAATAAAGGTATACAAAGAAGTGCAAGCCCATTTAGGTCCACCTAAGGGCCTGTCTATGGGCTAAGCATTCCATCACAACACTGTGGCCGGATGGAATGATGATTTAGTATAAACAATATTAAAGTATTAACAATATAATCAATATAAACAATATAGACAGCAATATAAACAAACAGTTTAAACAATTGGGTGATAATACACCAAATAAATACATTACTTAACCAAATAACCAAAATAAATTACACATACGTACAAACAGAAATATGCAACAACATAAGCGTACAAACGAACATAAACTGTGATTTCCAATAGAGGGCCAATACACATTCTTGTTTTTTCTTTCTTCTCTTTTAAGGATCTATAATATTATGTACCGTATTTCGGTCGGATAAAGTAAGCCAGCGTTTCAAGTGTTTCTTACAGAGATGTCTTATATTCGTAAGTTTAAGGAATTCGGGTAAAATATTATGCAATCTAGGTCCGATATAAGAAAAGCATCTTTGTCCGATTGTTTTCTGTGATTTGGGTAAAAATAAGTGAGCTCCCGTGTTAAGTCTAGTATTGCATAAATGGTTTAAAAATAAACATGTGGTTTTTGCAAACAACTGCCTAACATCCAATATACCTAATTCTTTATATAACTGATCGGAAGGATATTTCAGGGGTTTGTTATACATGACTTTTAATGTTTTTTGAATTATGTCTAAAGGTAATAGGTTAGATTTTCTTATACCTCCCCACCCAATTATTCCGTATTGTACAATTGATTCTACCAAGGCATAATACAATATCTTGAGTTGGTTCAATGAAAGAATGCAGCGAAGTTGATACATTTTAGGAATTATACCTCACAGCTTTCTAATGACGCTTTGTATATGAACATCCCATTTTAAAAAGAAATCGATATATTGGCCAAGGTATTTGACAGAGGATACGGTTGAAATACTTTGGTCACCAAAAGGTACAGTGCTGTAATCCGGTAAATATTTTTCCAACGATGCAAACCGTATAACTTTTGTTTTATTGACATTTACTGTTAACAAATCAGCATTGAACCAGGTCTTTATTTTTTCTAGGTCATTTTCGGCTTTTGTTCTTACATCGATCCAGAGGACCCCGTATAGAGAATAACCATGTCATCAGCATACGAGATAATGGTTCCGGATAATTCCAAGGTAAGTAACTAGTTTAAATATATACTAAATAGAATGGGTCCTAGGACCGTTCCTTGTGGTACTCCACAAGTCACGGTTTCCTCGTCACTGGGCACTTGAATTATTTCTACCATTTGTTTACGATTACGATTACGATCTAAGTAACTATTAAATAATTTTAGTACATTACCCCTGATATGAAGGTGCTCAAAAGCCAGTGACTCACAGTGTTAAAGGCCTTTGCCAGATCGACAAACACGGTTTCTTACCATCAATCGCGCTATATACTAAAGATGTTAAATTAGCTATCGCATCCTGTATTGACAGATTTTTTTCGAAAACCAAATTGTATTTCAGAAATAATATTATTTTTTCTAGGTAATTACACAGCCGCTTTTTAATGATTTTTTCGAATACTTTTGCTACTGATGATGTTAGGAAAATGGAACGATAGTTTGAAATATTACGTCTATGTCCCTCTTTATTAATACTTTTAGATATGCAAAAAAGAGATAGCCAGACATAAAAATATACCAAAGGCTACAATAAAATTTAAAAGAGTTTGGATAATTTGTAAAACCTCGAGCAAAAATATATAATAAAGCAGGTAGAGAAGCTGTAGAAAATATTGTTTTAGAAACTGTAACAGAAAATCCTAATATATCGTCTCGCGAAATACAGGAAAATTTAGGAATCCCAAAAATAACTGCGTTGTGTTGCTTAAAAAAAATAAATTCAAACCTTACAAAGTTAGGGTTAGTCACCATCTATACTCAAACGACTTTCAAAGGCGCCTCGATTTTTGTCAGTGGTTTTTGCGTCAGTGCAATGAAGTGCCAGGATTTGAAGGAAAAATTATATGAACAGACGAGGCCCATATAAGCAGAGCCGGAATTTTTAATCGTATGTAATATCACTAGTGCTTAAAATTTTATCGAAAATTTTTTCGAAAGCGTGTTGCCTGGTAATATAAAGAGTGCAAATTGACAGTTTATTATCTGATTAAATCCCGACCGCTTTAGCGGGAGGGATTTAATCTTTGTTAATAAACTGCCAATTTGCACGAGTTATATTAACTAGGGGCAACTTAGCTTGAGAAAGAATTTTTAGATAAAATTTAAAGCACAAGAGGTATTTGTGGAGAATATTTCACGAATAAATAATTCATTAAGTATATCTCCAATATTATGATCAGTAATTAATTGCCTTCAGACGTTTCCTTTTGCTTTTTAGAGATTACTCACCTTTATCTTCAATTTCATCATTTACGTTACATAAAAATGCATTTCCAAAGCGACTCATCTAATAAAAAACAAAGTAAGTTTAAATTATGACAATCAAGAAAAACAATATACGTTAAACCATAGGTACTGTAAGACTAGTCATCACAACAAAGCACGCTTCGACCAATCACATTACGGGTGAAATCACACAAATTGCATATTACCAATCTATCCCTTTTACGTTCTAAGGCTGCCGGCTCAGATGGTATGGTACCGCCATCTAGTAACGCTAGCTTAACTTAGTTACTAGCCTAAACAGTGAATTGAATTATTATATTAAAGTGTTTATTAATATATATTTATGTATTTAATCCTTGTTTCTAATTTGAGAAGTTTGATAGTTAAGTTAAGGTTTACTTGTTTAAGGAGAGAGACTTTAAGTACAACGAATTATAATGTATATAGTGATACTGCAGAGTTTTGATTTTCCAAATAAGTGTTAACTGCTTTGTAATGATTGATGAATTACCATAAGTAAGTACCTACATTTGTGTATTTATCATGAAATAACTGATTTGTCTGCTTCGTAGATATTCATATTTAATTTTAGTTGGGAAAATTATTTTGTAATTATGTTAGATATTAAGCCATTGAAACCTGTGTACCTATAACTTGTCCCGAACCTATATAAGTTCCACACAGCATTGGCTTTTTAGGTTATTAATACAGTACTACAACTTACAATTTACGTTAACAATTAGTAATAAGCTAGAGAAGATATTTATAGATAACATTTAAAAGCAAGATTTGTCCTATTTGCCGAAAACATGTCACGACACAAAACGTTAAAAAATTTTCGCAATATTTGCCGCTGCAGCGACCTAAAAAATTACAGCGATAAATTTTGCATGTTGGTCCTGTCAAAAGCAGATCTAGCTTGAATTACCACTAATAATGACGTTTGATTGGTGCAATGTTGTGAAAAAACGGGCTCTCATTGGTTATAGCGTTAATGAGTGAAATAATCGGCATAATAACCATCATTGCGCTCATGAAAATCCGCACGTAACCGTTACAGTAATCATCAAGGACGATTTGGATTTGGTGTATGATGTGGTTTTATTGGATACCAAATAACAGGTCCTCATTTTTTCCACGGTAATTTGAATACCGAAAATTTTATTAAAATTCTATGACAAGAAATAGAGCCCTGTAAGATAATTTCAAAGACTAATTTACCAACACGATGGCGCCCCAGGTCATACGTCAAATGAAACACGAAATTATTTAAAAGCTCAATCTGGGGAGAATTGGATAGGTATCTACATATCATCTGGACTAGTTTATCAGTGTTTAGTTAGCTAAGTTAACTAAATTGATAACTAAAAATTAATTTAGCTACAAAGTAGTTTAGATATTGTTTAATTTTTAAAAAATAATGGTCCTATTTTGTGGCACGACATATAACCTGCCCACTTTTGGCTTTGGGATTATTTAAAAAATATTATATAGAGAGAACATTCTAATAACATAGAAGAATTGGAAGACAAAACTGCGTAACTGTGTTTCGGGCAATAACTCCTGTCGTGATTGGAAATGCAACAAATGCTGTAAGGAGAAGGTGTCAAAAATGCATATATGTCAATGAAAGACAATTCCAACATTTATTGTAATTTAGTTTTCCTATTTTTGGCAAAATTATTTTATATTATAAGAACTGTTGTTTTTGTTGATAGTTTTCCATGGCCTCATTGGCCTCCTCACAAATATATTAATTTTTTCAAAAATTAACCACTTTCTCTAAAGATAATATGACATATGATATATCGCTGGATAGATAATTTAAGTTGTGATCGAATAATGAAATAATTCACAGCGCGTTCTATTTCTAAAAAACACAAATTATGTCTATATCTCGAAAATTGAATGCCTTAAGAATGTGTTACTCGATTTTCGATTCGACACTTGGTAATTGAGATATATTCAAAAATGCCAATTTTCCAAAACGCTCTGTAGCTCGGTAGTCAAAAAAGATAGACGATCGAGGTTTACGCCGTTGTTTATTTCCCGAAAATCGAGCTCAGGACACCTATATTGATTTTTGTCTATCTGCCAGAGTTTTAGAGAAAACATCAAATCCCATCTAATTTGGTCCACCCTGTACGTGTACATTTCATTTTGTTTTCTTTACGTTTTATGTTTATATTTTTTTACTGTTTTTCTACATTCACAATCGGGTATAATATGCTTTTCACCACTTGTATTACCAAAATTTTTCGGGTTTCTCTCTTTTGAAATTGGGAACTTTATTTCTTATATAATGTAATAAAGAAATAATAAATGAATTAAGTAAATAAAACAAAAAAAAAACGAAATCTAACACTTTTTCTAGGCTTTAAAACGTCAAGATTTCTTATATCAATAGATTTTCAGTTTAGGACCATTATTTAACTTTTCTCCGAAAGTGAAATATAAAAACAGCAGGAAAGTTTATAAGATTGAAACAATAACATTTTGTATGTAACTCCATAAAGAAACAAAGTACATTTGCAGAGGAACTTAATCGAGATTTTTTATTTGAGCGCAGATTGGTTTGCCGTTTTGATGACTGTAATAAAACTGGTAGCTGGCAAGTTGGGCATGTATTTGTGGCCTAGGGTGGCAATAACGAGGTTCGATGTTGGCAATCCAAATGCTACTCGATACGGTTGTTCTAACGACGACGAGACCTTTAACAATGGCTTCTCTTATTAAAGGTGTCATGTCACAGCGTACTCAACACAAATAAATTCGGCAGTGCAGAGCTTCGTCGTACTTTGTTTAGAGTGAAATGCTCGTGATATCGTTATCACGCAAGATATACAATATAGTTTTCACTGAAGCTAGTGTACTTTACTTCGGAAAGCAGGGATAATTTTATAAAGTATATACGTTGTAGAATAGTTTAGAGATAGCTCTTTGCAGACAGTAAACCACAATATGTACGTAGCACTTTGTTGTTTCTATAGTTTTAAGAAGGAATTTAAAATTATTATATCTATACTGAAAAAAAATGATTAAAATTTACAGTGTAATTATAACATGGCCAACGGAAAAATATACTATATGTTAGAGAAATATTACACCTACTATGCAATTACAAACACACGTCATGTAAATTTGCATAAATCAAATATTTCCTTCACTAACAAATTTTCCACAAATCGTGTAAAAACGGGTGATATTACACATTGTAAGTACAATTTCGTAAGAGATTAAAAATTCGCTACTCATATTTTTTATTGTATATAAAATAATAAGTATACATAATCTTTAGTTGGTTTAACATAAAACTCATGCATGTCATCAGAAACATAAATGATAAATTAAAAATGCTCCATGACAAATATTATTAACCAAAAAATGCTGTTTGTTTGGTAAAAATCGGAATTCAAAAAAATATTAAATAAATATTTTCTAGCTATATAGCCAAACACTTGTATACATATTAACTTTAAATGTTTATAAAATCAAAGACTGCAATTATTAGGTTCCTGAAAAGTCTTTCTGATTATATATCAAAGTAAATTTTTTTATATTACTTTTGACTTATAGCACAATAAACTAATTCTAAAATTTCTTTGTATGAAGATCATTGATTTCCATTGTGTTCTGTCCTGTTCTTATGGGAGATAAGTTGTTTTATCTTATCCATGGATTTGTATAGTTAAGTTTATTTTGCTCTCGATTTTGCCTTATTATAAATTTGTATAGTTAAGTTTATTTTATAGTCTACGTAGTGAAGGAAAAAATAGTGTAAACATTTCGTGCAAAGACGAGATTACCTTCCCCCGCCCCCCGTTTTCGAGGGTGCTGAACACGATGGAAATAATAGGAGAAGT
The DNA here is from genome assembly GCA_936432065.2 of Rutpela maculata. NCBI lineage: Eukaryota > Metazoa > Arthropoda > Insecta > Coleoptera > Cerambycidae > Rutpela > Rutpela maculata. Next base: position 62,658,833 of record OW386287.2, read on the forward strand.
TTTTGACCGCCGCAACCCTCTGAAACGGCCAAAAACCACCCCTTTTATTTTTCATATATAAACGGGTCTAGGGAGTGATTTATCGACAGGTTATATATATTTAAAATAACATGGAAGGGGGCAGTAAGTGGAATCCAGACAGCAGGCCTGGGGGGTTGATTAAACCCTCCCTAGGGGGGAAAATCACTTTTTTCAAATGATTCGGTTCAAAAGCGTATCCCCCGTTTTCGGGGTCGCTGATCACGGAAAAAATATTCATGTTTAGCTTCAACCCCTCCTCATCCCTCAAACGGGCAGAAACCAACCCTCACCCACTAGTGAGCATGCTATCCAGGATTTACAGGTTTTTCGGCATATGATCGTCATTCCCGTGCATATCTCTTAATTTTTCAAGGAAGAGAAGGTGGTAGCGACATCGGAGGTTGTTTCAACCCTTCCAAGGGGTGTAAAATTCATTAATTACACATTGGATCATCAGTACGCCCTCCCCCGTTTTCGCAGACGCTGATCACCATAAAAATATCCACCTTCATCTCCGACTCTTCTTAACCTCTATAATGATAAAGATATATGTACAGAAGAGAGAGCAGATGACGGTGACGATAATGATGATGATTTTTATCTTAATTTAATCCCTGAAATTGGTTTAAGCTATTTCGATTCAGATTCGCTCGCTGAAACGGCGGATGAAGAAGAAAAAGAGATCGCGTGCGATGTGCATTTTGAGGAATATGAAGATTGCTATGCTATTTGTAAATAAACAAGCTAGGTTTTTTTAATTAATTGTAAGCAAATAATTTATTTTGTCATAAAAATATTTTCATGTAATTCTTTGAATAAGCAACATTGCCATTGACGACAAAATTTATTATTCATTACTCCCCAATGAAGAAATCATTATACCCTACCCAGCAACCTACACAATCATCGCCCCAGCGATAACTGGTGGATGAGGGTAAGTTTCCGTCCATTATAGGGGTTGAGGAGATGAAGCTGAATATTTTTATCGTGATCAGCGCCTGCGAAAACGGGGGAGGGCGTATTGACGATCCAACATGTAATTAATGAATTTTACACCCCTGGGAAGGGGTTGAAGCAACCCTCGAGGTCGCTACCAATTTCTTTTCCGTGAAAAATGAAGGGATATGCACAGGAATAACGGTCATGTGTCGAAAAACTTGTACATCCCGGATAGAATGCTTTCTGGTGAGTGAGGAGTGGTTTCTGCCGTTTGAGGGATAAAGAGGGGTTGGAGCTAAAAATGAATATTTTTCTCGTGATCAGCGACCCCGAAAACGGGAGGATACGGGTTTGATTTTCCATTTCTCGGGAGTGTTTAATCAACCCCCTAGGCCTGCTGTTTGGATTCCAGTTACTCTATTACCCCCTTCTGTGTTATTTCAATTATAACCCGTCGATAAATCACTCCCCAGATCCGTTTATATATGGAAACATAAAGGGAACCCCAAAAGGTGGTTTTTGGCCGTTTCGGGGTCAAAAACTTCTCCCACCACTTCCATCGTGTTCAGAACCCTCGAAAACGGGGGAAGGTGGAAGGTAATCTCGTCTTTGCACGAAATATTTACAGAAAACTCGTCAAATAACGCTTCATTACATAGACTATTATATCTTACTACGGATTCGTATACCTAAAGCAAGCAGGATCTGTAAATTAATATAAATTTAATAGTTATAGAACTCAAAATATTTTTGTAAGTGATGTAATGCACAAAACATTAACTTTTGTACAGTTCTATTAAAATTAGTATAAGAAACCTGGACAGTCTTGATGAAGTTTTGAATAAAATGAAATTCAGGAAAAAATCTTGTTTACTTATCTTATGAACGAAAAATTCTCTCCTGCCCTCTTATTTGAAAAAAATATGTAGGAGATAAGGAGATAAGTACCCCGCGGACCCCGAAAAGTACAGGTTAACATTTTATGTAGTTTATGCTTCTGACTTAACATTTTTGGTTCACAGTTTGTTAGTAAAACATTTCTGGCAAAAATCACATTCAATACGCTGAAAATAAACAAAAAATTCCACGGTGACAAAAATTGGGGAGCCGCAGCTGTACATGATCTTGTGAGCTTACTCTTTATGAAGAAGTTTATAAGCATTTTGAAAGATCTCAATGCATCAAACTATTTTTTATATCGTATATGTTCAGAAAGCTGAAATACTGATGATATTTTAAGATTTTACTTTTAAAATAAGTAAAAGAAAAAAGTTTACTAAGTTGCTTTTATCAAAAGAGAAAACTTTTATAACCTTTCTCCTGAAAAAAAAAGTAGTCAGTTTCCTTAATCTTGAAAATAGCATTTAAACCAGTTGGTGTGTTCTTATTGCTGGTTTTGACACCTTAACCAGCAATATATGCTCAAGGGACAACAGAGCGTTTTCGGCTTTTAATATGCAATAACTATTTTGGACATATCATACAAAGGATATTTCAGAACTATCTTACAGTTACATACTAATTTAATATTCATAGATAAATTTGTTTTGGCGGCATGGAGCAACAAGTTATAACATCTCCCATTTGTTAAAGATATCGATATTATGCTGGCTGTGGTTATAGCTAGAACACATGCTGTAGATTAGTGAGAACTTTAAAATGTTAGTCCGGGCTATAGCAAGGTAGAAAATTTGATTATGTCTTGAATTTACAGGTGAAATATGGAAATTAAGTATCTCACTACAGTCAATATCATAATGAATCATTTTTTTTTAATTTTGGCAAATCTTTGAGATAAGTTACTCATAGAAAACATTTGAAGTAAGTCGCTTTGTGGAAATATACCTTGAGTTTTCAGATATAGAAATATAAGAAAATGGCGTTGCACATTTTCTAGTTCACAGCTACGAATGTTATAGCAGGGCTGCCAAACAAGAGACGAATACTCTAGCTTAGACTGCAAATGTACATAATACTTTTAACGTTAAGATATTTGAGAAATCACCCCAACCAAGAATTTTATTTACGTCACAAATTAACGTATCTATCTACATGATTGTCAAAGCTGAGTTTTTTGTCAAAAATTACTCCAAGGTCTAAACGATGATGGTCGGGTTAATGGTACGTTTTCTAGAAATTAGTTAAATGTATAATTAATATTTTACGTGAAAAATGTTATTACATTATGTTTTTGTAGGTTTGATGTGAGACTATTCTCAACACATCGCTAAATTTAGATCATTATTTTAAAATTTAATGCAGTCACTTATGTCTATGTAGTAGTTTGATGTAATCTGCATACATTAGGGAATAAACATCTAGCTCATATGCTATATTATTGATAAATATGTTAAACAAGAGTGATCCAAGAATAGACCCCCGAGGTACACCGGAACAAGATACGTACGCAGTAGACCTGAATCCATTGTACTTGACGTACTGTTTTTTATCTGATAAATATGATTTTAAAAAGTGTGTAAGATTCTGTGAAACTACAATGTTAGACAGTTTTTTAATAAGAATGTTATGAGCAAGCCTGTCGAATGCTTTTGTGAAAACAAAATATGTTACATATGTTTGAAATTGCGTGTCAATAGACTCAGATATATATTGAGTAGCACATATTAAATTGGTGGTTGTAGTTCGGCCTTTCATAAGTCTATGTTGTTGAGAGGAGATACTGTTTTTGACATGCGGATATATACAATCATGCAGCAATATTTGAAAGGCTTTGCCAAAGTTGCAAATTACAGTGATTGTTCTAAAACTTTTTATATCATTTCTGTTGCCCTTTTTGTAAACTGGACACACTTTAAAGTACTTCCAGATATCAGGAAAAGAACAGCATTTTATAACCATGCCATCCGTCCCCATAGTGAGCTTGTGTTTTATTTTTTTTAAATGCTTTCACTACACTACGTCTTCTTCACAAAAGAAAACTAAATTGATGTTATCGTTATTTAAGCTATTATCATCTAAATTTATGTTCGCCGGTTTCACTTGCTAAAAACGATTTTTCAAAAAAATTAGTGCAAGCGTAAATAATATCTTCAGGCGAGATGTTCATCATTGTAATACATAAATCTTTGGGGATATTTGTCATCCCTTTCTTATTATTGATGTATGCCCAAAATTTTCTAGGGTCCTGATTAATATTGTTTTCAGCTCGCTCTGTATAAGTTTTGCAGGCAGTTTTAATATCAAATTTAATTTCTGATTTATGCCTTGTAAATTCATCTACTGCATTGATATCTGCCATTCGTTTATAAATATTCTGATATTTTTCTTTGGCTTTTATGTTCTTAATAATTTCAGTGTTAAACCATAGTGGAAATTTTCTTCTATTTTTAAGAAGTATAAATTTTGTTAATATCTTTATATTCATTTAAAAAAGATCAGTTTACTTCGAGTAGTTGCTGATATAATAGGGGAAATTTGATTTTACGAAAATTAAATGAGCTGGTATAACCAGCTGGAAAATTTTGATTAGAATTTTCACTACTACAATTTATTGAAATCAGAAGTCCAGGATGATGATTATCTTCTTTTACTAATACTTCTAAGGATTTATCAACAACGCAATTTGTGTTACATAAAACTAAATCAGCAACCTGTTATTACTGTTGTAAATGAAATTGAATTGAGTAAGATTTAAGAAATTTAGAAAATTATAACTTCTGCAGTAAAGTAGCCAGTCGAACCAAATAACGAGTAAGAAGGTATATTACAGTCATCTATTATTAATATCGCTATCGTAGATGCAGTTTAGAGACCCAATTATTTCAAAAATTAATTTATATTCTGTAGTATTGATGGAAAGAATTAAGTTAATAAATTAAATATAAGACTAAAAAGTGGGGTAGGGGGTGCTTAAGTAAGTTCAATGAACCTGCGGGCAATGCCGGCTGGAGCATCTAGCTCCTGGTAGGGCCACCCATGCCGGTAAGGCCGCAGGGGAGAAACGAAACACAGCACCTCGGTAAGTGTTATGCGCATTCCACAGCCTCTGCACTTACAAGACCATCATGCGTGGTGAAGAGCCACATCCGACTAGAGGTTACCCTGTTTTAACAGAACATGATGGATCTAGAGGAGTAAACCTCGAAAAAATAATCCGAAATCTAAAGTGTTTGCCGTGCTGAGAGATGAATGACTCTGCGTCAGTGAGTCGCAAACGGCTACCTCCGAATACCTGGGGACCTTCGGAGTACATTCCCCCTCTGCGGTAAGGGAGCACTGCCGCAATTGTATCCAGAACTTCCCGACTCGTGGGACCTGCATGGCTTCAAATACTCAAAAAACGGGTACGTCCACTCCCGTAACTGTGGACAGGGGTAGTGATGATTTCCCCAAAAAATCATCTCCAGAAAATCCGAGTGGTGGAAAAGTTGATATCGATAGTGAAGGTATTTTGCCAAGATATTTGGTTATTAAACGGAAGGAAGGAGACTTTACTAGCGTTAGTCCATTTTTAATAGACAAAATTCTGACAAGACAAATAGGACAGGTAAATAGTGCTAAAAAGATAAACGATGGCCTTTTGATTGAAGCAAAGTCAGTGGCTCAAGCTAAGAAATTGCTTGGGCTAAAGAAATTCCATGAATTTGAAGTCACTGTTACACCTCATAATAGTCTTAATTACTCCAAGAGCGTTATCACTTGCAGAGATTTACTGAATTGTAGTGTAGCGGAGATCTCAGAAAATTTACTAGATCAGGGTGTAATTGAAGTGAAAAGAATTACAATGATGAGAGAAGAGAAAAGAGTGGAGTCAGCCTCTCTAATCCTAATGTTTAATAGAGATACTAAAAAAATTAAAGCTGGTTTTCATTCTATTACTGTAAGACCATATATACCAGCACCATTAAGATGTTTTAAATGCCAAAAGTTTGGGCACACTTCTCTAAGATGTACTCAAAAGGAGGTTTGCCAGATATGAGGAAAAGAGCCACATCCTAATTCAGAATGCACAAAATCTTTAAAATGCGTGAACTGTGAAGGGGCACATTCTAATAGATCAAAAGACTGTCCGATTTATAAAGAAGAAATGGCTATCCAGAGAATCAAAACAAGAGAAAATATCTTTTGCAGAAGCCCGAAGGAAAGTCAGAGGACCAAACAATTCAACTTCCCAAAATATTACGTATGCAAGAGCTGTAACTTCAATGCCACCCATGACACAAACATATATAAAAGATATAGTCAAAAAATGATCCCTGAAATTGTCCAAATATGCACAAGAATATTAAATGGAAACGTTTCTACAGATAACACTGAGTCAGAACGTTCTAATGAAAAGCGATCTTCAGATCCACTTCAAAGAGAAGAGAAGAGAAAACGCGGGGTAACAAACCCTAAAACAGGTGACTCTACGCTCGATGTAGATATGTTAGAAACAGATGAAAGCTACACTCAAGACTCAGAATTTGCTAACCCCCGTACAACAAGGCGAAAACCTAGACCGAGAAGAGGCCGAAGAAGAAAAGGTACAGAATAGCCTCCGGCTATCTGTTGGGAATATAAATGTGATATTTTCTACGTATATACATTCGCACTGTATATAAATATTTTTATTTGTTCGTCATGTTATTGTCCCATCTACAATTATATATTTTTAAAAAGTATTTATACACCCTTCAGGTTTGGAGCATATACATTGCAACCACATCGAAGCTACTTGTATTACAGGTATCTGTCAATGCTATATACTTCTAGTCATCTTTACTGTGATATTTTCTATCAGTTTTTGTCCCCTACCCACACATCAACTTCCATGATCTTTTTACATGCCGTACTCATTCAATGTACATATATCTGTAGTAACTTTTAAGATATATATTACTAGTTTATGTATTCATATACGTAAAGTCTCTTTATAAGCAGCATGTGTTGGAAAATTCCCTGCAATATAGAGCTGCATAGTATATTGCAATGGAATTGTAATGGCGTAAAACCTCATTATTTTTAATTAAAGAGACTTCTTCTGGAAAGAAAACCCTTCTGTATGTTTGCAAGAAACGCACCTTAGACCTGGTGAACACTTTCAACTAAGAGGATATAATTGCTTTAGAAAAGACGTACAGCCAATTCAAAGGGCACCAGGTGAGGTCGCAATTTATTTTATGAGTAACCTCCAGATTCGCAACATCCCCATAAGATCAGAACTTCAGGTAGTAGCAGTACAGGTTTCCTACCCATTCAAAGCAACAATTTGCAATATTTACTTACCAAATGCCGAATGGGAGCTAGATGAGTTGAGGGAGATTGTATCTCAGTTACCTCAGCCAGCTCTAATTGTAGGAGATTTTAACTCGCACAACCCCATCTGGGGATCCGAGAGACTTGATAGAAGGGGAAGACTCATTGAACAACTGTTGGATGAGTACAATTTGTTTTTGCTTAATTCAGGAGACGGAACATAACCTCAATTCTCGTTCTAATAACTTCTCATCTATTTATTTGTCATTTTGTTCCGCTACTCTAGCTACACGACTTGCCTGGTCTGTTCTTGATGACCAGCTATTTTCAGATCACTTCCCTATCACTATAAATTACACACCAAAGCCAATAAATAATGAAAATCAGATGAAGAAATGGAAACTAGAACAGGCCAACTGGCCCTTATACCGCTCAAGTCTAAATGAAATAGATCTCGTAGAGGATGTTGAAGTATCAGTAGATATAATTACCAATAACATATTGCAAGCAGCAGAGAAGGCAGTTCCGCAGACATCTGGCAGACCATCAAATAAAGCAGTACCATGGTGGAATGATGCTGTTAATGAGGCAGTAAAAGCTAAAAAACATGCGTTAAATATTTTCAAGAGACATCCTACTAGGGAAAACATGATCACTTTTAAGAGAGCTCGTGCCAAAGCTCGTAGAACTATACTTTCTAGCAGAAAGGCCTCTTGGGAAAACTATATATCCTCTATTACGAACGAAACATCAACAACTGAAGTTTGGCATAAAGTACGAGCGATTTCTGGACGCAGAACACCTCTCATGTCACCAGTTCTCAGCCATGAAGGCAGACTGGTGTCCGAAGTGGATCAAATTGTACAAATTCTAGGCAAACATTATGAAAACGCTAGTAGCTCAGAGCATTATACGGAAAGATTCCAAAATGTTAGAAATACATTAGAGACTGAGCTAGACTTTACATCGCATGAATCAGAGGCATACAATGACGAATTTAAAATTTTAGAACTGGAAGAAGCCTTAGCAAATACGATAAATACTTCCCCAGGTCCGGATATAATTTGCTATGAATTCTTGAAACAGCTACCCCAATCATATAAAATGAAAATCCTAGAGCTTTTCAACTTGATATGGAAGGAAGGTACATATCCTGATCAGTGGCGCGAAGCTTTTGTGATACCTATACCGAAGGAGGGTAAAAACCTTCAATTACCCTCTAGTTATCGCCCCATATCGTTAACCAATTGTTTAAGTAAAGTTCTAGAAAAAATGATTAATACCCGTTTAATGTGGGTACTAGAAAGACGAAACCTCCTATCAAATTTCCAAATGGGTTTTCGTAGAAACAGGTGTACCACAGACCAAATGGTGCTGTTTGAGGATGCTGTTCAAAATGCTTTTGCGCAACGACAGCATCTTCTTGCAGTATTCTTCGATATCGAGAAAGCCTATGACACCACCTGGAGATACGGAATCTTTAAGAAAATTTATGACTGGGGATTCAAAGGCCGCCTACCAAAGTTTATAATGAGCTTCCTCAGAAATCGTCATTTCCGAGTACGAATAGGGAACACTCTTTCTGACACTCATGAACTTGAAAATGGAATACCTCAAGGATCCAATTTGAGTGCAACACTATTTCTTATAGCGGTAGATGAGCTTATTTCATCCATATCACATCCAGTAAACGGGGGTCTTTTTGTAGATGATTTAGTCATATACTTACCTGGAAAATCTTCTGATGACCTAGAAGGAACATTACAAACCAATATTAACATAATAGAGGAAAAGGCTGAAAGTCTGGGGTTTAAACTGTCATCATCCAAAACATTTTGCGTACATTTTTGTCGATTAAGGGGTCAACACATGGAGCCCCAATTAATTATTAATAACACAATAATCGAAGTTCGTCCAACAGCCAAGGTCCTTGGACTAATTTTTGACTCAAAATTGACGTGGGTACCCCATATTACAGATCTTGCAGTGAGAGCAAAGAAAAGCTTAAATATTCTACGCTGCATGGCAAATATTGATTGGGGATCAGATCGAGAGATTCTCCTTAGATTATATACAGCACTAATACTACCTAAAATAGATTATGGTTGCATTGTATATAGCTCATCTAGACAATCACGCCTACGTATTCTGGACTCCATCCACTGCACAGCATTAAGAATAGCTACTGGTGCTTTCCGCACAAGCCCATTGACATCCATATGCTGCGATGCCGGAGTTCCCCCTTTAAAATGCAGAAGGCAGCGTCTACTTCTCAACTATGTAGGAAAAATATGGGCTCTTCCAAATCATCCTGTCCATTCTATACTTTTTCATAATGAAATCGAAGATATATATGAATCTCGGACATCTATTACTCGACCAGTGGGAATACGAGCCAATGAACTTATGACCCAATTAGGACTACATCTTCCAGAAGTCTTACCTTTAGGTTTCTGTGAAATACCGCCTTGGACAATAACACCACCTAGGATTAATTTAGACCTAACATCTTACCCAAAAAATAATACAAATCCAGGTGTTATAAGAAACGGTTTTAAGGAAATTCTTAATGAATATCAACCCGCAGTAGAGATTTACACGGACGGATCCAAAACACCTCAAGGGGTGGGATGTGCGTTTTCGATTCGAGAAGAATCACATATGTGGTCACTACCATCAACGGCCAGCATATATACGGCTGAACTATACAGCATATGGCAGGCACTAAGGTTCTCAGAAACGTTAAATGCTACTAACATATTAATTATAAGTGATTCACTCAGCTCCCTTCAGGCAATAAATGATATATTTTCCAAAGATCCGCTGGTACAAAGAATTATATCACTTTTAGAATGGCTGAATGAAACACACAAAAAAATCTGTTTCATTTGGACTCCGAGTCATCTTGGTATAACGGGGAATGAAATAGCTGATAATGCAGCACGACAGGCAGCCGATCTGGAATTAGTAGACACTAATTTAGTACGGCATTCAGATCTACGACTGATTTCTGAAAAAGTTACAGCAAACTTGTGGCAGGAAGAATGGGATAGGGCTGAATGCAAACTAAAAGCTGTCAAACAGGAAATAGTCAAATGGGAACCCCCCCGGCAAACTTACAAGGCGAGAAAAAGTAGTGTTAACCCGATTAAGAATAGGCCATAGTCACCTCACTTCCTTTCATCTCTTAAGGGGAGAACAACAACCAAGATGTGACAGCTGTAATGCAATACTCACTGTCAGACATATCCTTTTAGAATGTCATGAATTTAGTCAAGCACGGTAACATTTACATGTACCAAACACCTTGAGGAAATGTTTAAGTAATGGAAGAACAGAGGTGGAAAGAATATTAACTTTTATCAAGGAAGTTGGTATTTTCAAAAAATTGTAATAATTTTAAGGAAAACTGGATCTACAGAATATAGTGAAGAGAATTGTCCTTGAAGAGAATGATTGGTGGAGGGAGCGGCTAATGACCTGAGCAGTCGATGCCACTGTGGGGAAAAAAAAAAGACTAAAAAGTAAAAAACCACGCTTTTATAAATACTGCACTAAAAATCAAAAAATAATCATCGAACCTGTTCTGCCTGTCTACCCTATAAGGGCCTTAGTGTTTGTAATTAAGTATAATATTTGAGTATAAAAGCGTGGGGCGCTTTTCGAACGCTATTTTGAACAGGTTCGATAATTATAACGCTGAAGACATCATTAGGTAAATGAAAAGCGCCCCACGCTTTCATACTCTTATTTCTTTTCTTTTTCCCGGGGTGGAAATCCTTTATGAACACCTGAACGGTAGTGTGGGACTCACCTCTAGGCATACCCACTAAAACCACCCCTATACCACCTATCCATCTACTTCAGAGGGTAGGCCTGTCCTTTTTTCTCCATAGGTTACCAACTCTCGTTTCGTTCCTCTTCCTTGGTTTTAAGTATGCTGGTAAGGGCACCTGCTATAATATCCCAATTTCCTTCGTCTTCCACAATCAGGGAAACCAAATTTTCCTCCTTGAGTATCTCACCACTCTGCCGTGGCAGGCGTCTCTATAAACGGCCCACCTGGGGCACCAGAAAATGGTATGAGCTGGGGAATCTGTTTCCCCGCAGTAGACGCACTCATCGTCGTCCACCTTTCCGATGTTTCTGACGTAGGTGCGGAAACAGCCATGTCCGGATAGTGCTTGGGTGATGTAATATCCTATTTCCCCATGCTTTCTGTCCACCAACCTTCTTATGTTCGGAATTAAAGTCTTTGTCCAAATGCCCTCTGCGTCTTCCCATCTTTCTTACCAGTGTACGTACAATCGGTCTTCAGTTTGTCTTTTGTCGGCGCCCTCGTAGATTTCCTTCCTCTGTAGGGCTAGAAGGTCAATGGCAGCTTCGTCTGCTATCACTTGGATAGCATCCATTGAGACTGTCCTGTATGCACTGGCTATTCTAATGACCGTCTTCCTGTGGATGCATTCAAGTTTTCGCCTCGTCCTGGCTATCGACAGGGCCTTTTTCCATACCGGAGAGGCGTAGAGCATAATGCTCAGCGCCACTGAGCCCAAAATTTTTCTTTTACTAGCTCTAGGGCCACCGACATTTGGCATGAGCCTTCCAAGTTGAGCGATCCTTTCGCCTGCCCTGATAGATGTCTTCGTGACATGGACCGAAAAGTTTAAGTGCTTGTCCAGCCATACTCCCAGGTATTTAATGTAGTCCTTTGGTGTCACTTGGACTCCTTGGACGGTAAAGGAGATATGTGCTAGCTGCCTGTGTCCTGATAGCAATATAGCCTCAGTCTTTTGGATTTGCCAGCTCCAGGGACTTCTGCTTCATCCAGCCGCAGACTTTTTCCAAGGCCTCGTTTGCATTTACCATTAGCATTTGCTCGTTGTCGGCTACGGCCACCATAGCTAGGTCGTCGGCGAAGGCTACCAGTGTAACTCCTGCCGGAAGACGGAGTTTCAGTATTTTGTCGTACAAGACATTCCATGACGTGGGTCCTAGCACCGAGCCTTGGGACACACCGCTGCTAACCTCTAGTGATGAGGGGTTTTGTCCCTCCCCTAGGTGAATACTCCTGTCTTGGAGATAGCTTCTTAATAGCCGTTGGATATGGCCATCTACGCCTATTTCCCCGAGCCGGTCCAGGATTTCCTGCCATGATGCAGAGTTAAAGGCGTTCTTGACATCTAGGGTGATAACCGCGCTTATTTTCCTCCTCGCTCTTGTCAGTTCCGCGTCCGTGGCAAGGTGGATGACTTCGTTAATCGCATTTATGGTTGATCTTCCCTCTGGCGTTCTGAGATGCCGCCTCCCCTCTCTAGGTCTCTCTTAAGCCGTGCTAGCACGAAGTGCTCCAGGAGTTTCCCAAGGGTATCCAGGAGACAGAGTGGTCGGTACGACGAAGCCTCTTCTAGTGGTTTTCCAGCCTTCCTCATGACACTAGTCTTGCTCTTTTCCGGCATTCTGGGAAGAATCCTGTCCGCAGGATGCCGTTCATCGTTTCAAGTATGTATTCGGGTTGCTCCTTTACGGCGATTTTGACAATCTCCGGGTAGATCCCGTCTAGGTCCGGGGCCGTTTTGTTTTTGAGTTTGTCCTCAGCCCTAGCAAGCTCGTCTTTTGTAAAGGGCCCCATGCCTGGGAATAGGGCTCGTGCCACCTCCACCACCCTGTCCGGTGGAATGCGGTGCGTCGGGGTTTTTCGCAGCCGTTTCGTTGCGATTTTATAGCCGTCGCCCCAGATGTTATTTTCTATTTCCCTGATTATTTCGTTCCAGGGTTCTTTTTTTCACTTGGAAATGGAGGGCCTTCCTGCACTGCGAGTATTCCTCCTTTCTGTTGGCCGTTTGGGCGCCTAAATTATTTCCACGCTTGGACTTGAGGAGCTGTCTCCTGGCAACAATGCATTTTTTCTGCTTGTCCGCGATTTCTTCTGTCCACCAGTAGCATTGTTTTCTGCTAATCGACTGATTTCTTTTAGACATAGAGGCATCACATGCTCCCGTCAAGGCTTTTACCAAGCTGTCCGCCGTACACTCTGGCCTCTCAGCTAACTCCCTGTCTAGGGTGTGGGTTAATTTGATGACATCCAGCTTTCTTAGTGACCAGCCCTGGGTGGTTACCCTTTTATACTCAAATATTATATTTAATTACAAACACGGCTTACACTAAGGCCCTTGCGTGTTTTTTTAGTATTTTAAAATATTAATTTATTTTTTTACTTTTTAGTCTTATATTTAAGGAGAGAATTTTGACACTTTCGAAAAAACAAACAATTTGTTAAATTTGGACCGGACAATTGTAATCTGCAACCTCGATAACCCACAGATATCGATTTTCAGTCGAATCCGACGATAATTGATAAACCTATCCGCCATGTTGTTCCCGCCATTTTGAATTTTTAAGTTTTGATCACATATTTGTTTTCTACTTATCAAGCCATTTCTTTCGATATCCATATCTAGGAGGTTGTAAAGAAAATGATAATCCGCCATCTTGGGGCTGCGGCCATTTTGAACATATTATAATATTAAGTATACTATATTGTATTTCATCAGAGCTACACACAATTGCAAAATTTCTTAATGATACAACAATTAGAAGTGGGTAAAATTCAGTTCCTTAGACTTTTTACTTACATACATACATAGTTAGTTACAGGTTACGGTCGACCTAATAAAAGCGTGTTAAAAATCATAATGAAAAATGAAAAACGCACATTTTTGGCCAACAGACAGAACCACACGTCAGAGATTTTATATTATAGAAGATATATGATGTGATTAAAATAAATCTTATGTTATTGAAAAAAAAAAAAAAATAAAATAATGTAAGTGAAATTTATTACTCGCCATAAATAAAACATTAATACGGAATAAGATCTGCATATATCTCGACGATTATCACGGGCACAGTTTGATTTAAAGTAAAAACGAAGCGTAATAAATCAGAATGCCAGTAATTATTTAAGTTAAAGCTAAGGCAATATACAGAAAAGACTGGAAACTTTACCTTTAACGTCAAATCAGGATTATTTTCAGAGAACGCACGAATTCACGCTAAAAGTTGAGACAGGCACTCATTTACTTTTATCAGACAGCGCGTAGAAACCTTCTTAATCTCGTTATCTTTAACTTTTCGCCATCGCAAAATTCTCTTTTTGAAAGGAAAATAATAGTGAACTTATTTGTTTTCCAAATGAATATGCTTACCTACCGATTAAAAACACAACTTCATCTACCTTTAAAGTTTAGAAAATTAAATAATGAAATTATATTATATCAGAAGTATTGAGGATTGCCATCTCCATCTCTGATTTAATAGCAACGGCAGAGAGGATGGGTCTGCAGATAAATTAAAACAAAACAAAATTTATGTACACAACTTCACGCTCCAGAGCAGGAAATGTCCAGGAGAATCTTTCTACCGAAGAGGAAACTTTTGAAACCGTCAAAGAATTTGTCTACTTACGCACACTGGTTAACCCGAATGACGATACATCTGAAGAAATAAAAAGCGGCAGGGATCAGAACTTCTTTGTGGGGTGTGCTGTGCTATAAATGATTTAATTCTAAATAGACCAGTTGGACCTATTGGAATTTAGAAGTAACGTTAGATCAGAAAATATTATTGGTCGCTCTTATTTCTGATTGTTTCAGAGCTTTAGGATTCATAATTAGAAATTCTAACTATTTCAATGGTATCAACACATTAAAGCGACTCTTTTTAGATTAGGATTAGAGTATGCTTCAGATATTTGATACCCATCATATAATATCCATATTCAAAATTTGGCCCAGATAATATTTCTGATATATTGCATTTATAAAGAAGATAACATTTGCCCTCACATTGGTTTCGGTCGCCTGACCATGCTTAGCAGATATTCTTGGCAATATTTATTTATTTATTTATTTATTTATTTATTTATTTATTTATTTATTTATTTATTTATTTATTTATTTATTTATTTATTTATTTATTTATTTATTTATTTATTTATTTATTTATTTATTTATTTATTTATTTATTTATTTATTTATTTATTTATTTATTTATTTATTTATTTATTTATTTATTTATTTATTTATTTATTTATTTATTTATTTATTTATTTATTTATTTATTTATTTATTTATTTATTTATTTATTTATTTATTTATTTATTTATTTATTTATTTATTTATTTATTTATTTATTTATTTATTTATTTATTTATTTATTTATTTATTTATTTATTTATTTATTTATTTATTTATTTATTTATTTATTTATTTATTTATTTATTTATTTATTTATTTATTTATTTATTTATTTATTTATTTATTTATTTATTTATTTATTTATTTATTTATTTATTTATTTATTTATTTATTTATTTATTTATTTATTTATTTATTTATTTATTTATTTATTTATTTATTTATTTATTTATTTATTTATTTATTTATTTATTTATTTATTTATTTATTTATTTATTTATTTATTTATTTATTTATTTATTTATTTATTTATTTATTTATTTATTTATTTATTTATTTATTTATTTATTTATTTATTTATTTATTTATTTATTTATTTATTTATTTATTTATTTATTTATTTATTTATTTATTTATTTATTTATTTATTTATTTATTTATTTATTTATTTATTTATTTATTTATTTATTTATTTATTTATTTATTTATTTATTTATTTATTTATTTATTTATTTATTTATTTATTTATTTATTTATTTATTTATTTATTTATTTATTTATTTATTTATTTATTTATTTATTTATTTATTTATTTATTTATTTATTTATTTATTTATTTATTTATTTATTTATTTATTTATTTATTTATTTATTTATTTATTTATTTATTTATTTATTTATTTATTTATTTATTTATTTATTTATTTATTTATTTATTTATTTATTTATTTATTTATTTATTTATTTATTTATTTATTTATTTATTTATTTATTTATTTATTTATTTATTTATTTATTTATTTATTTATTTATTTATTTATTTATTTATTTATTTATTTATTTATTTATTTATTTATTTATTTATTTATTTATTTATTTATTTATTTATTTATTTATTTATTTATTTATTTATTTATTTATTTATTTATTTATTTATTTATTTATTTATTTATTTATTTATTTATTTATTTATTTATTTATTTATTTATTTATTTATTTATTTATTTATTTATTTATTTATTTATTTATTTATTTATTTATTTATTTATTTATTTATTTATTTATTTATTTATTTATTTATTTATTTATTTATTTATTTATTTATTTATTTATTTATTTATTTATTTATTTATTTATTTATTTATTTATTTATTTATTTATTTATTTATTTATTTATTTATTTATTTATTTATTTATTTATTTATTTATTTATTTATTTATTTATTTATTTATTTATTTATTTATTTATTTATTTATTTATTTATTTATTTATTTATTTATTTATTTATTTATTTATTTATTTATTTATTTATTTATTTATTTATTTATTTATTTATTTATTTATTTATTTATTTATTTATTTATTTATTTATTTATTTATTTATTTATTTATTTATTTATTTATTTATTTATTTATTTATTTATTTATTTATTTATTTATTTATTTATTTATTTATTTATTTATTTATTTATTTATTTATTTATTTATTTATTTATTTATTTATTTATTTATTTATTTATTTATTTATTTATTTATTTATTTATTTATTTATTTATTTATTTATTTATTTATTTATTTATTTATTTATTTATTTATTTATTTATTTATTTATTTATTTATTTATTTATTTATTTATTTATTTATTTATTTATTTATTTATTTATTTATTTATTTATTTATTTATTTATTTATTTATTTATTTATTTATTTATTTATTTATTTATTTATTTATTTATTTATTTATTTATTTATTTATTTATTTATTTATTTATTTATTTATTTATTTATTTATTTATTTATTTATTTATTTATTTATTTATTTATTTATTTATTTATTTATTTATTTATTTATTTATTTATTTATTTATTTATTTATTTATTTATTTATTTATTTATTTATTTATTTATTTATTTATTTATTTATTTATTTATTTATTTATTTATTTATTTATTTATTTATTTATTTATTTATTTATTTATTTATTTATTTATTTATTTATTTATTTATTTATTTATTTATTTATTTATTTATTTATTTATTTATTTATTTATTTATTTATTTATTTATTTATTTATTTATTTATTTATTTATTTATTTATTTATTTATTTATTTATTTATTTATTTATTTATTTATTTATTTATTTATTTATTTATTTATTTATTTATTTATTTATTTATTTATTTATTTATTTATTTATTTATTTATTTATTTATTTATTTATTTATTTATTTATTTATTTATTTATTTATTTATTTATTTATTTATTTATTTATTTATTTATTTATTTATTTATTTATTTATTTATTTATTTATTTATTTATTTATTTATTTATTTATTTATTTATTTATTTATTTATTTATTTATTTATTTATTTATTTATTTATTTATTTATTTATTTATTTATTTATTTATTTATTTATTTATTTATTTATTTATTTATTTATTTATTTATTTATTTATTTATTTATTTATTTATTTATTTATTTATTTATTTATTTATTTATTTATTTATTTATTTATTTATTTATTTATTTATTTATTTATTTATTTATTTATTTATTTATTTATTTATTTATTTATTTATTTATTTATTTATTTATTTATTTATTTATTTATTTATTTATTTATTTATTTATTTATTTATTTATTTATTTATTTATTTATTTATTTATTTATTTATTTATTTATTTATTTATTTATTTATTTATTTATTTATTTATTTATTTATTTATTTATTTATTTATTTATTTATTTATTTATTTATTTATTTATTTATTTATTTATTTATTTATTTATTTATTTATTTATTTATTTATTTATTTATTTATTTATTTATTTATTTATTTATTTATTTATTTATTTATTTATTTATTTATTTATTTATTTATTTATTTATTTATTTATTTATTTATTTATTTATTTATTTATTTATTTATTTATTTATTTATTTACATACACCATACAACAACCACAGCCAATTACTGGATGGGAAACTACAGAATTTGGAACAAATATCACAAATTATGTATTAATAAATCATACAGAATAGTACATATGTATATATGGAAATATATACACTATATAAGAGTACAAAACAAAATACAATACAATAAACAAAAAATGGAAGAACTGTCACACAGTGTTATGCTACAATTGAATATGTCAACTCTGTCTTGCAGGTTATTGTAATTTTCGCACATAAAGTGAAGCGTTGAATATTTTAACAAATTAGTCCTCGGTTTGGTAAGATAAAAGGTAATATTATTACGAACCCCCATTCTGGGCACATGAGAGCGCATTTGTTCTAACACCTGCGGACAGTCTATTTTGTTATTTAGTATTTTATACAGAAATATTAACGATTGTCTGATTCTGCCATCTTGCAAGCTTAATAATGAGAATCTATCAAGTAGGAGGCTTTGTGATATTCCAATGGGTGGATATAGCCCACCTTCCTTATAGGATAAATACTTAAGAAAGCGCCTTTGCACTGCTTCTAAACTATGGATATACGTCAAATAGCAGGGATTCCATATTAGTGACGCATATTCAAGTTTTGATCTGACAAAGGGATTAAAAAGCAATGTTAACGTGTTCACGTCAGTAAAGCCTGCCGAATTTCTTATTACAAAACCCAGATTATTAAAAAAGGATTGCACTATGTTATTGACATGTATACTAAACGTCAATTCACTGTCATAGGTGACCCCAAGATATGTTTAGGGCGTTTTAACGTGTTGCTATTTGCTGGTATTCTTTCAGTATTGGATTTTGTTTTCTGTAGTAAGATATGACATTGCATTTTTCGACATTTAGTGGAAGATTATTCAAAGAGCACCAGTCATTCACCTTCTTCAAATCATTTTGTAATTTTTCACAATCTGCCTCAGAACTAACATTACAAAACAGCTTCAGCATATAGTCCAATCAATGAATGCCCAAAAAGGGCTTGTAGAGAACATTTTGGAGGGGAGAATTTTTCTCTTCAGGGATGTGTTGGGGGTAGTCATGAGGTAAACATACTAAAAGTCCCCGCCCCTAGCCCCGCCGCTTCAGCGGGGAGGGGGGTGGAAAGGTTCCTTTTTTCGATTCTTCGCTTATAACTCGGAAACGATGCGTCGTATGGGAAAAGGTAATCTGTGCAAAATTAAACGTAATTAAATTTCCCACAAGAATGTTTATATTCATTTTCTTCCTGTGTGTTATATTTTACGAGATATTCGCCAGCGAAAATCGATAATTAATAAAAAAAAATCAATTGTGTACCTTGAATATTTCTATCAAAGCGGTTTACCGTGGTATGCTAATAAATAACAGTCACAAAACAATCTTTATTTTACAACACTCGACGTATTTACTAACGTAATATTTTGTCGAAGTCTAGACATTTCCTTAAATATACAGTGTGACTCACTTAAAATGAAGATACACTTATAACTTTTTCATTTTGTTTC
The DNA here is from genome assembly GCA_936432065.2 of Rutpela maculata. NCBI lineage: Eukaryota > Metazoa > Arthropoda > Insecta > Coleoptera > Cerambycidae > Rutpela > Rutpela maculata. Next base: position 62,678,648 of record OW386287.2, read on the forward strand.
CGATTTGAATCAAATTTTACTTAAGTATAGAACGAATTAAGATCTACTTATGACCAGAAAATCATTCACCTGCTATAAAGGCAAAGCCACTTGCGGTACCAAAATATTCTGAAAAAAATAAAATATTTTGAATGTTAGAAATTCTAAAAAATGCATCCAATCGGCGCCACAAACGTACATACACCAAAATTTGATTTGATTATTGATTGGGTATATTTCATACATAAGCTCATCTGGCAAAGGGGGTCCTCAGCTTCCGCAATTTGTGGTGGCTACGTAAAATTCATCGTTCGTAAGATTAAAAATCAATATGATTTTTAATCTTTTTCCTCATATTTTGGTACCGCAGATAGCTTTTCCTTTATAGCAGGTGAATGATTTTCTGGTCATAAGTAGATCCTAATTTGTTCTATACTTGAGTAAAATTTGATTCAAATCGGAAACAAAATTAAAAAGTTATAATGGTATCTTCATTTTAAGTGAGTCATACTGTATATTTAAGGAAATGTCTAGACTTCGACAAAATATTACGTTAGTAAATACGTCGAGTGTTGTAAAATAAAGATTGTTTTGTGGCTGTGATTTATTAGCAGACCACGGTAAACCGCTTTGATAGAAATATTCAAGGTACACAATTGATTTTTTTTTATTATTTATCAATTTTCGCTGGCGAATATCTCGTAAAATATAACACATAGGAAGAAAATGAATATAAACATTCTTGTGGGAAATTTAATTACGTTTAATTTTGCGTAGATTACCTTTTTTCGTACGACGCATCGTTTCCGAGTTATAAGCGAAGAAACGAAAAAAAGAACCTTTCCACCCCCCTCTCCTACTGAAGCGGCAGGGCTAGGGGCGGGGACTTTTAGTATGTTTACCTCCTGACTACCCCCAACATATTCCTGAAGCGATAAATTCTCCCCTCCAAAATGTTCTCTACAACTATTTCATTGACTGGACTAATAAATTAAATAGCATACATCTAAATTGTCTACAATATCGTTTATAAATACTATGAAAAGGAGAGGCCCCAGAACGGAGCCCTGGGGAACCCCAGATGTTACTGGTAGGTAGGAATTAAGCAAGTTTAACAGTAGCGTAGAAAGCCCAGCGATGTCTAGCTTATGCAAAAGTATATTGTGATCAATTCGATCAAAGGCTTTGGAGAAGTCCGTGTAAATAACATCAACTTGGCCATTTAGATCCATATACTGAGTAATATACTGCGTAACACAAAATAAATTTGAGACTGTGGATCTATTTTTAATAAAACCATGTTGATGAACGCTAATCAGCCCCTCTAAATGAGGATAGAGCACCTTATGTAGGGCTATTTCAAAAACCTTAGCGAAATTACAAATTAGGGTAATTTGCCGATAGTTTTCTACGTTATTTTTGTCCCCCTTTTTATAAACCTGGCAGATACGCAATTTTTTCCATATATCTGGAAATATTCCAGATTTTAGAGACATATTAAAGATTATACAGAGGGGCTCTACAAAAACATGCGCACAATCTCTGACTATAAAAGCTGGTACGTAATCAGGTCCTTTTGTGAATTTAGGTTTTAACTTTTTTAATGCAGATAAGATATCATTCGTAGGAGATGCATCAATATGTAAATTGTTATTATTTGAAATATACGATGTGTCAAGTGGATCATTATTTGATGTTCTGGGGTTAGTTAACGAGGTACTGAAAAAACTTGCAAATCCATCTACAATTTCCTGTGTATTATTTAATTGGACATCTCTATAACTAAATTTTGAGAGATAGTGGATATACCTTTCTTGGAATTAATATAGTTCCAAAAGGATTTAACGTCATTTCTAATATTATTTTGAATAATGTTTAAATTTATTTTATAAGCATTATCTATATCTTTCTTAATTAGAGTTCTTAATTTTTTAAATTCATTGTATACATTTTCTGCATCTGTTTGCTTATATAAATTCCAGACCCTAGTTTTTTCTTTTAAATTCCTAATAATATTGCTATTTGCTATTGAACCAGTTCGGATATTTCCTTGGTTTTAATATATATTTGGGCACGCAAGAATCAAACATTTCATACAACGCTGTGTAAAAATATTGACGGGCTGAATTTACATTTCTGAATGAATTTAGCATACTCCAGTCATAATTTCTAATACTATCTTATAACGTGTGATAATTTGCCTTTCGGAAGTTATAAGTTTCAGTGTAATTATTTTCAGAGTTATTGTTTCGCGACTGATGTCTTATGGAAAATGTTATAGTAATAGCAGGATGATGTGAATTCTCTTTTAGTAAGATATCTTCAGATTTGTCCACTGTACAAGCTTGGTTATACATTACCAGATCTAGTATACGCCAGTTTGAATTTACTATTGTGTTGTATTGCTTAAATTCAAAGAAGTTAAGGAATGAGTGTAGTTCTAACATATGACCAGTAAAATTATTGCTTTCAGAATATTGCTTTTACTCTGGAACAATATCTGCAAGATAGGAGGGAGAAATTTCAATTAATATGTTTGTATAATACCTATATTAAATAAAATCTCATACTGGCTCTGAAATATTGAAATGTTGAATTGATGACGTGGCCTCATTTTCTCCGATGGCTTAATTTATAAAATTTTATAGTTATATTGAGTCAACAAATATGCAGAAGATATCATTTGAATGTTCTGAAAAGAATTTTGCTGGAAACATTATTTTTTTATTATTATTTTATTATTATTTTTAATGCTCAAAGTTTTACAAAACCAAACAGACTGTTGTTTTATGAATACAATTCGAATTTTCTCCTAAATACCACCCATTAGAACACCATTTAAAAATTAAGTATTATACAATATACTCATGTCACTCAGAGATATAAGACTAATATGTCATATCTCTGGCCGAATGATTCGGGTTGTTCTTGAGAGTGGAGAATTAGTACAGAACAGTATTTTTATGCCCAAACGTGCCCCATTTTGCGTCGTTGTCAACGCGTCATAAAGTAGTTTTGAAGCTGATATTCAAGGTGTATAATTTTCACTGCAATGCATTCTATAAATATTAGATATTTATTTAATTTCATATTAATTATTAAATGCATGCAAGTCATAAAATGACTAAATAATTTCCCCTCTAAATATTTGAATTATGCAGTTATTCTGAAACAAGGCACAATCAACAGTGCAAACGTCAGACGTTTCAGTGTGTTTTAAATTAAGCAGAACTTTAATCTTGGCAACAATAAATCATTTCGATGAAATATTACATTTCATCTAATAAAACAATTTAATATTTTGCGCAAAACCATTAATTTTGTGCACAAACAATAATTATTTTCCCAGCACAAACAGAGAACGCCTTCATAGAAAAAGAAATAAGATAAAAAAAGGATTTTTGTAGAATTCAGCAGCTGAAAGAAACATTAAGAAATAAGTCGTGCATGAATGTGAGAAAATCCTTTACAGATAAACCAATGGAGGAGAATAATTTCTGTTTCAGCCGTGATATATTCCAATTTAACAGTGCGAACTGCAGATAAGTTATTAATCGGGTCACTTGATTCCAGAAAACGACATGTCGTAGAAAAATTCATTTCATTTTAACTGACGTTTCGACGTTTTTAATAAAACTGGTAGATAAAACTTCAACGTAAATTATATTTTTATGCAAAACTAATTTGAATCCAATAACACATTTCAGTGATTCCATTATTTCTATCACTGTGATGTTTTCATACGTTGTGTATAGTAAAACAATTTGGGAGGAATATGGAAACATTTGAAATAGAGGTAGTGCTTCAATGTGCTTTTTATGAATGATAAAAGTTTGTCCGAGTCAATTTATTTTAATTTTTATAGACCAGACTAGATAAACTTGAATGAATGTGGTTTAGGGTAGGGGGTATGTAATAATGGTTTTTGCTGGGACTGCCTAATCTTACATTGTTGTAACAAAGACGAAAAAAAACTGAAAAAATGAACTTTGCGCACGGCTTTACACAGTTTAAACAAACCCGTATACTTTAAATGTACGACGCATTGAAAGTGCATGAAAGAGATAAATATTCTTACCCGCAAAAAATTTGCTCCACCAATAATTTTGATGAAGTTTGATGTTTGAAAATTTCTTCACCCATCGACCGATTTTAATGATATTTTTAGTACGCTGTATTATTATAGAGATTATCAGGTATTTTATAATTTTAAAAGAACTGAATTGTGACAGTAAACAGTAAAATTGTGACTAGGGGAAACATATTCTGCTTTTCTTTCACTAAGTTAAAAACACCCTGTGGTGTATTTAGGCAGCGTGGTCAATTTGGTCATGTTATGGCATATTTCCTATTCACGTCATACTTATTCTCAACGTTTTCATTGAATCGTCCCAGCATCTGCTTTCTCGTGGGAGATACAAATTTTCAAATAGGACGCTGACAGTTTTACATATATTTTTTTTATAGAAATATACACTCAAATATGGAAAACTACACTCATAACACAAATAGCGAAAAATTAATTTAAAAAAAAGGCAAAAAATCAGTAACATTGTTACAGTCTATTTTCACATTTAGTAATTGCTGGAATTTTAGTTACTGATTTCGTTGCATCACAAATTTTATTGTACATTTGAGTATAGTGGTGCCATCTCTCGCCAAATACCTATCTCCTTCGGCTGCATGCGTATATAACGGGTGGCCTAATGCTGAGGTGTTATTTCCAGCCATTCCGTAGCTACTGATACAGGAAGTCAGCCAAAACAAGGTGCGTTCAGTATTCTCTAAGAAAGTGAGCCATAAAACACCTTGGTAAAACTTCCACAATGGCCGGTAATGTTAATTAAACTTTCTTGTGAAAGGACGGTCTTCGGAGTATATTACGATATTATTTGTGGATGTAAACGAAGTTAGGAAAATCTACTCAGAGTTGAGCTCTGAGAATTGGGAATTCTGAACGTACCAACGGAAGTTGCGAGAATCTGACATTTTGATAGAGGGACATTTTTTTGGTTATTTCATTTTATCCTTTTTGCTGGCTTGAAAATTGAGTCGTGTGAGTACAGGTTTTAGCACATTGTAAGTTTGCTTCATTTATGGGATTTAGTATTCAGCACGACAAAATTAGTCGTATTTCCATTTTGGTATTTGAGTATCGTTTTTGGGGAGATACAACTACGGATTTTCGGATTAAATTAATTTTCTGAAGCACATGACGTCTTTCCAATGCAAGACTTTGGAGTGCCATTTAACAGCAAAGGACCTCTTTCAGCCCACATCACATCTCAGGTACGTCTCTGAAACCCACTTAAGGTTGAAACAGATTGTAATTTAGGCTATTTATTTTATTGCAGGGCTATTTGTCTGTTAAATTACGAGTATTGAGACCTGTGTTGGTTAAGTTACGAGTATTGGGATCTATTTGTTTTTATTTGTTACCTTATGGTTTTACTTAGATCTGTTTTTCTGCGTTTTATTTGGATCTGTTACTTGTATTCTACTTGAACATTTATGTTACGTTCTATACTTTACAAAGAACTTTCAGCCTGACTCTGGTTTCAACTTCTAGTCCAGATTTGGTGTCTAGACTGTGGGTTATTGCCTGTCATCTTATGCTTGTATGGTACTGGAGATCTCGTTACGTTACCTTAGACTCCACGTAGATTATCTACCACCTGCGGCTGTTATCATCTAGAATTGCGCTACCCTGGTAGGACGGGAAAAGGTATTCAGACACTACCAAAGGTACGCGGAATCATACTCTCCGGTACATCAACACAACGTCCACAGGACAGTAAAATAAATTTCAAGTAATATTTGTAATATTTTGCTCCTAACGTAGATTTCAGCAACATTTTAGATTTCAGTAATATTTGGTATATTTTGTGTATCGTTACTTCACTAACTGAATAGTTTTGCCTTATTTTACAAATAGATTTCAATAATTTTAATCCATTTATGTTTTACCGTACCTTGAGTCACATGTAGTTTTTTTGTCACGCTTTTGGCATATGACTTTTTCATATATTTATCAAGAGCTTATTAGTTTGTAAGATATTTTGTGTATATTAGGTTAAGTGTGTGGGCCCCACTTATTAGTTCACTTATTAGGTTATATTGTGATATATTGTACTACGTACCGAGCTATCGGTATTAATTGTGAAATATTTTGTACCACGTACCAAGCTACTCTTATTAAATATTTGATTAGAACGACTTTGTCTTAAAATATATTTGACCATCCTGCACCACCTCAAATTATCGAAACCACCTCCTGATTAGTCGGCCGTGTGACACCCCTTCCTCACCAGTGTATTGCAGAGGGGGTACTGCACGTAAAACTTTAAAATTTTGTTCAGGGCACAGGGTGACTACCCTACCCTACGTTCGAGGTTTGGCAGCCTTTGGAGGTCCCTTTTATAAGTGGGCCTAGGTCCTGTAACATATTTTCCCCAAGAGCACGAATTAAGGCAGCTATGTGCCTTAGCATTCTTTCGATAAGGCATCAAATATGATCCTGTTAAGTTTGTTCCCATTCTACAAGCAGTGCTGTACTTAGCACCTATCAGCTCTCCGGGGTAAGAGCAAGGCATCGCAACTTTTTACCCAGTGTGTCCCAGACATGATTAATGTGATTAAAGTCTGGACTGTGCTCTGTCCAAATCATACTTAGCATTTCTATCTCACCTGAAAATTTGTATAAGTATGAAATTGTTGGCGATAAATACTGTAAAAAGAAGAATATGTGGCTAATTATTACCCAAATCAACTTCAAACATTATTAATAAACTAATCTTATTGTTGCAACAAAGACAGAATTTACACAGCCATATTGGGACGATGTTGGGATTATTAAAAAAAAATGAAAGTTGAGGCTAGATGTGGCTTGAATAAAAAGCATGGTGTAACATAATCGTGCTGCCTAAATACTTTACAGTGTTTTCAACATAGTGAAACAAGCAGCATATATTTCCTCCGGTATATGATAGAATTCAATTCTTTTTGAAAATCACAAGACACGTAACAATCTCTTTAAATTTATTTGTAACTTGTAAGTTTTTAAATCATTAAAATCGATTCAAGGGTGAAAAATTTTTCAAACTTTATCAAAATAATGAGCGCATCGAATTTTTTGCCGGTGATTGTATTTATAGTATATTACGTAATGAGTGTTGTAAGAAGCATATTACGCACGAATGGAAAAGTTAGTCAGTTTTGACAGTGTTTGAAAATTACGTAGACGTATTTGTTTTTTTAAATCCCGCGTCAGCGATATAAGCCACTTATAATTGCGTGTCCCGTGCGTTTTGTTTACCGTGCGATTTGTTTACAGTGCGATTTGTTTACAATATGTAAAGTTCAACTTACATAGATGGCAGGTAGTGTGTTTTTTACAGTAGTGATCGTAGGTAAACAAAATTATATAAATTGCATTTAAATGAGAAGGAATGATGAAATACATTTATAAGTATTTATTACATGGGGTAAGTATTTTTCATTTCAGTGAATTGATAAATTTGTATCCTGGATAGATTTGTAGATAGCCCCACTTCAACTCGACCTGAAAAGATCTTTTGTCATTTACCCTACAATTAGTTGTTGCTCAGGACTCCCAAGGCTTTTATAAAGCTTGTGATTTTCCTGGAGGCTAATTTCCCTATGTCTTCAGGCGTTAGTTCCACCTTTTCAAGGTACTTTAGCCTAGTGTGGACTAGAATTCTTGCATTCGCAAAGAATATGCTCCGCAGTTTCTATTGCAGAATCGCAGTATCTGCACATATCGTTGTCTGCCTTGCCCATGTTCTTAAGATGGTACATTAAGGGGCAAATGGCCTGTTAAAAGGCCTGCCATCAGCGTTAAGGCGGACTTTTCGAGTTCGAGAAGCTTTGTGGCATTTTTTGACGAATAAGTGATGAACTTTTTCGCTTGTCCTTGGCCCGGAGTATTCCTCCAGTAGGACTCTTTCTGTTCCTTTTCCCATGTTAGGACCTTCTCCGTTATGTGTCCCTTAGATAGGCCACAAAACGGTTCCGGCTCAAAGAATGGGGCTTCAGCACCTTTTTTTTTTTTTTTGCAAGGGCGTCAGCTGATTCGTTTCCTTCTATTCCCTCATGCTCTGGCACCCACATCAAGGTAACCTTGTTGTCTTTAGCCAGTTGCTTCAGAGATTGTCTGTACTCCCTGGCAATTTTAGACTCAAGACTCAGGACCTGAGAGCTTTTAGCGCTGCCTGGCTGTCTGAGAGTATATAGATCTTTGCCCTTCGAATACCTTTATTTATGCATTCCTGGGCACATAGGTCTATAGCATAGATTTCTGCTTGGAAGATGGTTGGGGTCTTGCCTAGGGCTCTGGACAGCCTGCAGTTAGGTCCCGCTACACCCGCGCCAACCCTTTCAGCCATCTTCGATCCATCTGTGTACCAGATGAGTGACCCCTTCTCCAACTGCAGGACTTTGCTCGACTGGCGGCTCTCGATTAGCACATCAAACGGTCAGACAATGTTCCGCTTAATTGGCATAGAGTCAGTGGGTCTGGTCACGGATTCCAGTTTAATTGTTTCTAGAATCCTTAAGTGACCAACCAGGTCTCCTGGTTTGAAAGGGAGCCCCTGCTGCAGCCCTAGGACACTAAGAGCTGCCTCCTTCCTTACATACAGATGTAGAGGAAGCAGGTCTAGCATTACCTCCATAGCAGCTGTGGGACAGGAGCACATTGCTCCAGGCAAGGCGTTGCAACTTCTGTAACTTTCCTTGTGTTAATTTTTCTTCAGTTTTCACATGATGAATCCTGGATAACTTAGTGATCCATTTGATGATTTCAACTCTATATTGATTAAATGAATTTAATAAATTATTTAATTTTCTTTAGTAAAATATTATCTATTATAATTATGATATAAAGAAATCTTACAGTGCTGCTCATTTTTGACACTTTAACTGAAGTTTGTTTGTATTTAGCACTATAATTATGGTTATCAATCTGAAAAATTACTTTATTTATATAATAACCTAACAAATAACTTGACGAAATAATTGTCTATTTGGTCTTTTACTTTATTGTATGGCTAATAAGATGGATAGTCAGCTTTTTGCACAAATCTTTAAGATCCATTTTTTTGCACAATTTCCAGATTTTCTAAAATAATTTTTAGATAGTACTCTCCAGCCTATTAGTCCATGGATTAAGTGAGGTTGTACCAAACAGTAGCACGTTGCATTTAAATATGATACTTCAAGAAAAGCATTTAAAATATTTAAATTTGGCAAGTAGACTTCTTAACTTTACGACTAAGTTACTTAACTGAACATCCCATTTTAGGTTATTGTAATTGTCTATTTTAATTACTAAATATTTAATTTATTATAAAGCTTATAAAATTTTCTACAAAACAGTTTGTATACAATTTTATCGCCAGATGCATATTTCTACCAGTAACCAGCGTCCATAATATTAAGTTTAATACAAGCTATAATAATATAAAATGATGTTAGAAATTATAAAAACAAAAATTAATGTTTATTTAAGAAGGTCATAATTGATTTTTTAATAAGTAGACCAGGTTATATTTATGACTATGCTCTGTTTAATCAAGTTTTCGTCTGTTCGTGTTTTACGATGTTCCGTATATGATTCATTTCAAGTTATCGGTTGTGTTTTATGTATATTTCCGGTATTATCTTCAACTTCTGGACCATCAGTATTTACAGTTCCATTACTATTATCATCATCATCATCTTCACTATCATCGTTATTAAAATGTTAAACTACAATTTTAATTGGTTCGTCAGAGTTACGCTAGCCCTCTTCAACATTAATATTAGTATACGATCCTCGACAACTTCTGCAGATTTTTGAGCAGTAAAGTCCAGCTTTCCGGCAAATGCAAGCTTTTGACAGCCCTTTGTGCATTTGCAGAATTTTGGAGTAAAAGCTCTTGTGGAGCAGGATCATCATGTTATGTTGTTCCAGGTGTCAAACTCTGAGGACTAGCTTTTCTACCCCATTCCAATGGATTCTTATAATTACCACATCGTTCTTGAATTTGGTGATAGGTTCGCAGGCAATATTATTATGCTTCTGCTTCAGTTGACGGCACTAATGTGAGATGCTGTCATTAAGTGAAATGTTATCGGATATCATAGAGCTTTCACGAAAAATATTCCTGTTTCAGAGATTAACCCTTTTAGGGTTAATCTTTTAGGGCAGATAAAAAGCGACAGGGTATACGATTATAGCCCTTATGAACCATATAATTATCATATACGTGAGGATGTCTACTCTTAGAGACTTCTTACCTGAATTGGAAAGGTATTGTCTACCAGTACTATTCGATATATTTTTTGCCGCTGAACACGATACTGATGTCAGTTTCAATCAATCAGGTCATGACTTCTCATTTATCCCGATTTGTTCTTTTCTGTGGTATCTACCGTATCTTTTGTCTTCAAATGATCTGCGTAATGGTTTTCTTTTCCTTACCTTTCCTTTTCCTTTCGTTTTCACATCCCTTTGCAATGTACAACAGTAGTCTGTCATCATATTAACGTCCCATTGACCTTGATATCTACTTTCCATTTCCCTCTAAATTATTAAAATATGTGGTTAAAACATTAAAATTGGTTTCGAGCAAATGAAGCAAATAGCAGAAAATGAATCTTAAAATTATATTTGCAGTGAATAATTTGCTGTTGAATATATTATAATTGTGTTAAAGTCAGCTTTGGTTTTCAATTTAGTATATGTTACGTCTTTATAGAAAGTAATTTGTCATCAATGAATATATATTATCATCTTGAGAAGGGATCGTAATCAGGTTGTCGACATGTATTGTGTATAAAGTGGGACCCATCGCTTGTAACGGTCCATTTTATATTGCCCTTTAAAAATAGTAAATATTGATAATCTATATATTTATATATTTTATTGCCAATATTTAGGTATTTATAATACCTTGAAATACTTCGAAGTGCAGTGGTCAAACTTGGTATCCGTAAATCTAACCGCTCCCATATAAGGAAGTAATTTGAAACTCGGCCTAATGCAATCAGTATGTGATGTCAAAGAGTGACTCCCCACTCTGTGATATAAATAGAAAATACCTTCGACTCCATGACAGATTGGGGCTGATTCTTGCGGTACAACCATAAACAGAGATAAGAAAAATAACACAGTTCCACAAAATAAAAAAAGTGGTCTGTACTGCAACTCCTATATTTTGACGAGCTGAACACGAATCAGGTGTTCGTTTAACTCCACCATCCACCATTTTTTTGTAAATCGCGAAAATAACCTAAATAAACTCATAATTTAGGTTACTCCGGCGATTTACTAAAAATTGCTGGGTGATGGAGCTAAACGGACACCTGATTCGTATTCAGTATGTCGAAATACATAAAGCTTACCCAATGGAGTCCCAGAAACAGCCCACTTTTTACTATTTTTGTGTGTGTTTGTGTAATATATTTGCATACGCGGTTATCTATAAAATGGCGGAGGATCCGGTGATATTCATATATTACACGGCACACACAAGAAAAAAATTGTATGTTTCTGGATGTTACCCATCTGTATTTCGAAAACATTTAATATGTAGTAAAATTACTGAAGACTTATAAATATAAAAAGAAACTTCATGTTTCATAACATTTATTAGTGGGGAAAAACATACTCTTTTTAAAGAGAAATTCAGTCGGCCTGAAAAAACTGACAGGTTTGAAGGTGAACGACAAAAATATTAAAAATGTACATAGTTTTAGCTTTAATTTGGTGTAAAATCCAGCCCGAAACTCGATCACGTAAAAGTCCTTTCATAATCTATCCCTTTCTTTGGTCGGCCAGCGCTATCCTACAATATATCATGTAGCCGACCAATTTATTTCATTTATACTCATTGAGATCTACAAATTAATAAAAGAAAAAAATCGAAACTCGATCATGTAATAGTACAGTTCCAAAAACTACCGGAACTCTTCTGCCACGCATAACCCGACAGGAAATGCCGTGGACGACAATTGCCTCGTAAAAGTACTAAGGATGAAACAACTCTACATAAACAATTCAACTCGAAACTCGATGACGAGGCGTTTTTGACGTGGCCGCACGGTCTATTAGCCAAATGTGCATAGTTTGTTCTTTTGCACAAGTTTGGTGCTTTTATCTGTCTGTAAAGAAAGTGATCTGCTGTAATTAAACGTAAGAAGTGGTGTTAATCTAACTGGATGTGAACTGTAAGTACGTTTTAAGATTTCCTTTCAACGGCTTTTATCATCCATTGAGCATCTTTCTGGTCGCAGTTTACGTAATTCTACAGAAAATTAAAGTGAGTGCATCGAATTTAAATTAACTTTCGTGGAAAGAATCAAAGTTAACGTTGCTTGAGTGCCTTTATATTTCTACCTAAACAGAAGGGAATCGAATTATTATTTCTCGTAAATTCTATCTGGTAAGTTATACCAATTTATAAATTTTTGTCAACATTATTTTATGAACGATAAGATTTATTGTTTATTACTATTTTCTGTGTAGTTTGTTGATCAGTATAGATAACTTTTTTGTTAAGATTTATGAGTAACTTCAGTCATGGAATATAATTTTTTTTCTGTGGTTTATTTATTTAACTCCATTTATGGATAATTTTTATTAAGGTTTATAAGTAACTTTAGTCAGGTAATAGGAAATTTTTGCTATGTTGTTTATTTGTTTGATAGAAAACGATACCTAGTATTTCGCCCTAACCTGTACATTGTTTCTTGCTCTACCATTTTACTGTTTGAAAGTAATATATGGATTTATTTATTTGGTAGTTTTATTTATAATGCTATATTATAGGCAATTAATGGAGTCAACATTGACTTAAGTTTCTGTGGGAGAAGTTTACTCTATGCTAACCCTACTATAGCTTTTCAAGATAATCATTTAATTATTATTTATACTATTTTAAATATTGTTTCTTCTGATTTGCATACAATTGTTCACCTTATTTGACTACCCACGTTTAAATATAAGTAAATTACTCTGTAAATGGTTTTCTCTTGAACAATTTAATAAATTGAATTAATTAGTATTTACCTAAAATTGTATTAATAATTCAAAATATCCATAATTTCCAGGCAAATACAAAGGAACTTATCCTCTACAAAATACAACAGGATGAAATAAATTCCAGATTTTCAACTGTTTGTTTTTCGGCGTCCCCTTATATTTTGTTTCTTTTTAAACAAAGTCTTTATCCTAAATTAGTTTTTTTTCATTTACATAATTTGTTGACTACCCTCAGTTCCTGCAGATAAATTCACGAAACTTAAACCAAGTTAAGAAATATAGTGTGGTTTTACGGCTTAGAATGATTAATAATCCCACCTCTTGAGCCATCTCTCAGTATGTTAAACTGCTTCGTGGAAAAGTTTGGAAAATGGTGGTGATGCCTGGGTCACTGGGAGCGCCGTGATATATTAAGTCTTCCCTCGCACCCTACAATAATTAATCACTATATGTTTAAAGATATCATTTATAAAATGAATTTCGTATTAGAGGAGCATGATCTAGATGAGATTCGTTAATATAAAGGATTTTCATTCATTATATATCCCCAGATTGATTGCTGTCATTTAAATAAATACTCGCCCATTTTGGGAAAGTATTTCGCACAAAAATTGTTTGAAGCCGCCCCACGCTTTTATACTCAAATATTATACTTAATTATAAACAAGGCTTACACTAAGGCTCTTACGGGGTAGACACAGAGAACAGGTTCGATGGTTATTTTTTGCTTTTTAGTGCAGTATTTATAAAGTATTTTTTTAGTTTTTTAAACTATTAATTTATTTTTTTACTTTTTAGTCTCATACTTAAGGAGAGAATTTTGGTACTTTCGAAAAAACAAACAATTTGTTGAATTTAGACCCGATAATTGTAATCTGCAATCTCGATAACCCACAGATACCGATTTTCAGTCGAATCCGACGATAATTGATAAAAGCTATCCGCCATGTTGACGCCGCCATTTTGAATTTTTAAGTTTTGATCAGATATTTGTTTTCTACTTATCAAGCCCTTTCTTTTGATACCCATATCAAGGAGGTTGTAAAGAAAATGACAATCCGCCATCTTGGGGCGGCGGATATGCTGAACATATTATAACATTGAGTATGCTTATATTGTATTGTCATCAGAGCTACACACAATTGCCAAATTTCATGATGAAGTGGGTGAAATTCAGTTCCTTAGATTTTTTTACTTACATAGATACAGGTGAACCTAATAAAAGCTTGTTAAAGAAACATAGTTGGGTATTCTTGATAGATACGTTTTTCTTTCGGTCTGTAACTATTTGCTAATTTTCTAAAACAATTAATTTATTTAACTAAATAATATCTACAAATCTATTATTAAATAGTAGTCCAGTCAACGAAAGAGTTGTAGAGGATATGGAGGAGGGGGAATTTTAATCTTCAGGAATGTGTTATAGTACGTCGAGTATATGGCTGGAAAAGCAAAAAAGCTGCACTTTTTGATTGGAATGTGCCACTTTGTGTGGTCATAGTTGATGCTAAAAGGTAACTTTTCAGATAGGGAGCCACATTAAAGACGGCACATTAAATTTTTTTGTATATCAGCTCCTAATGGTCCGATTTCGATTTTCTTTTTTTTGTTTGTTTGAAAGCTCTTGTGAAGGATTTTGACCTTATACATTTAAGGGTTCTGCGCAATTTTCAAAAATCTGAAAATTTTACTTTTCTCACGAATTTTATTGATAAGTAAATTTTTATCTGTGCTCAGTATGCCTTTCTTTCCCTACAAAAAAGGGTTTGTGTTTATTCCGAATATATCAAGAAAGACTTGTTTTCATACACAACAGTGATTTTAATTATTTTGAAAAGATTTACTGCAAATTACAAATTTTTACAAACAAAAACGACTAAATACTAAGAAATACTCATGTAAATGAACTGCTTCTCTACAGCTCTTATGACTCTAGATCACGCAATCATCTCCATCTTTCAATGGAACAAAATAATTATAGACGGAGAGCCGGCCGTCGAATATCCCATGAATAAGATACATGAAAAACTTTTTGTGAGTGATTAGCACTACCACAGTTCTAAAGGGAGCCATCTTTTATACGAGCTAATTTTGCCCGCGTCATGGATTTTTGACCTCACTTCCGGTTACGATTTTTAATGTTTCCTTAAGTCATCAATAGTCCTTTGGGGTAAATCTTTTACCCCACCGGACCGCAAGACATGTACCCACCGTTTTCGAGGGCGGGGAGCAAGATGGTGACAATATTTTCCAACCTAGCGTCCAAACGCTACCCCAAAATCGAAAAAACCACCCCCGTTTCCGATTTTCCGGTGCTACGCTTGCAAGGGTTTGCCAGATCTGGTTTTTCTTGGTCAGGTTGAATAAAATAAGTAAATATTGACTACTGGTGATATAACCCACTCCCGGGGGTTGAAACTACCCTCACCCCAAAAAACTAAATGCTACGAAAACAGCGAAAATCAGCTGTAAAACGGTATACCCCCGTTTTCGAGGGCAAAGAATAAGATGGTGATAATATTTCCCGACCTACCCTTCACCCACTACCCCTAAACCTGAATATCACCCTCTTTCCGATTTTCCGGTGCTAGGATTGCGAGGGCCTGTCGTATCGTTTTTTCTTTATAGTCAGTTAGAATAAAATAGTTAAATATTTATCACAGGTTACCTAATCAATCCCCGGGGGTTGAAACTACCCTCTTCCCCAATAACTAAATGCCACGAAAACAACGAAAGTCAGCTGGAAAGCAGCATACCCCCGTTTTCGAAGGCGCGGAATACGATGGTGACAATATTTCCCGACCTACCCTTCATCCACTACCCCTAAATCGAAAAAACCCATCCTCTTTTGCGATTTTGGTTCCTGTACACACATTAAATCACAATTCAATTTTTTTTCCCTCTGTGGTCAATATTTATTTATTTTATTCAAATTGACCCAAAAAAAACCCGATCCGACAAGCCCTCGCAAGCGTAACAACGAAAAATCGGAAACAGGAGTGGTTTTTTCGATTTGAGGGTAGCAATTGGATTCTAGGTCGAAAGATATTGTCACCATCATATTCCCCGCCTTCGAAAATGGAGGTATACTGCTTTCCAGCTAATTTTCATTGTTTTCGTGGCATTTAGTTATTGGGGATGAGGGTAGATTCAACCCCCGGGGGTGGGTTAGATCACTTGTCGTAAATATTTAACTATTTTATTCTAACCGACCAAAAAAAATGATACGATAGGCCCTCGCAAGCCTAGCACCGGAAAATTTAAAAAGGGGGTGGTATTCAGGTTTAGGGGTGGTGGGTAAAGGGTAGGTTGGGAAATATTATGATCGTTGTATTCCTCGCCGTCGAAAATGGGGGTATACCATTTTACAGGTGATTTTCGCTGTTTTCGTGGCATTTAGTTATTGGGGGTGGGGGTAGTTTCAACCCCTGGGGGCGGGTTAGGTCACCTGTGGTCAATATTTACTTATTTTATTCAATCTGACCAAGAAAAACCAGACCTGGCAAGCGTAGCACCGGAAAATTGAAAAATGGGGTGGTTTTTTCGATTTGGGGGTAGCGGTTGGACGCTATGTCGAAAAATATTGTCACTATCGTGTTCCACGTCCTCGAAAACGGGGGGTACATGTCTTGCGGTCCGGTGGGGTAAAAATTTACCCCAAGGGACTATTGATGACTTAAGAAAACATTAAAAATCGTAATCGGAAGTGAGGTCAAAAATCCATGACGCGGGCAAAATTAGCTCGTATAAAAGGTGGCTCCCTTTAGAACTGTGGTAGTACTAATCACTCACAAAAAGTTTTTCATGTATCTTATTCATAGGATATTCGACGGCCGGCTCTCCGTCTATAATTATTTTGTTCCATTGAAAGATGGAGAAGATGATTGCGTGATCTAGAGTCATAAGAGCTGTAGAGAAGCAGTTCATTTACATGAGTATTTCTTAGTATTTAGTCGTTTTTGTTTGTAAAAATTTGTAATTTGTAGTTCGTGCAAAGTAGCGTGCATGTAACCTTGGTCTTTGAACAGGAGCATCGTGTACGGCATCCGGCGCAACTACACTTAACCAATTCTCTGCAGGCTGCCTTAATAGAAGGAAGAGAAGACCAGACCGGCGTCCACTCCCCAGCAACCATGGTTTATCCCCATCACACGACCCCAAACCTGTGCTGATCGAAGACAATGCTGCCTTAGTGCCTCTTTTGTTGGGGGCAGACTTTGTAGACTGCGACTTTGAAGTAAAGAGAAACTTTCTAACATGATTGACTGAGAAGTCTTCCGCGTCTTTGTGGTAAAGTAAAACAGTAACCTTCTCCAGAACTTAAAAAGTCTCGTCAGAAATATACTGTTATAGTAGAAAGATAGCTTGAAAGGCTTCAGCAGCTTCAGAAAATGATTTCCACACTTTCCAGGCAGTCTGTTTTTCTTTCATTGCAAATGATGACGTTACATCTGATTCAGTGAATGCATGGAATCCTCTCAATCCAACAGCTTTATGTTCACCCATACTTTCAAACATGACATTACTGCTCATGTATCTCTGACCCTTCCCAGCATCAAAGAGAATCTACATCTATTGAAGTTCCGCAGTTTTGAGAATGTGAAAGAAAGAGATTGCCAAAACAACTACATCAGTATCTACTGTGCAAATAATATTTTTTTTCGTACCATGTTCAATACTGTCTTTAACGTGGATAGAAATCCTGCCGTCTGTTTCTTCCTGTTGCCTGCATTGTACTCCATCAATTGAAGTTTCATCCGGCCGAGATGAATGAATTATGACATCAATCTCAGTACTGATCTGAGCCAAATCAAACTTAAAAAATGCATATTCTCCAAGTAACTTGAAGAATTCTGTCTTAGTCTGATTGCGGCAGAGGAAGTCATTACAATTTTTGGTAGCATATTTTCTTGTGCTACTTGGCGGCGAAGACCAACGCCTCTCTTATCTCTCACACGGTTCTTCAGACAGGTTTTTGAGTAAGAATCCCAAGAAATGTGTATTTTGCATGGAAACTCTCAGCATCATTCAAAATTCTGTTTTTGAATTCCTTATACAGTATTCTCCAAAAGTCCGTGAAAATTAAAAATTAATTGTTTTTCTGAAAATACACCTTTGAGGTGTAATGGTAAATAATAAATGTTAGGGACAAAAAAGTGCCCTCTTCATGAGATCTTTCAAACAAAAAAAGAAAATCGAAATCGGATCATTAGGAGCTGAGATACAAAAAAATTTACTGCGGCTACTGGCGACCATTTTTAATGGCCACCATTTTGGTATTCTGCATGGATTTTCAAGTGGTTCCCTATCTGAAAAGTTACGTTTTGGCATCAACTATGACCACAGGAAGTGGTACATTCCAATCAAAAAGTGCAGCTTTCTTTGGTGTACCCGACGTACTATTAGGAGGTAAACATACTAAAAGTCCCCGCCGCTTCGATTCTTCGCTTATAACTCGGAAACGATGCGTCATATAGAAAAAGATAATTTATGCAAAATTAAACAAAATTAAATTTCCTAGAAGAATGTCAAACACACTGGAAAAAAAATCATATTAGTGGGTCTTGACGAATTTCACGTATCCACCACAGATTGTGGAAATTGAGGATCCCATTTGCCAGATGATCTTATGTATGAGAAATGCTCCATCAATAGCCAAATCAAATTTTGGTGTATGTACGTTTGTAGCGCCGATCCGATGCATTTTTTAGAATTTTTAACATTCAAAATGTTTTTATTCTTTCCCGCATATTTTAGTACCGCAGGTGGCTTTGCCTTTGCAGCAGGCGAATGTTTTTCTGGTTATAAGTAGATCCTAATTTGTTCTATGCTTGATTCAAATCGGAAACAAAATAAAAAAGTTATAAGGGTGTCTTCATTTTAAGTGAGTCACACTGTATATTTAAGGAAATGTAAAATGTATAGATTTCGACAAAATTTCGACGAAACATTACGTTAGTAAATACATCAAACGGTAAACCGGTTTGATGGAAAAATTACAGGTACCTAATTGGACTATTATAGGTATAGTCTATATAAAACTAACACTCAGTCGGAAACTGCTTTTGATTTTAATATCTATGCAAAAAATGAATGAAAGAGGTTAGAGCCTAGCCGCTCCTATTATGTATAGCAGGACCGGACTCCAAGAATATTGTGCAAGATTTAAATCTAGAAATGTCGATGTATGAATATAATAATTTACTATTCTACTAATTACGGAACGACTTAATTTTGTCAATTAGCATATACTTTCAACACCTTCTTTTATATTGTTATTTTTCAATAACAATTTTTCGTACATACACAACAGCATATAAATCGACCCACTTCTCATTTTTGACTTTTACTACTTTTTTAATCGATAGATATAATTAAGATTCCCTCTCTGTTCGCAAGTGAAAAGCCTCAAAATTAAATGCTATGTATAATCACAATTTTTATAATTAAAGGAAATCAGATATTGGAGGCATTAATCAATGCGATAACTTAACATTTTTTTAATTTATAGTAATTTGTATTACCCCCTTGCCCTAATAACAGCTTGCATACAGTTAGTAATAAAAATAATTAAATAAGCTATGGTTTCTTGTGGGATGTTATTCCACTCCTCTTCGACAGCTATCATTAGCTCTGCGATAGACATTACAGTAAAAACTCTGGCCCGAACTCTTCACTTGTGTTCCTCCCACAGATATTCCATTGGATTTGGATCCGGACTATTTGCTGGCCACACTATAGACTTGCCGTAGGGACTGGTGTCAATGGCGAACAGAATAGGCCTCCATTAGTCCAAGTTCCAATTCAAGCGCCTCTTTGTGAATAAACGATGTGTTTGACGATGAGTTGCAGTCAGTTTTGTTCCAGTTACAGCTCTGCGGCTTGTCAGAATCCTTTCTCGCAACCTTCGACTAACAGCTACCTCCAGATATTACGGAGCTGCCTTTGTATTTGAACAAAGTTAAATCGACGATTTTGCAATACCAACATTACGATAAATCGGTCATCTCGCTCCAATACAGACCGACATTTACCGATATCTGGTGGCCGATTGAAGGAATCAGTCTCCTCAGGTCGCTAGTTAATTCTTTGAATCGCTAAGATTCAGTTGTCGAGCCACATATCGCTGATAGTCTAGGAGATAGATACATATATGGGGCCTGGGATATAACATGTTGGCATTGCTGTTATGATTTAGCAAATATTTTTCTGAGTATTTTATCTTATGTGAGTCAGATTCCCCCCCCCCCTGCCCGTTTTGGCGCTAGCCGCCCCAGAAAATATTCAATTGTGGAACAGAGTATAACACTTTGGGGCTTGGTGCTAGTTGAAGTGATCAACATTCGATATATACCAACATTTTTTCTCCGTGCAATTGGCAGCACTGGCGACATCAATTATGGTCAAATTTGGAACGTAGCATAACACTTTCTGACCAGGCGGAAATTTTTCGATGTCAATGCTCATTAATCGAAAACTATATGCCAACATTATCTGCTTGCCCATTTTCCAGATTTTTAGCCGTCTTTTTGCTAATAATTGGACTTTTGGCTAAAACGGGCCTAAACTGGTGCTTTCAAAAAAAAAAAAAAAAAATATTGGCACTTTCTCAAACTTGTAATTTTTGTATCAAAGAATAGTCTCTGTAAGTGCCAACATTTTTTTCTTAATGTAACCCCCCCAAACCATCCCCAAAACCTCTAAATGTTCAAATACCGATTATTATGCCAAAAAGGATACAAAAATGGCACAGCGAGTAATGACCGAGAAATTATGCTTTTTAACATAACAAAGTTCAAAAATATCCCCCCTCCAAAAAATTTCATTTCAACCCTATTCAAATCTTTTATGCAAAAATAATGTATATTGGATGATGGATTGGATGATGCTGTTCTTTACGCAGAATATACAATGCCAGCACATTGGCCCACGAGCGTATACACCCCACCTTTACGACCCAAATATCACTCCCATTCGCGAATTTTTAACAATTTTGCGAAAAACAGCATTGGAGTCTAGACAATGAATGTGTGACAATGAATGTGACAATTATTTTTTTTTTTTTTATGTAGTTGAAATAATTGTACCTACGCGAAAATCTAATTTTTGGCCAAAAGATGGCCAATAATCTGGAAAATGGGCACTTAGATACAATTCTGTAGAATAGTACTAGGCCATTGAAAAGCAAGGAATGAAAAATTGTTTTTCTTGTGCGAGAATAAAAAAAATTGTTGATTTGAATAGTCTGGTATCATTCTATCAAGTTTTTTCTAAAAGCATATCAAAGAATTTTTTCAATCGGTTCAGGGATATAGGAGAAATTGTCGAATTACGAAATCATTTTCTTAAGTACGGCACTGCCTTAATACTGTTCAACTTGTCTTAATTTGAGATAAAAAAACGAAAAAATATTAGAAAATTGGGACTCATTTTAAAGGCTATTAAAAGGCCTTTCCAACAACAAAACGACATTTTAAATATAATACGTGGCATCTAAAATAAATGTATTGAAATTCAAAAACACGAAATGGATCGATTTTATTTGCTCGCAAGTGTATTCAAAATAATGTTTTTAGTTACTACAGGTAAATTATGCTATACAGGTTTTTTGTTTTTACGACATTATTTGTTGATGTATCGAGAGGTTGCACCCATTATAGCACGTTCTATAAGTCGAAAATAATACATCAAATGGGTCTATCATTGCATACAACATTTATTTCATCATAAAATGGTCTCCAAATAACAAATTCATTGTGCTGCCCATGGTTCTCTACTAATAAATGTTCAAACGGACGGACGCCAAAAAGCCATTTTGATAAATGCTCAAATGAAAATTTAAAAACTATATATTTATTGTACCGTCACAAAGCAATAATCGCACTTAAATTCTCGCCTGTCTCGCTTACAGCACCCTCTTATCTGTAAGAGAACTAACGAGAGCCCATATGGTCTACGGAATATTCAGATTCCCCTAATTGGTCAATTATGCGCTATTAAGTAAATCATTGAGTCGTTTTGCAAAGTAACGTACAATGTATAACCAATAAGTTACCCTGCGATTTTTTACAATGGGAATTAATACCAAATCAGTACTGCCTGTGTCTTAGGATTTTAAACAACTACGTTATTATACCACTGTTGAAAAACTATTTCCTTCCTGATCTTTTGTGCATAAAACATGTCCATGGTAAGAGTGAAAAAAGTAAAAATTGAAGAAAAAGTAAGATTATTTCATTCTGATGTACAGCCGAATCATAAGACTGCATTGAAAACAATTGAAATTGTAATGTATTGTAACGTGTTTCCACCCTTAGGAAACCACCCTCGCAAATTCCGTGGGTTCCAAAGATTATAACAAGAGATGTCCACTAACACACTTTATTAAATGTTTACTGGATACTTCACAATACTATTATTAATTTAAATACACTTTACTGACTAAAAATCACAATGTTTATTACTTTGTTTATCTTTGAACTCTTAACCTCACTTTCTATACTTTCTCAACTTCTGAACTACTCGCCGAGAATGCGGTTGGTCTTTTATACCTAAAAATGACAGATCTCGATTGTTCTGTGATGATGCCACCATTCTCTAGAGAATTCCAGATGTCACTTTGGAATCTTCTGGTAGGTTCTTTTTCGAGTAGGTGCAAATACACTACATTCATTCAGACATTCGATCTGTTGAAGTCTGCCTACTTTTTAGTAACATAACCTTAAATTTTAAGGGGTGCAACATAATACACTGCCCCCTCCTTAAGCCTGAACGTCCCGGTCAGGCAATTCAGCCTCTTTCACATACTTCGCCAGTCTATCCAAGTGTACGATCTTCATCTTGGACTTTTTGTTTCGTTGAATACGATAGACGACATCATTAATTCGGGTAATAACAGTATAAGGTCCTTCCCAAGGAGGTTGAAGTTTCGGTGACTTCCCTTTCTTCCGCTGTGGGTTGTACAGCCAAACCAGATCTCCTGCCTGGAACCCTTCTGAACTACCCTTACGGTCGTATCGAGCCTTCATTCGGTCACTGGCTATGGTGATTTGGTCTCTAACCAGCTCATGAACATTTCTTAGCCGTTCACTCATTTCATCCACATAGCTGTTCACAGGAAGCTGTTCTCCGCCTGGTGTTCCGAAAATCAAATCACACGGCAGTCTGATCTCATGTCCAAATACTACACGGGCTGGTGTTTGTTTCGTAGACTCGTGGATAGCAGCTCTGTATGCCATGAGGAAGAACGGTATGTGGAGATCCCAATCGCGTTGATTCTTATGAACCACTTTAGAAAGATGTTCTTTCATGGTCTTGTTATGTCGTTCCACCATTCCATCTGATTGCGGGTGAAGGGCTGTTGTCCGTGTTTTGTGTATCCCCAATAACTTGCAGATTTGCTGAAACACCCCTGACTCAAAGTTCCTCCCTTGATCTGAGTGCAGCTCCAGGGGTACACCAAACCGACATATCAAATTATCTACCAAGACTTTGGCGACAGTGACTGCTTCTTGGTTTGGAATTGCATAGGCCTCTGGCCACTTACTAAAATAGTCCATTGCAACCAGTATGTACTTGTTCCCATCCTTGGTTACTGGGAATGGGCCGGCTATATCGATCGCGATCCTCTCGAAAGGAGCTCCGACGTTATACTGCTTCATTGCACCTCTACTTCTGGTCTGTGGTCCCTTACTGGCTGCACAAATTTTGCAATTGCGACACCAAGCTTCCACATCTTGACGACTATTTACCCAATAAAATCGTTCTCGTACTTTATTCAGGGTCTTATTAACGCCGAAGTGCCCACCGGATGCTCCATTATGCACTTCCTGAAGTACTTTCGGTACTCGACACCTGGGAATCACTAGACGCATAACAACTTCCCTGCCATCCGGGCTTTCCCAAGCTCTCTTTAGCAGCCCGTTCATGACTTTAAGTGAATCCCATTGGGCCCACAAAGCCTTCAATCCAACTGCCTTATCCGAAACATCCTTCCACGCTGGTCGAATTCCTTTCTCTTTTGCTCTCAATATAGCCCCAATTTCTGTGTCATTCAGTTGTTCTTGTCTCAGGGCTTCGGTTGTCCAATCGTCCGGAACCTCTATTTTAATAGTGTTGACAGCCACCGTACCCTGCAATTTCTCAACGTGGCGGCAGTGCTTGCAATCTTCCTTGCATGGTCTTCTAGATAAAGCGTCTGCGTTCTTATGAGATCTTCCAGGTCGATGTTCTATTTTGAAATCATACTGTTGCAACCGTTCTATCCAACGAGCCAGTTGACCTTCAGGGGTTTTCAACTGCAACAGCCATTTTAATGCAGCATGGTCGGTCCGAATCTTGAAATGTCTTCCATAAAGATATTTATGAAAATGGTCCACTGATTTTACGATGGCCAGTAACTCTTTCCGGGTTACACAATAATTTCTTTCTGGTTTGGACAGCACCTTGCTGAAGTACTCGATCACTCTTTCCTGCCCATTCTGGATTTGAGACAGTACACAACCGACCGAAGAATTGCTGGCATCCGTGTCTAAAATAAAAAGTCCTTCCCGTTGTGGGTACGCTAGCACAGGACCAGTACATAAAGCTGCCTTCAATTTTCTCCATGCCGTTTCACATTCCGGTGTCCACTGGTACTGCACTTTCTCTTCTGTCAGCCGGTGTAGTGGCTTCGCAATTTCTGCAAACCCTTCCACAAAGCGCCTATAATAAGTGCAGAGGCCAAGGAAGCTCCGTACTTCATGAACGTTAGATGGTCTTGGCCAATCTCGTACAGCAGAAATTTTGTCGGGGTCTGTTTGTATTCCATCCGAAGACACCACGTGACCAAGAAATTTGACTTCTTTCTGGAATAGCAGGCACTTCTTCGGGTTCAACTTCAGATGGGCATTCCTGACTCGCCCAAATACTTCTTGAAGATTTTTCAAATGTTCTGTAAAGTCCTGTCCCATAACAAGCACGTCGTCAAGGTAAACCAGGCACGTCCTCCAGGTTAGCCCTCGCAGCACGAACTCCATCAGTCTTTCAAAGGTAGCTGGCGCATTGCAAAGTCCAAAAGGCATCACGGTAAATTGATAAAGACCACTGCCTGCTGAAAACGCTGTCTTTTCTTTATCATCAGGATGAAGCCCCACTTGCCAGTATCCACTCCTAAGGTCTAACGTAGAAAACCATCGTGAGCCTGCCAACGTGCTTAACGTGTCGTCAATTCGTGGTAATGGGTAACTGTCTTTCTTCGTGACATCGTTTAATTTTCGATAATCGACACAAAATCTTAATGTTCCATCCTTCTTGGCAACCAAAACTACTGGCGATGACCAGGGACTCGTCGACTCCTCAATGACTCCATCTTGTAGCATCTTGTCTATCATTGCCGAGGCATCTTCTTGTTTTGCTAATGGCAGCCTCCTAGGTGGTTGTCGAATAGCGGGTGAGTTGCCAGTATTTATCCGATGCTGGACTATGTCTGTTTTTGTAAGGGCCTCTGTATTCTTGGCAAATACTGAACTTTCCTTTTCTAGGAACTTGATTGCCTCCCTTCGTTCATCTTCAGATAAATGCTCCAGCTGGGTACTCAGCAAGGTCAAAACTTCCTGGTCTATTTTCGTAGACGAACTTCTCTCTGTTTGTTCCTCGCACCTCGCTACCCATGTGACCGGTTCATAGGAGCCAATCGGTTTGCCTTCCTTAATTGTCACCGAGTGGGAATTTAAATTAACAACTCTAATTGGGATTTTGTCTTTAGTCCGGGTTAAAGTTCTCGCCACAATAATATTGGATAGGGACTTAATCGATTCGTCATCTTCAACTAGGCCAACACGGTACCCTCCAGGATTTCCTTCTACGGCAGCATCGATCATTTGTTCTGAATGAGCAGGAATCTTGATCGTCTGTGTTGTTAACAATCTCGCTTTATGGAATTGGTCGTCTGCGGTTGCCAGAATAAATTCCTCATTTCCAATTTTTAAGACTCGCTCCCCTACGTCAACAATGAATCCCTGCTCTCCCATGATGTCTAGACCCAAAATGAAATCATCCATAATGTCAGCCACAATGACCTTGTAATTGAACCTCAACCGTCCAACCTGCAGTTCCAAGCTGACCTCTCCATGGACCGCAGCCCTGTCCCCCGTGGCTGTCCGAATAATTACTCCATTTTGCTTCTTGTTAATCTGCAAGCCTGATATAAACCCTGGCCGCACTATTGATGACGTAGCACCGGTGTCAATCGTAAACACGCATTTTCTTCCATTCACATATCCTTGCAACAACAGACTACTTGGTATTCTTTGGAGCTGGGAAATCTTTATTTCTCTGGGGGCACCGCATTCCCTAGCCAACACAGCCCCCTTGGTGCTGGCTATCTTTAGTTTTCCTGCTTTTCTTCAACATTTACAGCATTTACTCGACTCTCCGAGTTCTGCTGTCGACAGTCTCGTTTCATATGGCCCATCTTGCCGCAGTTGTAACATTTAATACCACCACTCGGCTTTCCTTTATTTTGCTGTTTATCCTGCTTTCCTAGGCCATCCAATTTATCGAATAGTTTGGTAAACATTTTCTGCATCTCAGTCAACATAGGGTTCTGATTCATTTCTGGTTGCGATTCTTCGAGAGTCACAGCTCGCACTCTCGACCTTGGAGTATCTCTGTAGGCGGCTTCTACTTCAAGTGCACGCACCAAAGCTTCGCTACTACTTTGGTGTCTCGTCAGCCTCAAAACTCGCCTGACCTCTTCGTCCCTTATACCATCTAAAAAGGCCTCCACGGCTAATTGTTCCTGGAATTCTTTAGGTGCACTCGGATACGCCAGGTGTGCCAGTCTCTCTATCGCAGCTTCAAATTCTTGTAAACTTTCTCCAGCTTTTTGCATCCGGGATTTCAGCTGAGCCTGGTATAATTGGGCAAGGTGTTGATCGCCATACCTCAAGTCTAATGCAGCTTCCAAGACTTTAAAGTCCCTTTGTTTCTCCACCGGGATAGTCTGAAGTAATTCTGAGGCCTGGCCCCTTAACGCCAGAACTAATGCCATAGCCTTTTCCTCGTTATCCCAGTTATTTGCCGATGCTGCTGCCTCAAATTGTCTCTTGTAGGTTGTCCATGAGCTTTGGCCGTCAAAGGAGGGAGGCTTTAATCGAGGACCCGATGATGTTACTAACTGGCCTCCTTTTTCTCTCAACTGACGTTTAAGGCGCTCTACCTCTCCTTCGACCTCACTCATTTTTCCTTTAATTTGACTAACTTCTGTCTCGACCACACCTACTTTGTCTTCGACCTTGTTTATCTCCTCTTTAACTTCTTCCTTAACAGAAATGATTGCGTCCTGTTGTATTTTTATTTGATCGCTCAGGATTTTCCTTAATTCCTCCTGGCGTCTTTCTTCCAAGTCTTCCATTATTTTTCTGAGTTCGTCTTTTTCCTCTTGACGTTGTCTTTCTTGTTCTTGACGTCTTCTTTCTTCATCCTCTTTTTCTTTCTGACGTCTTGTTTCTTCATCCTCTTTTTCTTTCTGACGTCTTGTTTCTTCATCTTCTTTTTCTTTCTGACGTCTTGTTTCTTCATCCTCTTTTTCTTTCTGACGTCTTATTTCCTGATCTTCCATCATTTTCTTTAATTCGTTCCTTTCTTCTTGACGGTAGTTTTACTTGTTCTTCTTTGTCTTCCTGCCGTTGCTGCGCCATCATTTTTTTGGAATTGTTCGAATAAGTCCTGTATTTGTTTATCGGATGCCATACTTCTTGTTGTTACGGGCATACGATGAAATTAAAATAAAATAAATTTAACTGTCACGTCAATATCGGTAATGGAACTTTCTAGACAAATCTCGAAATAGCACGAAAAAGTCTTATCCAGAGTCTTTTGTCACTATCCAGTTCAGAGAATTTAATAATCTCCACTAATGTCCAAATAGAAAAGTTCTAGAAATTTTCACGCACTAAATGAGTCTTTTTCAGTGTCTCTATCACTTCTCAGTTCAAAGGATTTAATTATCACACTAATGTCCTAATAAAATGTTCTACAATGTCTCAAAAATGCACTTAAACACTATTTTCCTGTTCGAAAATAACCCTCGAACAATGTCCAGTAAATTAGTCCTGTGTTAGCACTAACTCTCGAGAATACTTCTCGAACACTCCAACACAACTTCAGAGCTCCTCTTGTCATAAAATTCCGCTTTCTGACACCAATTGTAACGTGTTTCCACCCTTAGGAAACCACCCTCGCAAATTCCGTGGGTTCCAAAGATTATAACAAGAGATGTCCACTAACACACTTTATTAAATGTTTACTGGATACTTCACAATACTATTATTAATTTAAATACACTTTACTGACTAAAAATCACAATGTTTATTACTTTGTTTATCTTTGAACTCTTAACCTCACTTTCTATACTTTCTCAACTTCTGAACTACTCGCCGAGAATGCGGTTGGTCTTTTATACCTAAAAATGACAGATCTCGATTGTTCTGTGATGATGCCACCATTCTCTAGAGAATTCCAGATGTCACTTTGGAATCTTCTGGTAGGTTCTTTTTCGAGTAGGTGCAAATACACTACATTCATTCAGACATTCGATCTGTTGAAGTCTGCCTACTTTTTAGTAACATAACCTTAAATTTTAAGGGGTGCAACATATTACAGTATTAACCTAGCAAAGAAAAAGTCAAATTCACTATTGCTCATTAAACAGTTTTATTAAATTGTTACTAGCCTAATTACAAAAAACTCGTCTGTGGTTCAATGGCTTACGTTTAGGCCTGAGATTAGTGAGTCTTGGATTCGAATCTCGGCTTGGGTATGAATGTTTAGTGACGTTGTTAACATGTTATCAAGACGATATTAGTGAGCTAGTCCGCTGTTGAGTGAGGCTATGAGTTCGAGTTTCAGCTACGGTAGATGACAATGTCGCAGGGAATGGTTGTTGTGTGGTTGTCTGTGCGTGCGTACGTCCTGGTTGAGAGGTGCTAAACTCCACCAGGACATTTACATAACAAAGATGATAAAAAAAAGAATATATGAACTGTCATCAGAAAAGGCTTAAATATATAGCAAAAATCCAATACTCTACAGAACATACCTCGCAATCTTGTGTTTTAATGTTTAGGTTAATTCTGAAATATATTTATTTACATTTGGAAATTGAGACGTAGAAAAAATATTGTAAGACCTTTTCTGAAACTTATATAGTTTAGTTGTATGACTATGCCATCAAGAAGTTTTGACTCGCACGTTGATGTTCCGAGTTCGATTCCCGACAGCGGAACTGGGATTTTTTCAGAAAGAGGAATTGTTTTTGAGATCTCGCAAAATCGCAAAAGATACAAATTTTTTGGAAATTCTTTTTTTGAAACTATTAGAAAAAAAACATGACAGTATACAATTCTGGTTTATGCTGAATTTTTTTTTTCTTTAAATATAGGAAGTACTGGAAATGGAACAATCCATGATTTTGCACTATTTTTACGATTTGTTCAAAAAAAGTATTTAGGTTCCTGAGCGAGTAAGATATCACAAACTTTTTTTTGCGTACCCAAATAAAAAGTTTAAAATAAAATTCAGCCTCGAGTTATTTCCTGCAAAAATACCTGACGACATGAGTATTACAATAGTGGCTGTTGCTGAGGAATATCCAAAGATCGACAGCTCCAACTATATACATTTCATTATGTATGTAAACATGTAGTCTGGCAAGAGAGGTTTATGAATTTAAAAGATGTATATATTTATTTACCTAACTGCATGTAATCGTGAAATTAATTTGTAACTAAAATAAAACTCTTTATTATTTCATTTGATTTTTTCATTTGATATTTACCATCATACTAGCCTATCATCCGTAGAGGATGTAAATGTTCATGGGATACGCTGCAGCATTGCTTTATGATGTGAAGTTTCTATGGCCCTCTTTTTGTGTTTTTGCTTCTGAAGTTATTTGCTTTTTGGGATTTCTTTCTGGTCCTTTCTTAGTATGTTCATGATCCTCTCAATTATTGTTATCTACGTATATCATGGTCTTCCTACTTTTTTGTGTTCAGCGTTAGCTCTCTCTTCAGTAGATGTGTTGGAATCCTTCTTTGGTCCCCAATCTTTCATTTGGTCCATTTCTATCCTCTCTGTTACAGTTCTCCCTCCTGTTAATATTGACAGTTTCTGCAGTTCCTTTGGTTCTATTGTTTGTGAAAGTAGTTGAATGATTTTCCTTTTAGCTCTTCTCAGAGTTATTCTGTTGGTATTTGTCGACGGCGCGTTTTCAACCCAGTAGTTTCGTTGGTAGTATGGTGGCTATACGAATCCCCTTAATCAGACACCAAGTTGATTTATTTTTCTCGATGATAGCTAGAATTGCCCTTGTGACTTTGTATACCATTACATCTTTCATTTACAATATCTCTTCTCTTCAGTTGGTTCTTCAGATATATTCCTATGTATTTCAGTTTGTTCGTCGTTTTTAGGGATAGTCGCCTTTTTTGTATCCTTCTTCCGTGACAGGTTTTTTTGCTTGTTTAGTCTCACTCGTTTCCCAAATCATTGAATTGTGGTGCTGTCCTGAAAGCAGGCTTTTATTATGCTGTTTATTAGGTAGGGCGGTCCGCCATTGTTATGTAGGGTGGTAACTATAGCTTCATGACTGATAGTATTAAATGCTTTTTGGAAATATATCCTTTGTTGTAGTATTGTCTAATCTTTCCATTTTTGTTCCAGAGCCTTCTGGTGGTGACATATGCTAGCCCGTTGATTTGATGCTTTTGATAAATGTTGTCTGGTAGTCTGTTGGTTTTCCAATGTGTTTCTCTAGCTGCTTGAATAGAGATTATGCGTAGTATTTGTATCTTACACTTAGCAGTATTAATCTTCTCTAATCGTTTATGCTCTGTGGCGAATTGATTTCGAGGAGTGGTATTGGTATGGTCGTATTCCTTCTATAGGTAGAGGAATGCTTTTTATCAATGCTCTGGTGATAATTCTAGGTTTTGTGCTTTTAGCCTTTCCCATCCATAGTGCATTCATTTTCATTGTTTATTTTATCAATTCGAGGTACACTATTTCTCCTAACTCTAACTGTTATATATAGCAGTTAATCCATTAATGATCCTTGTTTATCAATGAAGCGACTGTCAATCTAAATAATCATAGCAATGAAGGACCATTGTTTCCATAAAAATATGAATTCCTTCCCTGAAGAGTGTGTACTTTTTATTTTTTTTAGGCTAATTTATTTGTCTATACATAAATGAAAAACTAATCTAAAGGGATTGTATATAGTACACACATTCAATTAAAATTTCGCCGCGTTTGTTTTGGCTGTAGAAAAATATATTCATAAAACAACACATACAACTAATTGCTTTATAAATAACTCAATTGCTGATCTGAACTAAACGTCATTAAATCCAGTGGAACCGTACTGATCCATGACATATACAAGCTTTATAAAGTTAATTTGTTTTACAAAATACAGTCTATTAAACTGATGCCGGTTACTGCATCCAGTCTCAAGTGAACAACCTGGAAACTCAAATAATTTGAAAACAGTTGTTGAAATTAATTATAAATTTAAATTTTTCTAGCTACAATTTTTGTAATTTTAATAAAAGCTACAAAGCAAAAAGGAAATAATTAAATGTTAATGATACCAAAGCCAGGCGTAGAGATGGTACAGGTATTACATCGATGTATATACAGAGTGGTCCAAATTTAAATGAAGAAATTTCATCAGCGGGTACTATGTTAAAAAATATCAACTTTTTGTCATATAAACATATAGCGAGTAACAAATGAATTTCAAAACACATAGTGCTGAAATTGGTGGCTGTACCTTGTATAGCTCTGTCAAATATAGGACCCTCACAAAGTTGCACCATCTGACTCGATTTCTGGCAACTTCTTTAACCCTTTCCGACTTCTGCTGATATGGGTTAAATAGTGAGAAAAATTTTCGGCCGCCCCAAAATGGGTTGAGCTACTTGACTAAAAAAGTATAATAACAAGTCCAAACTGACATCACTTTCTTACTTATATAGCCTAGTGTATTAATTAAACAAGTTAGTAACCTCAAAAAAACTAATTTGTTTGGGTAACCAGAGATGTTCAAAAGGCAAAATTGTGGTCCCCTTCCTCAAGGGGGGATAGAATTGATATTAAAAGATGTTTGTTGGGGTGGGATGTTTTTTATGTTATTTCCGTTATTGCATTTGTGTTTAGTAGATGTCGAGTTTTTCGTAGAGGAGGCTGTTTGTATGTGGAATATTGTCTTGTAGTCATTGGTTTATAATGTTATGTGTTAATTCCAATGATAATAATTTTGTTGTAAAAATTTCCTGGGCAGTCTCCCTGGTCCTCGACATCCGAGCAGTTCTATGGAGCTCTTCTATGATAATATAGCGACTGTAGTTTGTCAAAAGGCGACGAATTTTATTTTGGGTGATGTGGACTCGTTTATGTTGCGTATCGGGGCTCCATTCTAGACCACGCAGCCATAGAGAACAGTTGGGCGGAATATAACTTTATACAGTGTAAGTTTATTGTTCTGGGTAAGGTTACTTCACTTGTTGACAAGTGGATATAGTTTACTAAGAACTCCATACGTTTTATTTATTGCCTGCGCAATGTGAGGACTAAAGCAGAGCCTCTTGTAGAGAGGTATTTGAGCGTATTTCGTTCTTGTATTTCTTGTCCGTCAATGTTCAGTTTCGTTATTGTCTTTATAATTGTGAATTTTCTAATTTAGAATTGTTAATTTTCTGTTAATAGTGATTGATTTGGTTTTTTGTGAATTTATTTTTCTTTTCTAGGTGTTGTAATATTCTGTAAGTTTCATCAAGTGGTAGCGAATCTTTTGTGGTGCTGTTTGTGCTTAAATGGTGACGTTGTCGGCATAAAGAAGGAGGGACATATTTAGATAGAAAGGGATATCTGAGGTAAAAATGATGTACGGGATGGGAAGAAATCCTGCGGAGAGCCTTGTTTTGGTAGACAAAGAATTACTCACGCGCACCAGTATAAATTAGTCCCACATGAAGGATTTAATAAGTGTGGTGATATATTTGGAGAACGCAATCTAATTTATAGGTTAATCCGTTTTTCCACGTGGAGTCGAACGCCTTTTCAATGTCTAACAACAATACCACGTTACATTGTTCTTATTGAAGCAAGCAACGTGTCCTGGACCAATTTACAAATTGCATGTATGTCCCGACCTGAATCCGAACTGCTGCATTGTTATGAGAAGCTTTTTCCTCACGAACCTGTCTATGTAACGATGAATTACTTCTTTTAGTTATCAACCGATCGTTTCTCAAATCGGTTAGCACATACTAACAACGTTAATTTGGATTCACCGTGACGAACAAACTCTTCACGGTATCTATAGTAGTTTGGTATTTCGTAACTAAGAAAAATGTTTTGGACCTAGCAACCGTTTACTATAAGAGCCGCAGGAGCTCATTTATTCATTCTCCTCCCAGAGACAGACTGGAAAACGAACCAATCGGATAATTCTTACTTTGGTTTCAGAGGGTCTAAATACAAAAGGATACACTGATCTGATCCGCAGGCCAGACTACTTTTTTTGGGGGTGTTTTTTGGAGTTGGGGGTGAAAAATGAGAGAATCTGACAATTCTGACTTCAGATTCGGTTTCAGAGGTTTTAAATACATAAGAATACACTGGTATGGTCCGCAGGCCAGACAACTTTTTTGAGGGGGGGGGTGTCTTTTTGTGGTTAGGGGTGAAAAAATAACCAATCTGATAATTCTAACTCCGGATTCGGTTTCAATGGGTCCAAATACATAAGGATACACTGGTCTGGTGCGCAGGTCAGATCACTTTTTTATTGTGTGGCTGTGTAATTTTTACCAGTTTTTGCATACGTAATTGTAATTGTAAACTCTTTGATTCACGGAATAAAGCAGTTTTGAATTAGATTTACGACGAATTAAGTTGTATCATGTTTTTTTTGTTATTTTTCTTCATTGAGATTTAACTGAACTCTGTGACAGGAAGATTGTTTTTCAACCAGTAGAAAATTCAGATTATTTTAAAGCTTGCATTCCAATATTTTATTCAGTTCATCCAGAGAATAAACAGACAAAAACAATATTTTAATTTCCTTTAGTAGTCACATTGGTCCAGCCCTTTTACTGTTTGTCTTTTGCTGGCGATAAATCTGTATCGCTCGACTGCATACAATAAAGTAAGGCCTAAACTCAAAGACAACGAAGCAGAGAACGAATTAAACTCACGATTTATTAAGTTTTTTGTAAAATAAAAAGTACTAAAAAGGCAAAGATTATCTCATAGTCGGATAACATATTTCTTGCTTCAATTTATATATATTCGAGGTATTTTTTTCAAGATAATACACAACAGGGTGATTATTGCATACTTTATGCACACCTAGGTAGCGGTGTGCATAAAGTATGCAATAATCACTCTGTTGTGTATTATCTTGAGAAAAATACCTTGAATATATATAACAGTTGAAATTTAGAAATTTATAGGATATACCATCTTTTATTTTCTGATTTTTTATCAATCTTTCTGCTACTTTAAGAGTATGGTAAACCTGACGAAAAATGTAAATTATTAGGAAATCGATTAGTACTAAATGAATTTGGTAAAAAACTTTTTAAATAGCTTTCTATAGTAAGTTTCTACCTTGTCTCATAAATATCTCCATATCGTAGAAGTATAGTAATAGTGAAAAAAGAATTCAATTTTTATTTTTGCTTAAATAAGCTTAAATTTGGGCAAAAAATAGTTTCTGTTCGTCGTTCTGTCGCTCTGTGTGTCTGTCTGTAACTTTTTTTGTGTGCACGATTATTCTGGGATGGTTTATGGCATTGATTTGTTTGGTACACCTGTGTACTAATAGCGAGATATGGAATGGATATATTTTCATTTTATTCCTTTGAAGGGTTATGAGGGAAATGGTGCAAATGGGTGAAGCAAGCAAGAGTCCATAAAATTGGGATTTACTGTATGTACATAAACTAAGAACTACCAGCCTCATTACCACCCCCACTATATTATTAGTGAAAAAATAAAACTGTGATTTAGTGTGTGTACAAGAACCAAAGGACTTATTTTTTTTTACATCAGGCAGCTCCACTACCACCTCCCCGTTATTAAAGGGGGTCAAAAATAAAATTGTGATTTAGCGTTTGTCAAGAACCAAAAGCAATTTTTTTGCCACCCACTACTACCCTCACCCCATCATTAAAGTGAGTAAAAAAAATTGTTATGTAGTATGTGTACAAGAACCAAAGGCCTCATAAATTTTTCTTGGCATCAACCATTCCCATTAGTCAGGGGAATAAAAAATTAAAATTGTGATTTCATGTGTGTTTAAGAAACAAAGGCCTCAATATTTTTTTGTATCAGCCACCTCCACTACCACCCCCACTAGAAATTTGGATGTAGAAGTAGTGATTTCTTAGACAGTGTTTTTATTTTTAGAAATTTTATCAAGATATTTGCAAAAAACCTATTTTATGCCCTTCCCCTCTTTCCAAAAGTTTAGCAGGCGGTAGATTTTGGTCGATTTTTGTACACATTTATGACACCCTAAAAAACGATATTTTGCACCAGAATATTGTCGATTTCCAAAATCTAAATGTACTTTAATTTAAAACAAATTTGAGGAAACTATTAAGTTGAGAAGGATTGATCATAGAAAAATATCAGAAATATGGTTTCTTATATTGATCAAGCAAAACAAAATACCTTTAATTGAAAATTTTTTGACAGTTCTAACAACCAATTAAATTTCGTTATTTCTTGTCATGTGACACAAATCACCCAATTATTTTAACATTTCACGGATAACACCATCCAGGGAATTTTCAATCACTATGACAATAAGATTATTTAACTTTAACCAATCTAATGCTGCGTTAAATTTTAGTAACTATGCCTTTACCAACTGTAATTTTTTTGTGTTGCGACTTTTTGATTTTATTTTTTCAAAAAATTTTCTGACCGAATATCCCTTTGATTTGGCACTGCAAATAACGACTTGGTGGATATAATAATAGATATAATACAATTAAAAGTAAAAAGTGCATCTGGAATACATTTACGGACTTTTGCGGCACCAGAAACTATGAATTAGATAAAAATAAATAAAATAAATTGCAAAAAATTTTCTATGCGAATGCCCCTCGAACGTTGATAAATAGCTCATAATTTTATCACAACTTTCTCAAGCACGCTACTTTTAGGTAATAGATATTACCAAGTAACGTGCTTTCGGAAACTGTGATAAAATTATTTCGTATTATCAACGTCCTTGGACATTACAGCTGCAAAACTGATTGTATTAACTATACCCTCCAGGGCTCCAGGTTGTAAGGAACACTATTTTTGTAATTCTTCTTTATAGTTAAAAAGTCATAAATAAATGTAGGCTTAAAAAATTATTACTTGGTAAATTACAATGAAAATAATACTTTGCAAGAAAATTACGGAAAAAATATATTGTAAATGGTGATGTAGATTTTAAGATATTTAAATAAACTATGATTTTTCATGCATTACCCTCTATGTCACTCATATTTACTCTCATATGTGCCCTGTGCCTGGAATATGATGATGCATTATGGCACTAGCCCACACAGCACAAGGGTTAAGTGGAAGAGCGCAATACAAGCAATACAAGCGCCCTAAATAAAGACCTGTTATTGTTATTATTATTATTATATCCTCAGGATGTCCTCATTAAATTATGTTATCCCTGTCGAAAACTGTCATTAGTACATCCTCAGAATATGTCAAAATGATGATCTGGTTCTAAAAGCATTCCAGATTAGGTTCCAGAGAAGTCCAATGAAATGCCAATTATGTAACAACGTCGCTACAATGGAGACAATCAGATAGTTACAAATCACACAGAATGCAAAAAATAATATTTCAATTTACTTTGATGACAAACATAGCCTACAATTAAAACTCTTGACATTTTAGATTTTGGAAAACACTTTGACTTTGCCGCAAAAATAAATTGCTCAATTTTAGAAGCGTTTTTGAACAACCACGTTTTCTGCCCCTACGTCCATTTAAAAGTTAATTATTATTATTAATAATGCTATATTTTCTAAATTATAGCTTTCTTTACTTTCTTTACTTTACAAGCGGTTATTGGTTATTGGGTATAAAAAATTTTGATGTGAAACACAAATTATCTCTATGATAATCCTTAAAAATTGACAATATTAAAAATAATTACATTAGGTAACAAAATTAAGGATGAACGAAACAAGCATTGTCAATTTTTTATATTTTTTGTGCCATTCAAATAATTTAATTTATTAAGTACTTAAAAATCTGTAAAAATATTTACACAAAACTTTGCTATTTTTCACCTTTTATTCTTAGTAGTCAAAACGTCTTGCCAGACACTGTGATTTATGAGGAAATTTATAATAGAGAGCGTGCAATAGTAATCGATTAGGTAAAAAGATTGACACAACTTCATTAGAGGTTTATGAAGTTTTGGGACTGACTGAAAATAATATAAAAATATTTAGCTTAAAAATTTTGAGACACTAGTGGTTAGCTTTAATGCTCCTTTTATTGATCATATCATTCACAAGAATGAAGTTCAATTATATAGGAGTTTATTTTGCTTTTCTGCCTCCCTTACGGTGACGTATTGGCCCCATATAGGTTTGAATTAGGGTATGTGACACAGCTTCGCTTTCGAGCGACTTTCTTGCAAATGATCTTTTTATCTTACTTATGCACAAGGCGGCTTTCTCTATAACTTTGCCATTTTTAAAAGCCTGCTACCTGCTTGATTTTGCTACCAGAACTTTCTGCCGATTTTCCAACGCACATGTTCGACTGACGAGTCGCTAAATTAATTCAAATTTTATTCGAGAAACCGTCCTCCTCCATAATTGCTGATTTTTGTCTAATAATTGCATATAGACGCTACGCGCTTTTGTCACATTTTTTGGTCGTCGTCTCATCAAAATTTTATTTTCATTCTTTTAAATGATATCCTCAATGACTCTGTTTCCAATTTTTCTGTATTTCGTGAAGCGATAAAAATTTAAAAATATTTTTAAAAAGATAAAATTCGAAGCACTTTCGAATTTTACGCCGTTGGACAAGGTCGTCGCCGAACGACGTAGACATATTTTGGCGTACTTTTGAATTGTGCGTTTTGTTCCCTTTTAGCGTACTTCTTAAATTTTTTTCCTTGTCCACAAAAATATCTACTCTCTAATGAAATTTTGGAGTACTCTTCAATTGTGCGCCTCGTTGTGCCTTACGTTTCTGCGAACGTGTATGAGTCCTTTTGTGCCACTCTTTGGCGCTGATGCCTTAAACATGTTTAGTTATGCTTTAAATTATCTTTCACTAAATCTTTCCTAAGTCGAAATTTTTATTTATTCTTCGACTTAGGTCGATTCTGGGAGGTTCTATAATGTTCACACACTACATCACATTTTACTTTTTTGCTCCCTTTAATAATGCGATACAAAACAATTTTTTGAAAGCCTGGATTCTCGTTTATACTCTAAATTCAAGTTTTATGGACACTTACTTGCTAACTTTACCTCCCAGCCATTCAACGGAATTAAATCAGAATAAATTCCAGTTCCAAATATTGTTATAATACATAGGTGTACTAAATTTCAAGTCAATATCATAAGTCGTTCCACAGTAATCGTGCGCATAAGAAAGTTACAGACATATAACAGACATATGGACATACAGACAGATAGACAGACAAATCAACAGACAGATCGACGGACAGACTGACAGACAGAATTTTTTGCCCAAACTTAAAAATCTCGACGTTTCACGACATTCTAAGCCTATTTCGTTTTCCTCCTGGCAACAGTGACAACATTTCCAGTATTAAGTTCCTTCATTCCTTAATTAATTATACTGTCAGGATGACCATTCTGTATATTTTTCTCTAAAAGTGTATCAGGTTTCTAATTCTAATTCTAGTGAAAAAATATTATGTTACAGTCCTGTAATAATTACAAAATTGATCGTTAATAAAATAGCATGTTTAGAAGAAATATCCATTTATAACTAAGGTTAAAATGAAATTCAAATAAAGGGAACGTTTTCACGCAATTTCAGTAAAATGTAAAAAATATTAAGCTCGTCTCTCTATCATAACTCCACAAAGATCTGTAATCAGAAAACAGAAACAATTAATTTGCAATCCGAATTAATCATTGAAATTATTTCGCAGAATTTCTGTTACAACCTATCTATTATCAAGGCTGCTGCACGATACGTACAAAAAGCCGGCATGAAGCATTTATCTTGTTTTTAAGCTCTGCATTTGCTATGAAATATTTTGAGGTTTGGTTCTGTTATTTATGTAGTCGGCACACAACGTTGTAATTGTTTTCCGTTGTACTCGGTCGTTAGGGGTTTTTGTGAGTGGTGCTACAAAACGAGGAAAACATTTATATAAAAAATAATATACATATGACAAAGCATATGTTTTACCTTATGAAAAATAATAATAGAGTGTCTCCTTATAAAATAAATGGCATACGCTCCGACATAAAGATAGAACATGAGAATATATCCTGTCAGTCGGAGTGAAATACAGAAACTTGTGATTCTTCTTTTCGCGATATATGCGATATCTGTGACGTATTTACCTACATCTCTTATTTTCTTGTGCTTTCAAAATCCAATAACAAAATAATATCAAAAAGTCTTACATTATAATACGTTCATCAACAACACAGGCACACAAAAAAAAATTGCCGGGGTACTGACCATACCTATCCCTTGTATTTTGAGCCGCTGAACACGAATGGACCTTAGTTTTTCCCCAGGACGTCAGGTTTATTTTTAACAGCAAATAAATATATAAATATTACGATTCAACAGACTTTTTTTGCTGTTAAAAAAAACCGGACATGTTGGGGAAAAACTAAGGTCAGATTCGTATTCAGCGGCTCAAAATATAAGGGTCAGTATCCCCGCGCAGACCACTTTTTTGTTGCCACTGTGCCACACTCAGTGTGGCACAATCCCACACAAAAAAAGTCATCTGCTCGGGGGTCCCTTGTATTTTGAGCCGCTGAACACGAATCTGATCTTAGTTTTTCCCCAGTACGTCAGGTTTTTTTTTAACAGCAAATAAATATATAAATATTAGATTTTGCTTAAAAAAAAACCTGACGTACAGGGGAAAAGTTAAGGTCAGATTCGTGTTCAGCGGGTCAAAATACAAGGGATAGGTATGGTCAATACCCCGGCGCAGACAACTTTTCTTTTCTGTGGGCCTGTGTAATTACGTATATGCACAACCTTAGTTCTCTATTTACAAATTCTTACCCTCTCTTCCAAATAGGCTGTTTACAGAGCGATTATATATTATATAATTCGTATTGTTTCTTATGTTAGATGACAAGCTGTTCTATAAAATAATATAGTTATGTTTTGAAGAATGTTTATAGTTGTTTGTGCGATATTTGGCTATACTTAATAGTTCTTCATTTCAAGTTTCAGGGGAGAGGGTCGTATTATACCAAAAGATAGAGAGCATTGGGGTGATCTTAAGTATCCACACAGTAATCTGCTGTCATACGGTGACAAACCGCATCTACATATTTGCCATAAATGAGATTCTAATAATATATGAGCACCTAAGAGTACTTAACCTAGTTCTGCAGTTAAAAAAAAATTAGAATTTGAATATTTAAAGTACCTACCTAAGATTCGTTGAAATTGATTTTCTAATTTAATATTTACTAGTTGGAAGAAGTACAAACGCATTTGTTACTTTCCTCGACAAACGACAATTTACAGATGTCGCTATTCTCCTTATGATAGCAGTAATGGCTAAAGCAGCTCCGTTTTCGAAATACACTCGACATACAAGAAAATAGAACGTCCTCTTAGGAAGACCCGACAAGAAAAAGAATTAATTTTAAATATGGTTGACTAGAACCCAAAAACCAGCACAAGAAGAATTGCTTAACAATTAAATATTCTTCAAACCAAAGCCTGAAGAACTATTAAAGACGAATGCATCCTTATCATATACAAATTGTACAACGATTGATGCAATGTGATGCAGTATTTCGGTTAACTTTTTGTCACTAGATTTTATCCCATAGACGAACTATGTTAAGAGTATTGTTTACCAATGAATTTCAATTTACCCGTGATGGTATAAATGATACTCGAAATTTTCATATCTGAAGTCGTGAAAATTCCCGTGGAATAATCCAAAAGAATTCCCAACATAGATTTTCTGTAAATGTGCGGTGTGGGATGTTCAATAATAATCTCATAGATCCACATATTTTGAAGGTGGCTTAAATGGTGAGAATTATTTAGATTTTTTGCAAAATATCATACCAAATTTATTAAATAATGTAATGTAATTGTATAAGTAAGTATTTATTAAATAATGTAAGAGGAATGTGGTTTCAACAGGATGAGACTACGCTGCATTTTTTGGTAGGAAGTCAGAAACTATCTGAATGAACAATGACCAAATAGGTGGATTGATCGTAGTGGTCCCGTTGCATGATCCTCGAGATCACCAGATCTCACAGCCCTTGACTATTTATTGTGGGGCTATTTAAAAACTGTATACAAAGAAGACATAAATACCACAGAGCACCTGATTGCGATAATTGAGCACGTTTGCAATTAAATTAAAAACGATTTAGTGATTGTTAGGAAAAGTGTAAATTAATTGACAAATTATCTCGACCAAAGAAATTTGGCGGAGGTAACTTTGAAAATAGACTGTGATTCAAAAAATTTAATTGCATTCAGTAAATTTGACTAATTTTCTATGTTGTAGTTAAATTGTCAATTTTTATTATTTGTTAATTTGTTAAGTTTATTAATTAAACATTCATTACAAAATATTTTTATTGTTTTACAGTGTGATAGTTCTTCATTTCAAGTTTCATTCAAGTTTCATATTTGTGACATTTCAGAAGCTAGCTTATAGTTTATTTATACAGGGTGTTTAATGAGGAGAGGGTCGTATTATACCAAAAGATAGAGAGCATTGGGGTGATCTTAAGTATCCACACAGTAATCTGCTGTCATACGGTGACAAACCGCATCTACATATTTGCCATAAATGAGATTCTAATAATATATGAGCACCTAAGAGTACTTAACCTAGTTCTGCAGTTAAAAAAAAATTAGAATTTGAATATTTAAAGTACCTACCTAAGATTCGTTGAAATTGATTTTCTAATTTAATATTTACTAGTTGGAAAAAGTACAAACGCATTTGTTACTTTAATCGACAAACGACAATTTACAGATGTCGCTATTCTCCTTATGATAGCAGTAATGGCTAAAGCAGCTCCGTTTTCGAAATACACTCGACATACAAGAAAATAGAACGTCCTCTTAGGAAGACCCGACAAGAAAAAGAATTAATTTTAAATATGGTTGACTAGAACCCAAAAATCAGCACAAGAAGAATTGCTCAACAATTAAATATTTTTCAAACCAAAGCCTGAAGAACTATTAAAGACGAATGCATCCTTATCATATACAAATTGTACAACGATTGATGTAATGTGATGCAGTATTTTGGTTAACTTTTTGTCACTGGATTTTATCCCATAGACGAACTATGCTAAGAGTATTGTTTACCAATGAATTTCAATTTACCCGTGATGGTATAAATGATACTCGAAATTTTCATATCTGAAGTCATGAAAATTCCCGTGGAATAATCCAAAAGAATTCCCAACATAGATTTTCTGTAAATGTGTGGTGTGGGATGTTCAATAATAGTCTCATAGATCCACGTATTTTTGAAGGTGCCTTAAATGGTGAGAATTATTTAGATTTTTTACAAAATATCATACCAAATTTATTAAACAATGTAATGTAATTGTATAAGTAAGTATTTATTAAGAGGAATGGTTTCAACAGGATGGGACTACGCTGCATTTTTCGGTAGGAGTCAGAAACTATCTGAATGAACAATGACCAAATAGGTGGATTGATCGGAGATCACCAGATCTCACAACCCTCGACTATTTATTGTGGGGCTATTTAAAAACTGTATACAAAGAAGACATAAATACCAGAGGCACCTGATTGCGATAATTGAGCACGTTTGCAATTAAATTAAAAACGATTTAGTGATTGTTAGGAAAAGTGTGAATTAATTGACAAATTACCTCGACCAAAGAAATTTGGCGGAGGTAACTCTGAAAATAGACTGTGATTCAAAAAATTTAATTGCATTCAGTAAATTTGACTAATTTTCTATGTTGTAGTTAAATTGTCAATTTTTATTATTTGTTATTTTGTTAAGCTTATTAATTAAACATTCATTACAAAATATTTTTATTGTTTTACAGTGTGATATGAATACAAGTTAGTGCAAATAGAGAACAAAATAGAAAAATGTTACTAATACCTGGAGAGTCTTTCAATAACAAAAATTTTATAAACAGTATTACAGAGTATTAATTTCTAGGAATAATTTAAAAATATTTTTATTTTGGGTCCGGCCCTGATATTTTATTTTAAGATCCAGACATTTGATAGTGAATGACTAGTGTAATCGAAATACAAAATTTCATCGAATTCCGTTCACCCATTACAGATATATACGGCTAACTTCCAAAAAATATAAAACACCTGTATTTCGAAGACGGGACCGCTTTAGCTATTACCGTATGAGGATTTAAGATCATCTCAATATTCTCTATCTGTTGGTAAAGTCGACCATCTCCTCATGAATCGCCTTGTATAAGTAAGCAACAATACGCACGGGAAAAGATACATATCACTACAAAATTGGATCAAGAAAATGGGGGACGAAGGGAGACCGAGCAATACTAGTACAAGAAATGGACCACTGGCTCTTGGACAGGGATTATCAATTGCTAGAAGTAATGGTTAGAGCTAGAAGAAAGAGTTCACCTGAGATCAATAAAATAATCAA
The DNA here is from genome assembly GCA_936432065.2 of Rutpela maculata. NCBI lineage: Eukaryota > Metazoa > Arthropoda > Insecta > Coleoptera > Cerambycidae > Rutpela > Rutpela maculata. Next base: position 62,722,606 of record OW386287.2, read on the forward strand.
CAACTCAATCAACTATGGACTGCAAAGGCTAAAGGAGCAAACCTTAGAAATTATCATCTGACCATGGATGGAAAGCATTTCTCTACCTATGACATGGATCACGGTCATACTGATGGAGCTCCTCAAAATCAACGCACCATCAATCGAAATGTGGTTAAAAAGACACGGGGGTCCTAAAGCATGCCGATCAATAATAAATATTACATTAGTTTATCAATAAAAAAACGCCTCATATGACCCTGAAAAATTGTCACTTTTTTTCTTAATAAAAATACACGCCTTTGACAGAAATTATTCCTATTTCACTGAAAAATTATATAGTAAAAGTCTTTGGTGCCGAAGCAAATTTGATTGAAATTGGATGATTAAAACTGAGCTACGAATGCTTTATCATAAAAAGTGGGGCACACTGTAGACTATACAGTATTCTTGTCTTTATTGAATCTTATCTGCATATTCTTTAACTTAAAATATTTCATAACTTACTGATCGATGTATGTTGTTAAAAAAGATTCTTTTTCTTCTTCTTCTTCTAACTATCACTAACTAAATTTTTTCAAGTTTCGTGTTTACAAGAAATATTATGAATGGCGACGAATAGCCAGATGGACATTTTGAAGGTTGTACAAAATTCGATGATCATAATATGGTATGAAATTTGTTTCTCCACGAGCGATGTTTGCAGGTTTAGAAATGTGCCCATCAAATACAATATCTCTTCATCTTCGTATTTGCGAAGAGTATAATCATTAAAATATAACACAATTAAAATAAATGGTACTACTGGAGCGGATCTGGCGAGAAAAAGAGGAGTTTTGAAACCAACTTTTTAAAAAAAAATTTTCGACAATTCGGTTACACGCATTTTCTTTTATCATGTTATCAACTTAGTTCAGCTTAATTACTCAGGGTGGCGGAGGAATTTGTATTTAAAGTTCGCAAAAACACGTTTTTCCACGATAACTTTTTTATTATTGATCTGACGAAAAAAAAGTAAAATTAAAAATTGAAGGTCTCGCGGAAGCGCATAATCTGGTAGCAATTAATTGCAGTACCTGGCCAACAATCACTCATTTGCAGTTTTCTCAAAAACTGCTAATTCTAGAAAAAAAAGTTTCAAATAAAAAGTTACGTCCATCTTTTATCGTTACTTCTCGATAGACTTGGTATCCATTTCGAAAGATAAAAAGTTTCCAGCATGTTACATTTGAGAATGCAATAATGCTTTCTACACTTATTAAAATTTGACCGACATATTAACACATTATGTTAACAAATATATAGTGATAACACGATAAAAATTCGAGAGTAATCCATTGTGCCGTTTTTGAGTTAGAGCGAGTTAAGCGGAAAAATAATTGTTTTATATATCCAATACACACCTAAAATAAAACTAGAGAAATGCGCCACGAAAACTCGTGACGGTGTTAAATAATTATTTATAATAAGTTTAATATTTGATGGAGGGTAGACTGATGAATTATTAATATGGAAAAAAGATTCATATATCCGAATATTAGGCTCCGAAGTCCTTATCCTTTTCCTTAACCTTTTATTCCCGCAAACGCATTATGCCCCCTCCTTTCCTTCCTATTGCTTGGATTGCGATATATTTTTTTTAAATTAAACATAAAAAAAATCTCACTTACCTGTAAAAATATTTCTCTTCTGAGCCCTTTCCTTCGTACTCAAAAACGCATTTAAAAAAAAATGCAAAAGATTTTTCCCGTCCCACAAGTTTGTTTATTTGAAAAAAATAAAAAAAATTATTCAGTGAAATATTAGACGTAATAACGAACAAATTCCATTTTGGTTTTTGAAAATCGCACGACAGGGAAAAAAGTTCGAGGAGGTTGAATAATTTTCCTTTCCCTACCTCCCTCCCCTCCCCTAATTGGCCCACCACCCCAATCCTCCGGCTCCATCAATTATTATCCATTTAACTTACCTCAAAAAAATCTCATCCCCCTAACTTCTTTTTTTCGTAAAAAAATTAAGGAATTACTTTTTTGTGTATTAGTGTTAGGGCAAAAAACGAGTATTTTCAAAAAAAAATTTCACGAAAAGTTACCGTCCGATTTGGCAAAAAAATTACCAGATTATTCGCTTCCGCGAGATCTTCAATTTTTAATTTTACTTTTTTTTTTCGTCAGGTCAATAATAACAAACTTATCGTGGAAAAACCTGTTTTTGCGAATTTTAAATACGAATTTCTCCGCCACCCAGTGTGACTAAGCTGAACTAAGTTGATCACATGATAAAAGAGAACGCGTGTAACCGAATTGTCAAAAAAAAAAAATTTTAAAAAGTTGGTTTCATTTCAAAACCAGATCCGCTCCGCTATTCACCACTGCTGAACGGATGAGATGTAAACAAATCACTTTACCCCTCGCGTCCCTTGCCCACAAGTGTTTAGAACAAACATTCGTATGTTGCAGGATAGGAAAGGCCCCTGTGTTTTTCCTTTTATGGTTTGAAATTTGCAAGTTTATATCTATATTTTTTTTGCTGTAATTAAGATAATGGTTTACTTCTCGGAAGGTGTTCTATTTCATTCGAATAGAATGGATTAAAACACTGTCCTCAAATTATTTTTGTATACGAGCCTATTTATCAAAAAATGATTACCTGTTTGATTATATAGTTAGCTAATGATTACAACATAGAAGCCTAATAATATAATTTAATATAATGGACAGGATGGTCTGGCAACAAAGTTGAAAATAATGAAATAAACAAATGAGGCAGTTTGCAAGGAAAAGCTTCTGGTCAAATTTTGTTAATTAATTTTGCTACCAATTATTAAGTATTCCTCATAATTAACTCTGATACAAATTTATCACGAACAAAATTATAATTAATGACATCGCAACTAAACATGTTAGCTGGATGTAATAAATCCTAACTTGTATATAATTAATGTAGAGAAAATTTAAATAGCAACTAAAATTGCAGTCTATAACTATTGTCTTTCGAATATACAGGTGTAGTTGTTGTCTACGGATTTATTATGCGAGTAAAAAATGTCCGCGTGTTTGATGGCGCGGTAAAGATCAAAGGCGCCGACGTTTTTTGAGTGCAAAGTAAATCTAAAGACAACTAGATCTGTAGAATAGACTACATTAATATAGAAGCCCTAACCAAAATAATAAAAAAATAATATACTTATCGTTATGGATACCAAATAAAATTTTCTAAAAGACACTTTTTATCAAATTTCTATCACGCAACAGGCGGCTAGTAATAAAATAAATTTTAGTTTTTAGTGAGCGGCGATGGAAGCCACGCAGTAGTCGGCGGAGAAGTGAGTAACTGATTGCACTGGGGGGATATTGAGTGGAATATGATAAAACAAAGTATGTTAACGTTCAATAATAGTAGTTATATTTAATAATAACAAAAATTCGAAATAACACTTTAGAACATAAAGAGAGAAACAATATTTCAAATTATATATGTATAACGTAGTTATCACAAACTGGGCAAATAGCGGAAATAAAACACATTATATAATAATGATCTCTGTGGACAGAAGGTGATCACTTTCGTCAAAAAGACCGCATGGAATTCATATACATATTAATATAATAAACAATAAAATATTCAGGTAAATCAGCACAAAAAAAAAATTATTACATCTATATAGCCACACAATAATATTGACACTAGACAATAATATATTGTGTATTTAGGTGTGAAAGCACGATACTTGTTGACCTCGGCTAGCGCCTCAGCCAACAATTTGCATCGTCGTCCGGGAATGTGCTTTCACACCGAAGTACACATACTATTTTTTCTGAAATCACAATCAATATTATTATAAATTAAGGAATTTGCTTTAATGCATTTCTTCATTACAATCTAACTGGTTACTAATAAATGCAATTTTAGTGTGAGTTGGTTTGTCTCTGCATGTATTTATCTACTGTCTAAAATATACATAAAAACCGTACGGGAATGTTGCTTTCCCGGCCTAGGCCGGGAAAGTAACATTCCCGTACGGTTTTGTTGATCGTTGCTTGGCAACGCATCTTTTCTGGTCTGTTTTCTGATAGTTTCTTAGCAACGGACTAAAATACTGGAATTGTGCATTTTTCGATCTGAAATCGCGCCAAAAATGTAGACATTGCCGATCGATTTCAGAAAAAAGATTTTTCCATAACTGTATAGGTTTTGTTTATAATTTATTATTTATGGCATATTCATGATTTCTTAGTTTGTTGGGTATTTTGCCACTGTAAAAATATTTAAAAATTTTGATGAAATAAACCTCTGCGCCAAAAGGATTAGACAGAGGCTGGTTTTTATACTTCTATTACAAAATGTCTCACACCTAAAAAATATATAAACTGAAACAAAATTGTTAAATGATAAATAGAAAAATTAAAACGAAGGCAGTTGACGTTTCGGAAAATAGTTCTTTTTCCGTTATCAACACTTTTGAGAATGTCAAACCAGACAGTTTGTTGTTTATGTATTTCCATAGTCACGTGAGACATTAAATTATATTTATTTTATTTTTACTTACTTCGTCTCTGAGGATCCGCAACAAGCTGGTACAGAAATCCATAGAATAATTAGAAACACATTTATCCTCATTTAACAAAATAATAGCGGATTCCTTAAGTTTCCTTTTAGTTGAGTTGCTTTCTTTTTCTGTATAGGTTGATCGAAGTTAAATATGCCGCAAAGAAGGTTGGCATTTAGTTGTGTTCCTACGGCGTAGAAGGTAGGTTTCCCCGCTTCGTCGGCGATCCCAAAAATATCACGTAGGACGGCGCCAGCAAAACAATAGGCTGGAGGCTATAATGTAGTGGTCCTGCCTGGGTGGTCTTGAACCATAATCTTATTACATAACTTCAAGGACCATAGATTTCACACAAAACAGGCACGCAGATTGATCAGTCCAAGAGAGAAAAATCAGGGAGAAGAACGGAAAATAATAACCCAACACAAAAACCATGAAATATATAAAAAAAAACCGCTGCCTAAGGAATCACCACTTCCACATCCAGACTTCCTATCTAAGTATCTTACAACGAAAATACTATAATTGCACTCCACTAAGTGAAGATAATTGTTTATGGAACTTTAATGGTACAATATTTGAAATCGTGTACCAGAAAAACCCAAAAAATGATATGCCCCATCAGTAGTAGGGTGGTAGTGGTGGGGGTGAATGAAGTGAAAACAATTCTTGATGACTGGTTCTTGTACATACACTAAATCACAATATTGTTTCACCCCCTTTAATAATGGGGTGGAGGAGGTAATAGAGGTGGCTATTGCCAAAAATGTTTTTGAGACCTTAGTTCCTCTTATATTTACTAAATACCAATTTCATGCACTCTTAATTGCTTGATTTCCTATTTATCTCAATTTACCCTTCAACTTTGCAACGGAATAAGATCAATATATAATCTAGTTCCAGATCTCGTTAAAACACATACGTGTGCCATATTTAAGTCAATATCTTAAACGGTTCCAGAGTAATCGTGAGCACCAAATAGATACCAGACAAACAGACAGACCAACGCGAGAGACAAATTTATTTTATTCAAACTTAACATATTGATATTTCATGACATTCCAAGCCTATTTGTACAATGAAAATTTTCAAAAATGTTTCTTGCGTTAGTATACTTCAACTGGATGTGCAAGTAATACGCAGAAAACAGCATGACAAATATATAAAACATCATTCTGTGCCGTGGACTACACGATAGAAGTAAAGCCTCTACTTCAAGCATTTTCTTCAATGAAACCTACTGCGCATCCATATTACTCGAGGTAACCCACTGTGTATCTAATTTACTAGAGGAAAGCCACTACGCATTCATATCACTTGAGGTAACCTACTGCGCATCAATAATACTCAAGAAAAGCCACTGCGCATCTATAATATTCGGGGAAACCTACTGCGCATACATACTACTTAAAATAACCCACTGCGCAACCATTTTACTCGAGGAAACCCACTGCGCATCCATATCACTTGAGGTAACCTACTGCGCATCTATACTACTCGTGGTAACCTACTGTGCATCAATGGTACTCAAGAAAAGCCACTGCGCATCCATAATACTCGGGGAAACCTACTGCGCATCCATACTACTTGAAATAACCCACTGCGCATCCATTTGACTCGAGGAAACCCACTGCGCATACATACTACTTGATGTAACCTACTGCGCATCTATGGTACTCTAGAAAAGCCACTGCGCATCCAAAATACTCGAGGAAACCTACTGCGCATCCAAACTACTAGAGGCAACCTACTGCGCATCGATGGTACTCGAGGAAAGCCATTGCGCATCCATACTACTCGAAGTAACTTTAATAACATGATATTTGAAATCGCCTACCCCAAAAACCTATAAAACGATATGCCACATCGGTAGTGGGGGTTGGGGGTGGTGGCAGAGGGGTGGTTGTGGATTAAGTAAAAAAAAATTGAGGCTTAGGTTCTTGTATACCCGCTAAATTACAATTTTATTTTTTTCACCCCCTTTAATAATGAGGTGGGGGTAGTAATGGGAGTGGCTAATTCCAAAAATTTTTTTAAGACTTTAAGTTCTTTTATATACACTAAATACATTTTATGGACTCTTACCGGCTTGATTTACCTATTTACCCCCATTTACCCCAATTTACCCCCCAACCCTTCGACGGAACAAGATGAAAATATAATCTAGTTTCAGATCTCGTTAAAGTACATACGTGTACCAAATTTCAAGTCAATATCTTGAACGGTTCCATAGTAAACGTGCGCACAAAAAAGTTACAGACAGACAGACCGACAGACAGAAATTTTTTTTTCGCTCAAACTTAAAATCTCGACGTTTCATGACATTTTAAGCCTATTTAGACAATAAAAATTTTTAAAAAATTTTTTGTCGTTACTATACTTCCACTGGATGTGGAAGTAATAGGAAATATTACATAAGAACAACTCACTTCTACACTCTGTAGAAGGCTTCTTTGATTTAAGCTGAACAATAATCCGCATAAACGGTAATTGCGGGAACACAAAATACACACTCTCAGAGAAAAACATTCCCTACAATCTTTAATTACTTAGTGAAATAACTCCCAACTGAATGGACACACGCGATTATCACTAAAGTAAAACAGCTCAAAAGTTAACAATCCTCACTGTTTAGCACCTCAGATGAAACAGAACTCCAGAAAGTGAGTGAGGATTTCAATAAAGGAACACAAAAAAACGTTATCACCAACAAATTAATACAAACGCGGTAAAAGAAAACCTTAATACTAAAGTAAACCTAACACACAAATACAACATAATCATAAAATTTATCCCATATCATCCAATTTTCAAATACTTTTCATATCACATTTCTTACATTACCGCGATTTAGCTCAAATAGTGAGCGATAAACATCTCTATAACAGGCGACTAGATAGGCAACCGATTATTGTCACAATTAAGACGTCGTATTTTATGTGAATTGGTTGATTGCTGTCATTAAAGTGGTAATTCTTATTCCGAGGGTACTTAACACGTAACAAGTATTTAACTTTCCTCGTTATTTTCAGTATGAAAACGTATCTTATGCATGCATAAAACAATGATGTTTGATTTATTATCATTAAGAATGGTGGATATGATAGACATTTTTCGTGACGCACATCATCTAGTTTTAATATTATGTTTCTCTTATATGTATATTTGTTAATGAGTTAAAAACTTAATCCTATCACTAAAAGATAACAGATAAAAAATCCCTCAGGTTTGATAACATAACAAGTGAAACGTTGAAACAAATAGTGGATCAAGTGTCGGAACCCTTTGCATATTTTAAACTTGTCTATTCAATGTGGTATTTTTCCAAGAAAGCTTAATATAAAATTGCTGTGATAAAACCTGTATACAAATCTGGAGACAAACTGAAAGTCAATAACTACAGACCTATATCGCTGATATCTAATTTTGCGAAAATATACGAAAAGATTTTAAAATCGAGAATAATAACATTTTTAAAGAAATATAACCTACTTTCTGATGGGCAGTATGGATCTCGAGAGGGCAGATCTACACAGGATGCTATTGCAGATTTAACAGAAAGAATTTATAATGCTTTGGATAATAAAAAAAAGTCGCTTTGCATCTTTGTAGACCTGGCCAAAGATTTGTTGGATACCTTAAGTGATATTGGTATGCGTGGTGTAGTCAAACAACTTCTGACTAGTTATCTCACGGAGAGACAACATTGTGTAGAATTGGAGAATATACGCAGTAACTTTCAAACTGTCCAGTGTGGCGTACCTCAAGGAACTGTGCTTGGTCCACTTCTCTTCACTATTTATGTAAATTAATTATTTGAAATACCTTGTGCTGGTAAAATCATAAGTTTTGCCGACGATACAGCAATTTTCTTTGAGGATGAATCATGGGAAGCATTAAAAAAAAGTAGAACTAAATCTACCTGCGGTGATAGACTTTTTTAATAGGAAACTATTATCCATAAATTTTCAGAAAACGTTTTATCTACCATTCGCCAGCTATGAAAATAGTTTACCAAATTTTAATTCACTAGCAATTCGTGATGCAAACACAGAGATTCTGATTCAGTCAAAGCAAAATATCAAATATTTAGGGGTAATATTGGACTGTCATATGAGATGGGATGCTCACACAGACAAATTAGTCAAACAACTGAGGTGCGTGTTACCAAAAATCAAACTATTAAAAACTTTTTTAAATGAAAAACAATTAGTCTCAGTATATTATGCATTAGTCCAATCACATCTCTCATACGGTATAATAGCATGGGGTGGCATAACCAATAATTATTGCAAAAAACTTGAAGTTATTCAAAAATGGATATTAAAAATCATATTTAACAAATGTAGAACTTACTCATCAGATCAACTATACAATGAAACCAAAATATTTGACATTAGACAACTATTTTGCCAGGCCCTTCTATTACACTGTTTCAAAAATAAACACAAAAAAAAATATAATTAAACACATTCACAATACAAGATACAAGGAAGGTGCATTAGAATTACCCAGGATTTTTAAAACTATTGGACAGAGAAGTCATAGCTATCTCTCTACAAAACGATTTAACACTCTCCCAATGGAAATAAAGCACATATCTAATTGTAAATATTTTAAATTAGAAATTAAATTGTGAATAAAACGACAGACAAGGAAAGACATTAAAAGTATGATTGATATAAAAAACAGCTACATATAAAACTAATACATATTAGATTGCTATACAGATTAAAAATATTTTACTTCAAACTATCAAAAAAGCAAAACTCAAATATATTAATAAACTAAGCAAGTAAGTTAGTTCCTAAGATAATATACTCATTCATAGTTAATAACTTTACCTACCTACCTATTGAATAACTCGTAACAAAAACTATATACAAACTGTATTGTAATATGTTGCAACCCCTTAAAATTTAAGGTTATGTTGGTTACTAAAAAGTAGTAGTATTTGCACCTACTCGAGAAGCCTACCAGAAGTTAGTTCTGGTGACATCTGGAATTATCTAGAGAATGGTGGCGTCATCACAGAAAAATCGAGATCTGTCATTTTTAGGTATAAAAGACCGACCGCATTCTCAGCGAGTAGTTCAGAAGTTCAGAAAGTACAGAAAGTGAGGTTAAGACTTCCAAGATAAACAAAGTGATAAACATTGTGATTTTAGTCAGTAAAGTGTATTTAAATTAACAATAGTATTGTGAAGTATCCAGTAAATATTTAATAAAGTGTGTTAGTGGACAATCTCTTGTTATAATTTTTGGAACCCACGGATTTTGCAAGGGGTAGTTTCCTAAGGGTGGAAACACGTCACAAATTGGTGTCAGAAGCGGAATTTTATGACAAGAGGAGCTCTGAAGTTGTGCTGGAGTGTTCGAGCTAGCACGGAGGACTAATTTACTGGACATTGTTTGAGGGTTATTTTCGAACAGGAAAATAGAGTTAAGTGCATTTTTGAGACATTGTAGAACATTTTATTAGGACATTAGTGAGATTATTAAATTCTCTGAACTGGATAGTGACAAAAGATTCTGGATAAGACTTTTTCGTGCTATTTCGAGATTTGTCTGGAAAGTTCCATTACCGATATTGACGTGACAGTTAAATTTATTTTATTTTAATTTCATCGTATGCCCGTAACAACAAGAAGTATGGCATCCGATAAACAAATACAGGACTTATTCGAACAATTCCAAAAAATGATGGCGCAGCAACGGCAGGAAGATAAAGAAGAGCAAGAAAGAAAACGCCAGGAGGAAGAAAAACGGCGTCAAGGAGAAAGGGACGAATTAAAGAAAATTATGGAAGATCAGGAAATAAGACGTCAGAAAGAAAAAGAGGATGAAGAAACAAGACGTCAGAAAGAAAAAGAGGATGAAGAAAGAAGACGTCAGGAAGACAAAGAAGAACAGGAGAAAAGACGTCAAGAGGAAGAAAGACGACGTCAAGAGGAGAAGGAAGAACAAGAAAAGCGACGTCGAGAAGAAAAAGAAGAGCAAGAAAGAAGACATCAAGAAGAGAGAGACGAATTAAAGAAAATGATGGAAAATCTGGAAACAAGACGCCAAGAAGAAAAAGAAGAACAAGAAAAATGCCAGGAAGAATTAAGGAAAATTCTGAGCGATCAAATAAAAACACAACAGGACGCAATCATTTCTGCCAATGAAGAACTAAAGAGTGAAATCAAGGAGGAAGTAAGTGAAGTCAAAGGGGAGGTAAATGAAGTTAAAGAAAAAGTAAACAAGTTCGAAGAAGAAGTCAAAGGAGAAATAGACCGGCTTAAACGACAGTTGAGAGATAGAGGAAGCCAGCAGGTGGTATCATCAGGACAGCGACTAAAACCTCCTTCTTTTGATGGCCAAAGTTCCTGGACGACGTACAAGAGGCAGTTTGAGGCAGCAACGTGTGCTAACAATTGGGATAATGAGGAAAAGGCCATGGCATTAGTTCTAGCACTAAGGGGCCAAGCTTCAGAGTTACTCCAAACCATCCCAGTTGAGAAACAAAGGGACTTTAAAGTTTTGGAAGCTGCATTAGACTTGAGGTATGACGATCAACACCTTGCCCAATTATACCAGGCTCAGCTGAAATCCCGGATGCAAAAAGCTGGGGAAAGTTTACAAGAATTTGAAGCTGCGATAGAGAGACTGGCACACCTGGCGTATCCGAGTGCACCTAAAGAATTCCAGGAACAATTAGCCGTGGGGGCCTTTTTAGATGGTATAAGGGACGAAGAGGTCAGGCGAGTTCTGAGGCTGACGAGACACCAAAGTAGTAGCGAAGCTTTGGTGCGTGCACTCGAAGTAGAAGCCGCTTACAGGGATACTCCAAGATCGAGAGTGCGAGCTGTGACTCTCGAAGAATCGCAACCAGAAATGAACCAGAACACCTTGCTGACTGAGATGCAGAAAATATTCACCAAATTATGCGATAAATTGGATGGCCTCGGAAAGCAGGAAAAACAACAAAATAAAGGAAAGCCGAGCGGGGGTATTAAATGTTACAACTGCGGCAAGGTAGGACACATGAAGCGAGACTGTCGACAGCAGAATTCGGAGAGTTGAGTAAATGCTGTGAATCTTGAAGAGAAGCAGGAAAACAGTACCAAGGGGGTTGTTCTGGCTAGGGAATGCAGTGACCCCAGAGAAATAAAGATTTCCCAGCTTCGAAGAATCCCAAGCATTCTGTTGTTGCATGGATATGTGAACGGAAGAAAATGTTTGTTTACCATCGACACAGGTACTACGTCATCAATAGTACGGCCAGGATTTATATCGGGCATAAAGATTACCAAGAGGCAAAATGAAGAAGTGATCGTCCGGACAGCTACGGGGGACAGGGCTACGGTTCATGGAGAAGTAGACCTGGGTTTGCAGATTGGGCAGTTGAGGTTCGACCACAGGGTCATCGTGGCTGACATTACGGATGACTTCATTTTGGGACTGGACATTATGGAACAGTATGGATTTATTGTTGACGTAGGGAAGCGAATGTTAAGGATTGGGAACGAACAATTTATTCTGTCAAAAGTGAACGACCAATGCGAGAAAACCAGGCTGTTGACAACGCAGGCAGTCAAAACTCCTGCATTATCCAGAAAACCAGACAAGGAAGATTGCAAGCGCTACCCTCAGGTGAGAAAATTGCCGAACATGGTTAAAGTCAACACTGTCAAGGTCGATCTTCCAGACAGTTGGTCAAAGAAAACTCTGAGGCAAGAGCAATTGCGTGATGTAGAAATCGGACCCATGTTGCGAGCAAAAGAAGAGGGAACGCGTCCAGCATGGAAGGATGTTTCCGACACAGAAGTGGGGCTGAAGGCTTTATGGTCACAATGGGATTCACTTACAGTCGTAGACGGGCTTTTAAGGAGAGCATGGGAAAGCCCAGATGGGAAGCAGGTTGCCATGCGTCTAGTGATTCCCAGGTGTCGTGTACCAGAAGTACTCCAGAAAGCGCACAATAAAACGTCCAGCAGACACTTCGGCATAAACAAGACATTGAGTAGGGCACGGGAACAATTCTATTGGGTTAATAGTCGCCAGGATGTGGAGGCCTGGTGTCGCAAGTGTAAGAATTGTGCTGCCCGTGGGGAACCATTTTCCATGAGCAACTACAGAAATGGAAGTCGAGAACAGCCAAAGAATGATCGAGAGCAGATGAACAGAACTAGTAACCGCTTGAAGGCTCGTTATGATCAGAATGCCAGTATAGGGGGATTCAAGGTGGGGATCTGGTTTGGCTGTACAACCCACAGCGGAAGGAATGGAGATCCCCGAAATTTCAACCTCCTTGGGATGGACCGTATACTGTTATTACCCGAATTAATGATGTCGTCTATCGTATTCAACGAAACAAAAAGTCCAAGATGAAGATCGTACACTTGGATAGACTGGCGAAGTATGTGAAAGAGGCTGAATTGCCTGACCGGGACGTTCAGGCTTAAGGAGGGGGCAGTGTAATATGTTGCAACCCCTTAAAATTTAAGGTTATGTTGGTTACTAAAAAGTAGTAGTATTTGCACCTACTCGAGAAGCCTACCAGAAGTTAGTTCTGGTGATATCTGGAATTATCTAGAGAATGGTGGCGTCATCACAGAAAAATCGAGATCTGTCATTTTTAGGTATAAAAGACCGACCGCATTCTCAGCGAGTAGTTCAGAAGTTCAGAAAGTATAGAAAGTGAGGTTAAGACTTCCAAGATAAACAAAGTGATAAACATTGTGATTTTAGTCAGTAAAGTGTATTTAAATTAACAATAGTATTGTGAAGTATCCAGTAAATATTTAATAAAGTGTGTTAGTGGACAATCTCTTGTTATAATTTTTGGAACCCACGGATTTTGCAAGGGGTAGTTTCCTAAGGGTGGAAACACGTCACAGTATATAAATTAATTTACTACTTATTTATTCTTAAGGTATGAATTGTATAAAATTGTATTTCATTATAATTTTATTACATGTCTTAAAGTAAAGAGTTACCCACGCGCGGAATTTTCCTTGTGGGTTTTCCGAATATTTATTTACATGTATACCTACTAAATTGTTAATGCCATTTTATTATTGTATCCTAATTGGTTGTAAATAAATATTATTATTATTATATCTTCTGTTTTATATTGCAACCAGTTCATTTTGTTTTCAGTGTAAATGGTTGAGCAGTGTATGCCTATTGTATTTAAAATTATTTTGTGTACAACTGTTATCAAAACATACTTTTTTACGTTATGCATATTTTAAAAAAATATATAAATGTTTTCTGGCTCTGCGACAAAATGTAACGCATAAATTTATTGAAATCTAAAGGTCTTTATGGCTTGAAACATCGGAATTGATGGTGGCATCTGTTAAGTAAAGGCTGGGATCTGTTGTTTTGTTTTATTCGGCTGTTATAAAAGCGGTCATGGAGGAGAATCACTTAAAATGTGACCCGCCTCAGCGTAAAGCATACTATTCCGGAAAATCTAAAAATGAATATCAACCTCTTGAAACATGAGATATTTTATATCTCGTTAATTTAACATTAGAGTTTTACACTGATAGTACTTAGAAAGATATATTATTCACATAATTAACGCATTTCTTTAAAGAAATACACTTAGGCTTTTTAAAGAGTAAAACTGATCTATTATAAATCATATAGGGAAATAAAAAAACATCGGATCGAAAAATCGCAAACTTTTTGTCCCATTTTTTAGGATATGAGAATTGTGGTTTTAAAAATATTCAGTAAAATAGGAAAATAAGAAATATTAGACATTATAGCCCTGTCAATGAACGTTCAATAAGGGGGTCTAGAGGGAAATTCCGAGATCACAATGTTTGACTTGAGAGCTATGTTTGGACTATTTACATCCCTTCTTAGTGGTTGCCTACGCCATTCGAGGAATCTCTATGCAAAATTTGAAGTTTTTAGACCCAGCGGTTTGAACTGTGCGTTGATAGATTAGTGAGTCAGTCAGGGTATTCTTTTATATATATAATAGATAGAAGATAGATTTCAGAGTACACTATAAATAATATTTGCAAATCAATACACTGCACAGACCATATAAAAATACTGGTTTAGTTAGAAAAGAAAACGAATGCGTTAAAAACAAAACTATATATTAACCAAATAAAAATTGTATAAGCAAGCATGATAATAGAAATGTAACAAAGAGAATTTATATAGTTATAGCTGATGCCCGCGACTCCGTTCGCGAGGAAGACAAGACTTCTTGCGCGTGGAATTAAGAACATAATAACTTATGTCTATAAAGAAGTACTACATACTCCCTGTGTATTCCTATAGTACTTCCTTGAACACGCCAATACTGTCTTTGTGCTTTTCCCAAAGACTAATTGGATAAGACAACTGACAAAATGCCAGCATTATTATGAACAGTTCGCGCATCTTAAAAGGTGTCTGACATAGGGCAACGCCTCGTCCCAAGAAGCAAGCGCAGATGATAGCACTCAGAGTTGTTTGGGTGAATGGTGTACACCCTCCCCAGTGGATGTTCTCTCTTTACTCCGGGCCAACGTTCAACATCAATCCCTCTTTTCCTTCTTGCAAATGTGTTATTTTTCCATACATAGTACGAAGGTACTTCAGGATACAATAATGTTTTGGCAAAATCGTTTTTTCGACAAAGCTCAAAAAAGGCCATAAGTGTTGTCTGTGGCGGATTGCTGACTCTTTCGGCCAAGTTATTAGGAGTAAAGTAAACATGTTGGCCATTTTCTAAGTGAACATTTAAATGGAATACAGTGGGAAACCTCTCATGTATGGGAAACGACAAAATCTTCCACACCGCTTCGGAACTGCTTATATAACGGCCACTCTTGTTTATTTTTATCTCATCTTTTTCATTTTCGAGACCAAATGATGCCTGGTCACTGCCCTTGTTAACGTATTTACATAAGTATTTAATAGAGCTCACAGTGTTGCAATATTCTACGTTAATGTGGGCGTTAAACGTGCATGAGAGCACTGGGTTATAAGGCACTACCTACCGATTATCCAAATTCATATCCCTTATTTTAACAGTAAAGCCACCATCAGCTGGAGATCGTCTCTTATTATGTGGGTATCCGTCTTCATCTGTTTGTGTGTCTTTAAGAAAGGGCCTAGGATATCTTTTAGTGCATGTGTTATCTTTCATACAGGGAGAATTACAATTTAAACTACCACACGGGCCGTGCATCATGTTAGCTTTAACAATTTCGTACAGGACAGGATCTTGTAGAGGGTAGGTATTTCTGCATTGATCACGTCGTTAATCCTGTCGGGAGTAATACGTGTCGAAAGCCACAAAAGGGTATGGATGTGAGGTAGACCACGTTTTTGCCATTGAACAGAATACATAAATCAACGAACTTCCCCAAATATTTTGCCTTTGGTTAAAAGAGCCATCATTTTTTTTACCTGAAGATGGAACACCCACGACGCCTTTTGGGGTAAAAATCGTCGAGTTTGTTTTGGGTAGAGTCGAAGTAGGTACTATGGGTGGATGCAGATGAGAGTCATGAGGCAGATACGCGTCAAAATGACCATTTGACAGATCTTGTGTAAACCACAATCTTCTCACAGGATGAACTTCAGTACCTGACTGTACATATAGTCGATCATTACGATAAACCTCAAAAAAAAAACGGAAACAGACATCCAGCTCGCACAAACTCCCATAAGTCGAAGACTGGAGCATATCGGCAGAATACTCAGCTGATTCGTTAAAATTGTCTACCACAAAGCTGACTATTTGTTTACGAACCTCCAACGCTCTTTCTTGAGAGCCGTATATTAAGAATGAAAGGGAACGGAATAAACAGGCTCCGTCGCTGACAATTGACACAACAGTATGTTGTACAACTTCTTCATTAATATTTAGATTTTCTTTAGCCATTTCTTTAAAAAGGTAAAAATTCACAGATTTTCCCTGACGTGTCAAAATGACTTAATTATAGACATCATTTTCAGTGTCAAAATGATACACTTTATCGAACTGATGGCCGTTTGCACCGTATGTGTTTAAACTATCTACCATCCCCGTTTTCACCCCTTCAAAAAGTGAAAATCGAAATTTCGTGTTACACGTTTCTAATAGATTTCAACAAAAAATATTTCTGCCAAATTTCACGCATCTAGATATAACCGTTTCCGAAAAAGCCTAAAATTTCAACCCCCTTTTTTATCCTCTTGGGGATCGCATTTCGAAAAATCCCTTCTTAGTGGAACCTCTATGCAAAATTTGAAGTTTATAGACTCAGCCGTTTGAGCTGTGCGTTGATAGATAGGTCAGTCAGGGTATTCTTTTATATAGATAATATACAATAACAAGCTAAAAACGTACTCTTCGCCTGTTCACTGAACTTTTTACATAATCGTTACACATTCTATAGGATACTCTTCGCAGTTTTTCTGTAAATAATGTTAATTTTAGACATTTTTAATTTTATAGTACGAACTTAGTTGGTAAGACTCAGTGTAAAAAAAAAACTATACCATGCCTCATTTGGGTTTCGAACCTGAGACCCTTGGATTTCGAGTCAAAAGTGTAAGAACTACACCACGACCTTACACGTAAAAAAATGAAAATTTTTATATTATAAGACACGAGCTAAAATCATATTTTCAAGGTAGTATATTACATTATGAAATGTATATTTGTAAAGTATATAAATATTTAGATATTAAAATGAAATATCATTTGACCAGATTTCTATTCAATTACAAAAACATAAAAATCAATTTTTTTTTTTAAGTTTAAATCATAAATAACCTTTTTATTTACCGATTTTGTTCAAAAACAATAGGTTTCTTCCTCTGGCTAACACTAACGTACTGTCCAAATTTCAGTACAATCGGATTTTTCTTTCTCGTGTTATCGTGCTTACAAGAAACGTGACGGACGGACAGACGGACGGACGGACGGATATTTTGAAAGTTGTTCAGAATTCGTTCACTAACACAATGATATAATGAAATTTTTTGTCTGCCAACGATAGTTACGGTTTTAGAAATATGCCGATCAAATGCAATATACTCTTTGTTTTCGTATTTGCGAAGAGTGTAATAAAGATAAATTTATTATAAATTGAATAAAAATCTTAATAACCATCGTAGAAAGAAATTTCTTGTTCAGATATCTGTTTTACAGCAGACGAAACTCAAATGTCGAATAAAAAATATCTTTGCGTCTGTAAGTGTGTGTGTGTGTGTGTGTGTATATGTATGTGTGAGTGTATACCGTTTCTTGTAAACACGATAATTTCTGTTAGACTTAAAATATTTAATTACAATTTGGAACGTATGTAAAACAGCATATTACAATAATCCCTATTGAAATTGGGCCATATCTGTAATACATGGTGATAACCAGAGGCTTACAATTCTCACTTCATAATAACCTTATTAAAAACACCATGCTCCATATTTTAGGATAACACTGATATATCATTTAATTTAAATAAAATTGGTTTACCTAACATACACCTGGTATATTGCGGTTTATAAATCTTATACATCTTATTTTTGTATGTTTAATCAAAAACCTTAGAAATATATTTCCCTCTGAAATTTTTACCTATTTTACGTATGAGAGTGTAGGCCTCTGGTTATCACCATGTATTACAGATATGTCCCAAATTCAATAGGGATTATTGTAATATGCTGTTTTACATATGTTCCCAATTGTAATTAAATATACGGTATACACGCACACTTCGCACATCCGCAGTTACAGACGCAAAGACATTTTTTATTCGATATTTGAGTTTAGTCTGCTGTGAAACGGATATATGCATAAGAAAGTTTTCTCTACGATGGTTATCAAAATTTGTATTCAATTTATAATAAATTTATAATAAAGTTACAATAAAGTCAAAAGATATACAATTCATTACTGAACCAAAACAGATACGAAAAAATGAATAAAAACGTTATTGTAGAAAATTTAGCCA
The DNA here is from genome assembly GCA_936432065.2 of Rutpela maculata. Lineage (NCBI taxonomy): Eukaryota > Metazoa > Arthropoda > Insecta > Coleoptera > Cerambycidae > Rutpela > Rutpela maculata. Next base: position 62,741,077 of record OW386287.2, read on the forward strand.
GCTTTAATTTTACATATAGCCACTTTTTGATTAGGGCTAACCGTTATCGAGATTCGTGACCCCCCCGCACCTCCCCACCTCCTACGTTCGAGGACTTTTGGTATGTTTACCTCCTAAATAGTCAAATATTGTGATCTCGGCATTTCCCTTTAGAAACCATTCATTGACAGGACTATTAGTAGTTATCAATTCAATTAATAATCACAGCCCCACAAAAAAAGACCAGACCAGTGGCAGATCAGACTAGTACACTAGTCTGATCTTCCACTGGTCTGATCTTTCTGTATGTATTTTGACCCGGTGAATCCAAATCCGAAATCAGAATTTTCAAATTGGCTCGTTTTTTATCCCTAAAACAATAGAAAAAGTAGACTATCCGGCGGATCAGACCAATATATTCCGAATTTTGATCCGCTTAATCCTAATCAGAAGTCAGAATTTTCAGATTGGCTCACTTTTCATCCCTAATCCCAAAAAACACCTCTAACATAAAAAAAGTGGTCCCTTCGGTGGATCAGACCTATATTCTTATGTATTTTGACCCGCTGAATCCGAATCCGAAGTTAGAATTGTCAGATTGTCTCAATTTTCATTTATATCCTCAAAAAAACGCCCCCAAAAAGCCGGTTTTTCGCCTTACACACTCAAATGAGTAGTTAGAATCTTTTTAATACCTATATGTTTATTTCATAGCCTCATAACGCCATAACTTCATAACCCATAACTCTACAACTCCATAACATTGTGAAGGGCGAAAGTCGGTTTTTATGGGTATTTCTTGAAGTTAGAGACGAAAACTGAGCCAGTCTGACAAATCTGTCTTCGGATTTGGATTCAGCAGCTCAAAATGCATAAGGATACATTAGCCTAATCCGCCGGACAGATCACATTTATGTTTTATTTTATGGGCGTTTTTTAGGTTAGGAAACTAATCTGAAAATTATGACTTCAGATTCGAATTCAGCGGGTCAAAATACATAAGGATACGTTGGTCTGATCTGCTGGACAGACCACTTCTTTTTATTTAGTGGTGTTTTTGGGGTAAGGAACGAAAAATGAGCCAATCTAAAAATCTGACTTCGGATTCGTATTCATTGGGTCAAAATACATAAGGATACGCTGGTCTGGTCCGTCGGACAGCTGTTACAGCAATTTTATATGAAACCAAGTTTTTCGGCCAGTTACATTTTAATTCATTACCTCTATTTTGTAGACTACCGTTAGGCTATTGATAAGTTGAATAGGACAAACTGTGGATTGCAATATTTAAGATGAGGTACTCAGATATATGGTGTTCATAATGCGTCAATTGCATGAAGAAAGCTCTGCCTTGATGAAAGTCGACAACACCACCTCCGAAGTAAAGTTGGCAAAGGTGTCAAAAGGACTGTCTTCTGTGACTCCTCCTTTTTAACGTCTACAGAGAGCACGAGATGCGACGTGTGCTAGAGGGTGGGGTAGCTACACAAAGGGAAATTAATTGCTTGATTTTTGCAAATGACACCGCTTTGGTTATAATAAGCTCATAAACCTACTGGAAAACCTTCAAACAATAAGCTCTAATTACCAATTAAGTGTAAATTACAGCAAAATAAAAATTATGATTGTTCACCGACCAAATGAAGACAATCCAGCCACGTTAAAATTAGTGATTGTGGGGTAATAAACAAAATGCTATACCTTGAAATACTTGTGGTGAATACCGCCAACTACGAATATGACTTTGGACGAAACATGCATATGGTAATATAAGCTTTTTTCCAGTTGGGCAGAATTAGGCGCAATAGAAATGTCAGGAAATGTACAAAGATCAGACTAACGGACTAGTTTTCAATATATCTAGCTGATTGAAAATTTTTGCAAAAGCACAACATTTTGCGAACACCAAACCTAGCGATATCTAAATTTTACAAAGTCTTTTAGATGGGTTTAATTGATAAAAAGTTACATGCTGATAATGTTCATGAGTATGTTGAAATTACTGGATGGATATTATATGGACGTGGTTATGCAAAATGGAACCAACCCACAATTTTCTGAAAACAGGTTTATTGCACCAAAGGGTACATAAATACCAAACTTAAATTTTGCAAAAAGGATCCAGCTAGCTGGAGATACAGTTTCTATTATAATAATGCAAAGAACCAAACCGAAACAATAGAAAGACAAAAGCAGTTATACAAAAAAGATCCAGGCGTCTTGGTTCCTTTTTGCAATTTATTATTCTACCGTTACAGTGGGTTGGTTCTTTTCTGCGAATTTTAATACCCTAACGACGGAAACTGCAGAAAATAATATCACGAATAGAAAGAAGGGTGTTAGAGGAAAAGACGTTGGCTTAGAACTAGGGAAATTGTATTGAAAAAAGAAAAGCCTTTTTTTTATTTATGAAGGCAGATTTTAAAACTGATACAGAGTTAGAACTTAATATTAAAATTATTCCCAAAGCCTCGAACAGAAGAACAGTTGTCGTGCTGCCAAACCCACGAGGGGTTGTTGTCCACCCAAAGCCATACGGGATTCTACTGCTTATTGTTGTTCCAAATCTGATCTAAATCCACTATGGCCCCAGGGCAAACCAATAGCATTGGAGAAACTGAATGACCTTAAATCAATATGGCATTTATTACCAAAGGATTGTACTCCTTTCTACACAAAACTTTATGCTAGTGATGATGTAGAGGATGACCTACAGAGTTTCGGAGGAGAGCTCGATTTTCCGATTGAAGAGCAGCCAGCAGCTTCCAGTATTTCGTAGTAACTTATATAATTTAAAGTTCAATGTTACTATTTTAATAAAAAAAAAACCGCTACTGCCACATCCAGATTTGCTACCCAAGTCTCTCACAACGAAAAAATTTTGTATGTGGAAATAATTGTTTATGGAACTTTAATAATATAATATTTGAAACGATATCCCACATCGGTAGTGGAGTGGGGGTAGTGATAGGGGGTGGTAGTGGGGATTGATGAATTAAAAAGATATTTTGAGGCCTTTGGTTCTTGTACATACACTAAATCATATTTTTTTTTCACCCCCTTTTATAATGGAGTTGGGGTAGCGGCTAATGCCAATTTTTTTTTTGAGACATTAGCTTCTCCTGTATACTGTATACCAATTTTATGAACTCTTACTTGCTTGATTTACCTACTTACCCCCATTACCCCAATTTACCCCCAACTCTTCAACAGAATAAGATAAAAATATATCTAGTTCCAGATCTCGTTAAAATACATACGTGTACCAAATTTCAAGTCAATATCGTAAACGGTTCCAGAGTAATCGTGCGCACAAAAAAAAGTTAGACAGAAATTTTGTTTGCTCAAACTTAAAATCTCGACATTTCATGACATTCTAAGCCTATTTGAACAATAAAAAAATTTGAATTTTTTTTTGTCGTTACTATACTTCCACTGGATGTGGAAGTAATAAACATTATTGCTTATACAACGTGATCTACCAGGACATGCGGAAAATTTAACAGTAGGTTGTCCCCACCGAGAGGAGTAAAAAAATGAAAAATTAAAAAAAAAGACCAAAAAAATTACCTTCTTTTTTTTGTAGGAATGCGCCGCCAATGACTTCAACTAATCTAACGTAACGCGGTACAACCATATCACTTTATCAGACTTGGGATTGACACTACTGGCAGCAAAGCTGACTTTTGGTTTTAATCAAATCACACTACAAAAATACCGAAATAAATCTAAATAAATCGAAGACGTTCATCTCATGCTGAAATGACAAGCAGATATACGAGATATTTAGTTAAACCGGTCAATGACACGGCCGTGTAACTGTTGTTCGACCGGAAGCAAAAAACGCGGCTCTCTAGGGGTCTACACACGATCCAGCGGCACGGAGCCAGCCTTGTCGGCACGCTTTGAACTCATTCGTAAAAGTGAATTGGTCCGCTGGAATTCCAATTATCTTCAAAGCGTACCAACAATGTTGACTACCTGCCGCTGGATCGTGTGTAGACCTCTTTTTTTAATCTCGCCGGCCGGCTCACTGTTTATGCCAATTAAGGAAATGTAAACAACTCGAATACGTTCTTTCACCAGTAAGTTCGTCGACCTCTTCAGAATTAGGTCAGGACTTACACAACATCAGTAGTGTACCTTCGCAAATTGACTAATAATTTAATATACTAAATTACCTCAGAATCCTCTAAAATTTTGCAGGGGCTTTCCCACATTGAAGACTAGCACACCATTTTATTTTCCGCATTTCTTGGTAGATCACGTTGTATTTTTACATTATTGATTATTTTTTGTATGAAAGAATTGGTGCAACATTTTGAGATTTTACTTTAACGAAAATACCAAAACGCAAAAAGGAACCAAGCCATGTTTTACTCAAAAAAAAGGTCGTAAAATAAAAAAAAGTGCGAAAAATATAAAGAACTAAAATCTGCAATGGTTTATTTATCGTATATGAACAGATAAAAATCACAAATTTGAAAATTCCTGTTATAGGTATTGCATAACTTTAAACCGCTTTTTCTCAATAAATGCAAATTGTGGTTTGGTTCCATTTTGCATAACTACGTCCATATAGAGATCGACTTAATCCGGTGGCGTTGACGGAGAATAATAATATTTTATATAATTCATCATTATTATTATTATTTGGTTCAATACCATTTGACGCCAACGTATAAATATACTGAGAACTGACTCGGGGACAAGGTCATATTTATAAACAAAATCAACATTGATCTTTCTACAATGCCGACTCATCGTTTATCCGGAGTATTTAAACCATAAAGTAAATAAGGATCGCGCAGATCCACGCGGACACCGAAAAGAGGCCGAAGGCGCTGCCTGTTGGAACCGTTCCCAAGAGCCCCGCTGGGTTGTGGGTTTGTATCACGGTGTATATATAGATATTTGTAAGTTGTTGAATCGTTATTGTTTTATTTTGTTATTTTATTAAATAAATATTATTTTGTTAAAACTGATTGGATTTAATATGCCGTTTTCAGATATTTATAGCAAACAATTAATTTGTAATTACCATCACGCTGGCTAGGAGTAAAGCTGCTCACACAAGGAACCTGTTACAACGTAAGTATGATAATCGGGGCTCACCTATATGGATGGCTTTAGGATTTATTTATATAACTTGTTAGCGCAAATCACTTAATTCATTAATGTTCAGGATAACAGAACTAGACCACTAAGATGCATTAGTGTACTACAACTTCGAATACTTTTTTAAGCAAAATACTCAGTACCTCAGTACTATTTTCTCTTGTTTTGTTGCATAATATAAAAAGTGTTAAAATATTACGATTCTAAATTATTACCAAATAATTAAAGTGAGTAGGTATGTTAAAAGATTTGATTAACTAATCAACTTATTTTATAAAATCGATTTTTTTTTTTCGAACATTAACATAACATAATCAAACATTAACTTCAACGCTTGTGGTGAAAAATGTTATTCTACATAGTCTCCTCCAACCTCAACACATTTCTCCATCCTTTTAATACAGTCTCCATAGACCTTACAAATGGTTGCAGGTACATTCATTTCATTCACCGCGTACTGTATTCGTGCTATCCATTGGTATAATGTGCGGTGATCTTTCTGTTCAATATTATCGACGGCGTACTCTGTTTTTTATTTTGAATTCTTATTCATATTCATAAAAGCGTAAAAAGAAAGCACAATAAAAGCATAAAAGTCACAATTTAGACTTCAAAATTTGTATTTAAGCTTTATTTTGGATTATAAACAACTTTGTGTAATAAAAATTTTGTCTAAAACAATAAATGTTCTTATCAATAATGTTTTCTTAATTCATTAACACCCAGTACATCTGAGTTGAGATTTTTATATGTATACTCATTTTTTCGACCAGCCGAATTATTTATAAAGGACTTTTCGTCGTAAAATCAATAATACAGATGTTTTCCTCTTGTCAACTCCATCCTGGGAGACAGTGTATATGATGTAGACTGTAATATTTATGCGAGACTATTTGAGTGTTTCGAAAATGAATAGAAGCATTGAAAATAAGCCGAGGATGGCTCAATATGCTTGCGATAACGAAGATAAGGAGAGGTTAGAGACGCAGATAAAAATTATTGAGGAACATAAAAATTCCAACGGAAGGAAATAAAACAAAAGTGTCTGCTATATCCTACTCAATACAGATGACCACATTTCGATAACTTCAGTAAATTTCATGAATTATCACTTTCTTTCCTCTATAGTAAATATATGAGTGAGAAATGAAACAATCTCCAGAGAAGAGTTTAAGAATAAATTTCGGTTTTCAAGTTTTACTTCAAAACAAAAGACACCTTTATAGAAGTTGCTGAGTTTTTAATAATATGATAATTTCAGTATATATTTATTGAAATGTCACATGGTGTTTGTATCTCAAAAGTTCACACAGAATAAAGAAATCAATAAATAGTTAGCGCCAAAAAACGCTACACTAAAAACAACACGAAGAGCTGTACGCTGTACAATTCCAAGGACTTTGGTATATGGTATATCGACCTAGTATAAAGACGCATAAAGAATATAATAGCATTATTTCACGTCAAATATGTCCCCTTACATAGTTATTCAACATTTCGAATTAGCTCCCTAATGAGACTGCCTGGGTATCATAGATAAATTTCATCAAGAGTGGATAGAAAGCCTTGGAGACATGTCTGTAACATGATACTACCGCTCGAATGCTATGATGATGTAGGTACAATTATACAGTGCGTGTAATTGCGGACTGGGCATGTACTTCCACGTAGCGCGAGATATATGACAACCCAGCTAACAGCAAACTCGCCCATCGGCGGCATAGATTAAAGAGTCGGCGCTAGACCACTGAAGCATCCCCGTTCTCAGTTATTTCATTTCAGCCAGCTGGCACACGCGATGTTGCAATTCTAACTCCCTATGCCCAGCCCGCCACTACACACAGTGTATAGTTCTACATATCTGTCATTTAATAGTGAATATTTCACTCATTAACATGATAGCCAATGAAAGTCCGTTTTTTGACAACATTGCACCAATGAAATGTCATTATTAATGGTAACCTAGATCTGCTTTTGACAGTACCAACACGAAAAATTTACTACTCTAATTTTTTGTATCATATGTTATTGTATACTTATTTTGTGTTTTACTAAATGAATCGCTTTGTAAATGCATTTTTATGTGATGTAAACGACAAAACTGAAAATAAAGGTCAGTGAACTTTAAAAAATTACAAGAAAACGTCTGAAGGCATATAATTACAAAACATAATATTAAATATGTACTTAATGAATTATTTATTCGTGAAATATTCTCCCCAAATACTACTCGCATTTTTAAATTGTATCTATAAATTTGCGTTCAAGCTAAGTTGCCGAATAGTAATTTAATTCGTGTAAATTGGCAGTTTATTATAAAAGATTAATATAATTAATTGAATCAGATAATAAACTGTTAATTTACTCTCTTATGTAATGTAAACGATGAAACTGAAAATAAATGTGAGTAAACTTTAAAAAATGACAAGAAAACGTCTGAAGGTATATAATTAAAAAACATAATATTACATATGCACTTAATGAATTATTTATTTCTGAAATATTCTCCCCAAATACCACTCGCGTTGTTAAATTTTATCTATAAATTTTTGCTCAAGCTAAGTTGACGAAAGGTAATATAATTCGTGTAAACTGGCAGTTGATTATCAAAGATTAATTTAATTAATTTAGTCAGATAATAAACTGTCAATTTATACTCTTTATATTACCAAACAACAAAGCTTTCGAAAAAATTAACTGGTAAAATTCTAAGCACTAGTGATATTACATGCGATTATATTTCACGCCCTATTCTCTATAATAGTGGAGTGGAATTAATATTTGTAGGGAATTGTTTTACAATAGCAATTTTCTTGCTGGAACTTTTCGGAAACATAAGGAGTATATCAAAAAGTTTTGGATTAAATCTATGCCTGCAAGTCATTTGTTTAAACAAAAGAATGTTGAAAATTGTGTTTCTTCGTAGTTTGTCTTAAATATCTGTGGTTGTATAGCTCGTATCGCAATGAATAAAAAAGAGATTGTTCATAATAATATTCCGAAGAAAACTAGATTTATTTGAACATTTTTGTTTAATTTGTTAAGTTGCAATAAATAAGAACAATAAAGGGTAGCCATTTTTAAACAATTGATGATAACTTAAACAATGATGTATCTATTTTGACGAAATTTTAGGAAACGATGCTTCTATTCAAGCTAAATCTTCATACGAATTTCAAGTTGGCATGTTGACAACAATGCCTAAAAAACAAAAGCTCCGCTCATATCTATAGTATATTCTATACTGAAGAATTAGAAAGGCAAAAACAGCCGGCATTAATTCTTGAGAGCGGTAATTATGTCTCTATTATGGCAATTTCAGATAGATTAAAACTAGATATAGATTGGTGGCTGGAAAATTGTCAAATGGTAATGAAAATAAAAAAAACCGCTGCCCAAGGAATCACTACTTCCACATCCGGATTTTCTATTCAAGTCACTCACAACGAAAAAAATTTGTGTGTGGAAATAATTGTTTATGGAACTTTAATAGTATAATATTTGAAATCTTCTACCCCAAAAACCCATAAAACGATACCCCACATCGATAGTGAGGTGGGGGTGGTGATAGGGGGTGGTAGTGGGGGTGGATAAAGTAAAAAAATATTTCGACGTTTCTGATTCCTGTACACACAATAAATCACATTTTTTTCATCCCCTTTAACAATGAGGTGGGGGGTGGTAATGGGGGTGGCTAATGCCAAAATTTTTTTTGAGACCTTAGTTTCTCTTGTATATACTAAATACTAATTTTATGAACTCTTACCTGCTTGATTTACCTATTTACCCCAAATTTACCAACATTTACCCCCTAACCCTTCGACGGAACAAGATGAAAATATAATCTAGTTCTAGATCTTGTTAAAGTACATATATGTACCAAATTTCAAGTCAATATCTCAAACGGTTCCAGAGTAAACGTGCGCACAAAAGAAAGTTACAGACCGACAGACAGAATTTTTTTTTTTTTCGCCCAAACTTAAAATCTCGACGTTTCATGACATTCTAAGCCTATTTGAACAATAAAACTTTTTAAAAAATTTTTTGTCGTTACTATACTTCCACTGGATGTGGAAGTAAAATTAAAAGTCGACATTTTATTTTAGAAATTTTTACAGACCCATCCCTAACAGGATCTGGGGGACAGCTTGTGACAACAAGATCTGCAATAGTTTCTGGAATATGAAGGAAAATTCATATCACATTAGTTATTTAGAGCTTTTGGTTGGTTTTCTGAAATATTTTGCTTCTAAGGAAAAAAACTGATGTTTTACTGCGTATTGATAATATGACAACAACTTTGTATATTAGTAGAATGGACAATATGGCGTGGATTTTGATTCCACCAAAGTTGAACTACAAAACTCAATAAAAATGATTAAAATCGGACAAATGATTTAAAAAGAAAAATCATGGTAAATTTTCGCTGGAGTGTTAATTTTGGCTATTCTACCAACTGTATTTCACTACCGTACATTTAGGTTAATATTATCGTATATCGATAAGTTGTTTCTTCTACCTTCAGTAAACCAGTCATACCGCAACGTACTTATGTCGGGAATTAATAACTTACCTGAAAAGAAAGAAAAACATTATTAGATAAAAATAAAGCAAGAATCGTCTTACTATTATTGTGTATTGAGAAAAAACACATGGATTGCAATGTTCATATGTTTAAGTGGTTTATATAATTTTTATTGAAAATAGTTGTGCAAATATTGTAGTGGATGTGAGGAGTCGGAATTTTCTCGAAAAAAAACAAAATCGTGCTAAAGTTATGAAACCTGTTTCACCCCCCCTCCCCATTTTCGAGGGTGCTGGAGAGGAATAACAGGGTCAAAAAAGTTTTTAGTCATGCGTAGCTCCTCAAATGTCCAAAAACTACACCTTTTTTTGCTTATTTCTCATATGACAGCGTGGCATCGACTAATTTTGCAGGTATTCTTTATTTTTTCATGGGGATACAACAGATGGTGAAAGGTGATTGTCAGTTAGTAGACTGCAACCGCCCTTAAGGGTGAAACCTACCCTGTCAGGTGTAAAATTATTTCCTTTGTTGTTTTTTGTTACTCCCCCGTCTTCGAGGATGCTGGTCAATAAAAAAACGGTTTTAGGCCGGTTTAACCCCTCCTTCACCCTTTCATATTTACGATATCAATGCTCGTCAGGGCGTTCTTGGAGGGGAATGGCTGGAAATTTAGGCGGAGTTCACAAAAGACAATGGTCATAATGAATTGTAACAACCCCGGGGGGTTGGTGTCATCCTCTCAGGGGGGTGAAAAATTGATTTTGCTTCTCTCTATAGTTTAACCGATTACCCTCCTGTCTTCGAGGATGCTAATCAAGAAAAAAGTAAAAGTAAAAGCATTTGATTCTTCCTGCTTTCCAATAAGTATATGTGATTGAAGATTGTCAGTTTTAAGAAACAAATCCTTGCGAGGATAGGTACATCTTTGATGAGGATGTTCAATGGACTTTGATGACTTTGAAGCCACTACCACGAAATGCATAAATTAGAAAGTAAGAAAATAAATTTTCCATCCCTTAGGGGGATGGGACCAACCCCCTGAGGTTGTCACAATTCACTCTTACCATTATCCTTTGCTTATCAATGAACTCCGCCTATATTTCTACCCATTCCCCTCCAAAGAACGTCCTGACAAGCATTGATACAGTGAAACGTATGAAAGGTGTGGTTTGAGGGTGAAGGGAAGGTTGAATCGGCGTAAAATCATTTTTTTCTTGATCAGCATCCTCGAAAACGGTAGGTTAAATGTCGTTAACAAGAAACAACAAAGGAAACAACTTTACACCCACTAACAAGGTAGATTCCACCCCCAAGGGTTACAGTCCACCACCTGACATCACGTTTCACCATCTGTTGTATCCGCATGAAAAAACAAAGAATCCCTGCAAAAATATTCGATGCCAAGCTGTCATATGAGAAATAAACAAAAAAAGGATGGTTTTTGGCCATTTGAGGCACGACTAAAAACTTTTTTGACCCTATTATTCCTGCTCAGCATCCTCGAAAATGGTGGGGGTCAGTTTTCATAACTTTAGCGCTAAAAAAAATATGAACTTTTTTGCGAAGTTCTACAGGCAAGAGATGATAATTGCATTTGCCTTTATTAAATAAATAGTCTTTAGTATATTCTGTTTATAAATATGTATGAAACTAAATATGATAGATAAAGTGTTGTTATGTAGTAGTAGTAGTACTTGCAATATTGGCTTTGATTTATTAATAAATCATTAGCTCAGCACAAAAGTGTTGTTATGCAATTTATATACTAAGTATATAAAGATATATCATTATTGACAGTAATAATGATGATAGTAAAAAATGCGATGAAGACAATGAAAACGATGATGAAGATAACAATCATGCCAATGTGATGATGAAAATGACTATAATAATTATAAAGATAGCTAGAGTAACAGAGATGGACTGGGTAGGTGAAGTACCTAGAAATTTCCCGCCGGGGCCCTTGCTAATGAATAAATAGTGCTTATAGTTATTAAGGTACCAAGGGTGTTATAAGGATAATAACGCACCGAGGTCGGCAGTGTACAATCCCGAGGGCCTCTGGCCCGAGGAAATGTACGTCGACCGAGGGCGTCATTATCCTATAACACCCGTGGTGCCTTGGAGTATGGAGTATGGAATTAGCAGGAGGGTGGTCAAAAACCACAGCACTTAGGCCCCATTGGACCCCTTGTACATCCTCCCTCTAGGCAAACACTCGCCTAGGCCTTCAACCAACCTAATCTTTCGAAGCAGGTGGTGATGTTGCCTAGGGGCATCTGCCTTACATTGGCCAAGGTAGGCCAACGCTCTCCCAAGATGGATTCTCTGATTGATGAGACGGCTGAACAGTCACAGAGTACGTGTTGAACCGTCTCATCTTCTTGTTCACAACCTCTGCAAAGAGGCGTTTCGCTTAATCTCATATTGTATAGGTGTTTCCTTAGCGGACAGTGTCCAGTCTGGATTCCTGTTATAAAACGTAGATTCCTTCTGGTCATTGCCAGGTAGTCCATTGCTGTTTTCTTGTTGGGATACGTGAGTAGTTCCCTAGCGAGCTGACAGCTGCTTGTTTCATCCCACAGCTTCTTAAATTCGTTGTGGGTGTTCTCCTTAATTAATTGTATTGTCGCCGTAATCCGTAACAAACTGGCCGGGCCTGGTCCAAAGATAAGTTGGCCTGCTACCTTCTTGGCCAGTTTGTCGGCTTTTTTGTTGCCACTGCACTGTGCGTGTCCTTTCACCCAGCATACCGAGATGTTGTTCGTACTGGAGGCACCCACAAGTGCTTGATGACATTCCCATACTGCTCCTGTGGTTATTTTGTAACTTCTCAGGGCTAGTAGTGATTGTCTACAGTCTGTGTAGATCCTGATTGTTTTGCCCGTAGTTTGTCTGCGGACAATCTCTTTTGCGGCTATGGTTATGCCCGCCAGTTCAGTTTGTACTATGCTGGCTCGCTCATCCATAGTCCATTTATATTGGATTTGCAGGCTTCTGGAATATATTCCACATCCTGCCCCCTCCTTCTTCCTTGATCCGTCTGTGGAAATGTTTATCACACCTTCACCAGCGGTCTCGTTTTCACTATTTGTCTGTATTGTGTAGGGTCTGTCAAAGACAAATCGGGGGGAGATACCATCTGTGCATGCCTGTAGAAGAGGCGTCCTCCTGACAGCCTCGTTCCGCAGGCGACTTCTGGTCTCCCCACAGCCTACATTTGGTTGTAGGCCAACGGACTTGAGGCGTACCATTGTTATTAAAGCCACTTCTCCTAGATATAGATCCAGTGGTGGCAGACACGGCATTACCTCCATTGCTCTCGTTGGCGTTGTTCGCATAGTTCCTGTTATGCTTAGGCAGGCAACTCTCTGCACTTGGCTGAGCTTGGCTGTCGCTGTAGTCTGTTTACTCTTAGGCCACCAGACCACAGCTCCATAGGTTATCATTGGTCTTATGATGGCAGTGTATATCCACATGACCACTTTGGGTTTCATTCCCCAGGTTTTCCCCACGGTCCTGCGACACTGCTCATAAGAAATGTAAGCCTTTTTTAGTCTTCTGTCTAAGTGAAGATTCCATGTTAGTTTGGCGTCAAAGGTTACCCCAAGGTATTTCACTTCTGATGCGAAACTTAGTGTTGTGTCCAGGAGAACTGGTGCTTTCAGTGCTCCTGCGTGGTGCGTTCAACGTTTAATGTCCTGCAAGTCTGTTATTTAATTCGATTTTTTTTTTTTTGACATTTACGATTTATTAATTTGACATCTATTATGATCAGAACGATTTAATTTAAAAGAGAGTAAAAATCAAAATTGTTTGTAAACGACGCCGTTGCATAGCAACGCATTTTGTTTGTCAATAACGCTATCATAATTTGCTTGTTTTGGGTTGTATTATAATTTTATAATGCCCTAGGGCGTTATTTTTCATTTAATATATCTCAAAATAGGGTGGTTATTGTAAAATAACAGACTTGTAGGACATTAATACAGTAAGACCACAACCCTGATTATTAGACTATTATATTCCAGATTTTTCATTTAGTATTTACACGATAATATGAAAAAACGTGGATGTGCTCTATGAGGTTCTACCAGGTGGGACCTTACAAATAAACCCGGCCCCGTATTATAATGATGGTAATAATATTAATGGTATTCTTACTACCACATTGAATGCATATGAAAAAACCTGTAATATAGATATTATAAATGAATTATTTAGTAGGCATAAAAGGTAAATAATGTTTTAACATGAATAAAGTAATGTAAGCCGTATTTTACGAGGGCCTCATAGGATTGGGGATACAGCCACAACGATTGTTTTATTTCAATTTACCCCTCCGCGACTAATTTATTTGAATAAGGTTTCGGTGCGTTGAGAATAAAATATTAAACGATGAATCCTGTGAGGAGCATTATTCGGCATGAGTAAATTATTAAAAGTAATTTACGCCGAGATATATAGAAAATAAACATTTCACTTTCTATATTTTCCCTTTTAATGCTTAAGATTTAACATGCCTGGAAAAAAATTATTCCTGTGCGAATCAAGAACCACCTCAATTACAATCAACATAAATATATACACTTCCTGCATATGTTTTAAGATGGATGTTTCAGGATTATGAATTACTTTTGCTTCCTTAGATTTAAATAAGAGAATATAGTTACAATTCGTGTTCAAGATTTCGGCTCATTTTTGAATAATCGTTTATTTTATCAAATATTACCGAAGATGTTATATCGCGAAATTTTCGGTTTTATGCTATCATTGAGTTTTAATCATCCCTAGATGATGGCAATATGGTTGCCGAAACACGCATCAATTGATAGTATTCGAGTGAGTGTTAAAGTGTTTTGATGTTCGTGGAAACCACTTCAGAAACTATGTCACACTATATGTTCCAGCCTCCTCTAGAATTGATATAGAGAAATTCAAACAATTTGTTAGTTTTTTTTTAATACCAGGAATAGCATAGAAATTTTCATTTATTTCAAATAAGAACCGGACAATCCAGGATTATGACAAAGGTGTCAGGCAGGGATGTGTTCTGTCACCAACCCTTTTTAACATATATAATGAATACGTGATGTGCTGTGTATTGGCGGACTGGCAGGACTAATCCATGGATCATTGGACACGGTTTCTTCTTTCTCAGATATTTGAAAGGAGTATAGAATGCACAGTAACATATGGTCTACCACAAGGCACACTTCTCGAAACGGTACTGTTCATAGTTTCTGTTAACGATCTGTTTATAAATACATATAGTGCTGGTATGAGTTTTGCATAAGGCAATGATACAGATATTCACGTTAGCGGTGATTTTCGATCAAAATCGGAGCAACTTCTTCCAACTTAAAACAATATGGTTAAATAGTAGTTTTCTGAAACTAAATACATCGAAATAGAAAATCGTATGCCTTTCACGTCGTGATAAAGTCATGTTAAATTAAATTAATTTTACCTAAGGTTATACACTGCGGAATGCAAAAAACGTCTGACGGCGCGAATGATGCCACGCCACCCGCTCGACTAGTTTTATGAGTTATGCGCATGCGGTTATAGCACGTCTGTTGTGCTTGCCTTATGAAACTGTATAGGAGCAGGCAAGCGCTCGACTGCTGGAGTGTTTTGACGTCACACTACGTTTTTGTGCGCTCTATTTTCATTATTTATTTTGAGGGAGAAGGAATTGAAAAAAAAATCTAATATTTTGCACATTTACTAACTGTACTTTCGAAATATGAATTAAAAAAATGCTAAATAAGCCCATTGCGTGTAATTGTAACTAGCATACAAACCAAATTGATAATATCAAACAGAGTCTTAGATGAGATAGCGTGAACATATTAAGAGTTTAACTAAACAATTAAAAAATGTATGTTCATATTTAAAAATTTAAGCATTATTCTTAATACTAAGCTGAATTGTTACTCTCATGTTACCTAGCCATTGTTTACGTATAATTAGGGTGCCAAATAAGGATTTTTACCCCAACCTGGAAGTGGGGTATAGTAGAGGTTTTTTGGCTGTTTTTAGGTCTTTAAAGGCTCAACAATACGATTCCGATTGATGCCACTTTGACACCCTTGGGCATTTTGAGATATTCAAGATAGCTACTGACTCAGAGTGAAAAAACAGGTTTTTCCAAATACTTTATTGAATCCCAAGTAGCACAGATATGCTATTTGGCTGAGATAACCAAAATGCAGCCACTAAAACGTTTCAATCGCTTTTGTTTAGTTATATTTTGGTCATCTTATTTTAGTTGTGGTTTAGCGTAAAATTTAAAAACGAAATAGTCATGATGATCTCTTTTTAGCTATATACTGGTAGCCATAATATCGCCATGCAGGTTTGGTTATAAAGTCGTTTTCAAGATGTCATATATGAGCAAGTAATTAAATAGCAACAATGGTAAGTCCTAATACTGCCATTCTAGCTATAAAATGGCTAGAATATGTTGACACGGTTTTTGTTATTAATACAGTGTTCATACCCAAACTATTACTAAGAAAATAGCCTAAACATGACTACATTAGTTAGGCTCTAGTTTGGCGGTTTTCTTAGTTATTAATAAGTTCTATAGAATGAAATAGAAAAGAAAGCATAGTTCCACATATTACTGGAAACGGAATGTCGCCTAAAAATAAGTTCAAAGAGTAGGTACTTATATAGTGGCATAATACTTTTCATCGGGTGTTTTTGTTTTTTTTTCTTGTGACGTTTGTGTCTATAAAAGCTTATGCATTAATATAAATATTTAGATTGTTAAAAGTGAAAGTGTCAACCTATCTTATGCATCAGTGTCCAAGAATCCTGACATTTCCATTTCTATGGCTCTAGCCATCATTAACATTTTAATATTATTCCTTTTTATTGTCTGGTGAATCTAGTTTTGATTGCAGATTAGTCAAAAATGTATATATGTTTTTGTATTTGACCAGTAGTTGGCTATTTACTACCTACCCAACTTGAAGTAACGGCACCAAGGCCAATTTGCTCCTCGATGGTTTGGACCATGGAATACATTTTCAGAAACTTTAGTAACAAATTTTAATTTGGTTGGAGAAAGTAAATGTAAAAACGTTGGAGAAAAATGCAAAGTAACCCATTAACCCGTTCCTCACAAAGGCAGTCAAAAGAACCGTAAAAAAGAGTTAGTTTAGCCGTATTTTGATGCGAAAACTCGCTAACAAATTCAACCATTTGACGAAAAAAGTTTATTAGATCTTTTACAGTCATATTGTGGCTTATTTCTAGCATCATTAGCGAAAGCATATGCCAAATTATGACAACTTGCCGCCATGTTTTCTATCAATCAAGAAGAACTCGAACGACGGCCATTACGTTCATCTCCAATACTTTTAATCATACCTATAAAATATTGTTTTGATTTACTAATTCGATATTTTAGTAAGTTTTAATAACATTACCATCGATTGTGCTTCTTGAAATTACAAATTGTTTGTATGTATATATTTCAAATTAATTTAATTATACCTAAAATTTAGAAATTTCTGGAGGTTCCTTTGTTTTTATGAGTATTTTATACAAGTTTACAGAAAAAATTCATGCGTTGATAAAATTTAACCCTCCTGGTTGACCGTATATGCAATTAATAATAATAACAATAATAATAATAATAATATCGACTTTATTATAAAAATGCATAATAATATAATATATAGTTTTACATTTGTACACTTTCTAAAGCGGGCGAAGTTTAGCCAGATGGCTATTCTTATACTTAACCAACTCTACAAGTTATCGACCAATATTTCCAAAATATCGTTCATTTTAAACTTATAATTAACTCTAATATGGAAAATGTATACAAAGATAATAATTAATGACTTATATGAATTTGTTACTTTAGGAGGTTAATTCTAACTGACAGTCAATTAGCATTTGCTTCATTTTACGATGAAATACATAAAGACTTAAACACATATTAGGGTTTTGTAGAATTGTACAACGTTGTCGCCGAATAAGTGAAACATCACTGAAAAAAAGCAGACGAGTGATGAGGCATTGTAAGTGTGTTGTGATGTCTCATATTACGGTTATGAGCAGCATTTCTAAGGACAAGTTTTTCACGAAGATACATGGGTACTGAAGAATGGAATAAACGATACAAAAATATGAGATAATGAAGTTTCACTGTGATGTCTATTTTTAACCACCTCAATTCAATAAATTTCGTTGATACGCGATCGTATTTTCGTAAGTTAAAGATGAAACGACAACATGTGTTTTGTACAATTTGTAAACGATTTTTTGAAGTTTGGTCTAAACATGGGTAGTAAAGTATATTACAGTAATTGAGAATGGGCAACACAAGTGATTCACACATTTTTTTCCGCATTTTAAAATTTAGAATGTGTCTATTTGAATATAAAAATTTCATTCTGGCGTAAGTTTTTTACAGTAATAACTTTATATGTTCTTTGAAACGTAGATTTTGATCGAAAAAAACACCAAGATTTTTTGCGTGATCTGACAACTTAATATTTACATCATCTATAACTGGGCTGAGTCGCGTTTTTAGAAATTCTCTTCTATTTTTCGAACTGAATAGATGATGTTCTTATAATTTTAAAGATGGACAAAGTATACTATAAGTATGATTGATGTTCATTTTATCTAACAACACCTGCTTAAAGCCAAAGGATGGCCATAATAGTGTTCTTGTTTTATTTTATGCCTAAAAGTCATGATTTAGTCACGGTGGAGTAGATACATCACTTCTTTCGCCATAAGAGCCATTTCATAACTAGTAATAAAGCAGCCACAAAAATCAAAAATAGAGCCAAATAAGTTGCGTATGCGTTATGGCATTTGACACCAGTTGCCTTTTGATGACCGAACTATTATTCCCCATTTTCATCACTAGTACGTCTTCAAAACGTAATAATTCAGTTTTAATAACAGCCACTATAACCAAATAGCCATCCCTTTTAGCTACTGTAACATGATGATGACCAAAATATAACTCTTTATGCTACTTGGGATGGGTGTGTGACACGTCATCTTATATGTTTTTGAGGTCTATGAATTAGTATTTGAGGTTAAAAATCATGCAGGACGTAATATTTAAGCGTTGTTAATTTACTTTATTAAGGGGCTGATTCGGAAAATAAATTAATTTTTGAAGCAAAGAAAACTGGTACATAGTTTTGTTGTATAATGAAGTTAGGCTTTAATAATACGGATAACACCATATCCTTAAAAGTAGTGTGCTTGAGCAAGTTGAATGACCTGTAAAAAACATTAATTAAAAAGTCCTGCTAGCTCAAAACAAGTAAGGTTTTAAAATTAAATTAAACAAACGTAAGCATAATATTCTGTATTTTTTTTAGGGTGGAAAGGCTTGATCATCATTTTTTTATTTTATATCTTTTTATGTTTTACTTACTTTTTTTGTATATTTTTTGTACTTTTGATTTATTTTTGTCTCTGTAAACAACGAAAATCGACATTTAATCTTCTTCAGAATCTTCACTGTCAGAAGTTATATTTTCAGAAGTTCTCGTATGGGGATTCTGGCAAGAATGTTATGTGCTTAGTTGCAGACAATTGCACATTAAACTGCATGACAAGCCATTAACCATGCAGCTGCATCGTGTTGTGTTACACTGATTTAGTGATTTGCATGAGCATTTTGCTAATGCCAAAATGTAATCTGGGGCAATTTCAATCTTTTTTGGCAAGGCAATCGGATGTAATTCCATTTTATCCTCGTCAGCCTGCCAACCGTATTGAGTAGCATCTATATTTGGTTAAGAGAAATCCATTACAGACAACCACAAAAATGTTTGGAAATGCGCCCTTTTTACGTTTTCATGAAAACATTCAATAGTTCGTGAAAGAATGACGGAGCTTTTAGTTGGGCTTGTATGACTTTTTTAGCCCATAAAAAAGTTCTAACATCAGTCACTTTGCTGGCATTGTTTACTCCATAACACGAAGCTACAAAAATTGTGCATTCTCGAAAAACATCTTCAATATTACTGTTTAATCGACACAAATGCGTTAAAACCCGACCATCCATTAAACGTTTAGTAACTTTTTTTTCCCATGGTACTGAGTAACCGTGTCGCAACCAGGTAAAGAATGTGTTAAATATGGTATGATTTGTTTGTGTTTTAAGACCGTGGCCCTAATATCTGTGGTGGCTCGCAGTGACTTAAAAGAAACCATAGAAACTTTCAAATCTAGTAAATTATAATAATATACAAGTAAGACAAAAACATCTGTGTCATTACTTATTACATTTACGATGAAGTCTGGATTTCCTCTAATCTCGTGAATAAGTTGCTGTACCATAATGGTATCCGCTTCTTCATGTTGCGTCGTTAGAACAACCCTTTCAGATATCACACGGCTTTGTAGGCGAAAAGGGTTTGTAGTCCCGTAGCGATTAAACGATTTTTAAAAGCAATGTTGATATTTATACTGATATACTAACATAAAAGATTAATCAGTTGTTTTTTGTTTTCGATGCTGGTTAATATTGCCTTTTGTGGAGGAAGTACTGTCTGTTGTAACCCATAATTGCATCTTATTTCTGAGGTATGTTACTTTTTGTATCGAATTTATTTTTACCACCACAATCGACACCCATTTTATATTTTGATAGGGCAACACAGAAGTAATTGCCTCTAAGTCTTTTTAGACCTCAGATTTGTGTTCTAGAACTTGAAAAACATAGAAAATGATGTATCACGTGCCCACATTTGGTAAATTAAAACTTTTAGAAGATGACACCTTAGATAAGCCGCCATCTTGAATATCTCAAAATGCTCAAGGGTTACAGAATGGCATCAACTCGATTCTTGATCTAGACTTACTAAAGTGCCGATAACCGTAAAAAACCTCTATTATACCTTTTTTTTTTTTTTTTTTTTTCCTTATGGGTTGCGGTGCCGAGGCCCCGCTGTACTGAAGCTTAAGCTTATTGTACCCCATAGTCTCGTTATCCCATTAATCCCGTTCCTCTCCAAAAGGAGAGTATACGGTCAATGGGAGCTCTGGCGATTTCTTCCGGGGTCACGGTTAGTCCCCCGAAATATGAAAACCTCCCAGCCACCAAGGCTGGGCATTCACATAGTATGTGGTGAGGGGTTTCTTCATCCTCACCACACATCCTGCATTCTGGATTGTCCTTCACACCTATGTTGGTGAGGTGTCTGTTCAGTGTGCAGTGTCCTGTTAGAATTCCCACTGCACATCTCAGCTGTTTTCTGCTCAGCTTTAGCAGTTCGTTAGTCGTTGTCTTGGATGGCCCGCCGGTGATGAACATACGTGACTGTCTCATCCCCGGCGCGCCGGTCCAATACAAGATGTGTTTCTGACTCAATAGTTCCTTTACCATTCCTCTTGCGGTATTGTATGATATCCCGCAGGATGGCTCCGGTCCTATCAAGGCTGTTTCTGCGCCTTCTTTGGCCAGCTTATCTGCTTTTTCGTTGCCTTCATTTCCCTGGTGTCCTCGCGTCCACTCCAGTTGTATACTGTTGTGTTCCGCCAGTTTCACCAGGGATTCAAGGCAGTCTTTTACCGTTTTGGAACGTATCTCTACTGCATTCAGAGCTTTGATAGCTGCTTGACTGTCAGTGATGATGCGGATTCTTTTGTCAGTATATGACCTCCGGATCATTTCTTGTGCACAGATTTCTATAGCTGTGACTTCTGCTTGGAACACCGTTGCGGTACTGCCCAGGTTTAGACTGATGTCTGTCCCTGGTTGGTCCCCCGTAACACCTGCTCCAGTACTTCTTGACGTTTTAGATCCGTCAGTATACCATATGGTATCATTTGGATGTCTTCGCACTTGCCTTGTTCCTTCCTCTTCCCTATCGGGTATGTATACCCTGAAGGTCTTTGTGAAGTTGTGGCTTGTGCTGATTCTATCTGACTGCATATCTAGTAGTCGATTTTTTCTTATTTGTTGGAATATTTCGGTGTGGTATCCTATTCTTGGAATGGTCCCATGTCCGTTTATTTTCAGCCTGTACGCTGCCAACAGTGCCTCACTTTCCACTACTAGTTGTAGTGGGGGCAGGCAAAGTAGCGCTTCCATGGCTGCGGTAGGCGTTGTTGACATTGCTCCCGTTATGGCTAGACAAGCCAGTCTTTGTACTTTCCGTAGTTTTCTCATTGCCTCCCCTTTTCCGGCTTTATGCCACCAGATCAGGGAGGCATAGGTTATTATTGGTACTACAACCCTTTGGTACAGCCAGTGCACCATTCTTGGTTGTAGTCCCCAGTTCTTGCCTACCATTCTTCTGCTGGCCCATAAGGCCCGCGTGGCTTTGGTAGTCACTCTGTCTAGATGTGCATTGAAGTTTAATTTGGTGTCTAAAATTAGTCCCAAATATTTCACTTCATTGCTCACCTGTAATTCATTTCCCCGGAGATATAATCTTCCTAGGTTGAGTTTCCTCTTTCTTGTGAAGGCGACCACAGTGGTCTTCCCTGGATTCACGGAAAGACCTTCCTGGGTACACCATCTGTCTACCATGACGAGGGCGCGCTGCATCTTCTCTGATGCTGCGCCCTCGTGCTTTCCTGTTACCAGGATGGCGATATCATCTGCATAACCTTGCGCATATATTCCTCGCTGTTCCAGTCGAGATAGGAGCTCGTCCGCAACCAGACACCACAGGAGAGGAGATAAGACCCCCCCCTGCGGACAGCCTCTGGTCACGGACACCTCCTCTGTCGTGGATCCTAGCGTGGACTGAATTTTCCTAGTTCTGAGTGCTGAGTCGATCCATCTTGTTGTTGACTTTTCGACTCCGCGCCTCTTTACTGCATCACTTAGTGAGTCGAATGAGGTATTGTCAAAAGCACCCTCTATGTCTAAGAAGGTTCCTATGGCAGTTTCTTTGCTGTCCAGGGCCCTTTCTATTTTTTGAGTTAGCTCGTGTATTGCTAACTCACAGGATTTTCCTGTCTGGTAGGCATACTGGTTTCGATGCAGAGGTTTTGTACTCAGTTTATCGTCCCTGATATGCCTATCAACCAGTTTCTCCAGGGTTTTTAGGAGAAATGATGTCAGACTAATAGGTCGGAAGGATTTGGCCTGGGCGTAGGTATCACGCCCCGATTTTGGTATGAATACCACCTTTATCTTCCGCCAGCCGGTTGGCACATAACCCAGGGCCAGACTGGCCCTGAATAATGTGCACAGGGGTGTTGCAAGTATTTCCACTCCCTGTTGGAGTAGAGCTGGAAATATTCCATCCAGCCCTGGTGACTTGTATGGTTCAAATGAATTGATTGCCCATACAAGTCTTGTTTTGTTTATTATACTGTTTGCAGTTTTCCAGTCCTCCTTTGACGCCCTTCTTATTGGTATGTCTTCGGGTGGACCGCTTCTGTCTTGTGGGGTGGTTACACTGCCTGGGAAGTGTGTCTCTAGTAATAGATCTAAAGTCTCCTTCTCAGTGTTTGTGTACTCACCATGTTGTCTCTGCAATGATCCAATCTTTCCCTGATTGTCTCTCTGCAAGATTTTCTGGAGTCTAGCAGCTTCGGGAGTATTTTCTATCTCCTCGCAGTGCTTCCTCCATGATTTGGTTTTTGCATCTCTAATGGCGTATACGTATTTCAGACGGGCCGCTTTGTATTCGTCCCATCTGCCAGTCCTTTTGGCCTGGTTAAACAATTTCCGAACCTCCGCCCTTCTGGAGGAGAGCTCGCGGTTCCACCATGGGGTTTCACGCTTGGCTCCTCTCTCTTTCAGAGGGCAGCTTGACTCGAAAGCTGTTATTACTGCTGTGGTTATTAAGTCACTCAGCAGTTCTACTTCCGCCGGTGTTTGTGGTCTTGATGGGCAGTCCTTCAGCCCCTGCTCCAGGTTCTCTTTGAAGAGTTCCCAGTTGCAGGTTCTTGGGTTTCTGCTCATCTTCCCTTCCTCCGGTGGAGTTTCTGTTTTGAATCTTACGTACCTGTGGTCCGATAGCGATGGTTCCTGGGACACATGCCATTCACTTATCACTCGTCCCGCGCATTGTGTGGTGATTGTAATGTCAATAACTTCTCGTCTTGTTGTTGTGACGAAAGTCGGTTCGTTTCCGCGGTTTGCTACTTCTAACTTATTACTAATAATAAATTCAAGGAGTGACTCACCTCTTGTGTTGTTGCCTGTGCTCCCCCAGACGATGTGGTGTGCGTTGGCATCACAGCATAAGATGAGTTCTAGGTGGTTTGTTTCGCATTGCTGGACCAGTTCTTTAACTTCCTGGGTTGGAGGTAGTCCTGGTTGATCATAAGGAAGGTATGCCGAAGCTATTGCTAGCTCCTTCATTGACCCTTCCATTTCGGCGTTGGTTCGTGCTACCATTAGGTCCCTCGTGCAAAGTCCCCACATAGGTAGCAGATTAATACTTTTCTTTGCTATGATGCAAGCTCTTGGGTGGTGCTCTGCTGGGCTGATGACTTCCCATCCTTGCCCCACCTGTAGTCCTCTGATTCGCCCCCTGTAAACATAAGGTTCTTGTATCAGTGCTATATCTATACTATTTTGTAGAATGAATCTCTGCAAGGCGGCCGAGGCCGCCTTGCAGTGATGTATATTTACCTGTATAAAGGTGAATGTAGTCACTAAAGGGGGGGGTCACTGCTGGTCCCCTCTGTCGCGACTTCCATCCCCTCGGGTTCGTCCTGCGTCCCTCGAGAGTCTTCTTCTCTCTCCTGCTCCCTTTCCTTCTTCCTCCCCAAGGCTTTGAACAAGACCCTGGTTAGGTTGAAGTAGGGTCTGCACTGGAGCTCCTCTATCTTCTTCCATGAAGCCTCATCCACCAGTAGGATGAGTTGCTGCCCCTTGGGATCGGGCTTCACGTCTACGACGGTCCAGGTGCTCGTTTGCAATCCTGGATTCTGCACCCTCAGTCGCTTGAGTGTTCTCTCCGGTTCCATTGCTGGTCCCGGAATCCACACCAAGGTCCTGACGGGTTTGGGTACGTCCTTGGCGTCACAGACGCTAAGTTTCGCCCCTTCCCAGGGTACACATTCCTCCACCACCCGTGTCAACCAGACCTTGGTGGCCTGGTCGGCACAGGAGGCTAGGAGGAAGCCTCCCCGTAAATTGACCCCCGAGAACCTCGGGGGTTGTGGTCCTTCGTCTACGTCCTCTAGAGCACCGATCAAGGCGGACGTTATGAGTTCCGCCTGACCCGCACTCAGGGACGTCTCGGGGTAGCCATGTGGTAGTATGGCTACCTTGATATCTGTAACCGCGGCCGCATAAGAGGAACCAGGTTCATTGCTGACCCTGCCCCTTTTACTTGGCCGCGCTTTTCTGAGACCCTCGGGGGTGCTTCCTTCGGACCGGTCGCGTTTAACTCCCTGCCCTGGGTTGCCTCCCTGAGGTTCTCTGCTTGTGCTCGGCAGAGCCCTGGGAATGCCATCGCCTCCAGGCTGTGATAGCCCAGATCCAGATGGATCCCCTAGTCCCTGCCGTTTAATCTTCCGAAGCTTCCGTCTGGCAGCTCCGGAGAGTTTCTTAGGTGGATCCTCCTTTGCAGGACCTCCTCCTGAGGTTGTTGGTTTGTTTGTTTGCTGGTTTTCCATAAGGTTCCCACGAGTAAGGGGGAATTATAGGTCACCGTGCCCAGAGCCCCCTGTAGGCACAGAAGACTGTATAAAACGGGGTGCGTCAGGTGCCCCGAGTTTTGCCGCTAAAGACCGAGCCTCCCCTCGGCCATGCATCCCCTCGGCGCGCGCAATACCTTGAGATTGGGAAGGTTTTTATAGTGGTACCTCATCCACGCGAACCGGGCGGTTAAGCCAAGTCCCCCGTGCCCCTTGTCAGTACTATTATACCTTACTTCCACCTTTTTTGATTGACACCTTGACTAGTATGGCACTTGGTCCTGAGGTGGAACTAATTTAGATAAACTGTCTGTCAGAGACTCAAGAATCCTTTCAATATTATCTAAAATTTAAATTATGCCTCAAAATGAGCTTAGACTATTTAATGGTATCATCATTTTATGAAGTAAAAAATTCAAACTATGAATAATTAAGAATTCAACTACAAATTTTCATCGGACAGGGAAAAGTTAATATCTCATTAATGGCTTAGAAATGCACTTACAGCTTTGTAAATATTTTACTTAGTTTTTATTATTTACACAATATAAATCATTTATATTGTGTGAAATTTATAGCTCGTACAAATCTTTCCAAGGTCGTCGCTGTGTTGGTACTTTGAGATTATTATTCTTTGCAAGTTTGCCATTTCAGCACATAAATCTTTTTAATTTAATATATAGCTGCAACGATTATTTGGAGTGCTCTCTCTCCTATTTAACAATTTGTTCAGAAATGTTGTAAGGAGCTTTGCTTCATCATCAAGGATTTATGACAAACAACAAATAAATTGAATTTATAGCTACTCACTAAATTATTTGTAACATACACTCTGTAGGTTAGTTGCAATGTTGCATTATTAAAGTCAATTGGTTATTTTACAAACAGCTTATTTTTGTTAAGATACGTAAGTTTTGTTTTCGTACTTCTTGAAAATCCGATTATGTAATATTCAACAATATTAATAAATTGATTTCTTTTCACGTTTTTAATTGGTGTGGCATTATTTTCAAGAAAATTAAAACAGATATTGAAGACAGTTATAGAGTTAACAGCCAGGAAGTCAAATATAGTTATTATGTACTGTCGTGCGCAAAAAAAATGGGACGAGTCTTATAACGTATTTTTGCTAAAATCTAGTTGTGTACATCTAACTTTAATTTTTGTGACATTGTCAGTTATTTGTCAAAATTCATTGCAAGAGTGCAAATAGAGACAGATTTACATTAGAAAAAAATAGTTGTCCTATTTTTTTTGCTCACGACAGTACCAAGGGTCGTAAGTGCATTTTTTTTATCGAGAATACAGTTTGTAATCCGAGGCCCGTAGGGCCGAGGTTTGTAAGTATTCGAGACTAAAAAATCGCACTGTACGACCCCCGGTATATATTGTATTTTAAACTAAAAAAAAACTTGGGAAAACTAGTAGAAAACTATAATTATTTGAGTAAGATTTTATATTTGCTAAGCAAATAGTAAAGGTAGCAATGCTTGAAATATCCATGGCAACCGTCAATAAAATAAATTTAAGACGCGGCTTCTATTCAAATGACAACTACTGTCAAATTAAATCATATTATTGCCAAATTTACTTTATTTTCTTAGGTATGTTATGAAAAATAACGACCCGTTGCCTATGGCAACAAGTACTTGATACATAAAGCGTCACTTACGATTGACAAAACAATGGATTTAGAGTATACCTACGAGGGAGGTATGATGAAAATAATTTTTTTAAATATAAACGTGATATTTTGCTTTTCGAAGAAATTGCTTTCTTAGGCAAAGACTTACATGGACACAAGACATACCAGGCAACTCTTAAAACTCTCTGACTCTACATTTAAGCCCACAACTGCCTGGTATGTCTACAAACAGTTAGATGACTAATCACCTCCAGGTAAATGACACTATACGAAAAAACTGAAAACAATGAGATTTTAATAGTATTGCCAGATAGCCAACTACAATCAAAAATGTATCGTCTCGTATAAGTTCAGAAAAATATTAGATGAGTAAAATGTATGATTAGTTGTTTCTCCAGTATCCTATAATGGATTTGAAATAAAAAATTACATTTTTTTAGGACACAATATTCATTCATTGGTGCCCCGATTACGCAGCGGGCTAAAGCGTGTTAGTCACGAGAATGTTTTGTCATAATGTCTAACATGTATTGATAGCCCAGTCGACGAAGGTATTTACCCACAAAAATTTGCAAACTGTGTAAACTTTTTTTAATGAGTTCGTGAAAGTGTGTAGAATAATATCCTGAAAAGTTTACATTTCGCTCGGGTGCAGAACAAAAAAAAAAGCGAAAAAATATTTTTTTCATCCATTTTTTTCCAAATTTTGAAATTAAATCAAGCTAGAAAAAATAAAAAATACAGATGGATAGATCACGTATTTATGAACAAAAAATGTCCTAACAAAATTTATCGTTAATAACCAAATGTAACGTTAGAACTCGGAGCGAGATCCATGCGTGCACGCACTTGAATACGCATGACTGTCACACCGACGCACTGAATTACATGTCACTAAATCAGAACTTGTACAATCCATATGAGTGTTGGTTCATTTAAAAGATGGAAATTGTAGCTTTCTAATGCTTTTTTGTTTTAAACAATACAAGCAAAGGATGGATGGGAAAAATATACTTATATACATATTATCATGCCCGAACTCAATCGTCGAAATAAACAATACAGAAAAAAATAAAAGCCTTTCAAAAAAATTCTTTCTTATTGAGAACTGTTGAAAAGTATGTACACTTCATGATTATTATGGTTTATTACGTTGTAGTAATGAGGATTAAAAAAGAAGTACATCTCAAATCATTTTAATTTCCTTGCTTGATGATTTTTTTGATAAATATATGTATTGGAGGCTGTAACTTGTCGAGAAATTGACCCATTGGAAAAAATAAAATATCACTATTTCGGAAAAAATATATATTTTTCGAATGTTCAAACACAAAATCGTTGCTATTTTCACGATCCTATCCTTAGAACTATGAAAATATCTTTGATTGTTTTGAATATAAATTCTGGAATTTTTCCAATACATTAACAAATGTATAAGAAATCCATTGGATATGGCTGAAATGTGGGTAGGTGTACCTGTAATAAATACAATACAGTAAGGGCACGTAAAAATTCATGCGAGCGATTCAGCGGTTATGTGTGGTGTTTGTGTATGCGTTGATAATTATATATTTTCCCTCCATATTCACTATTTATCCTCCTATTCACTAAGAAAAATGTTTAAAACGTATAATCAGAAAGAGAAAAAAGCTTTATTTTACTCGATAGAACAGCTACGAATTTTTAAAAGTTCCATAGTATGCATTTAACCGTGCGCTAGCCGCGCAGAGTGACAAATTTACTTCACTATTTCTCCAGGAATACCGTGGCTTTAGCGATAAATTTTAGGACATTTTTTGTTCAGAAACACGTGGTCTATCCACCTGTATTTTTTATTTTTTCCTGCTCTGACTTAATTTTAAAATTTTGAAAAAATTGTTAAAACATTTTTTTTTTACTTTTTTTTTATGTTCTGCATCCGAGCGGAATGTAAATTTTTCAGGATATTATTCTATACATTTTTATGAACTCATTAAAAAAAAATTATTCAGTTTGCAACTTTTTGTGGGTTTCACTATAAAATGTTCTCTGTCGTCTAGGCTATTGAGTTCGATCTCGAGCTCCAGTATTGGTAATGTAAATGGGTAATGGATGCTGCCTGCCCCCTTTTCAAATGTGTAACTCCCTTCCGTGTAGCCTTGGCTTTTAATTTGAGGATTCTCTATTATGCGTAGTGTTTACGTGTTTATGTTCATTTAACAGGAAAAAACTTTTAGTTGTATTTTAACATAATAAAATATATGTGACTATTACTTTATAATAAGTATTTCTAGAAATATTTACACAAAACATTCCTTTCTATTTGGAAATTTTCATTTATAATTTTTTCTGGTGGAAGACCACTTTTCACACGAAAATAATAATTACAACTATCATTCCAAATAGTATTTTCTTTCTTTCTTGGTTTCTTAACTATTTTTAGACTTTCCACCCTGATAATTTCACTGAAAGTATATCAGGTTTCCTCCTCAGCAGTAGTGTCAGGTAGATACATTATAATTATTTTTTTCCATCATCATACCTTATGCCAAATATTATAGTCCTATGTCACATTTTTTTCATTAATTATTTTTTACGCTTTTCACTAACAGTGCACTCGATTTCTACATTGCCAATAGCGTCAAATACCTACCAAATGTTATTTTTCTTCATAAAATAGATACAGCGTCAACAGATAGACGCCAAACCGAAAGTCCGACGGACAAACTGACTGACAGAATTGCAAGATATTAACTTTCGTAATCTACACAGTTCAGAAAATACAAATGATTCCTTTCGATAAGCAAGAAAAACTAAAAATATATCAGAACACGTACGATTTTAATAAAAGGTAGAGGGATGAAATAAAATATAAATGAACTAAAAAAATATAAATGAACTAAAAACTGTCATCAGCTTATTCGAAATCTTCCAAATTCCACGTTCTTAGACTCGAACCTGTGAAGAACATTGAAACAATTAAAAAATTAATAATTTTGTTTCGTTGGCCATAAAAGGAGTAATGACAACCGCTGAATAGTTGTGTATTTATTGCAGGAAATGATGGTCACATGAATTATTCCTTAGTAGTTTGCATGGCATTTACGCATTCAACGCCGTTGCGTTGCAATTAAAGTTACATGGCACACCATGTTTTCGACAAGTACAAGCTGTTGCATCCTCAGTGGACTAACTGAATGGGCTAATCAGGCGCGACTAGTAGTATCATTGAATCTGGGTTAAACTATACATATGCACTTTTCCGGTTACGTCTATACAGTAGAAATCCGGCGAACACATTTTAAGGGAAATCGGGGTTTCTGGTTTCCCTTTTCTTGGCGTATCTTTCGACGGAAGTTCATAGCTTGGTGAAATATTATAATCCGCCAATAATGTAACGTAATGCAATGCAATGTCGTGTAACGCCGCGTAATGCCATGCAATGGAATGTAATGTAATGTAGATAGTGGCTATTCTACATTAAAAATTATTTGAGGTTGGCTCTAAAGAATCAAAATCATATAATAGATTTAATATGAGCAGGTAACTTATGGAACATCACTAATCCAAGAACATCAAGTGATTTAGTATTTAGCGAAAGTAAGATTCAATTCAATTCAATTCAGTAGAATTCAATTTACGTATTTTCATAGTTTCTGGATAATATTCCTTGGTGTTTAAATACATAAATGTACAACTTAAATATTAAAATAGACGACACAGTTATACAAAGTGCAATTAGCTTCATGTCATTAAAAAAAACTGGGGGTAGGGAACGACTAGATAAACAAGAAAACTTGAGGTTCAAAGCTCATAGTTTTGGAGAAAAAAAAATAAAGAAAAACTTCGAACATTTTTAATAATATTACTGGAGCTGCTGGAATATTGGGATAGGCTTTATTATCGTCGCGTATGTCGGCGTCTTTGGCCATCAGGCACGTTAATTCAATCCCATCAAAGTGCCGCGCTTCTTTGTTTGAAACCGAGCTGCGACGAGTCGGTAATCTTTACACTTTTTTATGACTTTTTAAAAGCAGTTGTTCTCAAATGTCTCCCACCTTAACATTCAAATTTTTGACCTAGGTCAGTTTTTTTCAAAATGCCCCTAGAGGAAGACGTCATATTGTTTGTCTAGTCGGTCAACATTACCAGTTTTTCTTAACGACATGACACTAATTACATCCTGTATTTCCTAGTTCACAAAATATTGTTTTTCAAAAATATCTACTATTAACACCAACAATGGTTTTTCATTTGTTTTTGAGCTATATATAGTTCAGTAGCACGAGTAGAGTAGATCTAGAGGAAGATGCCATATTTCAGTCAAAATTCTACATTTGCATAATGTATTTTTATTAACTGATTTCTATAGATAACAGTTTTTAGATTAATAAATAAATATTTTGACGTCGTAGCTTAGAAACAAAATTTTCACTATGATATTTGCAACTCAAGGTACTATCATAACATACTTCTAAAAATGTAACACTTATTGTAAGGGCAGGTAGTATATATGAATTATTTGATTGATTGATTGATTGATTGACTGACCAACATACGATAGGCAATGCTGCCACTCCCGGGAAACATACCGCCGGACCAGCTACCTCTACACTGGGTTGGATTTGGGTCATGCTTGTTGTCAGCAGCGAAAGCCACATGATGTGGACGGAAAGTGTGGGTGTGATGATTGTTGTGATTTGAAGTGTTTTAGTGTGTAATTTTGCTTTTAGAAATCTTTTTCTGAAAAATGTCTTTATTCAAGAACAAGAAGGCCAGTATTATAAAAGCCTTCAGTCAAGCCCAACTCGCTTCTAGTCACTTACATAAAATCAATATTAAGGACAATCCTAATTGTGATTGCGGCGAATTTGGTGATACTGAACATTTTGTATAAAGAGAAAAATAAGTATATGATATGATTTTTTTAAATATTTTATTCCACATGAGTATAGAATAAATTTACCACAGCTCCAATAATAATATAAATATATAACAATTAATTGGCATTCATATAAAAAATTTAAATTTAGAAATATAAATTTTGTAAAAAATAAGAGTAAATAATTATGTTATTGGTTTCTAAGCAGTCCTAATGTTTTCCCCCAGTGTATTCAACCATTCTCTTCGAGGTTCAGTTAGTTTGTGTTTGAAACTAGTCGCCCAGTAATCCATGTCAATCCCCAATCTCAATCAAGAAAGAAAAAAGATATAGAAATAATAAAGAATAAAATGAAAAAAAAAATGAAAACACAAAAACTCCAAAAAAAGTAAGTCATCATTGGTATGTGATCGTTAGCAATATGATAACTATGTGTTCCTTCTCGATCAAGCTTCATAATGGTAATAATTTTCTCGATGAATGGTAAAATTGCCCTTGCAACTCTGTGTGACATTTTAATTTTTTCCTTTACAATTTATCTCGTTTTCAGTTGGTTCGTTGTTGATTCGTTAGATATGTTCTTGGGCATTTCGACTATTTGTCGTTTTTAAGGAGTAGTCGCTTATATTATATTATTGTCCTCCGACCAAACTCTCTTTTGCTGACGGGTCGCACTCATGTTTTCTAGAAAGTGGAAAATACCCTGCTGTTCTGCCGTGATGATTAGGAGATCGTCGGCGTATGCCAGTACTATTGAGGTTTTCAATGTTTCTATGTTCTTGAAAATGCTCTTAGAAAACGTGTCTATCCCTTGACGTTCTAATCTCGACTATCCAGATGATAGATGGCTTATTTTGTATAATATTTTTTTTATAAGCTCCACTTGATTTATTTCCCTTTCTATAATCAAACTCGCTTAACTTTGATTAATAGAGTATTTGCCCAGGTTACCTAAAGTGCTGATAGGCCACAAGTTGGGCAGTCATGATGATTAATTTTAGAACTCTTGATAAGGTATTTGGATTGTATTGGATAATTATGTAAAAATCATGTGGTAAACTTAATTGGAATTTTCAAGTTCACCATTTATTTGAAACATCGAAGTATTGCTAGAAATCGGCATCATATGTAATAACAAATAGGTGTCTAAACCTTTGATGTAGCCATCACGAACAAGAGAACCCTAAACGCTGAATACTACACACACAGGAGCTAGGAAATAGGGCTCAAAATTTCAAACCAGATTCTCGCTTGAGTCTTGACCTCACACATATGCCTTTCCTGCCAGGAAACAAGTCGTTTACCTAGAATCCGCTCCCTATTCCTGTAACTCACAGTAAACTATTTTCCTTCTTCTTATTCACGGCATACTGACAGACGTTTTGTGACCTCTGGATTATTCTAGTTGGCCTTGCTTTGCTGTTTTCCTTAAAGGGACATTAATTATGTCTTGATTAATTATATCATACAAGATACTTTACTGTAAATCTCTTAATGAAATTTTACTAGCACAAAGAGTCAGCGTAAGTGCATAGTTTTAATTACCCACCATAATTTGTACTGAGTGTTTAGAATGAGTGTAAGCTGAAAAGGACAATAATAAAATAGAGTGGATCAAATGCTTGGTTTGCTACCGTTCTTTTGTTACAAATAGCTGGTCTCTAGAATTAAATTACATTGTTTATTGCTGCATTTAGTTAGCACAATTGCCGGTTTTATCAAATGCTGTGAATTAAAATGAATGCACCAAATTAATTTTTTAATTGCCAACTCGTTTCAAATTTAATTTCGGCCATATAGATGAAATAGATGAAGTGGTCTGAATGCCAATATAAACTGAAAAAAATTGTAAGAATATTTACACAAACTTTCCGTTCTGTTTGGTGTGTTTTATTTATTAATTATTTGATATTTTTCAGTATCAGGTATAGCAGGTATCTTGCTTTACAGTTGTGTTAACTATATGCCAAATATTACTGTCCTCTGTCACATTTTTTTCATTACTTACTTGTTTAAGGCTGCCCCCCTGCATTTTTTTGCTAAAAGTTTAACAGGTTTCTTCCTTGACAATTGTGTTAACTACATGCCTGATATTGTTGTTATCTGTTACATTTGATAAGTTAATTATTTTTTATAGTGTCCATCCTCTATGTTTTTCACTAGCAATCTATGCTAGTAAAAAACATATAGCAAATATTATTTTTCTCTATCAAACAGATTTGCAAATATTTCACCGGACAGACAGACAGAGAAATACCAGACCGACAAACAGACAAACGAACAGATTGAATTAATAATTTATGGCCTAAAATTTGAAAATCCGAAGAAATCTTCTTCGGTTATTTGTTGTAGGTGGGCTATAAACCATCTGGTTATTGACAATTTCAGGCAGTTTTCAACAATAGTTGGTGATGAAAATAAAATATCATTTCCAAAATTGATCTTTCAAACATAATATTTTTGTTTCTGTTTATAATTATTTGAACTTTACCTACTTCAAGTAAAATTGAAAATTTTAAAAAACCCCAGATCAATGTATCTAATCGTACCAGTTTCATATGAGGCCTAA
This sequence comes from Rutpela maculata, assembly GCA_936432065.2. Taxonomy (NCBI): domain Eukaryota; kingdom Metazoa; phylum Arthropoda; class Insecta; order Coleoptera; family Cerambycidae; genus Rutpela; species Rutpela maculata. The sequence continues at coordinate 62,775,386 of OW386287.2, forward strand.
ATCATGTTCGGCTACCATAATTGTCTGCACATTTTCAATTTTACTTGAATCGAACCATTTCTAGAGATGTTCAACATGGCGAATTCAAGATGGCGACCAAACATCAAAATCTGATATGGCCTATAACCTTCTCGACTTGCTTATGAAAATAAAAATTACGCAGGCTGTACTCTTTGTGACATTTCGAAGGCATTCGACTGCGTTCGGCATAATATATCCCGGAAAATTGAAAAAGCATGGCGTAAAATCAAATTCATTAAATCTACTTAAAAGTTATTTGGAAAATAGAAACCAAATCACTGTTTATAAAGGTGTGACATCAACAACAGTGGGTATAAATCATGGAATAACTCGGGGGTTCGTCCTTGGACCTCTGTTATTTTTGACCTATGTTAATGACTTACCGCAATATGTTCTAATGCTAAATTTGTGCTATATGCAGATGATGCTACTAAAGTAAATTTTAATAATAACCGGATTGAGTTGGAAAATATGATACAAACACAGTCCACTACTACCGAGCCAATGTCTTATGTTTAAACAATACCAAAACAGTAGATATGGTATTTTCTAGTCGATATATTGAAAAATGTGAAAATCTGAATTTTCTTGGAACGTTTTCTTATGCAATTCTTACTTGTGGGCATACAGCTCATTTGGATAGAATATTTAGTTTACAGCGACATGTTGGGAGATCGATTTCTAGTCTTGGATGTAGAGATGACGTAAAATATAAATTCATTGAACATGGAATATTAACAGCCCCTTCTTTTTATATCTGTAACCTATAGGTTCTTGTTAAAAAAAAAAACATAAATAAATTATGTCGTTCATGGGGATACATATGACCACGATGCAAAGTTCAATAATAATATATCCCTGAGGTATCTATGATTAGAGAAAAGTAAAAATAGGGTAAACTACTTTAGTCCTTCGCTTCATAACAAACCTCCATGAAATTGTATGAAATTGATTCTATAATAGTATAAAATTAAACTGTTATTTTCATTTTATGTTTGTCAAAACTGTTTGTGTAATTTATTCTTGTTTATTAATTGATTACAGTGATTTATCAATATTTTATATTATTACATTTTAATATTTGATTTGCGTAAAACTTTTATAAGTTCGTAACATCAATACACTATTTCTATTTCTATTTCTATGGCTTATGGATTGTTCATTATATAAACAGCTCTACATCTCACATAATAACCACCCCTTTTAAGCACAAAATGGTAACAAATTATATTTTTAACCTCCCCACAATAAAATTGTGGGAAGTTACTCTACATTTAGTCCAAAATCGAAAATCGAGGTAATATCAAATCTTTACGTTTTGAGGCCCAAGGAACCAAAAAAAGTGGATTTTAAAGAATGTCTGTGTGTGTGTATGTATGTGTATGTGTGTATGTTGTAGCGATTCACTCACTCCAGTGAAGAAGATACGACTCACTGTCTACTAGAGATTCAAAATCGTAACCATGAAGAAAAAAGAAACAAAATTTATTATTATGATATTTTATAAAATGAATTATGCATAATATATTTCCTCGAGATGTTAATATTATTAATATACTAATTTGAACTAACATTAATTTTATTATATGGGTAAATAAGAATCAAACCCATATTTTGGTGGCCCCGACGTGATAAAAATATTTTACCCTGAAGAAATTTATTTATTTGGTGACCTATTTGATGATATATGATGTACACCAACGACTAAGCTGAATTTTGACCCAACAAAATGTTCCCAAGTTTAATTTTTACATTGATGGTGCCCATTAGATTTTATTGGTCGGTTATTGGTTATTGACTCGTTAAGCTGTGTTAATACGAAACTAATATTCTCAAGTAACTTACCTGCAATATTATTGAACAGGCTGAAAAACTATTTCAAGACTGACTTTTGGCTGACACTAGGATTTTTCGAAAATTCATCACCAAGCTTGATTGGGTAAGTGAGTTGTGTTTCCTTATTTCTTTCGTTGTAGAAACGATTCATCAATCAGTTCATCAATCAATCAATTAGTCATCGATTTATTATTTATTTTTATTAAAGAATGGTACCTCCTACAGAAAATATTTTATTGGATGACATACCAGTTTCGTCAGGTGCAGTGACATCGCATAATAATTACGTCACAACCATTAAACTTCCTCCTTTTTGGGTTTCCAAACCCGAGATATAGTTCACTCAGATGAAATCCCAATTCTCAATTCATAGAGTTGTTATTAATCGAAAAAAATACGATCATGTCATTGCTAGTTTACCACCGGATATTATTATTACCGTTTATGACGTTATCACCAATCCATCCGAAACTAATTTATACGATAACTTAAAGACTACTCTTATTTCTCGTTTGACCTCAAGCGAGGAAAAGCGGTTGCTCTCTGGTTCCCAGATGGGGGACCTCAAGGCGTCCGATTTTTATCGGTCAATGCTATCAATTGTCGGGGGATCCCATGTGGTGAGCCAGGAGCTCCTAGCCAAATTGTGGAAACGACGGTTACCTAAAACAATCTACATTGCACTTACTGCATCAGGTAAAACAGACATTACAGAAATTATCGACATTGCTGATCGTATGTCAAAATTCTATGAATTCCGCTAATGCGACATTTTTAGCTCATTCTTGTTGTGCTGATAGCTCCTTTTTATTTTTGACTACCGATTATTCAAATGTTTCTATGGGGGCGGTTCTGGAACAGCGCGATATTAAAGGTACACTTTCTCCGTTAGCCTATTTCTCACGAAAACTTACTTTAGCACAGACAAAATATAGTGCCTTTGACAAAGAACTTCTTTCTTTATTCACATCGATTAAACATTTCAGGTTTTTACTTGAAGGTCGTACATTTATTTGCTTTACTGACTATAAACCTTTGGTTAAAGCATTATTCACTAAAACTGAAAGATCTCCCCAGCAAATTAGACATTTAGAATGCATTGCTCAGTTTGCATGCGAGATTAGACATATCAAGGGCAAACATAACATTGTTGCCGACCCCTTATCACGCGAGCATGATACGTCTTCTTTACAACAATGTATTTCTCCAGTTGTAACCCAAAAGTCTAATCTAATTGATATTAATTTTGACTTAAATTTATTAAGCACAGCTCAAGAAGATGATTCTGACCTTAAATTTTTATTGTCAGATACTTCATCGAACACAAAAAGAACTTTTCATTTAAAGAAATTTAGAATTCCAAATTCCGACAAGTTTATTTGGTGGGACGTTTCTCGCCCTAAACTTCGTCCATATGTTCCAATAATTTATAGACAAACAATTTTTGATATATTTCATGGTTTGTCTCACCCTGGTATTAAAGCGACTATAACGTTGGTTTCTAAAAATTATTTTTGGCCTAAAATGACTTCAGATTGTAATCTCTGGGCAAAAACTCGTATTGGGTGTCAAACTAATAAAGTGACACGACATACCAAAAGTCCGATAGGTAAATTCGATATTCCTAAAGGATGCTTCGATCACATACATATAGATTTAATAGGACCATTATCTCCTTTTAAAGGTTCTTCTCATATTCTGACTGTGATCGAACGTTTTACTAGATGACCCGAAGCTTATCCACTTCGTGATATTACTGCAGAAACTGTAGCACGTACGTTATTTGAAAATTACGTTTGTCGTTTCGGTGTCCCTGTCACAGTGACAACAGATCAACGGGCACAATTTGAATCAAAATTATTTCATGAATTCGAAAAATTTTTAAGATTTCATAGGATTCGTACGACTTCGTACCACCCTTCTTCTAACGGCATGATAGAAAGATTTAATAGAACTCTTAAAACTGCTTTAAGAGCTAAAACTACCACACCACATTGGGTAGACGAACTTTCTATCATACTGTTAGCTTTCCGAACAATTTCCAAAGACGACTTGCAATGCTCCTCTGCAGAATTTGTTTTTGGTCAAACTTTACGATTACCAGGTGAATTCTTTATTAAATTATATACTTGCCCGAATATTCCTTACTTTATTACTAAATTACGTACTTCTTTTAATAATTTAACGTCCATTCCACCTTTTTACCATGTTAATTACAAGTCATTTGTCAATTCAGACATTCCGACTTGTAGTTTTTTTGTATTCGTTCGGAAAGAACGTTTTAAAAAATCTTTTACTCAGCATATTTACTCGCAGAAAAATGTGACATCACTGCACCGGTGATTAAAAAGATACGTTTTGCCATCGATGCATTGATTGATTGAAGGGGGTAAGTGTAGCGATTCACTCATTCCAGTGAAGAAGATGCGACTCACTATCTACTAGAGATTCAAAATCGTAACCATGAAGAAAGAAGAAACAAAATTTATTATTTTGATATTTTATAAAAATGAATTATGCATATATTATGTTAATATTATTAATATACTAATTTGAACTAATATTTATTTTATTGTATTGGTCAATAAGAATCAAACCCATATATGTGTGTGTGTATGTTAGCACGATAGCGGCGAAGCTACTAAACAGATTTGGATGAAACTTTGCATAAGGATTTCTTTAGTGCTCCAGAAGATCTGAAAAGGTTTTGGTTGAGATCGGATTACGTTTAGAGCCGTTTTAGCACAACAAGTTGTTTATTTTATGATTACTTACAATTTGTAATTGAACCATTGAAAAGCAGTAAAAATTCCAATTTCAATGATAAATCACACTTGCGCCCTTTCGATTTCGTTTCCGTTAAAAAAATTAAAAAGAATTCGTTGTATGTGCACATATGACAGCATCCAAAAAATATTATTGGTAGTATCGTTAGGGGAAAATGTATTTTTCCATTTGTCAAAAATATTTGGGTTGATAACCTTTGTGAATGTAGTTATGGTACATGACGTCACAGCTAACTTGAAAAATATGTATTTCTTAAGATTTAAGAATATTACGTAGGTATTATTAAAATTTCTGCGTGGTTCCCGTAATTTCAACTAAAATCTAGTACAGTGTAATGTTTATGAAGTTCTAAATACTTTGTCCTAATAACATAGGACTCTTTTTGTAGGTTGAAAATCTAACCTGTAATTAGCAGTCTACTTTTATTAATCCAAACCACGTGACTTCCAACTTGGCGTAGCGGTCAAACATTTGTTGACAGTCGTTAAACGTTTGTCAAAATAGTTTGTGTTTTTCCATTGGGCTGGCTAAGTATCTTGAAATCTTAACAATATAGTGCTTTTTGTGGATTGTGGCAAGGCGTTTTTGATTGTTTTCAAGTAATAAACTTTATTTAATTATGCAAAGGGAGTATTTCAAGAAGTTGATGTTGGAAAATCGAGATGTAAAAACGATGGAAGGTGTTAGATCATAACTTTTAATCGCGGCTATCCATCTTTTTTACTTTCAGTTAGATCCATGTATATAGAAGTTCAACATAATCGACTATATCAATTTACTGCTAACGATAATAGGACTGATAAATGAAATTTATAGTAAAAAAAGTGAATATATTTAATAAAATACAAGAGATAGTTACCAATTAACCTACATGAAAAAAATAAAATACATGTTAGATATATTCTATAACATTAATAAGACATGATAACAAAAAGTTCTTGCACAAATTAGGTACAATAGTTTGTATGGTTCTATCTATCTATGATATAGGTATATCATAGGCAAGGGGTCAACACTGGAAGAAATTGTGTACATCTTTTTACATATTTCAACTAGTTCACAGTACTTCAGTCCTTAATTGTTTAATTTATGTAATATTTTTCATAAAATTCATAACAGTTAACTCTTCGACCATAGCTACCGTATACTGCTAAAAAATTGAAAGAAAAGACTAAGTAGTCAACAAATTTTGTCTAGACTAGTAACACAGTCACAATTAGTACTGAAGGATCATCTGGATCAGCAATAGTCCACGTAGTCGATGACTTTTGTTAAAGATGTTAAGCTAAAAGTTCATAACTTGAAAAATTAATTTGTATGTTAGCAATTATTCATTAAGCAACATTTAATTAGGTAAGCATATATTGATCATTGATAACTTTAATTCTTACCTTTGCAAAAATCCTGTAAATTTCTTGGAAAGTACTTCTTTCACCCAACCACAAATAGCTTCAAGATTTTTGAATGCCTTGAACTCATTCTTTTGTCTATGCATTTCTCACAAAAAGCAAGTAATTCACAATATTGTGAAATATTATGAAATACACCAATATTTGTACTGAAGTCATCATTTCTCTAAATATAAGGGATTTAATTCGTTGACACCAACATGAGATCGTTCATATTTTTTAATGCTCTTTTTGGCTTCAAAGATCCACTGTGTGGAGAGGTTTCAGCCGCTTCCGTAGCTACCGATGTTTTTAATATTAATTTAATATACTTACCACCAATTACGACGGATCTGTCTAGCATTTTTTTATCGAAATATTAAAAAATGGACTACATATAATAAGACAGTTTTTATTAAGGACGCTAAGCTTTAGGATCTTACATTATTAAAGTATAACACCTGTTGTCTAGCCATTGATATCAGCTCAAACTTGAGGTTTTCTATTTGAAAAAAAAGTATTGTATTTTCGAAAAACCGGCGATGAAAATAAAAACGGTAACAAGAAAAGCTGGCACAAATAAGTGGCAAGATTGTGCCGTGCTATTTTATAGAAAACCAATAAATTGTGTTTTTGTATATGCGTAATGACGTTTTAATTTTTTTTATATATAAGGATGCCATATTGAATTTGAATTTAAGTAGTCTAATATCGTGGGAATTCAAGAAACTATCGTCCAAATAATTTTTCACACCTCGTGAAATTTTATTATTTTGGCGCAAGGATCATGCTCATTCTACATTTGTAAACACCCTGTGGATTGGCCTGACTTAACACAATACGTTTTATGTAACGTCAATAAAATATTGTACATAATGTTCAGTCATTGGACTAAATCCAATTCTGCAAAGATGCTTTTGCAATATCCGTAAACCGATTTCCAATTATCGTAAATCCAAAGTTAATTGTTTGTGTGAATGTACCATGTTCAGCTCCAACAGTATGCTCAAAATACAACTGTCTTCGATAAATCAAATAGGCGGAATGCTTGTACTTTAGCTTACTTATGCGTAGTTGTGTCTACTTATTATTAGGCTCCTGCCACTTTATTATCTATTTGAATTGTCTTTTACTAAAAAAATACTACCGTAAAAACACATGCACTCAAGACTAAAGGCGGCGTTACACGATGCCAGTAAGGGTAGGAGCACACTTACGATACAATATGGTACGCCACGGCACGTGCTGACACGTGAATAGTGTGGTATAATGAATTTACATTGTTTTGTGCGACGCAGGAACACACATATGACACGACACGTTTTTACAAGACACCCCCAAACGCACACATGCAGTACACTGAGAAAAGTTCATGTAAAATTACAGCCTCATTACATTAGAATTTATTGAATTTTACTATTAGAATAATGTAATAAGAAATTGCTACAGACAAACACATGTAAAAATACATGCCACATGGAAACATACATAACTTTCGAATTTATTCCTGTCCTAATGTGATTTTACATCAACTGTTCTGTAAAACTACAATGTAATTATCCACACAGTGCAAATTTACTAGCCCTCGTGTAAATTTACGGACAACAGTGGTGTAATTTTATATCCAGTCTGTGAAATTCTAGTAATTATCACTGGTCACAGAACTACATGAAGAAACACGTAAAATTACACAAGTACTTTTTTCAGTGTACATGTCGATGAGGTCTAAAATTTTACACTTTTCAGTACGTGTGTAGGATACGTTTCATGTTGAGCTTGCGCAGAGCATGATGTTCTCAGACAAGCTTGTGCTTTGTTTTGTTTGTGTAGTAGTTTAGTAGTACTATCTCACGAATTTAATGAATTCCCCCATCCAGACCGGATTCTAACCCAAAACCCTTTCTATAGGGGCATTCCTTATTTCCTCCGCCGAAGTGTTTGTGCCTCAAGTACATAAGACCAGGGCAGGAAGTAAGGACGTGGATGGAAGTCTCCTCCTCGTCTCCGCAGAACCTGCAGTCGGGGTTGTCAACCACCCCCATAGTGTGCAGGTGTTTTCTGAAAGAGCCGTGTCCAGTCAAAAGACTTACCACGGTTCTGACCTGTTTCCTGTTTAGTCGCAGGATTTGTTCTGCTCGCTTCGGCAAGGGCCCCGAGATCAGGAGCCTCGCTTGTCGGAGTCCTGGGTAGGAGGCCCAGAAGTAAAAAAACTGGGACCGGTAGCACAATGGGCCACAAGGCCTGAGTGCGGCGACTCTCAGTCGCCCCGCTAAAAGAAGAAGTACTATCTCATGGAATATAGTGCCGATACGGTGCAATGAATAACGAATTACTCATTGAAAAGAGATATGATTTTCGTGGGCTTTGTTTTGAAATCATACGATGAAATTCTTCCACCGATTCACACTCTTGCTCGGTACTTATATTGTCTATCTACAAAACTCTATGGGCAGATTTATTTTCTCTAAGATACAAAAATGTAGCAACATTTTCTAAATCCTCCCCTCCTCACTACTGCTGCTAGCATACTCCATTTTCATACAGTAATGAAATTGGCTGATATAGCCACCTATCACCTAAAATCGTGTCGTGTATAGCCGTGTAGTATATGTGTTGACGTAGTGCTTTTCGTGTATACACATATGTCGACAGACTGTACTGCACGGTGGTGTACCGTACCGTGGCGTGGCGTATGTATGTAGAGTCAAAAAACACCCCTGAAATGGGATAAAAGAAGATTAAGCTACCAGAATAGTTGTTACTTCTTAATCAATTGAATTATGCAAATTAAGGTTAAACAGCCGCGTACATACAATAGATATGAAACACACCCCCAGGGAGGGGCGAAAACTAGCCCCCATATATAAAAAAAAAATCGATCCAAAACAGTAATGACTGCTGAAAAAGCTCGAAATGTCTAAGTTTTGTTAAAGAAACTACATCAGGTCCGACGTAATCTTCATAAACTGCCCCTATATGGTTGAGAACAACCACCTTTAATTCAAAGGACACGAGAAAAACAAGAAGAAACGTAAAATCCAACAGGATTTCTATTTTCATGGATGCTATGTTGGGCTGAAATTGCGCAGTACTCTAAAATAGAACCAAAAACTTACGTAATATCAACACTCTACACTGACAACCTCGAAGGGTGTGAAAACTACCCCCTATGTAAGATTTAACTATAAAAAGTTATAGTGACTTCTATAAAAATTCTAAACACCTGCGTTGTGTGGAAGAGAGAAGAAATTACACTATGTTCGACGATGTGCTTGAAAACCACCCCCACGGGGTTGCGAGATACTACGATACTACCCCTATATCTGTAGGATGCTGGAAAAACAGAGGAAAACTAACCGGATTTACATTTTTATGGATCTATGATTGGCAAAAATCGCGTTGCACGCTTAGAGTTTGAAACTCATGTCCTATAAATGTTATTAAGTGACACCCCCAGAAAGGATGTAAACTACCGTAATTCAAGATGTAACGAAGAAGCTATACTGTTGCTTATTCGTTTCATTTCCATAGTTTTTTTTTATAGGGGTGGCGTCTCTCAAACCCGTGGGGCTGGTTTTCAAACACAGCGTCGAACATAGTCTAGTTTCTTCTCTCTTCCACACAACGCAGGTGTTTCAAATTTTTATAGAAGTCACTGTAACTTTTTGTAGTCAAACCTTACATAGGGGGTAGTTTTCACACTCTTTGAGGGTTGACACTGTAGAATGTTGATGGTACGTAAGTTTCCAATTCTATTTTAGAGTACTACGCAATTTCAGTCAATCATAGCATCCATGAAAATAGAAATCCTGTTGCATTTTACGTTTTTTCTTGTTTTTCTCGTGTCCTTTAAACTTTGGGGTGGTTGTTCTCAACTCTATAGGGGCAGTTTATGAAGATTACGTCGGACCTGATGCAGTTTCTTATCACTTTAACAAAACTTCCGGTTAGTTTCTCTCTGTTTTTCCAGCATCCTACAGATATGGGGGTAGTATCTCGCAACCCCGTGGGGGTGGTTTTCAAGCACATCGTCGAACATAGTCTAGTTTCTTCTCTCTTCCATACAACGCAGGTGTTTAGAATTTTTATAGAAGTCACTATAACTTTTTATAGTTAAATCTTACATAGGGGGTAGTTTTCACACCCTTTGAGGTTAACAGTGTGGGATGTTGATGCTACGTAAGTTTTTGGTTCTATTTTGGAGTACTACGCAATTTCAGCCAATCGTAGCATCCATGAAAATAGAAATCATGTTGGATTTTACGTTTTTTCTTGTTTTTCTCGTGTCTTTTGAACTTAAAGGTGGTTGTTCTCAACCATATAGGGGCAGTTTATGAAGATTACGTAGGACCTGATGCAGTTTCTTGTCACTTTAACAAAACTTAGACATTTTGAGCTTTTTCAGCAGTCATTGCTATTTTGGATCGATTTTTTTATATATGGGGGTTAGTTTTCGCCCCTCCCTGGGGGTGTTTCATATCTATTGTATGTACGCTGCTGTTTAACCTTGATTTGTATAATTCGATTGATTAAGATGTAACAACTATTCTCGTAGCTTAATATTCTTTTTACCCCATTTCAGGGGTGTTTTTTGGTTCTAGCTAATGATTTTGGGGGTGTCCGATTTTTTTTGACACTGGATTCGGATTCAGCGACCGAAAATACATGGGGATACACAGGTCTGGTTCACTGCTTTGAACTTTTATTTTTTTTTTGTGGGGCTGTGTTATCAAAACATATCTTTCTTAATTATAAATTTAGTACAAAGAGAATGCAGACATTATGCATATAATTTTTTTGAATTGAATTGAATTTAGTTGAAAAACTAATATCGTTGAACTTAATGAAGAATAACTCGTGTTTAACGTTAGTATGTGAAGAAATAATATTTTAAAGGTGCTTGCAGACCGATTTTTATCAATTTTTTCAAAATCGCGGCCTTCTATGATTGAAACTAAACATTAAAACATTTATATTTTTTGAATATCAAAATAATATTTGAGGATCAGACCATATGCATTTTGGCCAGCAGGATCCAGATGTGCAAAAATATACAGGTTGTCTCATTTAAAAATTTGATCTTTACATCATATAATTGGAAATTTCATCCCATATCACTGCACCAAAGAGAAAAACCCATTATTATTCCGCGCCCGATATATCTTAGTGCTTTGAGAAATTTTCAGTGAATTCGGAGAATTTAGAAAACAAAAATCTAAATGCGTTATGGAGTGTATGTTATAAGTTCCATGTCTAAATATTTATGTCGTTCCACAACTACTGCCATAATTATTATGTTAAATAATTTTCTAATATATAGATGTGAGGTCATTGATGTCCAATTATCTAATTAGTTATAACAAAAAACGTATCAAGAAGATTTTTCCAAAAATCTTTGCGCATGCATATATCGATAACTGGTTTAGATCTACTCTCAATCGACAAAAGATAAGCGATTTAGAGCCGGTTTTATAGGTCCAGATTAAACTAGAGTTTAAGGTGTTTCAATTGTATATTTTAGTGTTTTGTAAAATACCGTTTTATAAGCGTTTGTCAATATCGTCAGTGTTATTGTTATAGAACCTCCCAGATCGACCTAAGTCGAAGAATAAATAAAAACTTCGACTGAATTTGTGTATTTATCAAAAGATAATTAATTTAGAGCATAACATATTTAAGGCATCAGCGCCGAAGACTCGCACAAAAGGATTCATACACGCTCACAGAAAAGTAAGGCACAACAAAGCGCACAATTCAAAAGTACGCCAAAAATTTCACTTAGTAAATATTTTTTTGTGGACAAGGAAAAAAAATATTTACTAAGTGAAATTTTTGAATTGTGCGCCTTGTTGAGCCTTACTTTTCTGCGAGAGAGTGTCCTTTTGTGCCAGTCTTCGGCGTTGATGCCTTAAATATGTTATACTCTAAATTGTCTCCTGATATATTTTTTCCTAAGTCGAAGTTTTTATTTATTCCTCGACTTAGGTCGATTCTGGGAGGCTCTATAACAATAACACTGACGATCTTGATAAACGCGTATAAAACGTTATTTTGCAAAACAATAAAATCTACAATTCTAGTTGAAACTTCTAGTTAAACTCTAGTTTAATCTGAACCTATAAAACCGGCCTTTATTCTTAGTGTCGGTTTTGTCAGCCTGATGGAATGCATATATAAATTGTACAGAAAATTCATCTACTTAAAAAAAATCAGAAAAATAATTGAAAAGAGTCATGCGGTGGATTCCTGTTGTAGTTCAACACACAAAACCAGAGGTATAAAAAAAACACAAAAGCGTAGTTATTTTGGAGATGGTGAATCACGTAAAGTTGACAGTCTATCAATTAAAAGATATATAAAAGTTCTGTGTAAAGTTTCGACATAAATATTTGATTTTTATAAGAAATATATTCAACGGGAGACACAAAACAACTTCTAACTTTTCTCGCATAGGCACCCAATTTATTTTCTAGCTAAACCAAACAACTTTAATGCATTAGCGTCACTGCCGGAGGCATTAATCCTCGAAAAGGATTTAAAACTATGGACTAGGTACTTTTTTTATGCAAAGCATTCAACTCTGCGACGAACATGAATACGAGAAGGTATCAGATAAGTAACAAGTACAACGCATTTATTTATTATTTTGACAATGTTTTCTACTTCGAAAAGTTTTGAATATCAAATCACCAGACAAAAAATGAGTAAGATAAAGTTTGACTCTCTATTGCACATTTAAAACGTGCATTTTTTTCCGCAAAGGAGGTATTGAGAAGTATTTATTGTTGATAAGAACTGGAAGAAGACCCATCAGCAGAAAACTAGATAACTCATTATCATTAAATTTTTATTGAAGGACCAATAAGGTTACTTCTAAATCAGGAATTGCAATATATTATTAAAATAGATATTTTAAAGTAGTTGTTTCACTATTTAATGGCTTTTTTATTAAATTTTTAGTAAATTATCGACGGGTTGCGCAATCGAGGTTTACCGCCATCTTGAAAAGAGTGTTAAGAACCGTTTCATTTCAATATATCGCCTTCTGTTGAGGCTACGTAAATAACAAGTACGGCACGTTAAAGGGCGTAAAATTTCCTATGTTTTATGTACTATTAATTTTTCTCATAGGACTGTAAATGGCACGCGGTTTTTCGCATTTTCTGGGTAATTCCTTCGAGAAAGTTGTTCCAGTGAAAATTGTGGAGCAGAAAAATCCTACACTTATGTTTTTAATTTTTACTTTCGAATAATAGCTTGCTCTACAGCGCGCCGCAAAGTCGGCATGTCAGCGCGTGGCTGTATACGGCAAAGCAGAAATGCCTTACATTAATGGTATGACCACGGTACAATAGAATTGGTATGGTAAAAAAGGTGCATCGATCTTCTCGAGTTAATAAAGGGACTGGATCGTGACAAATGGAGCATGTTTTTGCCGAGAAACTCGTACTCAACATCAAGCCTTCGATATGACGATGCCATAAGCGACAACATCTTGTTTTTACACGCCTCCAGCTGGTGCAACATGACTTCTTCTGAAAAAAAAAGCTTGCTACGAACTTCTCACTACCATAGGAGAAACATTCTTACTTGTTTTTAACAAAGAAAATGAAGCACAAGAAGAATTACTCGCTACATCGCAAATGTTTTGTAAAAGAACACCAAAATCACAAACGAACCTTGCATCACTTCCACTGTTATCAGATGCGGCACGGCAACATACTTTCAGAACGTATCTTCAAGTGCAAATGTGGCTTGGAAACACTCACGATCCGGAGACATGGACCAGGAAAAATTGTGGGCTAGAACCTAGAACCATCACAGGAAAAACGGCACCAGATGAACTTCTAAAATTAATAGTCTGCAAATGCTCGGAAACTGCGGAACAGCTTGTGGTTGCTGCAAAGCTGGAGTAAAATGCTCCGTTCTATGTCAAAACTGCAGTGGTAAAAACGTCGTTACAGAATTCCAGAAAATCTATCTGTAGGACGGCATCGCCAACGAATCCGACGAAGAGAATAAATAAATATCTATCGATTGACAATAACAGTGGCGGGGAAACTCGTAAAAAAAACACGCCTAGAACTCAACCACCGGGGGTGATGTGGAAAGGAGTTCCGTAGCCGCCCGCTGGCAAGCCGATTTTGCAGCGCGTTGTAGTGCAAACTATTGATCGAAAATAAAAATTAAAAAAACGATGTTATAGGTTTCTTCCTGTTCCACAATTTTCATGCAGGAATTTCTCATATCGAGAAAAATTCGAAAACCACATACCGCGCGCCCATTTACAACTTTTCTCGCAATAAAAAAAACTATCTGTTCTACGAACAAAATTAATACAGCATAAAAAATTTTACGCCCTTTACAACGCCTTATTATACTCTTCGCAAAAACGAAGAGTATATTGTATTTGATCGGCACATTTCTAAAACAGGAAATATCGCTCGTAGAGAAAAAAATTTCAGATCATTGTGTTAATGAACGAATTCTGAACAACTTTCAAAATGTCCGTCTGTCCGTCCGTCTGACTGTCTGTCCCTCACGTTTCTTGTAAGCACGATAACTTAAGAAAGAAAAGTCCGATTGTATTGAAATTTGGAAAGTAAGTTAGTGTTAACTAGAGGAAGAACTCTATTGTTTGAAGAAAATCAATCAGTAAATAAGAAAGTTAATCATTTAATTTAAACAAATATATTTTCTTAATTTTTGTCGCTTGTACTTAAAATAGAAATCTTGCGAAATGTTATTTCTATAATATATATTTTTTTGTTTATACATTTTACTAATATCACACATCACGAAGAAAAGTGTAATAAGTAAAAAGTGCATTTTACACGAGAACAAAAATTATATTTTAAAATTCTTAAAGATTTATAGCACACATTCTATTTTATCTCAATGATTATTTGTATGTATACTGATCTGAGGACAATTATACTACAATAAACTTTATTACTACTTTCTTCGGAGGAAAGTTATTGTTTTACACTTATGATTTTTTTCTTATTCCTACAAATTTTGAGTTATTACACTTTTTCTCGGGATGTGCGATATATATTATATAATAATATATCTAATGCGTTGAGATATGATTCTGGAAAGATAAATATTACATACATTCAACTTTAATAGTAATGTGTGATGGTCCAGTGGCTAGAGCTTGCAATCCAAAGATCCTGTGTTCGAATCTCAGAACAGATTGGATGTTTTTTTTTCAATTTTTTTTCATATATTTTTTGTTCACAACAAAGTTGATATCACAAAATTTAGGATGTCCAAAAACTAACATTATTTACAAGAAAACTGCGAAGAGTATCCTATAGAATGTGTAACAATTATATAAAAAGTTCAGTAAATTGGCAAAGAGTACCTACGTTTTTAGCTTGTTTGTTTTTTACGTAGCCTCAACGGAAGATGAGATATTTGAAAAAAAAAGTATTACAAGTTTCTAAAAATATCAACCAACACCACATTCTCCCTCAGGCCGAATATTTTGACTTGATAAGTCAGTCGTATATATTATTCCCTAATTATACAGAAAATCCCAGAGTAAATGGTCATCCTCCAAAACATCTTAGAAAAACTTCCTACTGCTATGCATTTCTATACAGATGCCTCAAAATCTAACTATGGTACAGGCTGTGCATTCTTAATACCTAACACAAGTACGCAATCAAAATTTAAACTCTCCCAAGACAGTCGATATACTCAGCAGAAGCATATGCTATAGAAAAAATCTTGGAACATATTATACATAAGCAGGTTAAAAACTCAATCATCCTAAGTGACTCCAGATCAGTTCTCTTGGCAATAAGTAACACTTATAATCCTGTATCCAGCATGTGTCACCCTTTCATTAATTTAATTAAACACTATAATTATTTATTGAAAATATCTGCGTTTAAAATTAATTATATATGGGTTAAAGCTCACAGCGGCATAAAATTCAATGAAAAAGTCGACATATTGGCCAAAGACAGTGTTGAACAATCATGGAGATCCTGTAGACAGTCTGTGTCTACAGGATGGTATAAATATTAGCAAAGCGAGATTAAATAAAAAATGGACTTCTCATTGGCACGAATATTGTTTTACTACGCCTACAAGATATACCCATATCCAAATAGAAATTCCTAAGGAACCTTGGTCCCACTTTTTTCATATTCCTAGGAAATATACTAGTACACTTATTAGGTTGAGATTTGGACATGGTTGCTACCCTCTACATTTAAATAAAATAGGAATCTTACCGACCAAAATATGTGAAATTTGTAATGTTGTAGGCGATCTGGACCATTTATTACTTCCACATCCGGTGGAAGTATAGTAACGACAAAAAAATTTTAAAAAATTTTTATTGTCCAAATAGGCTTAAAATGTCATGAAACGTCGAGATTTTAAGTTTGAGCGAAAAAAAAAATTTCTGTCTGTCTGTCTGTCGGTCTGTCTGTCTGTAACTTTTTTTTGTGCGCACGTTTACTCTGAAACCGTTTAAGATATTTACTTGAAATTTGGTACACGTATGTACTTTAACGAGATCTGGAACTAGATTATATTTTCATGTTGTTCCGACGAAGGGTTGGGGGGTAAATTGGGGTAAATTTGGGGTAAATGGGTAAATCAAGCAGGTAAGAGTCGATAAAATTGGTATTTAGTATATACAAGAGAAGCTAAGGTCTCAAAAAAAATTTTGGCATTAGCCACCCCCATTACAACCCCCACCCCCTTATTAAAGGGGATTAAAAAAAATTGTGATTTAGTGTATGTACAAGAACCAGAAACCTCAAAATATTTTTTTACTTCATCCACCCCCACTACCACCTCCCTATCACCACCCCCACCCCACTATCGATGTGGGGTATCGTTTTATAGGTTTTTGGGGTAGAGGATTTCAAATATTATATTATTAAAGTTCCATAAACAATTATTTCCACATACAAAGTTTTTTCGTTGTGAGTGACTTGGATAGAGAATCTGGATGTGGAAGTAGTGATTCCTTGGGCAGCGGTTTTTTTTAACTGTGCTAAACATTCATCTGGACGTGACCAACTGTATGCAGATATTCTGAACCTTAACATTCAAATGCCAGTCAATCTATTACACCTATTAGCTCTAAACGATAATAGAGTGAATGCAGTTATTATACGCTTTTTGAAAACGTCTGGTCTGAAAGTATAAATGTGTAACTAATAGAGTCGTTCCCTATATATCTCACCTTTGTTTTAATTTTACCTAATTCCCATTTACCGTAGTCTATTATAGTGTGTCTAACAAAATGCCCTGAAAGACTCCTGGGCGAGAAGAATGTGCATCCGTACCTTCCCCTGGATCTTCTTTATAATTTCCAGTTTTTTGGATTAGGATAAGTTTAGGGTAATATATGTGTTAATAATATAATATGTATAATAAATGTGTTTATTCGATTAGTATTATATATAACAACTTGTGCCTGGCTGCATGGATAACTCCTAATGCCGTAAAAAAAAAAATTGAAAAAAACGATTATTAACACTTTCAAATGGCGGTAAACTCCGCTTGTCATCGCTTGTTGTCGGCAAGTTACACCAACAACTGATGACAACTCACCAACACACTCACCAGTGATCCCCCACTAAGCCCCAAGTGCTCACTGACATCGGATGACTGTCGATCTCTGCATAGGGATTTCATATATGCTGATAGGATTATAGTTATTTATGTACCAAGGGTCGTAAGTGCAAGTATTCGAAACCAAAAAATCGTACTGTACGACCCGTGGTGCATATTATATTCTTCGTCATACCCATGAATCATTAAATTAGAAGAAAACTTGAGAAAAACTAGTGGGGAAACTATAATCATTTGAGTAA
Source organism: Rutpela maculata (assembly GCA_936432065.2). Lineage (NCBI taxonomy): Eukaryota > Metazoa > Arthropoda > Insecta > Coleoptera > Cerambycidae > Rutpela > Rutpela maculata. The sequence goes on from OW386287.2 coordinate 62,793,267, forward strand.
GATTTCATATTTGCTAAGCAAATAGTAAAAGTAGCGACGCTTGAACGCATGGCAACCGTCAATAACAGCGAGTAGACTCTGGGCGCTTGGCGTTGGCGTTCGGTACGGGCACAGTAGAGAAAAGACCAGTAGTCCGACTCAGCCGGAACAGTTGTATAAGATTTTCGTTGCGCATGCGATGCGCGTGGGCTTAAACTATTTGATGCGCAGTGGACGGCACGACTACAGTGGACGGCAGTGATGATATAGGGTGGGGCGGATGTTTATTTTTGTTTACGTTTACGTTTCTGAAAAGTCGCCACTGTCGACGAAATGCGCGTGGGATACAAATAGTAGATGCGCAGTGGATTAAAAAAAATAAAATCGAGTACAACAAATATCAAAGGGACCGCTGCGAGTGAAACTACTGGTCTTCTCTCTACTGTGGTACGGGTCGGTAGCGTACACACACCGCGCTTAGCAAGGCGTTCAATGAGCGTTTTGTAATAGAGGGTGTGCATGCCAGTTAGTGAGAGTGCACACGGACGTTAAATCAAACGTGCTGAAAATTATGCGCTGCGACGTCCGCTGTTGAATTACATTGTCTTAAATGTGGAGGTACACACGAGCGTCTAGCTGCAAATTTAACGCGCGTTGGTAATTGTATACGCTCAATTTCTCTACAACGTACGTCGAGAAACTGAACGCGTGGTAATAGACAGTAAAACTCACCCTCACTATATCTTAAACTGTTTATGGGATGTGCCAACCACTTACGGCCTTTAACTCTTTTTCTTCTTAGCAATTTAGCACTCACATAGACAAACACAACGACTTGAGCGTCTTCCATTTTTAATCAAACTGCATGAACTTTCAATTTCGCAACGCTCGTGTGCACTAGCTAAGGCGGTGCGTAAATTTTAACGCGTTGCATGACGCGCGTTATAATACGCCCGTGTGCACTCTCACTTAGTCCACTCGATACGAAAACGCGCGATCAAATGTACAACACAAGGGCGGCGTATGCATCTGGAAGCGCGCGGTTAACGCCTAGTGTGTACTCGCTGTAAAATAAAGTTAGGACGCGGCTTCTATTCAAATGACGACTACTGTCAAGTAAATTAAATAATATTATTATAATAGCTCTGAACGTTCTTGAAAATAACGTCGGATATACAAGATATAGCAAGAAAGACTTGTCTGGATTTACTTCCAAAAATGTTAAAACATTTAATTTAAAACTTGTCACATAAAAGAGAAAATTTTTCCAAATTTACTTTATTTCCCTAGGGACGTTATTAAAAATAACGACCCGTTGCCAATGGCAACAAGTATTTGGTACATAAAGCGTCACTTACGATCGACAAAACAATGAAATAAGAGTATACTTACGATGGAGGTATAACGAAAATACATATTAGGTCGGTGGGCAGCCTTGAATTTTTTGTATGCGCCATAAATATTTTATGAAGTATATAATATGGGCAAAGTGGCAAGGACAAAAGTTAGTGACATGTATCTGGAGTTTTTTTAAGTTGTTATTTCTTATCATCGACACAATGGCCATTAAAAAAGAGGGACATACAGATTACAAAAATACTTTGAGCTTGGTTTAGTTCGACAGCCGTTACTGACCTAGTCAACATTATAAGTACTATGCGGCTAGAGATTCTTAACCAATTATATTAAAATTTCTTTTTATTTATTTTTCTCCAAAATTATGGGCTTTGGACCCAATGTTATATAAAATTTTTTGTTTGTCTGACCACTTTTTTTAATAACATGAATCTAATTACTCTTTGCATAATTATCAATTATTATTATATTTTATATGAATTTTATAGAAATTGACATGCCTAGTAAGTAAGCAAAATATTGATTATTCCTATACAAATATATCATTAAAAATCATATTAATAATTATTATTATTTTATTTACAATACTGATATATTTCAATAAGAATTATCCAGATTATATTCAAGATATCTGCTTTGTTATGCCGGCGATATACTAAACTTTTCCCTTGAGATTTTAAATTGGTAACATTTCGCTAGAACCTCAGCTCTACGGCGACAGTGGATATTTGCTTCGTCGAAGCGGAGATCATATATTTCCTTAATGCTGCATTTTATAAACAATCGCTGTTTCAAGACGGAAAATAGGGAAATTCCTTGTAAAATGCGCTGTACTAGCTCGTTTCATCCTGTGGTGCAGGAGTAAATGCTCAATGATGTTGTTGCCACCTGCAAATGATGGAAAAACTATTCTCAGCTGAAACTGTATAGTTACAGGTGTTTTTATAGTAAAGTTGATAAACACAATAATTATTCAGTTCTTGAACTAACATGTTTGACACATCTGTGTAATTTTCCCTGCGGAATATAATAGGATATATTAAATCTGAAAAAAAATTTGTTATGTTTACCATATTGAAAAATGACGTCCGAATATTTTTTGCAAATACTTCGTAGACCGTTTATTATACCAGGTGACACAGGCTAGTGGCTCACCCCTACATTTCCTTTATTTTTTAACTTATACACTTGAAATTTGGGGTGCATAAACTAACTGTAAAAATGGATTTTTAGACAAAAAAACGATATGAGACCGGTTTACCCGGAAATGACGGCAACTTTCGATTTTTTAAAGGGAACACCCTATATATTTTTACATATTTGGATTGAAGTACATTCTGAGTATACTATGAGACTTTCGCGAATTTTTGAGTCGATGTTCAGTTTTTTAAAGCATTTTGAGATATTGGTCTAACGTGCTTTGGAATACCAAAATTTGTTCTAAGTCCAAGGGAAAAATATAATTTTTCGTTTAGTTTCATTAATAACTATTTACGAAGACTCCAAAGTTGAACATATCACTTTTTATCGAAAACATTTTTTTTCAAATGGGAAAGTGCTAGCCCATAGTGTTCAATAAATTATAGATGTTTTTCGGAATTCATTGATATCTGTTTCAAATCTGTGTTATTTGTTTTTCTATTTTATTTAATTTATTTAAAAATAAAAAATTACTTTCAAAATAACTTTTATTGATCCTTATAGTTTACACCAGTACTTATACCTATTAAGAAACAAAAGAGAGAACTAAAATGCTATTATTCACAAAAAGGTAGTTATTCACATTTTATTATTAGATATGACTTTTTTTCAATTATACAAGTAGGCTAGGCCTATTAGGATTCTCAGAGGAAAGTTTTGCTATAGTTTTTATTTTGTCACCCTCTATGTTTTTTGTTGCTGAACACGAATTTGAAGTTTTCAGGCAAAAATTTGGCCCGAAACTTTGTTTATTTGGCACTTTTTGCCCAAATTTTGTCACTTTTCTCAGTTTTTGGCATATGTTTCAGAAAGGAAACGTTTTTTCGACAAGCCCACTCCATACAAAATTAAAGTAGACAAAATTTCCTGCATTTTTCATATATCACTTTTTTTTGTAAGACTAATCATTCCACCGCCAAAGCACGCCAAAAAAAAAAAAACATATTCCCGGACCCAGTATACTTTACATGAATAATGAATATAGGGAAAGTAATTGAAAAAATGGAGACAAACGAATGAAATACAGTTATTACTAAAGTAGTTATGTACAGTGTATTATAGTCAGTAGTATAATATATACTCATATCATTATAATGATAAATGTTGCGAATGACGAATGTCGCTGCCGTCATAAATTGGACTGCCTTAATCATCTGGAACAAACAGGAGATGTTATTTTATGGATTTATTGATAGACGAGGTGAGTAGTAATCTGCACATGTTTACGGTTGAAGATATACTGTTGTACATACCTTCGTTTTTCAAGGAACTGTCACATCCTTTTCAGTCCGTTCATTTATTCTCCTTATTTTTTCAGGTGGTGGGGGGTCTGTAATGAACAGAAGATATGGGCATTAATATTAACTACTTCAGACAGAAGGTACCATGGTCCAAGTATGTGATTGTTGTTTTTGGGGAAGGAAATGTTACATACCTTCGTCCTCCTTATTCAAACTTTCTTCGATGGTCTCAACAACCGGGGTGAAGTTGAAGCCCAGTTCGTCCTGTACTTCGACGTCAATGGTCCGTCCTCAAGGGTATTTGTGAGATCTGCCTCGATTGTCACGTTGTTGCAGAACCCCTCACAGTTGATGCACAGATTGGTGCGATCGAGGCCTGCTTTTTTGCAGTTACATTTTTTTGCGCAGGTCTTGACGCATCTGCATGACACCAGATGCAGCAGTTCGGGAGGAGCAGGGGTGATCGGTTCCAGGCAATTTGTTGCTCGTTTCCATCTTCGGCATATTTCTCAATCCCCAGCCATTGCTGCACCTGGTGATACACCCTAAAACTGTGCTGTGTGGCTGCAGCAGCTGATGATGGTAGTCCAGCTATTTTTGATGAGGTCTTGAAAGCTGCCTTCTTATAATTATTGTGCCTCAGACGGTTTATCGACGGTTCAGTCCTTCCTGTGTAGCCGTATACGTTGACCAGGAATCTCTCCCCTGCTGCTGCAATGCTTTCTGGAGTTGCCTCAAGGTTTTTGAACACACTTGCAACATCGGCAAGGTGGGGGTTTTTCGTGAAAGTTTTCACAAACTTCAATTTCCCTTGGTTGTAAGGTGCTGAAGTCTTATCACACCCACTCATTGCATGAAGAAACATGATGTGTTCTTTAATGGTTTTGTTTTGCAGAGCGTGCACAGGAGAGTAGGTGGTTGGAGGAACATTTCCCTTTCCTGGTTTCAGGAAGAATACGTTGCTTGTAAAAAACCATTCGAGTGTTCCTTCCAACATTCTTACGACTTGATCTGCTGACCAGGAGTCCCACGCAAATTTTGAAAATTGAGAACTTTATATTCAGCAATCATAACAACCCATACAAAACACGAGTTCATTATAAACCATTTACGATCAACAGTTAAGTATCATAGCAAGGGCGATTTCCGCGAAAACGGTGAATTTCACTAGATATGAGAATATAGCCCTTTTTGGCACGCTCTAGCGGCGGAACGCTTCGTCCTTCAAAAAAACGTTACTTATGAAAAATGTAGGAAATTTTGTCCACTTTAATTTTGTATAGAATGGGCTTGTCGATAAAACGCTTATTTTCTGAGATTTAGGCCAAAAACTGAAAAAAGTGCCGAAATTTGGGCAAAAAGTGCCAAAAAAACAAAGTTCCGGGCCAAATTTTTGCCTGCAAACTTCAAATTCATGTTCAGTGACCCAAAAAACATAGAGGGTGAGAAAATCAAAACTATAGCAAAACTTTCCTCTGAACCCCCATTTTTTTCCTAATATGCCTAGCTTAAAGTGCAAATCGCACAATTATAAGTGTTAAATTTCTAGAAATGGTGAACGGCATTTGAATTTTACAAATATTGTTCAAAATGACCCCCATCACAATCAATAAATTTTTTGACAAGCACAATTGTGTTACTCATTACATTCCTTAACATTTGTGGAGTGATGCATTAAAAGCTCTTGTTACTCTCAATTCGAGATCCTCGATGGTCATAACGGGAGTTTCCCTTCATATAACCCTAATGGGGTTAGATTAGGCGACCATGCAGGCCACCTGGTATTACGAAAAGAAAGTGATCCGGCCTGCGGATCAGACCAGTGTATCTTTATGTATTTGGACCCGCTAAAACCGAATCCGAAGTAAGAATTGTCAGGTCTGAAAAACTGAAAAATGTGCTAACCTGATAGTTCTGACTTCGGATTCGGTTTCAGCGGACCCAAATATATAAGGATCCACTGGTCCGGTCCGCAGACCAGACCACTTTTTTTTGTTTTGGGAGTGTTTTTTTTTTGTTAGGGGTGAAAAACCAGCGAATCTGACAATTCTGACTTCGGATTCTGTTTCAGAGGGTACAAATACATAAGGATATACTGGTATCGTCCGCCGGACAGACCACTTTTTGGGGGGTGTTTTTTTGGGGTTGGGGGTGAAAAACGAGCCAATCTGACAATTCTGACTTCGGATCCGATTCCAGCGGGTCAAAATACATAAGGATAGACTGGTCTGGTCCGCAGGCCAGATCACTTTTTTGCGTGGCTGTCATCAAACATAAAAGTAAAAGTAAAAAAAAATTTCTGCGATGAATGATTTTACGTATCGTGGAAATTGGTTGTATATACATTCAAGAATGTATACAAATAAAAATTTCAAGTGGTATCAACTTTGATTTAAATTTGGTTGCAGCACACCGTGGCGTGATGATCTAAGTTAAAGTACTCGTCTATTATTACCCTAAATTACTTCCACATCCAGTGGAAGTATAGTAACGACAAAAAAATTTTTAAAAATTTTTATTGTTCAAATAGGCCTAGAATGTCATGAAAGTCGAGATTTTAAGTCTGAGCGAAGAAAAATTTCTGTCTGCCTATCGGTCTGTCTGTCTATCGGTCTGTCTGTCGGTCTGTAACTTTTTTTGTGCGCACGTTTACTCTGGAACCGTTTGAGACATTGACTTGAAATTTGGTACACATATGTAATTTAACGGGATCTAGAACTAGATTATATTTTCATCTTGTTCTGTCGAAGGGTTGGGGTTAAATTAGGTAAATTTGGAGTAAACAGGTAAATCAAGCAGGTAAGAGTTCATAAAATTGGTATTTAGTATCTACAAAAGAAACTAAGGTCCCAAAAAAAATTTTGGCATTAGCCACTCCCATTACCAGCCCCACCCCCCCATTATTAAAGGGGATGAAAAAAAATTATGATTACTGTGTGTACAAGAACCAAAAACCTCAAAATATTTTTTTACTTTATTCACTCCCACGACCACCCCCTATCACCACCCCCACCCACGACCGATGTGGGGTATCGTTTTATGGGTTTTTGGGGTGGAGGATTTCAAATATTATATTATTAAAGTTCCATAAACAATTATTTCCACATACAAAATTTTTTCGTTGTGAGTGACTTGGATAGAAAATCTGGATGTGGAAGTAGTGATTCCTTGGGCAGCGGTTTTTTTAAATTTATTCACCCACTGAATTTCAGTATATCTGTTATGATGTAAAAATTATCTAAATGGAGATTAGATCTCAGCCACTCGTTTGCGATATGAAGTGTTTGTGATTTTCTTGGGTTTAGTTTAAATTGAAATGGCGTTTATATAAAATTGCAATAGATATAAAAACCAACTTCTTGATTTGAAATTGTCCACTTAGCTATTGCATTTTCAAGGTTCCCTATTCCATTCGAACATCTTTCATATAAAAAGATGATAAAATTGGAAAATAAGAAAATTTACAAGAGCGAGAAATTTTCTAATAAAATTTCTACTCCATGAATTAATGAAAATGCGACAGGTACAATGCAGAAAGGACGCTATTACTTTTAAAATCTCGACAAAACCACTGCTAATTGCCTTATCATTTTTAATTTAATCTATTCAAGTGACATAAAGTTCAAGAAGATAACACAATTAGGAGAGATAATAGTGATTAAGTTGACAAGAAAATAGCCCTAGTGCGTTAAGTTAAGCAAACAACTGGCATTTTGCAAAGACCTGGTCAGTAAATTACCACGATTCACGGAGTGCCACCTCCATTATTTATTTGCGTCACTTCCTCCAGCGCCAGCCTTGTCCTGTTAATTGCACATCGCTTCCCTTATGCCTCCTTCCGCATGAGAGTAAGTTGCCGCTGTGCCATTACTATCTTACCGAAAGACATTCACATACCAAATTGCCTCTTTGATAAAATACTTTAACTTTCAGCTTGCAGAAAAAGTACTATTAGGGTAAAAGCATGTAAAAGCCCATTCGCGTAAACATGTTTGTTAACAATTTTCACGTAATTAAAAGGGAAAAGGTCAAGTGAACTGGAGAATAAGGTCGTGACAGAAATAAATTTTAAAAAATTATTTTAGACCTGTGGTGGTAGTAGCATGTTTAAGGCGTTTACAAAATGCGTAGAGTGTTAGAAAGCACCGTAATATATTTTTTGCGCAAACGGTCATCTTGACGTGTTTACTTACACAGTTTCCAGGGCAGTAGCTAATATTTATAGCAGAGTTGCATACTAGGCATGAAAATTACACATAAAGGGTTATGGCAACAGGTAAGTCCTTGTAAATTGAAGCAGGAAGGTACGTAAATTAAACGATGAAACAAGTATGCTCAAAGTTTTAAATATATCTGAGGTGATAAATAAAATAAAAATGAATAAAAGATAAGTTGTTAAAAATTTAATTCTCTATAAAAAGGTGTACAATACATATTTATTTAAATGTGTAAGATTATAAATATTTATATATATTTCAAACCAGAATATTGAACGACTACGCCTCAGTATTACCAACTATGTTATCATTCATTACTATAATCTGACATATTACTTTTTTATTTATTCTGAATTGAGTTACCTATAAAAAAACCGCTGCCCAAGGAATCACTACTTCCACATCCAGATTTTCTATCCAAGTCACTCACAACGAAAAAATTTTGTATGTGGAAATAGTTGTTTATGGAACTTTAATAATATAATATTTGAAATCCTCTACCCCAAAAATCCATAAAACGATACCCCACATCGGTAGTGGGATGGAAGTGGTGATAGAGGGGTGGTAGTAAGGGTCGATGAACTAAAAAAATATTTTGAGGTTTCTGGTTCTTGTGCAGACACTAAATCACAATTTTTTTTATCCCTTTTAATAATGTGGTAGGGGTGGTAATGGGGATGGCTAATGTCGAAAAATTTTTTTGAGACCTTAGTATATACTAAATACCAATTTTATGGACTCTTACATGCTTGATTTACAAAATTTACCCCAATTTACCCCCCAACCCTTCGACGGAACAAGATGAAAATATAATCTAGTTCCAGATCTCATTAAAGTACATATGGGTACCAAATTTCAAGACAATATCTTAAACGTGCGCACAAGAAAAGTTACAGACCGATAAATCGACAGACAGACTTAAAATCTCTACGTTTCATGACATTTTAAGCCTATTGGAACAATAAAAATTTTTAAAAAATGTTTTGTCATTACTATAGTTCCACTGGATGTGTAAAATATATCAACTCATATTTAGTGTATCCCCCATTTGAAAAGAAAACGTCATTCTGCATAAGAGTTTTGCATATTTTTATAAGTACTCAGTCATAATCAGAGTTTACTAATAACGTACAGTGATTAAGAAATAAGAAAACGTGAAATTGAGGCAAGAGTAAAAGTACATATTTTTTGAGAGGTGATTAAAGATATTATAGGGAAAAAAGCTTTCTGACGTCAATAAATGTTCAGATATGAAAAGACCTCACACGGAATGATAGGAAAATGGCCTTCGGTTAAATTGCACCAAATTATAGTATGTTATAGGTCTGGGCCTCCTGAACAATAGTTCTCATGGGCACAATGCTCAAAAGTCAATATAGCGCAAGCCACTGCTTGTTTAAGACAGAATCATTAAGCGCGGAGTCAAAGACTAGTATACTGTTCCTACCCTACACGAATTAACGTATGTTTATGTATTCCAATAGTGCTGAATACTTAGGGTGCATCGATTTTCTTTTTTTTTACCTAATCTAAAATGGCGGGCGCCCAAAAGTTGTGTGATAGGGTTGTAAATAATACGTTAAAATTTCAAATTAAAATATTAACCCTTAGGGGCAGCGGGTTGGGGTCAAAGGTAAACATTTTTGATATTATATATATTCAAAATGGCGGGTGTGAAAAAGTTGTGCTTTACAGTTATATATAAGAGGTAAAAACTTAAGACAAAAATATTAAGATTTAAGGGTAGCGGGTTAGGGTTAAAAGTCAACTTGATATTTTCTTTGTTCTGCATCGGATCCATTTCTATTCCCTACAAGCTCAAAGGTTCCATTTTTTTAAGGGAAATTATTTATTTTATCATCATAGTGTGAAACAATAAACTTTATTTTTACTTTAATTTCATTATTGGAAGTTTGATAACAAAGGTACTTATGTGAAAATAAAATTGATTTTATTAAAGAATAAAAAGTAAAAATAAAAATACTATAAACATTATGGTAAAACTTGCTTGTAGTAATCTTTCTTTGTGTTGAATTTGGGAATTTTGTCACAGGATCTAATCGTTGTTCTAATTAATCCATCCAGCGCTGAAGCTTCAGTTACAAGCTTTACTGCCCTTTTCACAGCTTGTGTGTGATTAGGAAATTATCAGATAATTCAGGATTATTTATAATTTGATTAGTGTCCTCTTCGGATAAATCAACCGTTAATGGTGGCTCATTATATTCACATTCTTGCTAATCAATCATCTCACACTAATTTGTAGCATTTAGTTTCAACGGAGCAAGTGTAAACTTTCTTAAGTCGGTATTGTTGCCTTTTCTAGCTTTTAATATTCTGCGAACGGCCAACTACCTAATACACCGGTTTTCATCGCCCAGCATTCCCAGTAGTATGTTCAAAATATTCATTTCGTATTATAACGGGATCAACTACCTATTCCTTTCAAATCTTCTGATAAATATCTGGATAATTGTATGGTCTTCCATACATTTGAAGAACCTTGCAGACATGATGGATGTGCTTCTATTTTGAACCACATTGGTGCATACACTTTGACAACATACGTTGCTGATATAACCAAATCTGCAGAGCAACATATAAGCGAAGTATTCTATTTGCTGTCGTCAGCCATCGCGAGTGGACTATTTTGCCAGGTTCTCGTTTTGAAAGATTAATAGAAACATATCTCGTTATTACTGCTTGGCATATTTCATAAAAATATAACTGATATGTGTTAAGATCTTTCACCTTAACTATAGGAATTTCGGATTTAATAATCTTAAATACAGCTACTGGCATCTGCTCGCATTTGACTAACGACTTTCCTATTATACCTGAAAATCCTGAAATACAGTTCCGTCAATATGTTCGATCAAGTGCCTTTTAGTGGAAGTTCATTTGCATGCAGTTGGCAAATGAACCACTGAAGTGGTCTCTTCAAACGTTTTTCAAGTAGAGCTATAACACCACCTTTAGGACCACTATTTGTAGCCGTTCCATTACATCCGACGAATTTTAAGGTGTTAGTTGAGATTCGAGAGTTTTCAAAATAACTGATAATGGCGTTAATGATGTTTACAGCTGAACCTGTAGAAGGTGTGACATATCCTAAATATGATGGTCCGGGCTCTCCAATTAAAACTATATGTTCTTCGGTTGTTATCTTTCGACGGTTATCTATTAATTTCATGGCCTTGTCTTTACGCCCATCGAAATAAAGTCCACGTAATGATATTGGCGTACCACATGATGATAATTCACCTCTCCTCTTGCTTATAGCTCTTCTAATTTTGTTTTTATCAATTACATGCGTTGTGTTAGATCCATTAATTAAACCAAAATCTTGGAGTACTGAAGAAGCAATCAGTGCTCCAGCTCTATCGGAAATACCGAATCTATCTAAAGTTTCGGCTAAAACTGACAGTGTTCACTATTCACCGAGCTTTCATGTATGCAGAACACAGCGCATGCTGTATTATGGGCATGCGTACATTAGTTAACAAATACGTAGGTAGTAATAAGTAATTTAAATTTAATATCGTAATTAAATATAGTTTAAAAATATTACTAATTGATAAGTATCGATATTTGTACTATCTTTTTAGTCTTTGATGCTAACTCACTACCCTTGAGTCTTAATATTTGGGTTTAAAATTTTTACCAGCCAATTTCAACCCCAAAACCAAACTTTTCCGCGCCCGCCATTTTAGATATACACATAAAAAAATTGGACTTTTAACCCTCACCCGCTACCCCTAAACCTAAATATTTTTCACTAAAATTTCTACATGTTGCCTATAACTCTAAAACACAACTTTTGCGCACCCGCCATTTTGAATATATAGAATATCAAAAATGTTTACCTTTGACCCCAACCCGCTACCCCCAAGGGTTAATATTTTAATTTGAAATTTTAACGAATTATTTACAACCGTATCACACAACTTTTGGGCGCCCGCCATTTTGGATTAGGTAAAAGAAAAGAAAATCGATGTGTACTACGTGTATACTCATGTATACGCGAACGTATGTGTAGCATTAAACAGGCATATGTATAGAAATAATCTTGATAACAGCATCGAAATATTCCAAAAAACAAAACCATTGATGAAAACTAGGTACGGGTAGGGCCAAGTGATGTGCTAATTCCGATCCGTAATATCCTCGCGGTGCACATTGGGTAATGCTAATACGTGCGGTTTATGAAAATACTATATTTGACTACTCTCTTAAATGAAATATTCTTCTAATTAAATCACAGAGTACTTCCATATGCTAGTGGGTATGCGTTCGACGTAAACGTTTACTGAATGAAAATTGATACATGCATTCGCATATACATAAGCATACAGGACCATTAAAACACATAAATATGAACATACATTAATTAGTGTGTGGTAGGAACAGTATACTAGTTCTCTGGATTCGCACTTAATGGTTCTGTCTTCCATAAGCATTGGCTTGCGCTATATTGACTTTTGAGCATTGTGCCCATGAGAACTATTGTTCAGGATGCCAAACCCAATAACATACTAAAATACCGCTGCCCAAGGAATCACTATTTCCACATCCGGATATTTCATCCAAGTCATTCACAACGAAAAAATTTTGTATGCGGAAATAATTGTTTAAGGAACTTTAATAATATAATATTTGAAATCCTCTACCCCAAAATCCCATAAAATGATACCCCACATCGGTAGCGGAGTGGGGGTGGTGACAGGGGGTGGTAGTGGAGGTGGATGGAGTAAAAAAATATTTTGAGGTTTCTGGTTCCTGTACACACACTAAATCACAATTTTTTTCATCCCCTTTAATAATGGAGTGGGGATGGTAATGGGGGTGGCTAATGTCAAAAATTTTTTCAGACCTTAGCTTCTCTTATAAACTAAATACCAATTTTATGGACTTTTACCTGCTTGATTTACCTATTTACCCCAAATTTACCCCAATTTACCCCCAACCCTTCGACGGAACAAAATGAAAATATAATCTAGTTCTAGATCTCGTTAAAGTACATATGTGTACCAAATTTCAAGTCAATATCTCAAACGGTTCCAGAGTAAACGTGCGCACAATAAAGGTTACAGACCGACAGACAGACAGACCGACAGACAGAATTTTTTTTCGCTCAAACTTAAAATCTCGACGTTTCGTGACATTCTAAGCCTATTTTAACAACAAAAATTTTTAAAAATGTTTTTGTCGTTACTATACTTCCACTGGATGTGGAAGTAATTTGGTGCAATTTAACCGAGGGCCATTTTCTTATCATTCCGTGCGAGGTCCTTTGAGCTAGTATCTCATAGTTGATATATTTGCCATAATTATGAATTTTTCATTTCGTTGTTATTTTATCCATGAATTATGCAATTTTGATGAATTACTACAATTAATTTAATCATAATTATGGCAAAAATCAATCAATTTTGACAGAGTCGGACTGGCTCGATTTGGCCTCGGAGTTCAGGAAAACTTTTTGGCCCCGTCACACAGAAAAAGCTATTTTAACGGCGCTAAGCTAACGATTTATTGATAAATCAAAGCCAATATTATGAGTACTACTAGTACCAGCTACTCCAAACACGATAAAAGATACTCAAAACTTATAACGTATCTGTGTTATAAGAATTGGGAGTTTTTATTTAAAATTGGTTACAATTCAATAAAAAACTGAATAAAAACAATATGAATATATTTTTATTAGGCACAAAAAATATTATCATACATCTACATAAAACAACAAAAAAAAGTAAGATAAGCAGAAAAAAATATATGTTGGAAACGTTAATTAGACAAATAAAAGCTTTAAACAAAACCTCTATCCTTAAAAAACAAGAACTACAAACCCTTCATGAGGAACAAAGGAACTAGAAATCAGTAAAGAAAATATATACTGACATTAAATTCTGTACTACGTACCAACGTATCTACATGTTTTAACAGTAAAAAAACCATTAAAACTTAACTTTTCGTTTAAATCAAATTTTTACTTTTAAAACATAGGTAAATAATAATAACAATATAAAATATTCTATTAGCAATTTACATACATTGCAAGTGGTTTAACATATAAAATAAAGACAGGTAACAAGTACTTGAAACTTGAAGACTAGGAGTAAATAAACAAAAAAAATCGTTTTTGCTGTATTTCGTTTTATCATTTCAAAATGAGTAAGAAAAAACTCAAATTGACCCAACATTACACTGTCGATATTATTTTATGTAATTAGGGATTTTATCATAGAACAATAGAAATCGTAAATAAAAAGCGGCAGAGAAAGACTGAGCGAAGTACATTAACCCTTTCGTAGACGATTACTGAATATCGAAACTGTCGAAAGACAATTAATAAAAAATACTTCGAACTGTTCGGCCCCTCCTACAGGATGGCTTGTACAAGTACATTTATAGTATAATGACGTACTTAACCACGCCAATTTGCAATCTAAATTGAAATTTAGACAAATAAATAAATAAATAATGTTAGTTTACATTTCATATTAACATATTCAATTCCACGCTTTAACCTGACTCAAACCCCACCATTTCGCATGTTCGAAGACAGAGAGTGTCTTGAGGAATCGCCGAGGCAGCAAACGGTGAGTAAAAACTGCTCTTAAAACTCTCTTGTGTTAATACTTGTAATCTTCAAAATAATAATTAAATTAAATTCTCGAAGATTAATTAAATGTAAACCAAGATTATTGTGCTTGAACTACTACAGTCCACAGAAAAAAACAAGAAGTCCAGAAACAAGTAAACTCTTTAACACTCGGGTTCCCTATGAGTGGCAGGCTTTTATAAAAAAAAATATGATTATAATCTTAATTTTGTAAAATTAATAAAAATTTACGTGTTAGCAGGATAAGCATGTGTTAGTTGCCCCCGCACCAATCTGGTCGAAATTTTGAGCACAAGTTGACAGTAGTGTTGGATGAAATTTCCCAAAATATTATTTTTGGAAAACCATTTTTACGGAAGTTGTGGAGGTAAAATGGAAATTTTTTTTCTCAAGAACGGATAAACCGATTTTTATGAAAAAAATATATGTTATGATGGCACAAACATAGGAAAAAATGAGTCCATTTGTCGAAAAAAAGTGGTGAAAAAATTTTTTCAAAATAAAAAAGAAATTTTTTTATGGGATGTTCTCGAGGAAGACCTATCATTTCCTTTCAAATAAATATTTATATGTCCTTTTAAACATATCCAATTTTCAAAGCGAACGGAAGGGTACAACATATTCAAAATTGATAATCATGGGCATACTGCCGGCGGCGCGTTTCATTACTACATCTTACTACCACGGTCACTGGCGGCCATTACACACTTTACATACCTTTTAAATCAGTATCAATCTTCAAGAAGTGTGGTGCAGATATTTTCAAATTCTTTGACGTCAACTGTTGGGTCAAACAAAATCTAGTTTGAAAATCTGAACATTTTGCAGTGATGACGTCTGTAGTCAGCCTACGAAAGAACTTTCAAAGTCCACTACAGTGCCTGTCACTAGCCAGGGTGCCCGTTGAATGAATCCCGTTACCTCTCACGAATCGGGGTGTTTGTTTATCGTGAGTCCCTTGCCTCTCACCAGTCGGGGCGCTTATTTATTGTGAGTCCCCTTGCCTCTCACTAGTCGAGGTGCTTAGTTATTATGAGTCCCCTTATCTCACAATTCGGGTTAATTTTCTTGCGTGAATCCTCTTGCCTCTCACGAATCAGGTTACTCTATTATTGATGAGACTTATCTTAGTCTTCATTCTTCGAGAACATCCCATACAATTTTTTGAAAAATTTTGCAAAACATTTTGCAGTGATGTCTTGTACTTGTACTGTGTACTTCGATAAATACAATCTTAAAACAATCTAATTCGTTATATAAATGCCCTAAGAAAAGGGAGGTAACATTTAGCTAGTCTTGTGAGATGTTTTGGTCGCCAGATTATCTCGTATAATCAGAAGTAAGAAGAGTAGAAAAAGATAGAAAAATAAATGACAAAGACAAGTTAACAATCCAAGTTAGACAATATATTACGATAAAAGGATTTTGTATAAATAAAATTTAAGTATAAACTGTACAATGACACACTAGTTTAACTACTCCACAATCATTGGTATTTCTAATACTAGGCAGGGTGTATTAAATAGGTGATGCGACGACAGCCCTCACAGTGGCTTCATAAGTGCTTACTTTGTATATAATGTAATAGATGGCAGGACCAATAAGTTCTCTCATTACTTACGCATAGATAGATAATTTTACAGGTTCTGTGCATACGTGCATACAGTGTTGCATATATTAACAGGCTTTTGTTTTTTGTTTAGTGAAACAAGAGTCCAGTGACATCTGACATTAAGTAGCTAAATTAAAACATTGAAAGAATATATGCAACACTACATGCAGCATTGCACGTGTCACCACAGCTAACCTCAAAAATATACATTTCTTAAGATTTACGTAGCTATTATTAAAATTTCTGCCTGGTTCCTGCACTTTCAACCAAAATCAAGTTGAACATAATGTGTATGAAGTTTTAAAGAGTTTGTCACAATAAAATAAGACACTTTTTGCTGGTTAGGAATCTAACCTATAATTAGCAGTCTATTTTTATTAATCAACAATATTGAAAAATTATTTTCGTGAATTTTTAAATATTTGCTTGGAGCCAATATGGCTCCAAGCTAAGAATCCCTATACAAACATTAAAAATGAGAATAAACGAAAAAACCTTAAAATTTGAGGTTATGTTAGTTATACGATGCACATGCCTAGATAATTGTAGGACCTCATTGCTCGCGCCATCTACTAAAGTAAATAGAAACCATACACTTATGAAGCCATTATTATAATAGGAAAATACCGTGATACTAGGTTAGTAAGCAAAAACAGAGATAATCTAAATATTGAGAAAGGTTATTCGTAGCTAAGTTTAACTAAGGTTAAAAATGTTTGATATTTACACACGGGTATACTTAAGTTCTAGGCCAAAGATATAAGTAGTGACTATATGACAGTGTAAAGGGAAAGCACAAAATTTAGAAAAATGATCAAGCAAAAATATACACATGGTGAGACAAGTTAATTCATAATGCTGCAGCCTTAACAAATTAACACTAGATAATAAGAAATCAACTTCCAAGCTTAGCTTCACCTGAGAATAAAGCTACTTGCAAAAGCACCAGGTTCTCAGTAACACTAGGTATACACTCTTATTAAAATATTTAGATAAAAATAATTTGTAGAAATAGTTAAACAAACTTGATTACATCAACAATCATGTTTCTACCGAATTGTACACACAAGTAAAGATTAAATCTACAAAATGGCAGTAATAGTGACAAAAAACTAGAAAATTTATAAAATGGAGGTAATGTTAATAAATGTAGTCTAGTACTTTTTCTATTCAAATTTTAAATAAGATTTAAATAAGATCAAGATAATAGGTACTTAACTTAAATACTCCTATGTTAAGGTGGGACAACATTTAGCCTGATTTGCCGGGGAAATTAAGTATTTCAAATGACCTCTACCTCATCTGGGCCTTGTTATTTGCCTCGGTGAATTAATGATTCTCACAACCTTATCCAACGGGGTTTGGGGATGACATCTCAATTCAGATAACAGCCGAAATGAGTGATACAGGTATCAAAAATAGATTACCACTTCGTGCGTCATCAACCTCCTCTGACAAAGTTATGTTCGTCGGAAAATTCTTCCATAAAAGATTATAAGTTGGGGGTTCCCATCACAAGAATGTTCCAAAAATTTTTAAAAAACCATCAAAGAAAAACTACATAAAAAATGTCCGGAGCACTACTTCATAGTTGTGAGTAAAAACGTAGGTATTTAATGAACATTACGCAAAAAACGTAAAGACAAAAAAAGGGAATGAAAAGATAAGAAAAAAAAGGAAGAACCTTATTAAGTAATAAGGTTCTTTATTAACAACTACTCCAACACCAATTTAGTAGATTCAAATCCTCGATGCTTCATTAACATATATATAATGTTAATTACCTTCACTAATAAATTCTGGGAGTAATTAAAACATGTGATTGCTTGGATGGTAGAAACAAAAAAGGAAGCTACCTAGCTACAGAGCGAGCTCGGTCGTTTCAAATTTATCAGCTGTTTCCCAGAACTTCGAAATCGGTTATCCGAATACACTCGAACACATTTCCAAGAAGTTAACATTTACTCATTAAATACAGGAAATAATCTCAGACGATTTAAAAGTCTATTCCTTTCATAGTTATAATTAAATTTTATAGGACAATTTAACCTATTAACGAATCAATTACGATTTATTATATTTTACCTCTGCCAGTTTGATAAAGTGAGACAGACTTCGGTACAATGAGAATTGCTTCGCGGTTGACAACTAGGATAGTCCAGGCATAATGGGTTAAGGTTAGTCCGGTCAAAGTAATTGATATTAGGTATTCATTTTAAATATTTAAATTACGAGTATTTGGAAACCTTATAACGTGATCGCACCAGGGAACCGTTACAATTTCTGAAATTTATTAATTATAGATTACAATTTAGGAAATATTATGAAAGCTAAAATTAGGAAACATTATGGATTATTATTTCAATTTCACTTTCACTATCACACATGTTCAATGTTCACTGATTTTAATTGCAATAAACATAAAGTTTGACAATTTGCTAGGTAAACAGTAAGTATGACTTGTCAAACTTGATACATTTTAGATGCGTCAGATGTTCAATGCAATAGTTGATACTGACAGAATATTGCTGTGTATCGCGTTACTATTGGTTATAAACAAGGGCAGATTGACAACAGTTTAGCGGCGCTGGATCTTAGAACTCGCAGGCCACTTATTACTCTATTAGCCGGTCATCTTGCCAAGCAGCCGGCGCCAGCGGCGCGCTATTGGAGTGCGCCGCTGGGACACCGGGATTTGTCCCGGTGTCCCGGTGGGCCAGTCCGCCCCTGGCTATAAACTAGTATCTTAATGGAAAATTTGTATCTTAATGAATTTTATTAAAGTACAGGGTAGGTAGATAAGGTCTAATAAACGAATTAAAGTATTGGAGCAGAAAAAATATATTTTTTACTTGTTCCCTATCCTTGACGTTCGAGACGTACTCCAATGCTTGTGAAAGTCATTTTCAGATTAGAATTTTCTTCTACCATCCTAGATAAAGTTTATTCAATATGTTTGAATGTGTATCAGTTAGTCTGCGATCCCCTCCCTCCACCTGTTCAACTTATTGCTTTGTTAATTATACGAAACAACATATAATTATGTTGTTATTCACCATAAAAAAGAAGAAAATTAACAATTCCAATTAAAATTAATAATAACCATTTGCCTCTTGTATGAACTTCCAAAAATGGTCTCATCCACATTTCATGTGGATAATTTGAAACTTTTATACTCTAACTTTATATTAAATAAGTTCTATGTGATTCCCTTGTTCTGTCTATGTTAAACTATTGTAATTTAATTTATACCTTAGCCTTACTCTTAATTATAAAAAGACGTATCCATAAGGTTCAAAATTTCTGTATTAGCTATATCTTTGGATTACGTAGATAAAAAACAATACAAATTTGATAATCCTAAGTAGCTAAACATGAGAAATGGCAGATGTAAACACGTTTGTGCATAAATTATCAAATTTAAATATTGACTGTTTCTTACATTTGAAGCCAATTAAGAAATTTCATGTTTAATATCTTTACTTTATCCATCCTTCTTATTCTACAGATAAGAAAAGTTTCACATATAAGCTAAGTTATATAATAAACTACTTACTTCTATAAGAGAGTCCAAAAACTACGAATTTTAAAAGACCACTTGAAAGAGAATTTATTATTGACTCAACGAATCTGTGTGTGGAGGGCACTTTGACTGAGACATTTTTTTGGAGATGGTGTCAGAATTTTTGTTTGTGTTTTTTTACTGCTTAATTGTTCTTTTGATTTTTTTAATGTTGAAAACAATACGTACATATTTGAACTACAATAATATAACTTTAGTAAAATACAATATATTTAAGACCAAAAGCGAGAAAACCAGCCTAAAACATGAAAGTCTTGTGAATCACTATTCCTTCCAGTGCGTATGAGTAGTAGTCAACTATCGTAGGTTGGCCTCTGAGATGCGCACAAGATGAATAAAGAACTTCGTTGTGTAAAGAGGACATACTAGCGGCTATCCGTAGAAAGTACAATCGGAGCTAGAAGTGTGGCATAATTGATGTAATAAAATCACCAGTTTATTGTAACTTAAAATGTTACTACAGTTTCGGCACATTAACATACTATGCTCAAAGAATCGATTTAAATAAATGAATTTACAGGTGATGCGAGTATTTATAAATATTTTATTACAGAATGTAAGCTTACCAAATGAATACCTTTTACAATGAATATTATGGTGCAATAAGCATAAACATTTTAGGATTATACAAAGGAATTTACAAATGTAATAAAGAGGGTTTATAGGTGTAGCATTAAGTTTAATTATTTCCGGAAATTATATCTCATTTGAATAGGTATTACTATGCAGTGCTACTTATAAAATTGCTTAAAAAAATAGTTACGCCTAATGAAAATAAAAAAATAATTTATATTTGATTTCTCGATTTTGTCCAGAAATAGTTTGTTTCACTTTTCTCGTAAATGGCATGTTTAAAAAAATACACCAAACACAGAGGTGAATAAAGTAATATCGCTTTTTTCGAGACTGTACCGATGCGAATAGCACGCATACACTTTCATAAATTAGCTCTTGTCGGTGGGAGGAGACTTGTCTACTGCGCATTCAAATTTCAGAGGCCAACCTACGATAGTTGACTAGTAACACAAATAATGACGTGGGCAATGGGAGGTGGATTCACTGCTTCTAAAATGTGCTTCTAAAATGTGGACGTGTGGAATTTCTATTATTATTAAATTTTAATTTTTTAAAAATATTGTCAAATATATGATAGATAGTTTTTATAAATTGTTTTGTTTCTATTTTAAAATGCTTGATACTTTTTATAAATTGTATGTTAGGAGGAAGAACATTATAGGATTTAGGGGCGTAATAAATTATCTGTCGTTTCCTGTGAGTTTTATTAAATTTTGGAATACTTAAAGAATCATTAGCATTATATCTAGTTTCATAATAATCATGTGTTGTTTTAGTACAAGTTCGAATTCTTAAAGGTAAAAATTAACAATTATAATAATACAGACGTCTAATGTTAAAAACATTAGCTTAATTATACAGAGTGTCCCAAAATATACGCCTGAATAACTCGTCTGATAGCTAGATATGAGGAAAGTGATCTCTACAAAAATTGTTGTTCATCGGGGGGCACCACATGGTGACCTTGTATTTGACCTTGAATATTATTTTTAAGATCATTTGAACAGCTTTCGTTGTTTCGTATTTTGAAAGAGCGAAAAATTTTGCATTCGAATTGTAAATGGTTAAATTGACCCTAGAGTCATCTAAAGGTTAAATGTCTCTCGAAGTTATCAGGCTGGTATCTCGTCTGGATAGCGAGATAAGAAGAAAATGACCTCTATATAAGTTGTTGAGGGGGACACCACTTGGTGACCTTGGATTTAACATTGAATGGAATTTTTCCCAGCGTCATTTAAAGGTCAACTTTCGTTTATCAAATGGGAACCCCCCTAGCCGCCGAAGTAGATTATGAAATGACCTCGATTTAACCTTAAAATCCATCTGTAGGGTCATCACAATCATCATTGGCTGTTTTCAGTCACCAGACCCTAGGGTCAATTTGACCCGTTACAAATCTAATGCAAAATTTTTCGCTATTTCAGAATCCGGGATTAAAAAGGGAGTTCCTATTTAAAAAACGAAAGTTGACCTTCAAATTACTTGGGAAATGTCATTCAAGGTCAGATCCAAGGTCACCAAGTGGTGCCCCCGATGACCTCAACAACTTTTATGCAAGTCATTTTCTTCATATCTCGCTATCCTGACGAGATACCAGCTTGAAAATTTTGATCTTTAGATGACCACCCGTACGGTCAATTTGACCTCTTACAACTCTAATGCAAAATTTTTCGGAATCGGGGGTCAAAATTAGAGGTTCCTATTAATAAAAAACGAAAGTTCACCTTCAAATGTCCTTGGAAATGCTCTTCAAGGTCAAATCCAAGTGGTGCATCCGATGACCTCAATAACTTTTATAGAGTTATTCAGGCGTGTCCATTCTTTTGGGACACTCTATATATAGCATTTCAGTCTTAAATCTTTTTTGAAAATAACTTTAAGAAATTTATTCAGACGGTTAGGTTTTTCAGTGCGTTATTTAAAGATACACCCCAGACAACAATGCAGTATATCAATATAAACTCTGCAAAACAATGAAAAGAAGGTTTTTTATTTAGTAATATCCAGAAGCTGGTAAAATTTATAGAACATCTTCCGAATTTAGTTAGCAATTTGGTTAGTGTGATCATTCCATCTTACGTATTGATCAACGATGACACTTAGATATATTATTGCATCTACCTTATGTAGATAATAATATGTGCAACTACAGGGTGTTTATATTTTTTGCAATTTGTTTCGTGAATGAAAAGAGAATGTAATAACTAATATTCAGACAATATAACATATGTAACATATTTTTTGTAAACCTTTATTTTAAAAAATATAATAATGATGTGTTACTATCATGCTACCTGCAGTTTCTTTTGCAATATAGTCTTTTTAATGAAGGCAAAAATAGTGTAAATATTTCGTGCAAAGACAAGATTACCTCCTTTCTCCGTTTTCGAGGGTGCTGAACACGATGCAAGTGTTGGGAGAAGTTTTTGACTGCCGCAACCCCCTGAAATGGCCAAAAACCACCCCTTTTATGGATCCCTTTATGTTTTCATATATAAACGGGTCTGGGGAGTGACATATCGATGGGTTATACTTGAAATAACATGAAAGGGGGTTATAGACAGCAGGCCTAGGGGGTTGATACCCTCCCGGGGGTGGAAAATCATTTTTTATTTCAAATGATTCGGTTCAAACGCGTATCCCCTCGTTTTCAGGGTCACTGATCACGAGGAAAATATTTATTTTTAGCTCCAACCCCTCCTCATCCTTCAAACGTCCAGAAACCACCCCTCACTCACCAGAAAGCATGCTATCGAAGATTTACAGGATTTTCGACACATAATCGTTATTCCTGTGCATATCCCTTTATTTTTCACGGAAGAGAAAGTGGTAGCGACCTCGGGAGTTGCTTCAACCCTCCAAAGGGTGTAAAATTCATTAATTATACTTTGGATCGTCAATACACCCTCCCCTGTTCTCGCAGGCGCTGATCACGATAAAAATATTCATCTTCATCTCCTACTCTCCTCAACCCCTATAATGGACGGAAACTTACACTCATCCACCAGTTATCGCTGTTGCGATGATTGTGTAGGTTGCTGAGTAATGCTGAATGATTTCTTCATCGAGGAGTAATGAATAATAAATTTTGTCGTAAATGGCAATGTTGTTTATTCAAAGAAATACATGGAAATATTTTTATGACAAAATACATTATTTGCTTAAAATTAATTAAAAAACCTAGGTCGTTTACAGATAGCATAACAATCCTCATATTCCTCAAAATGCACATCGCACACGATCTCTTCTTCTTATTCATCCGCAGTTTCAATGAGCGAATCTGAATCGGAATCGTTTAAACCAATTTCAGGGATTGAATTAAAATAAAAATAATCATTATTATCGTTATCGTCATCTGCTCCCTCTTCTGTACATACTTCTTTATTATTATAGGGGTTGAGGAGAGTCGGAGACGAAGGTGAATATTTTATCGTGATCAGCGCTTGCGAAAACGGGAGAGGGCGTATTGACGATCCAGTGTAATTAACGAATTTTACATCCCTTGGAAGGGTTGAAGCAACACCAGAAGTCGCTTCCGTGAAAAATGGAAGGATATGCACAGGAACAAAGGTCGCTAACATCTTCTCTTCCGTGAATAATGAAAGGATATGCACAGGAAAAGCGATCATGTGTCGAAAAACCGTCCGTCGAGAATCCGTCCTGGATAGAATGCTTTCTGGTGAGTGAAGTGGTTTCTGCCCGTTTGAGGAGGGGTTGGAGCTAAAAACAAATATTTTTCCCATGATCAGCGACCCTGTAAATGGAGGTATACGCGTTTGAACCGAATCATTTGAAAAAAATGATTTCCCACCCCGGAAGGGTATTAACCCTCTAGGCCTGCTGTCTGGACTCCACTTACTGTATAACCACCTTCCATGTTATTTCAAGAATAACCCGTCGATAAATCACTCCCCAGACTCCAGTTTATATATGAAAACATAAAGGGATCCCAAAGTGTGGTTTTTGGCCGTTTCAGAGGGTTGCGGCGGTCAAAGACTTCTCCCACGACTTGCATCGTGTGCAGCACCCTCGGAAACGGGGGGGAAGGTCTGTGCACGAAATATTTACAAAAAAGTCGTCTTTTAATGCTTCATTACATAGACTAATATTTGTTATCTATTGGTTTTAAATGTTCAACAGGATCTAATAATGAAATTATATGATGACCAAAGATCAAAAGTGTTTGACAAATTGAATTTCCGCAATAAATAAAAGTTTTCCCAGAATAACGACACAGGTCAGGAATTTGAACAGAAAATACAATCTTCTTCCTATATCCCTTGCTTCGTGAAAGATATACGAAGTGAGAATCCCAAATAGGAAATAATAATTATTTGTGCAACAAGAGCGAAAAGTTCATATTTGCCGCGTGACACCTGGTATCATATAATTTTATTCAAATTAGTATATTATAAACAGACACAAATTTTTAATAATCATCGTAGAAAACAATTTTATACAGAAATCCGTTTAATAACATTCTGAACTCAAATATCAATAAAATAAATCTGTGTGTATGTATGTATGTATGTATGTAGATGTTTTCTTGTAAACACAGTAACTTCTGTTAGACTTAAAACTTTTATTTCACTCACTTTCTGAGTGTATGACGTGTTCTCTGCCCACAATATATTCACATTGGGAAATTTAATAAGGTTATTCAAGAGTTTATGATTGAATTAATTTTGTTTTTATTTGGTAAGGTTTAAGTATAGTCTATCTGTGGAATTCCATCCTTTTCAATTAGTAAAGTTCCAATGAGGCACGTTTTCACGGGTCAAGAGAGTGGGGATATTTTTCAGTACAGTGTCTTACATTGTTGAATTTGTTGAATTCTTGGAGACGGTCTTCTCCGATCCGTGAAGCTGTGAAGACAACATTTTTTCTCTGGAAGAATTTGGGCTCTGTATCAACTTATCACATCTTTGTGGATCTGTAATTGATGTCCTGGTTGATTCTTCACTATCCTGATCCATCCCGCAGGCATTTTGCTGATTTATTTTGGATTGTGCCTTACGAGATTCTCATTTAAGTTATGTAGTAAAGTTATGTTTCAAGGGAATCTGCAGTCTTGGGTCTGGTTATTTGGTCATGTACACGACATCTATACCGCAGTCTTTGATTTGTTATATATTTGTTGATATTCACGCTGACCCCATGGAAATTCAATGCAGGTATTCCAGTATTCTACTTGAATATGATGGATGTGCCGCAGTAAGTCGCATGCAATGCCGAGAATGTCTTTGAGGTCTCATCGAGTCACGTAGGAGGCATCGTAAGAAATTGCCAAGGCTCTAATCAGATTTACCTTTAATTGTGTTTTTTTTTTTAAATTTGTAATGTTGTGTGTTTAGAAATTTTATCATATTAATAGTGAATAAATTATGTCACAAATTTTAAAGCATAAATTGAGTTATATGCTATGAAACTTAAAATCATATTTGAGATGGTAAAATATCTTAAGTTATTATTGTGAGAGTAACGTATGGTACCAACCTATTATTATGCTTTTTGCTATGTTGTATATTAAACATTTAATTTTACATTACTTCATTTTTCATCATTTGGTTCAAAAATAAGAAAACATAGTTAAGAACTTCTAACCTAGATTTGAACGCTGAACAGTAAGTAGCTATTTATTGTTATTGTACAAATTATTTTCCTTTTAATAAATGTTGTCAATGTCTGTATTTCATTATTTCTTGACACTCGCCTAAAATTTGATTTGTAGTCTCTTACTATAGCAAGACTCAATATAAGCTTAGTGCTAGTTATATTTTGTTTCTTGGTTGACAAAATTTCATCACGAAACTAGTTATTGTTTATCTGTGTCAACTCTCTCTGCTCACACCCCTTTTTGTGCTCCGAAAAATACTAGCTGCCGTACGCAAGCGAGCTCTTTTTGTACTTAGGCTTAAAAAGTGTTACAGTACATGCAGGCCAATTTGAAATATACAGTGTGTGTCTCTTTGGATAGAAAGAATTTTTTAAGTATGTTAGGATAGGTAGGTAAACTTTAATTCCACACTCCTACAGTGGTTAAAATGATACCGAACAATTTCCAAAATTTTGGGTTAAATCGGAAAAATTTTCCAAGCTACACGCGTTATTCTCGTAACTTTCGTCAAATCAAGCTGATTATTTTCCCACAGCGCATTGACTAGGTTGGTAGAGAAACTAAAAATTCGATCTAAATACGGAATTGAATGGGACAAAAACGTTTTTGGTCTTTAATGAAAGCTCTATATGTGCGGAAAAAAATTCCTAGCTTAATCTCATCCGGTATACGGCCATATTATTACAAAAATAGTGAAACTTGTGCATCTTACAGAAACAACTGCAGGAAGAAAATTAAAAATCAGAAAGTTGTACACAATTTTTTTCTTTAGAGCTGCTTTAGTAAAATGAAAGTATTTGAGAAATGTTTCTTACGAAAATTCAACCATAGGACGGCACTAGAGAAGAGCAATAAATTATGTCTCTACATTTTACCATTACAGAACTCATACAAACCTATCCATACCAAACTGCTTTTCCAGTCAATGTTTACAATAAAAGCAAAATTTTTGACATGATGACATAAGTTACAAGTCGATAGTTATATTACTCGAAAAGCTTCTGTTGATGTTGACGCTGTCAATGATATTAGCATCTGCAAGTCAAGAGGTTACAGGCGTAACAGTTGATTCTGATATTTTCATAAAACTATTGCATATTCTGAAGAATGAGAAAGCAGCTAATCATGTAACCATAGATAAGATAAGTTATTTTCAAGTTTACCACATAACTCAAAAACGGTTCATGCAACCAAAACATTCAACGAGGACAAAACTGTGTATAACTTGCCATTCTACAATGTTTCTCTAATATTTTCTCTTCTCTTTCTTTGCTTTAGGATGCCCAATTTTCTAAAAGAATTTGAAAATCCAAGATATTTCGTCATTTTGTTAATACGGTGGCTATAAGTTAAATCTTATTAAATGTTTGTTTAGCATGTTCTTTTACTTACACAGAACATTCATTTGAGATCAGAAACACCCTCTGTAACATTTTCTTCCAGGTCAAGATCCAAATCTCCTGACCTATTCAAATCACGCGCCATGAGGCCCGTTTTAGAGCCTACTTTTGACACAGACTTAATGTGAGATCCAGCTAGTCTTCTCACACTGAGTTCCTTTCCCACGGACGCGACGCCGACGCGACGCCAAAAAAATCTGTACTTTTTTGTTGTATGCTCGTGTTAATGAATGCATAGTAAAGATTTGTAAATAAGAAAGGCCTAATTGCTAGAAGCTGAGTACCCTCAAACTTTTTTAAGCATGGAAAAAATAATTGTAAATAACTTAATACCTCGTAGCAAGATGCTTAATGTGCCACAATGAATATTTATTACCAACTCCCTCTGTATTAACATAACATCATTATCAATAAATTTAAAACTCTAAAACTTAATTTTGGGTGAATTTGGAATTAAGAAATGCAAGATTTTTATTTCCACATCACTCGAGGCAGGTTTTAAAAACATTTCTTAAACGAAATAAGCGCCGATTCAATTAAAAAAAATTTAAATGAAAATTTCATCAGCTTATGGGTTTGGAAGTTTGCCAATTAAAAGCTTCGTTCGGAATATTTTGTAGGTCTTCGGGCGACAAGAGTTTCACCATTTTTCCCTGTTGAAATGTAGTAATTAAGTTACACTTTATCACGTTTTTTACTTTAAAAGTCTCATTTTTTATGCAATCAAAACTTTTCAAGTAATTAATCTTTCAGTGCAGACGGATCTGTCAACACGTCATCGTTTTCAGGAAGATTTCCGTTTTTATGAGTGAAACATTGATCCCTCCCTCATTAAATTCGTGATCCACATTGAAAGGTTTAATTTCACTGAATTGATGTATACGCAAAATATATGAGATATTTTCAAAAGTAATGACTGGAAGATTTATATCGTTATTTTAAATATTAAAAATTAAATACAGCAATTAATTATCTGAATATTAATGGTTTCTATGGATAATGCTACTTTACCATAATAGTAGTTTTGAAATATTCATGCAACAAAATATGTTTAAAAAAATATTGTTACCATATTTTGCGATTTTTCGTTAGTGTCATATTTTCGCAATACCAAAATTAACTAAACATGAACAAATTTTAATTCTTTCTAAAATTGAAGAGATATGGTCTAGCAGAGCAGTTGCTAACCATTATCAATTGAATAAAAGTACTGTTATGAGTGTGAAGAAAAGTGGGAGGAGGAAGGTAGCGTAAAGAGAAACGACGGTTCAGGCCGATAGAGAAGTTCAAATCTCGTTCAACATGAAGCACTCCTCGGCTATTTGAGGAAAAATCCGTTTCAAACAGCAGGAGATGCTGTGTTCATGACAAATTTCCCAGCTTCGAGGTCAACAGCTAGCCGAAGGATAGGAAAATCGGAAATAAAAAACTGTTTATGTGCCAAGAATACCATATTAACAGAAGAACAGAAGCAAGCCCACATTATGTTCTGTTTAAATTGTGTCTATCGCCCGAGTTTTGGAACAATGTTGTGTTTACCAATGAAAAAGTTCAGTCCTGTAATGACGGACATATGTACAAAATATTAGGTTACATTATTTACACAATAAATATAAACGCAGTTGTTATATGCAGTCGTATCTGTGAATTTTTCAACGTCAATTTTTACATTTGTTATAAATCGAAATCATTCTCATCAAATGGTGTAGAAAAGAAAAAAAAAACAAAAATACGTATGTTTTTTTTTAATGCTTTATTTAAATTGGCGAAGTTTAAAGCTAATGCTACTCTACCACTTAACCAGGACGGCGAGATGCGTTACGGTCACCCATCTAAGTGACGGACTCGCATCGGTGTGCTTGACTTCGCCGATCGATGTCCAGTCACTGAAACTGGTACCGTACCTCACCTCTTCTGGATTAACATTATTCTAATACATTACTTTTGATGTTTCACAATCAATGTCAGTTTTTTATAACCTATATGATAATAAAAAATTTAAATTCCAAAAAGATTGATTCACACCACTTAATATTAGTGAAAACTGGATTACTTGATTTTTCAAGTGTACGGGATTTTATTGCACATATGAGATTGTTATCTATCTATCTATACTCATAATATATGACTGTGGCTGCAAAGCCATTCGCACAACACCAGAGATTGTTATAGGACCCAGGAAAATAGAAGTCAATACATGGCAAGAATTAATTTTGAAAAATTTCTTGTCTCAAGAAAAGCCTTATTTCAGATCAAAGTAGATTTTTTGGAGACTATGCAGAAAACTTACTTAGAAAATAGTCTGAGAGGATGTATGGCACCAAAAACAAAACAGTCGAAAGTTATTTTCAAAAAGGGTTAAAATTGCCTGGGACGGTTTTTACCATAAGTATAAGTTAAGTCCATCCGGCGACTTGACCATCGGAGAGGAGCATCGGATGGCCGTTAGAAAAATGTTGAAATGTTGAAATTTAGACAAAATAATAGAAAAAGTTTCTTAGTCTATAAAAACCCTTATACGGATAATAGTTTGTCTATAAGAATTTCATGATTTACTAGATCAAAGGCTTTGCTTAGATCTAAGAAAATCCCCACACATTTTTTATGTTGATCTAATTTTTTTTTGTGGCACTGTGGAGCTAGTCCAATCAGCCAGAAACAAAAAATGATCTAAATTCTTGTATAATAGATTTAATACATGAATAATGGCTGTAGTTGTAGATAGATCTTTTCGAAACCTAAACTGATTGCAGTTAAATATATTATATTTATCAAAGAAATTTACAATTCTCTTAGCAACAACTTTTTCAAAGACTTTCACTAAAGAACTAAGAATAGAAACAGGTCTGTAGTTTTCTAATTTACTTTTATCGCCTGATTGGTATATGGGTATAATTTTGGCTAATTTTAGCTTACCTGGAAATATAGCTTGACTTAATGAACTATTTATCAAATCTGTTAAGGGTTTACTTATCAGGTTCTTACATTTCTTTAATAAGTTGTTACTAATATTGTCCTCCCCTGACGAATTTGATTTTTTTAGCTGCGAGATTACTTCCAAAACTTTTGCTTCTGTAACAGGCTTAAAAAAAGGAGTTTGGATTTTTTCTATTAATAGTTAGGGTTTTTATTCTTGCATCTGGACTTTGGAGTAGATTTTTCGGAACATTATTGAAATAATTATTAAATTGATTTGTTACTTCCCTATTATTAATCAAAGTAATATCTTCAACTGTCAGCTTAATTTCCTTGTTATTTGCTTGGTAACTTTTGTATTGCTATTTAGTATTGCCATGCTGCTTTTGATTTATTTTCAGCTCTTAATATAACAGAAACATTATACATTTTTTTTGCTTTATTAATTACTTGTCTATACACAGATTTATATCTTTCATAATAATTTCTTAATTCCTCGTCTCCCTGTGCTGCTAAAATATGCAAATCTTTTAACTTTTGAGCTGAAACTTGTATGCCCTTTGTCATCCAATTTTTCTTTATGTTTTTTACTGATGTTTTTTTCTTAAGGGGAAAAGCTATTTCAATATAGTAAGAAGTTCTGAAAATAAATGAAATTTTTCATTTACATCCAAATCCGTAACGAGTATTTCTTCACAATTTTCCTGAGCTAACAATGTGCAGAAATAATTTACGTTGTTCTTATTATTTATTTGTCTCGTATAGTATATTGTTTTTTCCTTAGTCGGTGCATCTAGTTGCATACTTAATAATTGAGCATGGTGGTCAGCAATTGCACTATTTACAACTATGCTATCAAACAGATCTTTCCCAAAATTTACGCAGATGTCTAAACAATTAGTTAGCCTAGTGGGTTCTCTAATAGTTATATAGAATGAATTTAGAATATCTAGTAGTTCAGTCAAATTTTTTAAGGTCTTTAAAAAATTGATATTAAAATCACCACAGATCACCAAATGCTTTTGTAAGTTTCTACTATTATATAATTAAGAACGTTATTGATATTATCAAAGAACACATTTATATTCCCATTTGGGCTTCTGTATACATTAAGAACTATAACATAGTTGGATTTTTCTCAGAAAACTTTTACATAATACACATAATACACATTCAAAATGCTTATCAACCGATAACTCTTTAATATAGCTCAAAGCTTTATATTTATATTGTTATACTCCTACTCCAGCATGTTTATAAGTTTCTCTATAATAAAAATCACCTTGAACAAAACCAGGAATTTGTAGGGATTGAGCTTGCTCTTTTTTAGACCAGTGTTCCAAAACACAGAAAATAACGCAGTTTACTTTTGACAAAAATACTTCAATCTCCCCAAGTTTATTGCTAATACCTTGGGTGTTTTGATGTATTATGTTAAATTCTTTTTTATTGGAATTCTTCACTGCCGTGTTGGCTGTGAACATAAATGAGCCGAGGACTGCGCAGGAAACATTGGCTAGGCCTGGGTATTTCAGATTAATACGTTCTGGCAGATCATTTCAATATAAAGCTCGCCTAATCGCATATGGATTAACGCAAAAGTTCGGCATTGATTACGACGAAGTAATGGGCTAGTAGCTAATAACGAAAATGACAAAAGTAATAACATAGCATTATAGTGTGACTCTCCAATATGTTATAAATGTAATTTCGAGGTAATTCTACCGAATATTATTGGTTTTATTGTAAAATGAATATGCTTAAAATCAGAGTGGATTTAAAATAAGGTAGTTTGCCGCTTATCTTGTGATGTAATAGCGTAACATGTTCGCGCATCCAATAAAACGCCGACAAATATTTCATCGTAACCAAGATCACTAAATCGTCGCTCAACTCCGCCCTCCCTGTCATCTGTAAAAACCGTTTTTGACATCTGTTGTGTGTTTTGATTTTGGTTTTTGTACTAGTGATATTCATCAATTGGTTATAAAATGGAAGCCGGATTCGAAACTGCAATCTGCTGCAACTTAAGAAAACTTGCCGGTTCTCGATTCCACTATGATATTTCATTTTAATAAATCAAATTCGGACTTTTAGAGTGCAGAGTAGAGATGGGCACGTGAGTCGATTTTGACTCACGCTCACGACTTTAAACCTTTAGCTCACGCACACTCACGCACGACTGATATATGTTAAGGCAAACTCACGCACGCTCACGCCCGGGATCTTTTGACTCACGCACACTCACGAAATCTTCCGTGATTTGGTACCTTAAATGTACACGCTCACGCCGTGACACGCCGTGACACGGTGAAATTCACGTCACGTGCCCATCTCTGGATCAGATTGACCAGACCAGGCCAGGAGGGCTAGGCGACTGGCGAATGCAGTAGAGAGAGATTGCAGTTACGCAGTTTGATTTGAATGTTGCGTCATTCATCCTGTCTCCTGTCCTTTTCCCTCCCTTCTCGCGCTCGTGTTCCGTCTTCCGTCTATCGCTTCGCTTTTTATTCTTGTCACGACACGACAGGTTGAAGTTTTAAAGCAGAGAGGGGGCGTCGTGTCACGGCGTGAATATTATCTCACGCACGCTCACGCACGGGATCTTTTGACTCACGCACACTCACGAAATCTTCCGTGATTTGGTACCTTAAATGTACACGCTCACGCCGTGACACGCCGTGACACGGCGTGACACGGTGAAATCACGTCACGTGCCCATCTCTAGTGCAGAGGTTAAAAACGTCAATACAAGTAGAAATAAGATATTAGTTTATTAGCTGTTTTCTCTGTAATATTCATTTTAATTTTTACTTTCAAGAAATAAATTACTTTTATGTGAGTTTAAACAGTACATTTTCTCATTTTGCAAACTGTCAGGTTAAACTCGAAGAAATATGTATGAACCTCATTGAGTTAGAATATACCTTTTCAAACAATGTTAATAAATATTATTTATTGGAAACCATTTTAAATAGCTTCTTATTGTTATTTTCATATTATTTTGGGAAGACGGTAGAAAACACATTTTTAGAGGCATTGCAGACATCACAATATAATAAACAACAGTCCAAATTATGAAACAGGAGCACTTTACATCTGGCAGTAATCAGCTACGTTGCCACATGTCTAAAAAAGAAAATGAGCATTGTATGTTGTATGAAATAATTTTTAATATTAATTTTTAATACTGTTTCAAATACCAAGCAAGTAAATATTCTATATATTTTTAAGGCTGATTAACAACTTGGTAATGCGGAATTGTAATTGTAATATAAGGATTCCGTATAACAGTACGTAATATCTTACATTAATAATCGAAATATGGCAACGTAGCCCTCGGTTCTTTGTTCATGCACAACTAGAAACCAAGGACTGTTAGAAACTGATGATTACGCTTTTACGTCATAGCCAATAGAATAGCCCGAAAATTGGCGGCAATATCTAACCATTTAAACACAGTTTAAACTTCGTGATTTTTTTTACCATAAGGCATTATTAAAAAAATAAAATAAAAAATACAGGTCAACTGTTATTAAAATAATTAAAAAAAAAAAAATGTCTACTTCCCCATTGCGCGTGCTGTCAGACAGGTGATGCTGAAAAGTTTTCTTGTAATGCCTGGTAAAGAAGATATATCGACTGTTAGTATTACGTGAAAGTTGCAAATACATATCGCTCAATAGAAGGATTTCGTCGTTGAAGATTAGAGCATACGGTGTGTACTGTGCAGGCTAAAGAAAGACATTAACGGGACTCTGGCAGCCTTGGAACGACAAGTTGAGGAGCGAGCTAACGAAGATTAAATTCATAAAAAGTGAGGTGGATACTTGTTTACTCAAACTGGAGATGCCAGACGACATAATTTATTTGATCATCAAATTTCACGATTTTCTGTCTATCCCACAAAGAGAAAATCTTTGGGCAGAGTAGAGAAAATATTGAAAGATTTTTTTTTGACAAGTACTTCGTGTAGACTAGAAAAGCTTTTTGGATATCAGAATTGTGAGTGACAACGAAAAGGTCTTCCATGTTGATCAACAAACTTAGAAAATTCTAAAGCAGAGTAAGATTCCTGAGTTTAAGACGCACTTTTCGACTTAAGAATCATTACTTATAAAGAGCTCAGATATTTTAAAGATAATACTCAATATCAGAGTTTAATAGGAAAATTATTCTACGTGACAGTTATTTAGATATCATACAGCTGCGTTGGTATCCTTAGTCAATAATAATGTAACACAAATAGAAACAGTGTTGACTAAAGTCAGCTAATCTTCAACTAAAGTTGCAAAAACACGAATGAGTACCTACCAGGAGGACTAATAGCATATGCGTATACAGACTGTACAATGTACAATGTACATGGCACAACATGCCTTGAAATAAAATAGTGGATTTTTATTGCATTTACAGTATCAACAATTTTCTGGGGATACAAGAACAAAAGTGCGTTACGCTGTTTACAAGTGAGGCAGAAGACACTGTAAAGAAATATTTTGAATTCAGATTATTGAGGTCAAGGAAGGAAGGAAAGGAAAGTAAAAATTGGGTATTCTTACCGAAAAAGTGTTAGTAGATGTGCTAACAAATCCATTAAGAAAAGTCGAAACAGAAGATTCAAAAGAATGTAGTTGGGCTGAGAAACTAAATTATGGAAGAAATTTGAAAAAGATGTAATCCAGAAGACAAATCGCGCAAGTAGATGTCAAGGAGGAGTATTGAAATTCACAATATGTCCTCGTCGACAAAATTTCCGTGTTTTACTACGGGTTCGTTAAGGTAACTAAACATAACCTCCCCTTCATCTTTTACTAAACAAAAACCAAATTATTCAAATAATAACCACTTATAAACTATCCAAGTTTCGAAGTTCCGAAAAAAGTCGACTTAACTTTAGGCCGGCATCCACGGGGAGAAATTGAGATATTTCTCAAAATTTCGAAAAATTTTTAAGAAAAAAAGTGTTTATTTTTCAATTTTCATTCGTCTAGTAAAACTTTTATGGGACCTTATTTTTTAGAGAAATTTAAATTCCTAAGCAGACTTACTTATCTTCAATAACGAATGCCTGTGTTCATGGTTTCTTCGTTTTGTCGATGTTTGCATAAATAGTTATCAGAATGAAAGTTTTTCATTTATAAGTATCCTACTAGAAAATAAAATGCTATTATAAATATATTGCAGAAACTAAATAAACTTTGCATCAAATTTGATGAGTTTTTATTAACGCATTTTTGTTTTTCGTAGAAAAGTTGTATTTTCAAAATTTAGTCAAAAATAAATAATTTTATACAGGTTTGCTTAAATTTGGTCGAGTTAAAAG
Source organism: Rutpela maculata (assembly GCA_936432065.2). NCBI lineage: Eukaryota > Metazoa > Arthropoda > Insecta > Coleoptera > Cerambycidae > Rutpela > Rutpela maculata. The sequence goes on from OW386287.2 coordinate 62,828,918, forward strand.
GCAAAAAAATGAAACAAATAAAGGTTTCACTAAAGAGTTGAAAATTGGTATATATGTACAGAATTTGAAAATAAATAATGTCATTTTTCGGCATCCCAAAAAATGTTAAAAATGAAATCAAAAGCATGTAGAGGCTTTTGTGCACGTCATTTGGCATTATTTTTTAATCAAAAACTATTGATAAAATTTAAATTGACTTCAATTGATTAATTTTTACTTCCACTTCCAGTATAGTAACGACAAAAAATTTTTAAAAATTTTTATTATTTAAATAGGCTTAGAATGTCATGAAACGTCGAGATTTAAAGTTTGAGCGAAAAAAAAAATCTGTCTGTCTGTCTGTCTGTAACTTTTTTTTTGTGCGCACATTTACTCAGGAACCGTTTGAGATATTGACCTGAAATTTGGTACACATATGTACTTTATCGAGATCTAGAACTAGATTATATTTTCATCTGGTTCTGTAGAAGGGTTGGGGATAAATTGGGGTAAATTTGGGGCAAATAGGTAAATCAAGCAGGTAAGAGTCCATAAAATTGGTATTTAGCATATATAAGAGAAGCTAAGGTCTCAAAAAAAATTTTGACATTAGCCACCCCCATTACCACCCCCACCCCATTATTAAAGGGGGATGAAAAAAAATGTGATTTAGTGTGTGTACAAGAACCAGAAACCTCAAAATATTTTTTACTTCATCCACCCCCACTACCACCTCCTATCGCCACCCCCGCCCCACTACCGATGTGGGGTATGGTTTTATGGGTTTTTGGGGTAGAGGATTTCAAATATTATATTATTAAAGTTTCATAAATAATTATTTCCACATTCAAAATTTTTTCGTTATGAGTGACTTGGATAGAAAATCTGGATGTGGCTGTAGTGATTCCTTGGGCAGCGGTTTTTTTGCATATGATGCGGGCTTTATTATTATTATTATTGGTCATACTATATGTGTATACAGAAAAGCTAAGACAGAATAAAGAATGCAAAGATTTAAAATTAATATTTTCTTAGATAGATTCTGCTTTTTGATTTTACTTCCACATCCAGTGAAAGTATAGTAACGACAAAAAATTTTTAAAAATTTTTATTGTTCAAATAGGCTTAGAATGTCATGAAACATCGAGATTTTAAGCTTGAGAAAAAAAATTCTGTCTGTCTGTCTACCTGTCTGTCTGTAACTTTTTACACGATTACTCTGGAACCGTTTAAGATATTGACTTGAAATTTGGTACACGTATGTATTTTAACGAGATCTGGAACTAGACTAGACATTTTTATCTTATTCCGTTGAAAGATTGGGGGATAAATTGAGGTAAACGGGGGTAAATAGGTAAATGAAGTGGGCAAAAGTCCATAAGATTGGTATTTAGTATATACAAGAGAAACTAATGTTTAAAAAAATTGTTGGCATTAGCTACCTCCATTAGTACCCCACCCTATTATAGAAGGGGGTAAAAAATGTGATTCAGTGTGTGTACAAGAAGCAAAGACTTCAAAATATTTTTTTTGCTTCATCCGTCCCCACTACCACCCCCTATCACTAACCCCACCCCACTACCGATGTGGGATATTGTTTTATGGGTTTTCAAATATTATGTTATTAAAGTTCCATAAATTTCATATACTATTCCTTCTGCTGTTAGCAAAATTCTATAAAGAATATTCTTTGTTTAAGACATACACTTTGTTGTCGTTTTCGACGATTACTTTTCTAACTCTTGAATTTCTTTATACATTGTTTCATCTGTCAAGTTACAAGAATAAGTGTTTGTTAACGTTTATTACTTATTTGATTGTAATCTCCACCACAGCTTTTCATAAATTAAATTCGCAGAATTAAATTTAAAAAAATTTCAAATTACAATTTTGCACTTGGGTAGAAATTTTTAAGTTAATCACATCGAACATAAATGAGATTTTACATCCCCTTTGAAAGATAACAAAGCGGTCAATATGTTCATTTGGCATTATGACCTCATCGACTTGATCCTATTGAATTTGACTGCAAAATGTCTAAGAGGAAGAATGCATCACTGGCCTCAGTGGCACAAATGGAACCGATTGGTAAGCATTGTTTAATAATACTCTTGCTCGTAAAATCCTCATCTATTTTACGTTCATATGCGTGTTTGAACATCAACGATCGTGGATTAACATGAATGAAATGAATATTTTTTTGAAGTTTCTGTTTGTATAAAATGCAATTTATTCTAAATCCAGATTTAACTCGTTATTTATAAAGGCATAACTAATTCTTGTAGATATGCTTTCCAACATTTTATGAAATTCGTTTCTCTTTGAAGTAACAAATTGCAATATAGATAATGGTTAAATTTTTGTATATACGAATATATTAAAAGTAATAAAAACTACGTTATGCAAGGTTATTTTTGCAGAATGTCACAGAGTGGTTATCATTTTAACGAATATTTATTTTCAGTTTATTCCAAAGTTTTAATTAAATCAAATAGTTGCAACCAGACTAATTTTTAAACTAAAAATCTCAGTATGCACTGTGGCTGTGGTCTACAAAAACATTTTATTACACTCAAAGAAAATGATAGGTAAATTCAACCAAAAAGAGCATATGAAATCGCGCCTATCTAGTTTCATAGTTAAATCAATCAGAAAAGAATGGTCATACAACTTTATTTGTTTTCGTAGTAGTAGTTTAATAATCATATCTTCTTGTAACAAATTAAATAGTACAATGACATTTTTTTATGTTCACTAACCATTTTCAATTTGGTCTACAATTAAATAGTACAACGACTTTGTTTTTTGTTTTCTATAAATTCATGAGAGTATAAGATAATGCATGATTGATTATTGTCAGTGATTTGTATGTGGCGTCATCTGGGAATAATTTTTGTAATAGACTTCGTGGTAAGCAAGCAAATTTTATGGTAATTCTTTTAGAACTTCTAGAAGGCGACAATAATATTGGTTTGTCTACCAAGTACAATAATACAGCGAACTAATACTGGGTTAGAATTACAATTCGATAATAGTTAAAAATAAAATATACTATTATCTAGTTTAATTTGACAGAATTCAACAAAATAATAGTCAGACTAACAAAATAATAGTCTTATTCATCTATTTTTTAAGTTAATGTTTGTTTTGTTGTACGACAACTGTTTATCAATTAAAATAACAATCACCTCTTGTTTAAAAATACCATCAATATAGTTTGGTTTAACAAAATTAACGATATTGTTAGTTAACCATTTTTTTTGTTGAATTTACTCACACTATTTCTTTGAGTGTACCGATTGTAATTTGTAATAATAAATCGATCTTAGTCGAACAGTAGTAAAGTGTTCTAGAGGGTATTATCTATTGTTCCACCAATAAATTAATTCACATGTCTAGTGATTTTGATTATCTAGTGCTCTTATTAACGTTACATAATAATCATCATAGTGAACTTATCATATTTTACCTTCATGTTTTTCTGCTATTATGTGCACTCTGTTTATTATTATTAGTTCTGAAATGTTGAAGTATTTTTCGAAACTTAATTGTGATTTGTGTGATTTACAGACAGCAAGTTGAGCTATTTCAGGCATTTTTTTCGCTAAACAGTGTAATAAACTCATGTATGATTATAGTGTAATTATAAATGGGTTGTAAATTTAAGAGAATATATGACTTTTTTCACGGTTTTTGCTATATCATTAAAAGTATTAGAAATTTCATAAAATTAGGTAAGTCTAACTTTTTTCCTTATGAAACGATGAAATGAGCCTAAAAAGACTACGATAAATATTTTCAGAGATATAAAAAATATGTAAATATTTCGGAGTAATCTCAAATAATGTAATGGTAATTTTCCTTTATGAGTTATTATTGTAGTAAAAGGTATCATCTTCGGTTTCTATATGGTTCGGACACTTGACCTTACCCTCAAGGGGTGAAAACCATCCCAAATTTAAATATTAAATATTTGAAAAAGTATTAATGATTTATTTTTAAAACAAAGGATAGCTATATTTTTGGGATCGCTGATTACGAATCTGAATTAAAAAAAATCAAATTAGCGGATCTAATATGGCGGATGGAATTCTTTTTTTAAAACAAGTGTTTGAAACGGACAAAAAAAATTGAGCATCTAGGTGATACTTTAAATGAACGAAAAACAGCATCCTTGAAAGAAAAATAATGGGTAGTTACAATAACAGAATGGCGACATTTTCTTTAAAAAAATGTGAAAATCCACATTTTATCAACTATAACTTCTTTATTTTACTTCCACATCCAGTGGAAGTATAGTAACGACAAAAAAATTTTTATTGTTCAGATAGGCTTAGAATGTCATGAAACGTCGAGATTTTAAGTTTGAGCGAAAAAAAAATTCTGTCTGTCGGTCTGTCTGTCTGTAACTTTTTTTGTGCGCACGTTTACTCTGGAACCGTTTGAGATATTGACTTGAAATTTGGTACTCATATGTACTTTAACGAGATCTAGATTATATTTTCATCTTGTTCCGTCGAAGGGTTGGGGAGTAAATTGGGGTAAATTTGAGGTAAATAGGTAAATCAAGCAGGTAAGAGTCCATAAAATTGGTATTTAGTATATACAAGAGAGGTCTCAAAAAAAATTTTGACATTAGCACTAGCACTAGCATTACCACCATTAGAGGGGATGACAAAAAATGTGATTTAATGTGTGTACAAGAACTAGAAACCTCAAAATATTTTTTTACTTCATCCACCTACTACCCACAACTACTCTTATAGCTAATACTGACGAAGTATTGAATTACATGACAGGATTCCTAGAATTTTAAGGCAAAAAAATGTATTGAAAATACTTAAATCACTTATTGAAATTCAGTCATTCACAACAATTATTGAACCTTACATTCCATTTCAACTCTAGAAAAGTTGTACAAGTTTTTTCGAACTCGTTAGTTCTCATCAGTAGAGTATAGAAACATTCATTCATTGATTATAAGCCTATTCTTGACTTATTTTATATTAGTGTGGCCAGATTAAGGTACCAATATATGTTATATAATATTACACGCTATCTTATTGCGACTTAGCCATAATAAACCTTCACAGGTATATCGTATTTCACGATAACAGCTTCTCTTATTAATTGCTTGTCTTCAAGATATCATATTACACCTTTGTTTCTCATAACTTGTGCAGACTGCAGAACTGCAATTCCTTTGTTATATATTTTGCTTACTCAGGTTCTGTATGTTATAAATATGACTAAACACGCTTTGTTGAATCAGTTATTAAACTCAGTTAGAATGCAACACTTCTAATTTAATATTATATTCCTTCTCCAAGAGCCAACGTTGGCTCCATGTAACTAAATAAAAGTTTTTAAAAAAGTCATTCATGTGAACCGTGATCTAACATTGGCGCAGTCGGTAGGATCCGTAAACATCATCAGAACAAGAAGCCTAACTGGTAGTGAAGCGTAAGAGAACAAGGAGAACATCTTCAGAAGGTGCCTAACTAGTACGTGTACATCTACGAGAACAAGGAGACCTTCCTCACTGGTGGTGGCGGATCCCAATCCCTTGACGGACGAAGAACCTACCCATGGAAACGAAACTAACGTAAGTCATTTTAAGAATCATCTCGTACCATTTTATTATTTTATTATTTTTCGCAACTTATTTTATTAAAAGTGTATTATACTGCTAATACACTCGGCGCACAAAGCCAGTTCTATTGTCAAAGTGAAATCCATTCCTTTACAAACGCAACGAAACAAGTTCATTTAATTTTAAGTTTATTTATTTTCGTATTATACTGCTAATACGAAACATTGTGTATTATACAGCTAATATACAATCCATTTACGCACGCAACGTAACAAGCTAATTTTAATTTAATTTAAGATCGTATCATACTGCTGATACGCAACCAATTTCTGTCCAAATAATATTTAAATACAAAAAGCAAAATGCCAGATAGAGCTCAACCAGAGCCAGTTCAACCAGTGCCACCGGCACCAACCGAACAACAACTACAACAGCAACAACTACAACAACAACAACAACAACAACCTCAACCAGAGCAAATTGAGCCTTACAAGCTCTCTGAGATATTTTCTCTAATACCTGAATTCGATGGCAATGCCATAAATTTACAAACATTCTTAAATTCCTGTCATTGCGCCCAAAGCATGGCAATTGGAGATCAAAAAATTCTTTTGACCGTCCACATAAAAAATAAATTAAAAGGCAAAGCTGCCGAATTAATAAATTCGCGTAACCCTGGCACATGGCCAGAAATAAAAGCACTTTTAGAAACTCATTTTGGAGATTCTCGAGATTTAACGGCCCTAATTCAGGACCTGCAGCGCATTCACCAATTGCCAGGTGAATCCGCTCTAACATTTATTTCGCGTTTACAAACGCACAATGCTAAAATGCACGCCGCAGTGCAAAAGCAAAATTTAACCACAACGCAAAGAGCTGCACAATCAGATCTCATCGAAACGATGACCTTAAACAATTTATTAACAGGCTTAGAACCGAATTTAGGCCGCATCATACGTGCTAGCAATCCTCCTAGCATACTGAAAGCCGTAAGCAGAATTCGTAGAGAGCTACAACTCTCCTATTTCGAACAACAGAAATTTCCGAAAAATAGTCCGGTCAAAAATCCCACTTTACAACAAAAACGACCCATTTCAAATTTCCAACAAAAATTCTGTTCATTTTGCAAACGCAATGGACATGTCATAAGCGAATGCCGCACAAGGCAACAATCGCAAACAATGCCGTCAACTTCGCAAAATTTCCAACGACCAAATTACCCAGGAAATTCAAGTTTCCAAAACTTTTCACAAAACAATCAATTTATCCAGAGGACATTCCCTCAAAACGGCCAACCAAATCAACCACAGCAAAACAGGCCCTCAGCCATAAGACCGAACCCTAACTTCACACAACAACGACCATCCGCTATTCAGCCTAACCCGAATTTCAACCGTTTCAATCAACAAAAGGCTCATCATCTAAATTATGAACCTTACGAAAACCAATGTGATTATAACCAATACAATGACTACTCTTTCGACAATTATCAAAATTGCCAAAGTCAAAATGAATCATATGAAAATTATAATTTTGAAACCAATCAAAATATCCAGGAGAATTATACCGCTAATTCTCAGAACGAGAAATACGAGGATTATACTGCTAATCCTCAGGATTTTCGCTTAGATCCGGAGTACCCCACGGATACTCCAACGCAACAAACAGACCAATTCGAACCGATTACGGAACTAGAAACCCAAATACAAACTATGAACCTAAACGACAGTTTCGACCCAATGCTGAATTTCCCAGAACAGACGTTCATGTAAATACACTTTCTCATACCCTATTAACCGTAAACTCAAAAAATCTCTATTATATGAAAGACGCAACTGGTAAATTTAAAATCTTAATTGACACAGGTGCAGGCATATCAATTTTTAAACCTAAAACAGCTGAAAATTACAGACGTAGATCTCCTGAAAATGTAATCATACAGGGTATCACTGATCAAAAAATCTATATCAACGAATCTGTTCTCATCCCCTTTTCAAATGAGTCACACAAAGTTTATATCTATAATCTAGATATAGATTTCGATGGATTATTAGGCGCAGACTTTTTAGAACATTACGAATGCCAAGTAGACTTTAAAAATAAACAACTAGTCACAAATTTTAAAACCGTACCATTATTTAAAGTCACTGAAGAAACTACAGTAAATTTACCTGTACAACCAACTAGTAACTCTAACATCAAAAACCAAAATCCAAATTTAGGCAATATCAAAAATTTAATTTCTATCGAACCTCGCATGGAAAAAATTTGTAAACTAAAATGTAACCTGCGAAATACCGAGGCTATACTGTTAGCCCAGGAAAACGAGAAAGTACGCTTACCAAATGCTATTGTCAAAATCGATAGCAATGGAGAATTTTTAACCTCAATTATAAACGCGAATGCAATACCAAAAACGGTAAATTTTTCTAACATAAAACTAGAGCCAGTACAAAAATTCAAATCAATTTTCAATTTAAACACTCAAAATTCTGACTCACACCTACAGACGGACAGATCCTTCGAAATTAGGAACGAATTGCGCTTGGATCATCTAAACGAAGAAGAGGCCGAAATAGTAACGCAGCTTTGTTTAGACTTTCAAGATATATTCTATTTGGAAGGAGACAATTTAACTTTTACTAACGAAATTAAGCATTCCATTGATACGAACGATTCAAAACCGGTTTTTACAAAATCATATCGCTACCCTCATATTCATAAAGAGGAAGTCAAAACACAAGTCTCTAATATGCTTGATCAAGGCATCATTAGACCTTCGATTTCTCCCTGGTCCTCTCCAGTTTGGGTTGTACCTAAAAAACTCGACGCCTCCGGTAAACAAAAATGGCGAGTTGTAGTGGACTACAGAAAACTTAACGAACTGACTATTGACGATAAATACCCGCTACCCAATATTTCCGACCTCCTCGATCAATTAGGCAAATGTCAATATTTTACAACTTTGGACTTAGCCTCCGGTTTTCACCAAATCGAGATTGATGCGAAAGATATTCAGAAAACTGCTTTCACAGTTGAAAATGGTCATTTTGAATTCGTAAGAATGCCTTTTGGACTTAAAAATGCTCCATCAACATTTCAAAGAGTGATGGATAACATTTTATTAGGTATCCAAAATGAACGATGTCTCGTCTACATGGACGATATTATTGTTTACTCCCCTACTATTCACGAGCATATTTCTCGATTAACAGAAGTTTTCAAAAGATTACAGAAAGCCAATCTCAAAATTCAACCCGACAAATGCGAGTTTCTCCGCAAAGAAGTCGCTTATTTAGGACATCTCATTACAAAAGACGGCGTAAAACCGAATCCTTCGAAAGTTGACGCTATTCTAAATTTCCCTCAACCAAAAAATCAAAAAGAAATTAAATCATTTCTAGGCTTAGCCGGATATTATAGGCGCTTTATCCCTGATTTCTCCAAGATAACCAAGCCCTTAACAAAACTACTACAAAAAGACGTACCATTTCTCTTCAACAATGATTGTATAAATTCTTTTCAAAATCTGAAACAAACATTAACGACAACTCCGATATTAATCTACCCTAACTTTGATGAACCTTTCGTTCTAACCACTGATGCGAGCGCATTTGCCGTCGGCTCAGTGCTGAGCCAGGGGCCTATTGGCAAAGATTTACCCATTGCCTATGCTTCTAGAACCTTGTGCAGTGCAGAAACTAAATATTCAACGATTGAACGCGAGCTTTTATCGATAGTATGGAGTGTAAAGCACTTTAGACCATATCTGTATGGTAGAAAGTTCAAGCTTGTCACCGACCATAGACCACTCACCTGGCTATTCTCAATAAAAGATCCAGGAAGTAGACTTGCCCGTTGGCGACTCAAATTAGAAGAGTACGACTATGAAATAATTTATAAACCCGGTAAAATCAATAAGAACGCGGACGCACTTTCCAGAATCAAAATTAATCATTTTTCCGAATGTTCCAAATTCTATTCAAAGGTTCTAGCCGCGAATGACGAAGAGTCAGACGACGACGAAAACCCAGACGATAACAACGAAATCACTAACGAACAAATTTCTCGAGAATTTGAAACTTTCACCAACCTATATAAAACAACATCTTTAATAGACTATTCAAAAATCAAAGCCTCAAACAAACAACTCTTATACCGAGAACATAAAGATATTATAACCTTCTTCCAACAAAATAACTTACAAGGCTTACATCACAAAATTATCGAGGACATATTCGAAGAAAACCCCGAATTTCATAACGATAAAATCAATATTGTATCGAGCAAAACAGTCAGACATAGGAGATATTTTATCATCCCTCTACCTTTTGATATCGAATCTGTAATTGAACATCTATTTTTGGTATTATTTAAAAATCAAGATGTCCTAGACCTCTCTAAGACATACTTTGTCGAAAATAATTTAGACCTCCCCATACTTGAAATCCTATCATTCATTTTTGCAGAAAAAGACTTAAAAGTAGTAATTTGTCAAGATATCGTCAGAACTGCCGACGAAGATGAAATTCCAATTATATTGGAGCAAAATCATTTTGGTAAAAATAATCTACATCGCGGAATAAATGAAACGATTAGAAGAATCAGAGAAAAATACACTTGGCAAGGTCTAACTAAAGACGTTGAAAATTTTATAAAAAATTGCGAAACTTGCCAAAAGACTAAAGTATGCCGGAAAAACCTTAATAACCCTCTAGTAGTCACAGAAACCCCAAGAACACCATTCGAAAGAACTAATATCGATTTATTTGAATTCCCAACTCGAAATTACGCTTTAACTATTCGCGACGAGTTAACTAAATTTACACAAGCCTATGCAGTCCCGGACAAATCCGCAAAATCCGTCGTAAATACCTTGTTGTTATACTTTCAACATTACGGCACCCCGCTAAGAATCCATTGCGATTACGGTGGCGAATTTGACAACCGTTTGCTCAAAGATCTCTGCACCCTCTACGACATAAAACTGACGTATTCAAGCGTAGGACATCCCCAATCGAACGGATCCATAGAAAGATTTCATGCTACTCTAGCTGAAATGATAAGAATTCATAAAACTGAAAATCCGAACGAACATCCTTTCACAATTTTACCATATGCAGTAATATGCTATAACAATTCAGTAAATAAAACACACGGTTTCACCCCATACGAACTTGTATTTGGACATACGTCCAACAGACCACCTGAAACTTTGTATAACCAAAAAGAGTTAATAACCAAATACGTTAGGGATTTAAACAACAGAATATCTCACTACTATAAAATAGCCCGTAGTCGAACGCAAGCTCAAAAGGAGAAAGCGAAAGTTCGCTTTGATAGAAATGTTCCCCAAAAACGACCCGAATACAAAATAGGTGACTTAGTTTACGTAAAAGAATCACAAATCAAAAACAAATTGCAAAACAAATTTAACGGTCCTTTTAAAATAAAAGAAATTTTTCAAAATTCTGCTACCTTATTAAACCTCGAAACGAAACAAGAAACCAAAGTAAATTTTGATAGAATGAAACCATATACTGAAAATTAAATTTATTTTCAGGTTTCTCCTGCTGTTCGGATCAGCACTCTGTCAATACAAAATTATCCCAATCAATAACACCGTTGGTGTATACTACCACCAAGACACGGACATCGTGGTGACAAATGACAAATGGACTCTACTAGTGCATAAAAACATTTCATCCCTCAAACTAGCTTTTGACAAAAATCAAAATATCTTAGACAAAATCCTGTACACTCTCCATAATGGTGATCATAAGTCGATTATTTTTACGAGTGAAATTAAAACAGACTTTAACCTTTTAACACAAATATCCAACTCTATAAAAATGAAATTTGACGAAATCTTTTCAGATACAAAAAGATATAAACGAGGAATACTTAACGGTATCGGTACAATATTCAAATCCATAACTGGTAACCTAGATGCTGAAGATGGCCAGTACTATACTCATTGTATAAATAAACTAAATAATGACGAACATCAATTGGAAAACTTAATCAAAAATCAAATTTCAGTTACAACTTCTGTTATTAAAAACTTCAACTCGACTATACAAAAATTACAAATTGACGAGGAAACCTTTAACAAAGATCTCGAAGAAATAGAACACACAATTCAAACAATGACTCAAGCTATCGAGGCTGCTCACATAAAACTAAAATTTTTATACATTTCCGAACAATTAATGGCAAGCTATTTGTATATCGAAGATAATTTAAACATTCTAAATTCAATAACATTTGCCAGACTAGGAATCATTCACACGTCAATCATAACCCCTAATCATTTGGTAACAGCATTACAAGAAATTTCACAGAGCTTACGAAGGAACAATTTGCCTCTCCCCATTAAATTATCGGCAGTTGCTAAGTATTTGGATATTATTGAATTACAAGCGTTTCAAATGGATTCTAACTTAGTATTTGTTTTAACAATACCACTTGTTGAACCCCAAAATTATAACACCTATCGCCTATATCCTATCCCGATACTTGATAACAGAACTGGTCTACATCACATTTTATCTATTTCACAAAAATATATCGCGAGAGATGATGATTCTTTGATGTACATACCTATACAAAATTTGAAAGAATGCAAACCACTTTATTTTGGAACCAAACTATGTTCGAACCTGTTTGCCTATCCTATCGACCAAAATGCCATATGTGAAGCCAGAATACTAAAACCATTGCCAAAACTTCCAGAGAACTGTCAAACTTCCTTCATTATTAGTCAGGGATACAACGTCCAAGAACTTGAAGACAACACATGGCTAGTAATTAATTCCGAACCACTTCACATTACCATCAACTGTCCAAAGAGAGAATCCACAACAGAGTTAATCAACAAAAATTCCATCATCAAACTACAACCAGGATGTTACGCCTATGCAGGCATTACTAGAATACAAGCCAGTGCCAAAGACTTTTCCGAAATTAAGGACAATTCACATCCTATCCAAATTCCTTTTGAATGCTGTAATCACATGCCCGACAAAATCGAAATTCCAAAATTAAAACCTCTCAAATTAAACAATCTCGACGTAGAAGACCTAGATATTGCTAAAAACAAATTGGACCAATATTCCAAAGACTTGGATGACCTCATAAATGAACCTTTTGTGACCAAACACATATCTTGGTTCACATATTTCATAATCACTCTCATCATCCTATTAGTTCTACTTTACATAACTTGTAAATGCAGAAGAAGAAGATGTGGAGCATTGCGAATCCAACCCTCAACGGATAACCCTCCTTCACCTCCTTCAGAGCGAAGCAGAGTATTTACCAAATTTCCTAGACTGATCCCTCCAAGAAAGCGACCCGGTATTAGACCTCAAGAAGAAGAGGACATCGAGTTAACATAGACTTTCATGTGGAGTTTTACCCTTGTCTATTAATTTAGACTATTGTATTTTATCCTTATTACGTTATGTAATGTTTTATTATCGCTTACCAATTTTAACTTTTACATTATTTTATTATTTTGCTTTGTATTCATTCAACATTGTTTCAATTTATTTTTGCATTATATTCATTTAACATTTTAACAATTTTCAAAAGTTGCTGCATAACATCAACTTTTTTATTAAGGGGGAAGTTGTTATATAATATTACACGCTATCTTATTGCGACTTAGCCATAATAAACCTTCACAGGTATATCGTATTTCACGATAACAGCTTCTCTTATTAATTGCTTATCTTCAAGATATCATATTAAACCTTTGTTTCTCATAACTTGTGCAGACTGCAGAACTGCAATTCCTTTGTTATATATTTTGCTTACTCAGGTTCTGTATGTTATAAATATGACTAAACACGCTTTGTTGAATCAGTTATTAAACTCAGTTAGAATGCAACACTTCTAATTTAATATTATATTCCTTCTCCAAGAGCCAACGTTGGCTCCATGTAACTAAATAAAAGTTTTTAAAAAAGTCATTCATGTGAACCGTGATCTAACATATATAGAAACTAGATAATTTCATATTAAATAAAAAAGTGTAAATGACTAAATTTAAACAAATTGCCAGATGGAGATGCCAAATTAAATGTCCGAGATCAAATTCCTCCAGAGAAATTGATTTATGAATGGGATTGCTCGGGGTGTCGAGTCTTTATATAATATATTATATTATTAATCTTTGGTAATACTTCAAACTGTTATACATCCAAAGTATTTACCGTATATAGTTCTTCTTGGGATCATTTTTTAAAGTTTTTTATAAGAAAAAGAAATTCTACATGTTTTATGAAATTTTCAAATGTCGAAGAAATACTAATATTTAAATAATTTGCATTCTGTTTGCGCATTAAGCCAGTGTTCTAAAACATATTACGATAAGGTGGTTATAGAGTTTTACCTAATAATTATATTTTTAATTTAATCACATCTAAAACTATGTTTCAGTTTGGACTTCGAATACATAGCCACAATTAAGTCAATTAGTTTTGTTTTACACTAGGGTCTATATAATAAAAGGGTGAGTCTATTGTGCATACGCAAACCTTAAATTGAACCTAATTAGGTTAACTATGGACTTAACTACGGTCTCGCTATGTGAGATAGGACAAAGCCCATGTTCTGAGTATATGGCAACATCATGCAATGTGTATTGTCGTAAAGTATCGTTCAGTAGGTTGGGGAACTTAAAATTATTTCGCATTAACCCTTTCAACCATTAGTGCTGCAGAAAAAATGCATTTTCCTAATTTTAAAAGATGTAAAATGGGTTATTCCATTTTTCTTTTCATGTTTAAATATTTATTTATTTAAAATACTTCATATAATAGGGTACGCCAATTAGAGGATGGGACATTTACAAACAGAAAAATTATAACCAATTAAATCTAACACAGAAATAAAGTGCAAAATTGAACATAATTTCAGATAAAATTGTAAAAATTTCAGAGTGTAAACACACGATAACTAATTGGTGAATAAAATATGTAAGGAACAAAAAAATAAAATTGTTTAAAATATGTAACTATTCGTTCTTCTAACACACAAGAAATTACAGTATATAGGTATGCTCTGCTGTTTAAAAATATGTAAGGAACAAAGATAATTAAAAATACCTAAACGTGGTTCCGTTTCTTTTATAGTCGGAGAACGAGGGACCTCTACGATGCATTTTACGGACCCTCTATAACACTCACGAACTACCACCTAAAAAAAATTGATTCTTATGTAAATCGACCTGGCGGATTCGATTTTGGAGTTCGCCAGACAATCCGGAATTGCGAATCTAGTCAAAATCGGCAATTTCCGAAAAATCTCAAATTTTATGGAAATTTTTTAATTTTTACTTATCACCCTATATCTCTTTTAGTTTGAGTCCGATTAAATTGAAATTTTTAGGAGAGCCAATCTAGACCTTTGTTATTATGACTGACATGACAGAAATGCAAAAAAGATTACGTGTCACCAGTAATATTTTTTTAAAAAGTTGGTGACACGAAATTTGTTAAAAATGCAGTAACAAATACTCGATCGAGAAAACTTTTTTGTTTTTAAAGATAGATGTAGAACTAAAGAAACTTTTCTATTTCGGTGATTTTTTTGATAACTTACTTAGTTTTCAAGAAAACGGTGCTGCAGTATTTGACCGCCCCGCCGGGTCGCATCGCAATATAAAAGATTGGGTTGGCCTATACCGCGGCTTTGTTTCTCGTCTTGCCCCGCCCGATGTGAATAAAATAATGCGTAGTTGTGAATATTGGTTTTTCTAATTTTGACGTATAAAGTGACAGTTTTCAAAACTAACGTAAGTGTTAAAACGTCCTACTTTATGTAACCAGTTATGAAAAGTAAAATTTTACGTAACTGGTGACGAAATAGTATTTTATATAACAAGTGGCTAAAATGGTGTTTTTTTTACGAGTGGGGCATTTATAGTACGAGCCGAAGGCGAGTGCTATAAACCACACGAGTAAAAAAAAACACATTTTAGTCTCGAGTTATATACAAAATTTTTTGTATCACCATTCGAAATTAGGAAACAAAATGAATTTTGTAAAAATAGACTAAATTCTATTGCTGTTTCCATAGAAACCAGTAAGTTTTATTTCACATTAAATAAAATTTCACATTAAATAAAATTCCTTTATTTCACTCTTTTTTCTTTATTTTACACTTGTCCATAATGACATTGTTTTGATTCATTGAAACTGTCCAATAAACGTCGTTTTAGGACATGGCGTTACAAAATAGTATTTTATATAACAAGTGGCTAAAATGGTGTTTTTTTTTACGAGTGGGGCGTTTATAGTACGAGCCGAAGGCGAGTGCTATAAACCACACGAGTAAAAAAAAACACATTTTAGTCTCGAGTTGTATACAAATTTTTTTGTATCGCCATTCGAAATCAGAAAACAATATAATTTTATAAAAATAGACTAAATTCTATTGCTGTTTGGATAGAAACCAATAAGTTTTATATCACACTGTGAAATAAAATGTCTTTATTTCAGTCTTTTTTCTTTATTTTACACTTGTCAATAATGACATTGTTTTGATTCACGGAAAGTGTCAAATAAATGCCATTTTAGGATATGACGTTACAAAAAGTTCCTTATGTCATCAATTAGGAAAGATAAACAACTCTCAAAAAGATAAAGAAACAATGTTTATTCAACACAAAATAGAATTCTAAGTCCATAAAGTGGAAGCTTTTAAATTCTTCTTTCCTTCCAAATACGCTAACAAAACTTTTGCATTAATACAATTTACCTTTATTATGTTATCAAATTAGGATTTCAAATAATATTGCAACTTGACTAAATAACGTCTGTCAATTTTGACATTAAAATTATAATGTGTGATAGCAACAAAGGTAACTATGAAAAAGATTACTTAATTTTTAAAATTTTTAAATACATCCATTTCATTTATTATGTTTAAATTGTTTTTAGAATTTTAAAATTAGAAAAATCATGTATGTAACGAAAGACAATCTTGTGTAACTCGTGTGGTTACGTCTTTTGTAATTGGTTACATAAATAGCTATTATAAAACGTTTATTTAGTTGTTTTTAACCGATCGACAGGAGTTGTTGTCTGTGTGGTTTATGACGCTTATTCTTATTGAAAATTGATGAGTTGCAGCTATAATAATAATTATTATTGCGTTAGGAAAGTGCTATAGAGGGTAAAGTGCATATTAAAGTAACGGAATTCTTTTTCCAGACATTTAAAACTAGTTTTAATATATAATTTGAACAAAGAACAACTTTTAAGCAATTTTTTTAACGTCAGCAGTTTTGTGCGCGTTTTCAACTTTTTTTTAACAGTGACTTCCCAGATAAACCCAGAGTTTAAACTTTATGAAATGCATATTTTGCCAACAAAATAGTGAAGGGTGTTACAGAAGAAGCACTGGACTAAGCATTTAAAGCAGTTTCTATAAAGGCGGATCATATCTCTGTTAAGTAGAAATATTACACCAAAAAAAGGGTTTTATTTTTGTCAAAATGTCCTGTCTATCATGCAAGATGCAGAAGAAATTACACCCGAAAAGCTTATAAACAAAAAGCAGAAAGCAAAGATGTGGCTAATACTGTTTATAAAAAAAGGAAGACCGTTGAAAGCCCAAAATGTTGTATAATTTGCGATAAAAAAAATACAAATGTGTTAACTATCTCTTAAATATTGCTGCTTAATTATACGAGTAGAAGTTAAATGAGGAAATAAAATGAGTATTTCTAAATTGCCTTCATCAAAATTTAAAACTTTATTTTTCATATTTTGCTCCTTTTTCAAAATTAAAATTTACTGAATAAACGATTATTAAATAGGTTATTATTAGTACAATACAAATCCTGGCGCTCTCAAGATATGCATGGCGTTATCGCTTGTGCAGTACGTGACCGGCCGCGGCCGGCATAGTTCTTTTCTATATTGCGGCACCGTTATGTTAAAAACCAAGTCAGTTTTCAAAAAAATCTCTGAAATAAAAAAGTTTCTTTGGTTCTTTGGCTACAACTTTGTAGCTTACTATATACATCTATCTTTAAAAACAAAAAAGTTTTCTCGATCGAGTATTTGTTGCTGTATTTTTAACAAACTTCGTGTCACCAACTATTAAAAAAAATATGACTGGTGACACGTAAATTCTTTTGCATTTCTGTCATGTCCGTCATGATAACAAAGGTCTAAATTGGCTCTCCTAAAAATTTCAATTTAATCCGACTTAAACTAAGGGGTAAATGGGGGTAAATAGGTAAATCAGGCAGGAAGAATCCATAAAATTGGCATTTAGTATATACAAGAGAAACTAAGGTCTCAAAAAATTTTTTGGCATTAGCCACCCCCATTTCGATTATTTAAGGTAATGTGATTTAGTGTGTGTTCAAGAACCAAAAACCTCAAAATATTTTTTTAATTCATCCGCTCCCCACTACCACCCTCTATCATCTCTATCACCACCCCCACCCCAGTACCGATGTGGGATATCGTTTTATGCGTTTTATGGGTTTTTGGGGTAGACGATTTCAAATATTATATTATTAAAGTTCCATAAGCAATTATTTCCACATACAAAATTTTTTCGTTGTGAGAGACTTGGATAGAAAATCTGGATGTGGAAGTAGTGATTCCTTGGGCAGCGGTTTTTATTCTTGAACCCATTGACGTCCAGTCTAATTTCTTCTGAAAGTCTTGGTGCTGTAATAGAAAGTTATTTCAGTTCCTGTGTGGTGTTTTGTTGTTTCCTTTACGTTCTCTCTCTTGTTTTGTTTCCAATTTTTCAAATAGGATTTTGTGGTCTGTATTGACTTCTGCTGTCCTTCTTGCTTTAACGTTCTTTATTCTTTTTCTTATCTCTCTGCCTACCAGGATAGGATCTATGTGTGAGATTGAGATTCCATTACTCCAAGTGTCAAGACAGGTTTGACTTTTGCTCCACGTGTTTCTTATTGTTAAGTCAAACATGTGTGCTAGATTTTCAGCTCGTTTCCATTTTCGTTGACCATGTGTAGAGGTAAGTTTTTTCAATGGTGATTTTATCTTCCTCCATCTGGTTGTCTTTTCCTATATGTGCGTTGAAGTCTCCTAATATTATGTTCCTTTTTCATTTGAGAGAAAATTGTATCACGTGTACCTATTTCCGTTGATGCGCTGCAAGATATTCAGTTTTGGTGCGGTATACTAGTAAACTAATAGTACGCCATTCTCCAGTTCGGATTCAGTTGTGATTCGAGCGAGCCAACTAATAAACTAAAGTAAACATTAAAAATAATTAGTAATTTATTGACCTGTAAGGAAATGTGCGTTTATTAATACAAGATAAGAATATAAATACTTACTCGGGTTTAGACTGAGATTCCATACACGGTGTCACCTGTTTCGCTTCACTTTATGTGGGCAGACTTCAGTATTGGGGTTCATCAAATCTAGACCTGTTTTCAACTCACTATTACCCAAACATTCCTTGTATATGAAATTTGTTATTTGCCACATGTTGGATCCACTTGGTTGATGAGGTTGAATTGTATTGGTTGATACTATTTTATAGTTGCACGTGTTATTTACTTACTGATAGCCGAGCGTTTCTATTAAGCAACTCTGTATTAGTTATTTTCAAATATTAATTCCATTTCAACTTTGTTGTTTTGCTATGACACGCCGATTTTTTTGAGCTACAAGTCACTTAAGCTTTATCAAATTTAACAAAATTTTGCCCGGTATTTTCTCGTTTTACATGACAGCGTTTCGATGCACATCCTCTCATTTGACCTATCCCTTCGAAACCCTTTATTACCATTCGCTGACTGTATTAAGAAAAATTATTTCGACAAATATAAGTTGGCAGAGGCGTCAGATAGAGCTGTGTTCTATCACTAATTCTTTTTAACATCTAAATGGAACACGTGTTGCGGGTTGTTCTGGAGAACTGGCTTGCTGGAGTACCTATAGGCTTAACCAAGACTTAACTGGAGATTTGCATATGATATTATTTCAGTTGCAGCAAGCTAGAAGGAGCTCATACACCTGCTAGACAGACAAGAAGCTCTGACTATGGTTTAAGTGCATATTACAACAATGTAAATTATAATATTAGACTGACTCAAATACGTTGAGGATAGGCGACTGTGAGGTAGTAAACAAGATGGTATATCTTGGAGCCCTTATGGATAATACTGGCAATTGTGAATATGATATTCAGCAAATAATACAGATTGTCAGTTGAGCAAAATTTAGCGTGACGGAAATAGGTATCACGAAACACACAAATATCACATATCCCAAAACTCTAATTTTCTCCATCTTTTTTTATTCCTCTGAGACATGGACCATTAGGGAAGCAGACAGATGGCGCGGCGTGTTGATGCTTTTGAAAAGGATATTGTGAATTTATAGATTCTCCCTATTAAAATTGAAAAAACAAATCATGTGGTTGTAAACTGAAAAACATCAAAATCAATTTTATTATTATTAATATGTGAACAGAAATACAGATAAGTTCTTGGCCTATAATAAATAAACTAACTGACATAGGTTTCACAATAAGTATAATGTATACGCGTGCAAAATATTTAATAAATGGACAAATAGAATAAAAAACATAATTTAATGAAAGATATTATCATAAAGAAAGGTATATGGCATGGCATTAATGACCTAATTCCGAACACTTATGAAAAGAAACAACGTAAAAAATAATAGCATGCAAATCGACGGCTAATAATACAAGCGAAGGAGGTCTCGTGTCCCTGGAGGAAAATTAATATAAGTCAGTTTTAATTTTTTAATAAAGGGTGCGTTACTCCTTCGCTGTCTTTTTATTAAAAAGATTATTATATATGTTTTATTCTATTGTTTTTAACCAAATTTTAACAGATATTTTATACTAAATTTACATTTTTACTTCATGGCTATGTAACTATTATTCTATTATTATAATCTTCGCAAATACGAAAATTAAGAATATATTGCGTTTGATGGGCACATTTCTAAAACCGTAAATATCACTCGTAGAGAAAAAAAATCTAATCATTGTGTCATCATCAAATTCTGAACAATTTCAATCAAAATGTCCGTCTGTGTGCCTATTCGCCTTTTATGTTTCCTGTAAGCACAATAACTCACAACAGAAAAGGCCGATTATATTAAAACTTGGACTGTAAGTTAGTGTTAGCAAGAGAAAAAACTATATCGTTTTCGAAAAACATCGATAAGTAAATGTAAAAGTTATTACAAATTATAAGAAAGAAATTGACTAGAAGAATAGGCCAATACTCAACAAATATAAAAACTCTGTAGAGTCTACTGACGAACGTGTTTTCAATCAAGATGATATTATCGGGGGATGAATTACAAATATGGCAATTTAATTTCAAAAAACTATTTAGAATATACTATAGTATTTAACAATTAGAAGTTTAAATAATTCCATCCAATAATCCAATTCATATCTAGCTTTTCTATTGTTTCGAATCTGAAGAGCTTGTATTTTTTCCTTCGAAAATGGTTAGTTGCCCTTTGATTAGATTAGGTTAGATTTGATTTGAAAAAGGAGCTGGCTGATTGGTTTTGACCACTGCGGCCCCTGTGGATCTATTGTGGCACTCCTTGTCTAATTTTATTTAGAGCTTCTTATCCAGCTTTGTCTTTTGTATCAGACTCTTAATAAAGGCTCCGTGGTATAGCTATCTGCCCTTGGTTTCTCTTCGTAGTTGTAACCTCAGTCTGGTTAGCCCTTCGCAATGGCACAGTACATGTACTGAGGTTTCATCTTCCTCTTGACAGAATCTGCATGTTGTATCCTCTGCCAGGCCCATTAGACTCATATTTCTATTAAGCCTACATTGTCCAATTAGAAGACCTACCATTATCCTAATAGCCTTTCTATTTTGGCGTAGTAGGTCTTCCGTGAATTTGGTCGATCGTTCTTTAATGAAATTTTTGGCCTCTCTCTGTCGTGGGAAATTCTTCCACCACTCTAGAGATTTATTTTGTACCCATTCATTAATGGATGATTGTATGCGAGACTTAGCCACTCCGCAAAAGGGTCCTACTAGGGCCTTAGATGCGCCTTCCTGGGCCAGTTCATCAGCCTTCTCATTTCCCCTGTGTTCCTCGTGTCCTGGTTCCCATGCCACGGTCACTTTGACTTCCTAGGTGCGTAAGGGCATTTATACAATTCCATACTAGTCTTGAATCGACTTGCATGGAATCGAGTGCCTTTAGCGCTGTTTGGTTGTCGAAAAAAAAAACGGCAATTGACTGGTTTACAGATCCTTGCCTCATTATTTCATTTGTACACCACTGTATAGCGGCCACTTCAGCCTGAAATATTGTGGTGTGTATTCCTAGACTTATCGTGATTTTCGTTTTCGACCTTATCCCGTAAATCCCGTAAATTCCTGTTCTGTCTTGGAGCCGTCCGTATATCGGATCGTTTGCGCCGATATTGGAGGGCCGTTTTTCCAGTCTTCTCTCTCTGGTATTTTGAATTGAAATTTTTTATAGAAGTTATACTTTGGGACCAGAGTGTCCTTGGGCATTCCCCCAGCTCTGAGTATAACTTTTGGTGTTCTGTTCCGTGTTGTTGCTTTATGGGCGTTGCGCCTTGCATTAGCCTGTGTACTACTGAACGAGCTTCCCCTTGGATAAATATGTGTAGAGGTGTCAGGCCTAAAAGGACTTCCAATGTAAACCACTTAATAGACTTATTTCTGCAAGCGGCAGTGTCTTGGTCCACCATACTACCGATTCATAGGTTATCATGGGTCTTACAACCCTAGTGTATAACCATAAGGTTTGCGTGCACCTTTCCAGGGCAATGGTTGGTTTCTATGTCACTTTTTGGATGTGGAAATTTCATGTCAGCTTTTGGTCGAAAATGAGTTCTAGGTATTTGACCTCGCTGGTAAATGGAATTTCCACTCCAATGAGCCTTCGGGATTTTCAACCTCCCAAGGTTCTTTTCCGTGTAAAGGTGACGACTCTAGTTTCGTGATGATTTATGATGAGTCCTTCCTCACTACACCACCTGTCGACAATTTAGAGTTCTTTGTGAACGCTCTGATATCGTGTTCGTAAATCGCCCCTTGACTACTATAGATAATATCCCTCATTGAGGGCAGCTTTTACTCACTTTTGCCTCAATGGTAGCCTCGCCTAGATAGGATACAATTATCTTCTCTTCTAGAGGCTGGCTTTAACCCACTGGCAGAGTTCCCTACAATACTCTATTTAACAAAACATTCGTTAGAGATTACGTTGTCGCGTTATCCAACCTCTTTCTATATCTAGAAATGTTGCCACTGCTATTTTTTTGTTATCTAATGGCTTTTTCACTAGCTCATTTAAATCATCCAGTGCGAGGTCTTTTGCCTTTTCCAGGTGGTATGCATATTGACGCTCACTAAGGGGAGCTTTCCCTTAATATTTCATCTCTAATGTACTTGCATGGAATCGAGTGCCTTTAGCGCTGTTTGATTGTCGAAAAAATTGCAATTGTCCAGTAGTCATTCCAACGTTTTAAGTAGGAAAGAGGACAGACTTTTGGATCTATATGGCTTGGGCGTTTTGTCTGATATCCTACCTATTTTTGGTAGCTAGGTGACCTTTACCTTCCGCCATATATGCGGTATGTACTTCCAGGACAGACAGGCTCTGAATACTTTACACAAGTGTGATATTAGTATATTCTGCCCTTTTTGGAGCAGAATTGGGTAAATTCCATCCATCGCAGGACACTTGAATTGTTGCCCTTTCCAGTAGTCTCAGTACTCAAAACTCATTTTCTTATCAGAGTGCTACAACTTTCATTTTTTCTTTGCTATATTAGTTTCGATTTCTTTTGTATATTTTTGTTTGTTCTTCTCAATTATGCCTCCAAATCATAAAATTTAAGTGGAGCCCTAACTTTATATTCAGATTTGAGCTATCGACATTATCGTTTCCAGCCTATCGAATTATCCCAAGAGGATTTTTCGATTAGTGTCTTTTTGTTCGACATCAGCCAAAATTGTTATCACTACTACACCAAGTTATTATATATGTTTTATAATTCCGTTTTTGGAAGTTTACATTTTAATACATTT
Source organism: Rutpela maculata (assembly GCA_936432065.2). Lineage (NCBI taxonomy): Eukaryota > Metazoa > Arthropoda > Insecta > Coleoptera > Cerambycidae > Rutpela > Rutpela maculata. The sequence goes on from OW386287.2 coordinate 62,852,575, forward strand.
TAAATTCGCTTAAGGTGATGATAACCTGATTATTATTCCATAATATTTATTTCAGTCATGAGGTTTGTGTCATAGATAGCTGGCAGACTCCTGGCCCAAGTTAAAAAAACGTTCTAACATTTGATTTAAAATAGATTATTTTTAATTGAATTGAACTGAATTGAATTGTCCTGTATAATAAACTGAAATAAGTTAATGACAAATCTTAAGAACAAAGTTTTATCAAAGGCGCTGAGCTTACCAGCAATTAGACCTTTTACAGTTCCCTCTTTCCCACTAAACTTGCATCTACATTAAACCAGAAAAATCCTCAATTTTTTGTGCCACTTGTGGAAAATCAGCGAGCCATTTTATAATAACTCGACCAAATCAGTTTTGGCTCAATAGCAATTTTATTAAAGCCCATTGAAATATAAAATCATTTATAAGTATTTGTTGAACCGGTGCGCGGTGCAACGAATCGATCTGAATATACAGGGTGTTCAACAATATCTAAAATATTCTGTTTGGCTTGTAGGTTTCAGTCTTTCAGCTCCTCCATAATTATTTGCCAAATGATCAGTTTCTCTAAAATGTCGATTAACATTATATAGAAATTTCTCAGGGTCAGGTTCCGACTAGGCGCACCTGTACTTTTAATTATAAATAAAGTCTTGTTGATTGATTGATTGGTAATGCAAATATCTGAAATTATAAATTATGAATATTAACCAATCAAACAGCACTGAAATCAGAAATTCAGATAAAACAGTTCGTTATATTTTTTTAACACTTACTGAGAGTTTTTTGTTTATTTTATTGATTTAAAAAAGAATCAGTATTCTTTCCAAAAACAATAATGTTTTTTAAATAAAACGAGTTGTGCCTTTTCGTTGATTTTAGAGAAAAATATAATGACCTAGCTCGCATTTTTTCGAACATTTGAAAATTTTAAAGAAAGATCGTTGTTAGATCCATTGATTACACAGCCCCACAAAAAAAAGTGGTCTGTCCAGCGGACCAGACCAATATATACTTATGTATTTTGACCCGCTGATCCGAATCCGAAGTCAGAATTTTCAGAATTTTGTTTGCTCTATTGTTAAAATAGTAAACATGTATCCTGGTGAATTTTTAAATCCGCAATCACAGCAGTTAGTTTTGAATTTGTTGGAATATTTTCAAAAGGAAAATGAAAATGGTGAACCTTTATTGTCAATAAAAGCTCTTCAAAGGCGAGTGAGTGAGGCTTTAAAAATCAACGAAAAGACTGTAAGAAAAGTAGCTAAAAACGACAAAGAAAATGTGGAACCTCAAGCTTCGGTTACACGGAATCGTAAAAAGTCCAAAACAGAGTTACACGATGCTGCAAAATATGAAATAAAAAATGTTATTTACGATATGGTGTCTGATCATAAACATATTACCTCGGCTACCCTTTTAGAAGAGCTAAAATCTAGAGCAATAGTTGATATTATCCGTACCAGTTTATATAAAGTGATTAAAAAATTAGGCTTTTCCTTTAAAAAAGATGACAATAGAAAAGTACTGTGTGAAAGACCACAAAATTATATAAAAGGGCTAGAGTTTTTACGCAAATACGTAAAAAATTTGAAAAGTAATGACCCCAAAGATGTAATGTTCTTAAACGAAACTTGGATCTTTAGCAGAGGAGGATTAAAACGTTCTTGGCAAGATGATTCCAGTACATCGAAAACGCGTCGTACGGCTACAGAAGGTAAAAGATTTATAGTTGTACATGCAGGATCTATTCATGACTTTGCTGAAGATGAGAGTTTAGTCTTCTCCACCAAGAATAAGTCAGCAGATTACCATGACAACATGAACTGAATATTTTGAAAAGTAGCTGACCGAGAGACTTTTGCCGGGGTTACAAAATCCAAGCATTACTGTTTTAGATAATGCTAAGTATCACTCTCTCTCTCTCGGGTTGAAGAAAAACAACCAACTCGATCTTGGACGAAAGAAAAAATACAAACCTGGTTAAAGATCAAAAACATAGATTTCAGTGATACCGCATTTAAAGAAGGATTGCTCCAAATAGCTGGAGCTAACAGAACAGAGTAACACTATGTTGTCAACAATTTAATTACAGAGCATGGACATGAAGTAATGCGGCTTCCACCATATCACTGTCAGTTTAACCAATAGAACTTATTTGGGGAATTTGTAAGGAGTATTAGGACAAACACATCGGGAAAGATGGTTTTAGTGACGAAGCCGTTCTTGCTATGTGTGGAATGAGGCTTTATCTCAAGTATCGAGCTCAATTTAGTCCAAGCGTGTAAATCACACAAATAAATTGATTTTAGAGACATATGATCGAGAGGTTCATACTAAAGAAGTTATGCCACTCATTATAAGTGTTAATAATGAAAGCGACGATGAGGACTCGGAAGAATTAGACATTGAGGAAGAAAACTAAACTCATTTATTTATCTTTTACTAGGTATTTGTATTTTACTGCCATATTTGTTTTATATAGGGTTCGGCGTAATTAGTATTAAGTATATATTTTTATTTTAAGATTACAAATTCTTATTTGACAAAATTGTATTAATGAATAAAAAAGATTTAGCTGCAACTATTTAAGTGTATTTATTTTGTAAATTTGATCTATCATATTTTTTACTTGAAACCAAAACAACTCAATATTATAATTTATTTATTTAACTTAAATTACTATAAATTTACAATAGATGTATTATATAAGCTTATAATTCAATTTTCTTTAAAGAAATCTAATTAACTACATCAAGTAAAATATAAAACAAAGCTACGCCACTGTGCATTCGAAAACACCAACGAGTCTACGGCATCTTAGTTCAGTCGTTCGAGACGTCACACCGGGACTCCCTCAGCGAACAGACTTTAAATCAAGTTCATTTGGAATATGCCCTTTATCACTGTTCATATTATGCTTATATTTTTGAATTTTTAGGCTTTCAAAAGCATCCATCTGCCTGTTATTTGTTACATTTTTAATTGACTTTAAGTTATTGATATTTATTGTATGATTTTTATTATGTTGGGTAACACCAGAGTTTTTAATTTCTCGACATTTGAGATAAGGCATATGTTCCTTAAATTTTATTATAATTGGCCGTTTACTCAACATACCTCAAATTACAAGTCTCCTAATTAATTTCGTAAATCTTGAACCTTTTTTTTATGCAATTCTATCTTTTCGGTTGTCTAAGTAGCAATTTATTTCCCGATGAATGAAAAACTAATTGTCATATCTGTTTTTAAAAATCCAACATGGCGAAACGCGTAAGTGTAATATTCAAGTGTTTTGGTGCTTATGGAAACAACTTCAGAGAAAAATATGGGCACTTAATAATGTTAGAGGCAAACTGCTGTCTCCTTAATTAATTCCCATTTATATGAATTGGTTTCTGTATTGATGCAGAATTACATCCTGTGAGCAGACGTAGAAAAATCGATTTGTTTTCGGGCTCTAGAAGTGCTAAATAAATCTCGTTCTGATACTATAAGAAGTAAACGGAATACTCTGCTACAAATTCTACTGAAGCATTGCCCAATCCGTTATTGTTTTCTTTATACATTCTCAATCGATTTTTTTTTTAAATTGCAATTTATTTTGTTCACATTAATATATGAACGGAATAATAATAATTATTACTAATGTAATGAATCATCACTCATCAAAAAAAGTAATAACATACACATATAATATTGGAAAAAAGAAGTCATTAGTTAATTAATTTACATTTTATTACTGTATACTGAAATCTGAAATGATGAAAGTCTGTAAACGAAATGATTTTTTTTGTTGTTTTTCTGAACTTACATTAATAATTTAAGGTTTTTTGTACAAGTGTAACAAAATAGCTACTTTCCTCTATAAACTAATCTCGCGTTGGTATATTTAATTAAGGGCAAGGGTGTGATATTTTTATTGATATAAATAAGAAAATTAGTTTTTTCATTGTTAATTTATACGATTTTTGTCATATGTGTTTGTTACAGTGACTGATCCAGAAAAAAACTAAACATAAAAAATGCTATTTCAGCGATTGTTTGGGGGGGGGGATTTCTTTATGGAACTGCAATCTGTATGTTATCAGAAAGTTACAGTAAGTTTTGTCCTATCTGGGAGGTAAGAGTTTCTTGGAAATTAAGTTTAAATTTTGAAAAACGTGTGTTTGTCCCGTTTATTTTTGATAACTCGGGTTCTGTTCATTGGATCAGGTCAAGCAAAAAATCAAAATGTTCGCAAATAACTTATCAATGAAACTGTATAGATTTAAATCCGAGTTGTCTTTTTTGCAAAAAAAATAAAAGGTAAGAGAAAATTCCGAATTTTGTATAATCCGAAATTACTAAGAAAATAAACAATCTTTTTTAATGAAATTTGATGAAATGATAGGTCTTGTATGTGTAAACTATTATGAAAAATCACAAATAAAAATGTTTATTGCTCTCCCTAAAGAACGAGATTTTTGAAACATTTTTGAAAACTGCACGTTTTATAGGTAAATTGGTGGTCTGTCAAATTTAATGAATTTGTGATATGTTGTAGTTCAGCTGATTCTGAATAATAAATTCCTTTGGCAAAACTTCAAATTATAGATAGTTACTCCGATAGATGGCTCCAAAGATTGGACCTACTCTTCGATACTATGTCAACGATATCTCAGAACGTACTACAGGTATAATGATAACTACTGGAAATGAATAACCAGACTATCTACCATTATTTGATCTTAGAATGATGAGCCCGAACTCCCTCCAGATAAACCATTAAAATAAAGCGAACAATTCCAGGATAACCAACCAAAAATAAATTCATTACATTCATTCTTGCCTAAAATTATAATCTAATAATTCAAGTTGTACTAAAAATCTTTAAAGAAATACATTATAATATGTAACTACCTAACGTAAACCTAACGTAAATATGAAAATTTTCACTCATGAAACACGAAGTCATAACTCAAGGGGTTAAACGGTTCTTAACCAAAATAAAACAAAAATTTTCTAAGAATTTTAGCAACATTTCTCAACGCATTCTTGATTTATTCAAATTAGTATATTTGAGTTAGATAAAGTACTGTATATTGTACTCTTCTATAAGCAACTGATATGCTGGCTTTTTCCCTTTTAGCTTGTAGAAGATACATCCCAGAGTAAAAAAAAATAAATGTAATTTTAAGAAATATATGGTCTTGGATTGCCTAATTCTTAGCGATTTTATGTCTAAAAACCAAGTTCTCTTAGTCTGCATTATAAGTTGCTTACTTGTATAGATCCAGAAGTATGTTGAATAATAGTGTTGAATCTGTACTTAAAAAGAGTTTACTATTGCTATAAACTAAGAATTAGCCACAAAAATAGTTCCTTGGTAGGCAGTGTATTTAATCTCTGGAGTGTTGACTATAACAATATAATACGGTTTGTCAAATTTCTCACCATGTAGACAAATATGAGTATTATAAAATCTTTGAAGTTTATATAAATACACTGTACCTGTTACCTGTACTACGTGTTTTGCTTCTCATACTCTTCTTAGCCTCTAGGGATATTATCACTGTTCCGGTTTTAACAATAAAGGGTTGCATAACAAACACGAGGATTCACCATTGGGATTAACAACAATGTATAAAAATGTAATTCTTACTTTTAATACCGCTGGGAAATAACCCTTTTCAAAAGTGAATATTTTGGTCTTAACATTAATTAAGTACTGTATACGTAAATCTAAAGTGATTTTGTCCTGAAGGTTATGAACTGTGCATTACGATGTTATCTATATATTTAACATACAAGCCCTTTTCTTTTTCAGCATCGCCAGCAGCTTCTAGTGCGCTAATGATTCTTTTTTTAAAATAAAGCTCTTTATCGACAGATGTGTCATCACTAATTTTTATTATCTTAAATTAGAGTTTCATACATAAAAAGGAAATAGAAGTTGAAATAAATAAATAACTCACACCGCTTGAACTATAACATACTGATGGCCTATACTACATAAAACTGTGCATGTAGAGGCCGTAGTTGACCGAAGATATCCGAGCAAATCAGACTGACTCAGAGCCAACGATTACCAGCATGTGTCTATCGTATATCGCATATTCAGTCGAAAACGAATTCGAATTAATTCTTACTTTTATTTTATTAATTTCTAAGATAAAGTATTTTTTGGAGCATATCTTTCTTCATCATAAAGCGACATGTTATTCCCATTTTAGGTGACGGCAATTGTTTATTTCTTAATTGATTTATTTTTTAATATTATGAAGGTATTTTGTTGTTTGTGACCTGTCTTATACACAGGCCATTAATAACACAAGCACACACACACACACACATACTTGTACGATCACTATTGTGACCACATGGACATTTCTAACGACGGAGAATGAAATGCTGATTATGTAAAACTGGGTTTTAGAACGATACACTCCGTTGGAAAAAATCTGCAAAGGTTGAAATATTGTTGCATAAAGTAGGGATTATGACGTCAATGTCATAATCATGGTAATACCTGACTGTGTGTAAAACTGATGCAACTGTAATAAGAAACTATGAAGTGTGTATGCATTTCGTCTTACAATGTTGCCAGGTTACACCTGATTAGTAAAATGGGCCCAATTTTTTTTTATTTCATTAAAGTGTGTATTTATGTATAAAAACACGCCACACCGAATATCAGCTGGGTCATTCCATGCCAAATCAACCAATAAAATTAAAATTTTGAAACTTGACTTCTCCGATTTTGATAATTTTTGGTGAAAATGTTGTAGCTGTCAACAACATGAAAATTTCAATTTTTCGATTTTTTTTGATTATTGGTTCTTGAGTAATAAGTCTTTGAAAATTGAAAGAAAGTCAGTAATTTTGGAAAATAGGGATTTTTAAATCACAATATCTCCAAAACGATAAGAGATATAAGGGTGGGACAAACGTCAATTTATAGTGATTAAGCAATATTTTTCTATTTGAAGTTAAAAAATGTTGTAATCTGAAATTTAAAGGTCGAGGTCAAGGTCACAAATATAAAAGTAATTTTTCTCAAAAAGTATATTTTTGAAAATTATTTAAAAAATTGTATTTGTCCCTGGTGGTCATATCTACCATTGCATACAATTTCAAAGTGGGGCAACAACGGGAACATTGTACAAAAAATATTATTTTAGGACAATGTGTACTTTCAAGACACTAATAGCAAAGTTTAGTTTTTATTTTGCAACTTATAATTTTGAATTTACATAATCAAAAGAGTTGTTATTATTAATCTTGGAAATAGGTTTGTGTAACCACCCCCACGTTTCCCTGCCACAACCACTTTTGTCATACATGATAACATGATTGCGATAATAAGCATAATTAAATACTAAATGGGTAATATAGAATGAAATATGTTGTACGCAAAAAAAAACATTGATTGGTGGTACCCATGGGCGCAGCCAGGGGGGAGCCAAGAAGCAGTACAAAGCAGTATCTAAATTATCCCTTGAAATAAATATTTTGTAATTAATGCCAATATTATCTAATAGAGGAATCTACATACACATCCGTTTTCAACCATTTTCTGAAAAATTTTCCTCATCCTCTGGGGAGGCCGGTTCTATTGCCCCCCAGATGAATTTTTTGGCTGCGCCACTGGTGGTACCTAATACAAAAATTTGCTTGTTTAATAATTATTATTTATACAATTTTGAAGCCGTATCAGATAATGCCATTTCAGTTTCACTAAACTTGTAGACCCTTCCAGTTTCAGTGACAGCATCCACTTTAAGTAGTATTGTTTTTGGGTTGACATTTAAAACCTCAGGTTTATTTGGATACAGAAATGATCGGGAAGGGTCACTTGGATGTGGTGGTTGTCACCTCCTCAGTTTCGTCATTTTTACCTAGTACCCACAAGGCAGGACCCAGGATTTTGTTTCGGGGGGGGCTAACAAAAAATGTTGGTAAATGTAAATATACACTTTTTTTAAACAATTTCCACCAAAGGTTAGCTTTTGAATATGAAAAGTATATATTTTCTGGGTTACCCCCCCCCCCCCCCCGGGTACAGCCTTAAGTATACATCCTAGCCACCAGAAATCATCATACATGGCAGTGACAAAGCCAGAAATGTCCTCAAATTCAATATTAGGAAAGCCATCTCCAAGGTTAAATTCAGTACTCTTACTGCTATTTAAATAGAGTTTTCCTCTCAAAACCATATCTTTCTTAGGTATAAAACAATGGTATTGTTGAATTCCAAGAACAGGTTTCACTTTGTCAAATCTGCTTTCAAGAGATAAAGTATAAAGTATTCTGCTGATGGTCATCATCTGTGCAATAAATAATATTAAAATTTTTTATGCTCTGTCACAAAGTTGTATAGCTGTCGACGTGTTAAAATTTGATCAGAGTAAGATCGTTATAGACTTGCTTTCGCCGCAAGTCGTTTTACAGTTCCACCTAGTCCATCACATACATTTTTACGTTATAATAATCAGACTCGCGAAAACACTTATTTAACATATTTTGTCGGTTCTTATCCATTGCTCTATTGATAATATTAAGTAATATAATTTAATTTGATTTAAAATGTTCAAAACCTGATAAATATACACCTAATTATGCACTATCCGCGACAAACGACGCGACGGGTCTAGGCTAGTCGCGCGCCAGGTCTGAGCGACGCGGTTAGGCGATATTTTATGCAGCGCATGTACCAACACATTTATTATTTATTTACTTACTTATTTGTCGTCGCCCCACTTTCAATATTGGCACAGAGGTACAGGAAAGTTCAGTTAATATTACTTAATTTTTTGAGTTGAAAAAAAAATTACTTTTTTAGATAATACCATTTGAGTATTTATGATCTTGAGAGTGACCTTGAGACAAAGAAATTATGTCAATTTTTTAAATAGAAATAAACTTTAGTCCATAAGCTACAAAACGAGTGCTTACACAAAAAATTTCCTCTTCAGCATTCTGAGATAATAATTATTAAAAATACCCCCGTTGTAATAAAATGTGTTAATTTTTTATTCTTTTGAGTCCTATAGAAAAAAAACTACTCGTCAGAATTATGGATTTTTAATACCTTCGAGGGGTTAAACATGTGTACCAAAATTCGTTAAAATCTGAGTGGTAAATTTTTTTTGCTTGGTTGATTTGATATGGAATGACCCAGCTCTTAAATCGCAGTACTTACTTTGCAATAAATAATTAATGTTGAAATAATCGCCACTCCTCACGAAAAGCACTGTGACGTCACCGGATGAAACCTAGTCTCGCGTGGTGTCCAACAGATGGCGTACTTTAGCAATTCACCCTAATTAATAGACTGGGCGGCGGTTGGCTTTGAGACGTCCGCATATTCGGTCATTTAAGTCTTTTGTTTTTTATGTTAGAGAAAAACTAAAAAAAGTGTCGGAAAGCTCAATTAATTCTCTTTACATAAGCTATCTACAATTTTTTTGAAAAAAACGATAATTATCGAGATATTCGAGGAAATGTAGGAAATTACACGTTTTCCTATAGAGTGTATGTAAATTTTAAAAAAATTATTTTTCTCAGAAACCTTTGTTTCAAAGGGCCGAGATTAACGGAGCGTCAAAATAGTACATGATATTACGTGAACATCGTAAATGAGATCGATTTCAATTAATTATCGATTAATTACGGTGACAAAATGGAGAAATTTTATCGAAAATAAAAAAAGTCCCAAATCCCGCCCCCTCTAATTCCTTAATTGTTGTCGGAATTCCAAAAATAAAGAAAGGAGTTTTAGCAAATTTAATTATGTTTAAATTAGCTAGAGTAGTGTTTTGGCGTAGGAGCAAAGATTAAAAAGTTGCCAACTGTAGAAGCTCAAAATTTGCGATTTTTTTGCCGTACGCGGCCGACATTTCTGTAGTTACCTCCGAAACGAAAAAAAAAATCAAAAGTCTGGTAATAGCAAAAGATTCGCAGTGGAAAATACTCGTTTGACCTTATTTTTTATTTCGAGCTAACTCCCACCGTTTCGGAGATATCTGCAAAAAATAGCAAAAAACAGCTTACATTTCGGAGCCGAAAAAATTGCAAAAACATGCAATCTTGACACGTTCATAATTTTCGAAAAACACCATTGGGACGGCCGTACCATGTCGCGACGTAAAGAGGAAGGCTTCCAGATAAACCTGATCGTAAATTGCATGGCAAAATTCGAAAATTCGGCTCGGCACGAACGAATCAAAAGTAGCATTGTGTGACATTTCAGAATATTGAAGATGTTTTTCCAACGAATTTTAGTCCAGGGAAATGAGTAAAAAAAGTACCATGTTCGGGACTGTGACTCATCCAGGCAGAGACCACGATTTTTAGGTAGTATAGGTGTCAATAAATGAAACCTATATAAAATCTGCGGTCGGTTTTCTGCATATGTTTATTTACAGCCATTTTAATGCAAAAAAATGGAAAAAACGTGTTTTTTACACTTTTTCACCTGCCAGTAAAAAGTAAACTATCTTACAGATAAATCAAATGAATCACCTTGTAGGAAATTAAACAAGCTTTAAAATGGCGGTTGTTAAATGTCGATATAGTTAATTGTTGCTAAGATAATTGCAAAATGCGGAATTTTATTCAATAAACAATATCTTGTGTAAAAAACAATCTACTGTTTTGTCCTTGCGTAAATAGTGCTTAATATCTGGTAAAAATTTCAAATCGATTCGTCAAATAGTTTTTGCAAAATTGCATTAATTTATCCCAGAGACCTTTTTCTTGCGACCCCACCACGTCCAAAGAAATCAAAATACAATGATTCTACGGCCTCCACCTGAAAGGGAAAGACTTGATTTACCAAAATGCTTTGTTAGATATCGAAAAAATTAATTTTCAAACCTGCAAAATGACGTTGCAAAAGAACTCAGATTTTTACCTTATAAACAAATAGAATAATTTTTTAACAATTGATTGTAGAGAATCGGTTTTTCGATATTTGAAAAGCTGATATTTTTACACGAATTTTGAAAAAAAAAGAAGGTCCTAGGTCAATTTGGGGCAAAGTTAGCAATTTTTTTTCAAAAATTCATAGCTCCTTTGTTTATAATAATTAAGAAACGCCATTTTAAAGGGGAAGAGTTCAACTTTTAGTGTAAAAAATTTGAAAATGATTGTAAAATTAATTGTAATGACGACGATGATGATATTGAGAATATTAATTTAATGTTAGATAACTTTGATCATTCTAATGTTGATGATAATGAGCCGATCCTAAAAAAAATACGAGTTGATTGATTTTACCTTATTAGAATGTGTATAGGTATATTATTAAGTAAATTTATATGTGAATCGACAAATATTCTGTATTATTATAAATTACAGCGTTATTTATATCGAACAATGTGTTTCTTTTCACACTTTACAAATTCTATCGTTTATAACTTAATATAACAGTAATTTATATATTTAATTGTACACAAACCTTTCCTATAATTTTCAGTAAGAATAATACAAAAATTTTGATAATGTATAAAAATATTTTTTTGTAAAATGTTTAAACAAATTACAGGTAATTATTACTCTCTTATTATTTTGGAGCAGATGTGTTGAACCATAGAAAGTTTCTACTGTATCATACAAACCATTATACATGACAAACGCTGTCACTACAAGTACATTCACACGCGTGTTGTATACTTCTACGAAGGAAGTAATGGTTTGTTTTATTATTTATTAATAATTAATAATACGCAAATTAATAAGAGCACTTTTCATAAATTGTATGGTAATTTTGCATTTGAAAAATATCTTAAAAATGTAAATTATATCGAATAGAGTGTTTTTATTTTATACATTTGAAAAATTCAATTGTTTATAATAATAAGATATATATTTACGTGTACATAAGCCTTTTCTACAACTTTCAACAAGAACAAAACAAAAAATTTTGATATTTTGCAAAAAAAAAATTTTTTAAAAATGTTTAAACAAATTACATTGTTAATATTAATGTTAATAGTTTAACAGATTGAATATTATTAACATACGCAAAAAGGTACCCCAAATTGAAAAAAGAAACATCAAAATCGGTTAACAAACACCAAAGTTATGACTTATGTGGTCAGTTTGAAGATGCTGTTTCAATTTTTGAATGCGCGGATTTGAGGGTTCCCCTCCACAACCTCCGAGCTAAGTTGATTCGAGCCTCATTTTAGAAGCTTTGCCAACAGTTTTGAGAAAGTGCAATCATTATCAAATTTTTTACACTAAAAGTTGAACTCTTCCCCTTTAAAATGGCGCTTGTTACGTTTCTTAATTATTATAAACAAAGGAGCTATGAATTTTTGAAAAAAAATTGCTAACTTTGCCCCAAATTGACCTAGGACCTTCTTTTTTTTTTTCAAAATTCGTGTAAAAATATCAGCTTTTCAAATATCGAAAAACCGATTCTCTACAATCAATTGTTAAAAAATTGTTCTATTTGTTTATAAGGTAAAAATCTGAGTTCTTTTGCAACGTCATTTTGCAGGTCTGAAAATTAATTTTTTCGATATCTAACAAAGCATTTTGGTAAATCAAGTCTTTCCCTTTCAGGTGGAGGCCGTAGAATCATTGTATTTTGATTTCTCTGGACGTGGTGGGGTTGCAAAAAAAAGGTCTCTGGGATAAATTAATGCAATTTTGCAAAAACTATTTGACGAATCGATTTGAAATTTTTACCAGATATTAAGCACTATGAGAGTCAACTATTTACGCAAGGACAAAACAGTAGATTGTTTTTTACACAAGATATTGTTTATTGAATAAAATTCCGCATTTTGCAATTATCTTAGCAACAATTAACTATATCGACATTTAATAACCGCCATTTTAAAGCTTTTTTAATTTCCTACAAGGTGATTCATTTGATTTATCTGTAAGATAGTTTACTTTTTACTGGCAGGTGAAAAAGTGTGAAAAAACACGTTTTTTCCATTTTTTTGCATTAAAATGGCTGTAAATAAACATATGCAGAAAATCGACCGCAGATTTTATATAGGTTTCATTTATTGACACCTATACTACCTAAAAATCGTGGTCTCTGCCTGGATGAGTCACAGTCCCGGCCAAAACCTCATTTCCCTGGATTATTTGATGTTAGGTTGTGTTCACTGCTAGTTGTTTCTGACAAATGAGCATGCGAAAGCAGAATCGCCGTCATCCGACTTTCACCCTCTGACGTCACGTTTCAGGAGTGGGTAAAATCTGGCAGATTTTAATCGCTTTTATTTTTGGAGGAATTTTTTTTTATTTCATTTTTTGTTGTCTATGGGGTTTTTAATGATGTTAGTTTACGATTTTGAGTATTTTAATTCAATTTTATTTTTTGGGCAAGTTCCCTATTGTAACCATATATAATATATTTAATATGTTTCCGCATCTTTAAAACTCCGAGGAGCTTGACCAATAATATTTCATAATTATGTAATAGCTGCAATCAGGCCTTGCCGAAATGGTGAAATAGTAGTGATAGTGAGATATGGATAACGGTTCACCGCATGCGGGCAGATACCATATAGCGACACGACTATGAACTATAGGTACATTTTTTAGCAATACAATTTTAGAACATTTTTATGTGGATTCCTCTGCAATAAGGCGGATATTTTTTAAAACAGATATCCGATAATTAAACAATAATTAATTATACTGAACGTTGTTGTATATAATGAGTGCAGATGTTATTGCGCATGACTGCTGTGTGTTTGGTGTATCTTTGGTCGGTTTTCCATTGCTGTATGGTACGCCCGACACCATGATGTGATCTATCCTGGTTACCCTTTAAGGGTATGGTCTCAGTAAAACATTGTATTTTCCTGTTAGCACTACAATACGGCGAATATAGTTAAAAAAAGAATTCGAATAATTTAAAAATAGTTATACAGAACGAAATTATGCTATGTTATGTAAAGTTCGATATACCTTTGTGCATGATGTTATGAGCTTGATGTAATTGGTTTCCTTTGCTGTATGATACGTCTGACAGCACCATGATACTTACCGCGGTTGCTTGTTGGGCAGACGGTCTCAGAAGAATGCTATATTTTTCTCCTGTTATAGCATCTCAATATGGTGACTTTATTTTAAAAAAATATCGGACCATTAAAGGAGGCTTAATACAATTTTTAAAGTGTATTAAATATCGAGTTACATATAAATGCGTAAACACAATTAATATGCATTTATCTATAACAGGAAGCCGAAATCTAAAACATCACTTTTTTTTTCTGCAATTAACTGTCTACATAACTGTACCACCAAAAACTAAAAATATCAATGGCGTACATATTTTTGACTTTGGAAAACCGATAGAATAATGAAATTTCAATATCCTCTGTATCTCAAAGTAAAAGCAATTGCGGACCTCCGTTGATATGGACTTCTCCTAAAATCACCTGAGGATTAAGGCCCTTAAGCATTAGCATGTAATTATGAAACATTGTGTATATTCACTCTTGACATACACCAAGAACTATATTAGAAAGTAATTATTGTTTAGTGTACATCGCTTTTTTCTTTAGGGTTTTGATGTTACTTGTCAGAGAGTTTATTTGCATTTAATATGTAACAAAATGATTTCGAGGCATGAGAAATTTTTGTTATTTTCTTATTCATTTAGCATAGACCAAACCTAACATAACCTAAGGCAAGAGTTTAAACCAAGAACTTTAAACTAAGAATTCTTAACCCAACATAACCTGAGACAAGAACTTTAAACCAAAAACTTAAACCTATTATAAATTAAGACAAGACTGTTAAGTTCCTAAGGCAAGAACTATTAAGGTTTAGAGTTCATGGTTTAGAGTTCTTTGTGTAAAGTTCCTGTCTTAGAATATGTTACATTTAGAGTTCTTGGTGCAAAGTTCTTGCCTCAAGTTTTGTTAGATTTAGAGTTTTTGGTTTGAAGTTATTTGTGTAAAATTTTTGCCTTGTTTTTAGTAAATTCGATGTTCCGAAATATCGAAAAAAAAATCAACGATAAAATAAAAAAATATTTATATAAAATGTTATAGTATGGAAATAGTGGATAAAAGTTTTCCCTGCATCATATGTTATAAGATGTTGGACAAATGGAAAGAACGTTAAGAAGTAAAATATAAAAATCCAACAATATGGAAGGAGCCTGGAATCCGTGAAGAGTATTATTTTTTAGAATTGTTTCCGGAATTAATGCTAAAAAAGGAAACTGATTTTTCCGAAAGTCAAGAAGATGACAGTGAGTATGAACATAGTGAATGTGAGTGTTCGATAAGAACTAAAACTCCCAATATTTGGTGAAATGATAAACTTAATAATGTTATTAGAAATCTTGGTCTATCTAATGGTAGGGAAGAATATTTAGCGGCGATTATGGAAAAGACAATTTAGTATCAAGTGACGTTCGTTCTAGCTCATACAGAAAAAGAGAAAAAGATTTTAGAAAATATTTTACACAATGAAAATAACACTTGCTCTTATATTGTCATAATGAAGAAGGGTTGATGAATATACTTAAACCTGTCACATACAGATTTTAGATAAATATTTTTTATTTTATCGCTCATTTTTTTTCGATTTTTCGGAACCTCGAATTTACTACAAACAAAACAGGAGGAATTCGCATTATTTACACAGTTGTGCAAATTTCTTGTACTCATAGGAAGCCAAGTTTCCCACTTCACTAGAGGTGCGGTTGCATGATGACGACGCCCGCGGTCCCGCTTTCCCAACCTGACCGGCCGCCGATACTGGGGTTTCCCTCTCTTGGATCGTACACTCTTTCTTTACTTTTGCTATGACAGGATTTTTCTTACATAGGAACTTAGCCGAAATAAATCGATGTCCGCCGTCACCACGCGGAGGAGTCCTAGTCGCAAAAATAGAAAAAGAAACAAATGGCATATGACAATCAAACAGAATAAAGAAAACTATACAATTCTAAACAGCTCTAAGAAACAAAAGTAAAAAATCATCAAGGGAGGGTGTAGGTTAAGACCAAACGATATTCCTTTCTTAACAGAGCAAACTTTGTCCGAAATTTTTTTCTTAAAAATGTCGCTGTTCAGTAATATTTTCCTTTAGATACTTGAAAATTTAAAAGTTACCCATCTCCGCTTACTAGGGTTGATGAGAATATATGTTGAAATTATATTTCTCTATAAAGTTTGCATATTGCGCTTTAATTCTGACTACGGTATTGTGTTCAGCTCGTGAAAATACGTCGGAAATTATATGTTCAGATATTGTGTAGAGCAAAGTCAATTTCGGGCTATGATTCAGTTATTTTTGGGTACGTTTTCATCCTAAATATGGATTTTACAAGATATTTGATCATCGCGCATAAATTCTGACCTTGGATTCGGTTTCAGTGCTCCAGATTACGAATAGTTCATGTAAGATTTTTATTTACTTGTTTGGGATTTTTCGGGCATTTTTTAGGTGTCAAAATTCCTAATCGATCGGCCAATTCTGACCTCAGATTTCGGTCCCAGCGACCCAAAATACGTATGAAAATGGTGGTCAGCTAATTTAATCTTTTTATTTACTTGTTTGAGATTTTTCGGGCAATCTTAGGGTGTTTTTTGGAAAAATGCAAGAGCAAATCCGGCAAACGGACATCGGATTCGTGTTCAGCGGGTCGAAATGCATGGGAATACATAGGTCTGCCTTCTAGCACTCGACATTCTTTTTTTGTGTGCCTGTGTAATTTAACTGAATATGAAAATTTGTTATCATTGTGTGGTCCATACGTTGGTCATGTTGAATTGAATTGCATTACAGTAGTCAATTATTTTCTAATTATTTGTTTAGGGTATACGGAGAGGATCACAACGAAGAAAGTTTTGACTAGGTTTCGGAAAATATTATTTGTAGCTAATTATAATCGTGAAAAAATCACTTTCCGAAATTTTTTCGTATCACAATATTTCAGATTATCTGCATAATCCGAAATATTGTGATACGAACATTAGGGTTTTCCATTCCATTAGTACTTAGTCTGTCTGTATGTCTGTTGTGTGTCTGCATGTGGCGTTGGTGTCACATCTGAAAAGCTATTTGATGGATAAAAATAATATTTGACAGGTAATTCACGCTATTGCCAAGAAAGAGAACTGACAACTCTTAATAAAAAATATACAGGATACTCTAGAAAAATAAAACGACAGGAAAACAATATTTGAAATGTGGTTGACAAAGATAAAAATCTGATACAATTTTGATAAAAAATATACAAAGTGATCACTGAAAGGAATAAGATAATAAATAGAAGCTGTCAAAAAGAGAGTGGAGATTTTTGAAAATAATTTTACAAATTCATTATATTCTTCGCTTATGAGAAGTATTGTAATCGTGAAGAAATTACAATTCTAGATTACTTAGGAATTTCACATTTCAGATTTATATATATATGAACATTTAGGTATTCCAATTCAGTCATTCAGTCCGCCTGTAGATCTCTATATCTAAAAAATAATATTTGACTGAGAAAAATAATATTCGGCAGATAAATAGGCTGAACACTCCAAAATAATTAATTAAAGAAAACAAAAGTATTTGACAAATAATTAACACAATCACTAAGGAAGAAACCTTTAGTTTTAGTTTTGATTAGTTCTTTTCTTTTGCCCACTCTCCTTAAAGCTTCGGTATTGGTTACTCGGTCTGTCCACGATATTATTAGGATTCTTCTATACACCCGCATTTCGAATGCCTCTAGTTTCTTAAGAGTAGCTGCGATTAAGGTCCATGGCCCCATCCTGTACAGAAGATAGCCCAGTCGACGTAGGCATTTACCCACAAAAAAATTTTTTTATCCTTTTTTTTTAATTTTGAAATTAAATCAAGCTAGAAAAAAATTAAAAATGCAGATGGATAGAGCACGTATTTATGGACAAAAAATGTCCTACCAAAATGTATCGTTAAAGTCACGGTTTTCCCGGAAAAAAATATTCAAGGGTAACGTTATAACTCTGAGGGAGATGCGTGCACGCGCTTGAATACGCACGACTGTGACACCGATGCACTGAATTCCATGTCACTAAATCAGAATTTGTTCAATCTATATGAGTGTTGGTTCATTTAAAAGATGGAAATTGTAGCTTTCTGATGTTTTTTTGTTTTAAACAATACAAGCAAAGGATGGATGGAAAAAATATACTTATACAGGGTGTTTGGTAAGGCGATGCCGACCATGAACAGGGAGGTAGAGGGAGTCATTTGGCATCTATATAACCAAACATACCTATATGAAAAATGTTAAGGTTTTTCTTATATTGCCGATTTTGTACTTTTTAAGCAAATCTCCATATTTCATCATTTATTTAAGTATTACGTACTAAATTTAACTTTTGATATTCTGAAATATGTTTCTTCTTTATCCGAAATACATAAACTTCCGACAAAAAATAAATAAAAATAAAAAAATCTGTCGCCTATAAAAAAAATGACATTTATTAAAAGAAAATTGTAATGGCAATTAAAAGTGTCGATTTTTGAAGTCTTACAAAATTTTTTTAAAAAATCATCTAGATATTACAATTACTTTTAAAACTTCTCTATTGTATCCTCTTTAAGTGACAATATCATACATACCATCAAGTTTTACCAGTCACTAAAAATAGACAAAAGATCGGCAATCATTTTTCATTTAATCAAAAATTAAATATATGCGCGTTTTTTCAACAAAAACAAAGCTATCATTTCAAAAAACTTTATTTAGAACAAAAATTATTATTTAAGAACAACTTTATTATTTTTGGTGTTCAAAATGCATTTCCTCACCCGTCTTCTAATTTTAACAGTAGTTGTCCTTAATTTCATTTCTTGTCGTAGTTGTAGAACGACTCGCTATATTTTTGCTACTAGTTGAACACGGCTTTGTATTTCCTCATTGTACAGAAATTCCTTCATCATACCCCATACGTAATAGTTTAGTGGCGTTAAATCTGGGGACCTTGCAGGCTACAGGTCCACTACGCCCAATCCACCTATCGGAAAATGTTCGATCTAAGAATTGGCGGACTGTCAAGCGGTAGTGAGCTGGGTGTCCGTTCTTTTTGAAAAATGATATGTTGGCGAAGGTTAATTGGCAGATTTTCCAGGAGCGGAGGAAAATGATTCTACAAGAAGTCGAGGTAAGCGTCTCCGTTCAGGTTATCGGTAGGTAATGAGGCCCATTGATATGTCCAGCAATTACACCTATCCAAACATTGACACTAAACTTATTCTGAAAGGAAGTTTGTTTTTTCATTTGCGGGTTGTGGCCCTTGTCCGCCCAATAATGGAGATTGTGAAAATTGGCTATGTCTTTACGGGAGAATTTTGATTCATCCGTCCATGGAATAGATTTTACGTAATTGGGGTCCTCAATATCACCATTCAAATTGACAATCCAAGTTGCTGTGCCACTTTTCTAACGCTTGTTGTGGGGTTTGCAGCAAATATTTGCTAGAATATTTTCGTCATCTTCGGGGTGATGGCATGCAGGTCCTGCAGCAGGCTCATGTTGATGTAAATTACCTGTTTTCGCCATTCGTGTTGCTGAATAGTCGCGGATCTGGAGTCTTTCTACGTGGATGAAATCGTTCATGATACAATCTTGCAGCAAGGTAAGCATTTCCATCTGCTTTGCCATAGTAAAGGAGTATGTCTTGGTTACTAAAAGTAGCCACTGAAATTAATTTTACTCAATATTTCAGAAACTTAAAACAAATTATCAGTAAAAAACGACACAATACTGAGAATATCTATAAACTTTTTCAAAAACACAAGAAATACGAAGTGTGCCCGTTGACAGCAGTCAGTGATATTACTAACAAACAGATAACTGGTTTTGACTGTTTTTGAAGCGATATTGCCGATTAATAGTCTTGTCTATTTTTAGTGATTGGTAAAACTTGATGGTATGTATGATATTGCCTCTTAAAGAGGATACAACAGAGAAGTTTTAAAAGTAATTGTAATATCTAGTTAACTTTTTTTTTAAAATCTTGTAAGACTTCGAAAATCGACACTTTTAATTACCGTTATAATTTTCTTCTAATAAATGTCATTTTTTTTTATAGGCGGCAGATTCTTTTATTTTTATTTATTTTTTGTTGGAAGTTTATGTGTTTCGGATAAAGAAAAAACATATTTCAGAATACCAAAAGTTAAATTTAGAACGTAATACTTAAATAAATGATGAAATATGGAGATTTTCTTAAAAAGTACAAAATCGACAATATAAAAAAACCGTAACATTTTTCATATAGGTATGTTTGGTCATATAGATGCCAAATGACTCCCTCTACTTCCCTGTTCAGGGTCGGCATCGCCTTACCAAACACCCTATATATATTATCACGCCCGAACACAATCGTCACAATAAACAATATAGAAAAAAATAAAAGCGCTTCAAAAAAATTCTTTCTTCATTGAGAACTGTTGAAAAGTATGTACATTTCATGATTATTATGGTTTATTACGTTGTAGTAACGAGGATTAAAAAAAAGTACATCTCAAATCATTTTAATTTCCTTTCTTTATGATTTCTTTTGATAAATATATGTATTGAAGGCTGTAACTTGTCGAGAAATTGACCCACTGGAAAAAATAAAATATCACTATTTCGGAAAAAATGTATATTTTTCGAATGTTCAAACACAAAATCGTTTACTTGTATGCATTTTTTCGAAGATATGATCAATCAGATCATGATAAGAAATTGAGATTTTCACGATCTTATCCTTATAACTATGAAAATATCTTTGATTGTTTTGAATACAAATTCTGAAACTTTTCCAATACATTAACAAATGTATATGGAATCCATTGGATATAGCTGAATTGTGGATAGGTGTACCTGTAATAAATAATACAGTAAAGGCACGTAAAAATTCATGCGAGCGATTCAGCGGGGATGTGTTGTGTCTGTGTATGCATTGATAATTATATATTTTCTCTCCATACTCACTATTTATCCTCCTATTCACTAAGAAAAATGTTTAAAACGTATAATCAGAAAGAGAAAAAAGCTTAATTTTACTCGATAGAACAGCTAAGAATTTTTAGAGGTTCCATAGTATGCATTTAACCGTGCGCTAGCCGCGCAGAGTGACAAGGTTACTTCACTATTTTTTTCCAGGAATACCGTAGCTTTAGCAAAAAATTGTATTAAGATATTTTTCGTTCAGAAACATGTGGTCTATCTACCTGTATTTTTTATTTTTTCCTGCTCTGACTTAATTTAAAAATTTTGAAAAAATTGTTAAAAAATTTTTTTTTTCACTTTTTTTTATGTTCTGCATCCGAGCGGAATGTAAACTTTTCAGGATATTATTCTATACATTTTCACGAACTCATTAAAAAAAAACTTTTTGTGGGTTTCACTATAAAAATGTTCTCTGTCGTCTGGGCTAAGAGTGCTAAATATGTAGCATGTCACTAATCGAACCCTTCAACTTCAGATCCCTTTCACAAAGCATTCTTCATTTTGGTAAAATTTGCTCGTCATTTCTCCATTATTATTTTGTTTTCATTGGTGTAATCATTATGAGAATTAATTCTATTGCCATTGACAATGAGATTTTCGTTGTTTTGGTGGGTTTTTGAAATTATCATTAATTTAGTTTTCTTGACGTTGAGTGTCAATCCACGTTCTTCACTACACTCAATCACTCTGCTCATCAGTCTCTGAAGATCTTCGATAGACTCCGTCAAGATTAACTCAGCGTATCTTATGTTGTTGATCGGTGTTCATTGACTTTTATTTCAGCTGTTTCTTCCTCAAGGGCTATTTTGAAATTTTTTTAGAGAATGCATTGAAGAGTGTTGGCGATAAGACACATCCTTGGCTTATTCCTCTTTTTATTTTTATTTCTTGATGATTGTTAATGCATACTGTCGCCTTTTTGGTTGTAATATAAATTTATAATATGAATTTGAATATTATCGACTAGCGATGGAAAAAGGAAATGTTTACAAAAGCCGAAATAGAATAAAAATGTTTTCGAATATTTCTGTTGATAATAATTTGCAGATAAATAATTCTTTTTTCTTTTTTTCGTTTTGTCCGTTTAGTGAAGACTCAACATAGGCCCTCACTATACCAAATAAAACTTGAGTAAAACAACTGATTAAAATCTACTCTGCTTTATTGCAATAAATTACACATTTTACATTTAGGTATTTGCACTTGAATAAATTTTAGATACATTTTTCAAGAACTGCAAATGAATCTTTTATCTGATAAGAGAGAAACCAACCATTCCTAATTCTAGGACGTTAGAGTGTTCAGAAAATCAGGAATAACAAGGGGAGGTCAATCTGTAATCAATCAATTCCGTCTAAAGTGAACGAGATATTCCCACATTTATTACATTAATCCAAGGAAACGACGCTCTTAAAGAAGCATGAAAAATGTAGCAGCAGTAATTGTTAGGTTTGTTTAGTATCAAGAATATAAATAAACGAACCATTTAACTATTGTATAAAGGTTTTCATTCAGAAAAATATACTTTATAAGCGTTTATATTTCTGGTGACTACTCACACGAAATGTGTTCAATTTTTACAATTAATTATTTTTTATTCATTATTATTAGAGAATATTATTTAGGTGTTATGCAAATCACAACTTACACACTTATTTATTTATTATGGAAATACCTACTTTCTATATATTTTTGCCCTAATCTGGGCATGCTAATATACTAGTTAGGTAAACACTTAAACCTCAGTACTGGAGAATGAATCAAAACAACTACTCTTCTAGCTAATACTGACGAAGTATTAAATTACATGATAGGATTCTTAGCATTTTAAAGGAAAAAAAATATATTAAAAATACTTAAATCATTTATTAAAGTTGACTCATTCACACTTTTTTATTCAAGTAGTATATTAGCGTGACCTGATTAAGGTACCAATATACAGAAAGTAGATAATTTCATATTGAATAAAAATGTGTGAATGAGTGAATTTAAATAAATGATTTAAGTATTTTCAATACATATTTTTTTCCTTTAAAATGCTAAGAATCCTATCATGTAATTCAATACTTCGTCAGTATTAGCTAGAAGAGTAGTTGTTTTGATTGGTTCTTCAATAATGAGTGTTTTTAAGTATTTACCTAACTAGTATATTAGCGTGCCCAGATTAGGGCAACAATATACAGAAAGTAGGTATTTTCATAATAAATAAAAAAGTGTGTAAGTTGTGTTCAATTTCTTGTCAAATAAAAGAATTTTTGAAAAAAGGATACATGAAAATTATAAAATAAAATTTCACCGTCACCCAGTTACCTAATATCGACATCGGCTAAAAATACGTTTGATTCTGTGGTTCTGTTACTTGCTCATTTTTACAATGATGTATGCTGATGACATCTCTTTAATTGTTTCAAATTAAACAGATGAAGGTTTAGAACTCGATTGTAATCGCTTATGTAATAAGCTAAGTTATATGGTTTTCCTAAAACTCAGGTTTTAAGATTTCAAAAGCTATTACTGAACTGGAAACGGTTAAATTTTTAGGTTTAGACTTAGATAAAGACCTTAACTGGAAAATTCAATAATAACTGTTATTTCCAAGCTTGCCTCCATGACAGTTATTTAGAAATATAAGAACGGTCCTATGTACAGAAAAACTTCTTTGTTTATATTAACTCAAGTTGAATCTCGTCTAAGATATGGTGTCTGCTTCTGAGGGAATTCCACTTTTAAGTATCATATTTGTATAGCTCAAAAAGGTGTTTTAAGGTGGAATGCTGGTGTTTCAAATACCTATACTTGCAGGGAAATTTTTCAACTTTTTAAGATTTTAACTTGACCATGTGCATACGTTTTTGAAATGTGCACATATATTTTAAAAAGCCAAGAAAATTGTATATTAAATAGCCAGTATCATAATGTAAATACTAGATAGAAACACAATTTTCACAATTTTAACTAAATTAAAAATAACTTCTAAATCTCCTTATTGTTTAGTTCCAAAAATATTATATCATTAAATAACAAATTTATAAGTCTAATAACAGAAAATATCAAGTTGAAAATAATCTGTGGAAGCACCAACGTAGCAGCGTACTTTTAGAAAATGTGTCCTTAGTATTACGTCATTAAGGCAAAGAAAACCATTAATAAAATATTAAGTATCAACAAAAATTAAAACATACCCTGAATTGTATGTAATTATTTGTGAAAAAGTAAAATCTAAAGAGTTCATTAATTATCAACTTTTATTTAAATATTCCCAACATTCAAATTAGTTCATTATCTCTTTGCAACATTACGATTATTGCGTGTAGCAATCACGAGTCATTTCAAATAAATGAAGATATTACCCAGGCAAACCACAAAACAACCCTTCAACGGCGAGAGACTTTATACACCGGGATTTAACATTTTCAATATAACACCTGAAAATACAAAAGCTTTTCAAGGAAAATTCAATTTAAAAATCAAATTAAATCCTTTTTTACTTAACAGAACATACATTTTAAATACAAGAGTTTTAAAAAGAATTTAAATTGAAAAAATATGCGATTTTCAGAACAAAATTAATTTGATATTTTTTCCAGATTTTACCTCTTAATCTTATATAATTATTTCTTATTTTGCTATATAATTGAAAATTCAAAAGGAGAAAATGCTCTCGTACTTCTTAAAATATGTACAGGGTGGTTCCTAGAAATAAAAACGGTTGTAAATATCGTCCATATAGCTGAAATTATTTTAAAGATGTTATCTGTATTATTTGGTTGAGGCGCCGGCGGCGAGTTAGCTAGAATCGTTTTAAGATTCATATAAGGCAGATGTTAAGTGTTGTTAGATATCTCTTACAAAGAAAATAAATGAAAAGAAACTCCATAGAAGTGACTTGACTGAATAAGCATCTGTCATCCGAATTGGCCAAAAACATCGAGAAGACAGTAAAAAACAACCCTTATTTGGGGTTGGCATTGAAATTGATATTAGAACTCGCAGCAACAATTTATTCTTTAGTGCAGGAAATTCTTTTAAAATACTCAGTTTCGTTAGGTAAGTAGAAAAATAAGCAAACATTCTAAATTAACCCCCTCCTCATCGTTTCAGAACGGTGTAATCTATAATATCTAATATACGGTTATTTATTTATTAAAAAAAAAAACAAAACTCCTCGTTAAATGGCTCTATGGCTAAATCAGGTTATAATGTGATTAGTTCTGAATACTCTTACACCCATCCCCACCAATTAAGGTGGTGGATTTTACCTTTTTAGATTTTCATTTTTTTTAATTGCAAACAAAATCCCGAATCACCTAGTTTAATGTTTTTTTATCATAATAAGGTGATTTAGTCAATTCAGATGAATATTTCTCACCCTTGGGGTGTACGGTGTGCATATCACTATCCAGAAAATATTACTTGGTTTTTATATTATTTTTTTTTTAATTATTTAAATGACTTTTGGCGAGAATTTGTTTTTTTTTTTACTTATTTTCCTACTTAGTTATCGAAACTTAGTATTTTGAGAGAATTTCCTGCAAAAGAATAACCTCTTTTAGTTCTAATTCTACTGGCAAGTTCTAATATCAATTCCAAGGGTTAGTTTTTAATGTGTTCCCCTAAAATTAGTAAAAAAAGATGGCTTCTACACTTTACCACCGATGGGCCAAACAAGCCCTTTTTTCACATTGTTCTTTGTAGGAAAGAGTTCTATTCCATAAAGATATTCAGGGTAACAACATGTCCAAATTTGATTCGATTGATAATAAATCGTTACTAATTTTCTAGGTAGGTTCAAGTTATCATGCCAGAATTTGAATGATATTTCAGAGTTTATTTCATTGTATCTTGTGCGGTTGGTGAAAACAAATTTTTGTCACATTTTTGACCAGTTCCTTTTCAATTTTCACAGCATTATCGTAACTTAATTTTTTTTTTCAAATTCAAAGTTGAATGAAATACTTTATTTAGGGCCCGTTTATCAATACAGAGTTAGGTTAGTTTGCCCCGGGGTAAAGTGTTTATCAAGTTGAGTTAAAAGTAACCCTGGGCTAAAGTCGAGGTAACTCAGCCCGAGCTTCAAGGTGGGGCTTATCCCTGATGGGGCCCGTTTATCAATACAGGGTTAGGTTAGTTTGACCCAGGGCTAAATGCTAACTCTACGCTAAAGTGTTTATCAAGTCGGGTTAAAAGTAACCCTGGGCTTAAGTTGGAGGTAACTTAGCCCGCGCTTCAAAGTGGGGGTTATCTCTGTTAGGGCCCATTTATCAATACAGGGTTAGGTTAGTTTGATCCAGGGCTAAACGCTAACTTCAGGCTAAAGTGTTTATCAAGTCGAGTTAAAAGGCCAAAGTTAGAGGTAACTTAACCCGAGCTTCAAGGTGGTTATCTCTGTTATCTTTGGTGTTGACAGTTGAAAAGTCAATGTTATTTTTTTGCGTAAATTATTGAAAATGGAAGCTTTCGACAAAATAACCGTTGATGAAGCAGATATTTTGGAATTTTTGGAAGACGAAAGGCATACTTAGTTTTCTAATGTAGCTAAAAAGCAAATATTAAAATCTATTTTATTATATTGTAGAAATTGTTCAGATTCGTTGTCTCTGCAAGAGATTGCACCAGTTTTTTTTTTTATTTTACAACTTGTTTATAATAATTAATTGCTATATTAATTAATAGCAAGCGCTCTGATGATGAAAAATTGGAGCTTCTGCCTACATTTGTTGGGGTTTCAGTCATTTTCTTAAAATAAAAATGTAACTTCGACCAGCAGTACGGTTCCGCTATAAAATATACGATCCCTTCCGGAAGGATGCATGTAGCTTTCATGCATATGTACATTTTAACATACATTTTAAATACAAGAGTTTTAAAAAGAATTTAAATTGAAAAAATATGCGATTTTCAGAACAAAATTAATTTGATATTTTTTCCAGATTTTACCTCTTAATCTTATATAATTATTTCTTATTTTGCTATATAATTGAAAATTCAAAAGGAGAAAATGCTCTCGTACTTCTTAAAATATGTACAGGGTGGTTCCTAGAAATAAAAACGGTTGTAAATATCGTCCATATAGCTGAAATTATTTTAAAGATGTTATCTGTATTATTTGGTTGAGGCGCCGGCGGCGAGTTAGCTAGAATCGTTTTAAGATTCATATAAGGCAGATGTTAAGTGTTGTTAGATATCTCTTACAAAGAAAATAAATGAAAAGAAACTCCATAGAAGTGACTTGACTGAATAAGCATCTGTCATCCGAATTGGCCAAAAACATCGAGAAGACAGTAAAAAACAACCCTTATTTGGGGTTGGCATTGAAATTGATATTAGAACTCGCAGCAACAATTTATTCTTTAGTGCAGGAAATTCTTTTAAAATACTCAGTTTCGTTAGGTAAGTAGAAAAATAAGCAAACATTCTAAATTAACCCCCTCCCCATCGTTTCAGAACGGTGTAATCTACAATATCTAATATACGGTTATTTATTTATTAAAAAAAAAAAAACAAAACTCCTCGTTAAATGGCTCTATGGCTAAATCAGGTTATAATGTGATTAGTTCTGAATACTCTTACACCCATCCCCACCAATTAAGGTGGTGGATTTTATCTTTTCAGATTTTCATTTTTTTTTAATTGCAAACAAAATCCCGAATCACCTAGTTTAATGTTTTTTTATCATAATAAGGTGATTTAGTCAATTCAGATGAATATTTCTCACCCTTGGGGTGTACGGTGTGCATATCACTATCCAGAAAATATTACTTGGTTTTTATATTATTTTTTTTTAATTATTTAAATGACTTTTGGCGAGAATTTGTTTTTTTTTACTTATTTTCCTACTTAGTTATCGAAACTTAGTATTTTGAGAGAATTTCCTGCAAAAGAATAACCTCTTTTAGTTCTAATTCTACTGGCAAGTTCTAATATCAATTCCAAGGGTTAGTTTTTAATGTGTGTTTAATGTTTAATGTGTAATTTCATTTCTTGTCGTAGTTGTAGAACGACTCGCTATATTTTTGCTACTAGTTGAACACGGCTTTGTATTTCCTCATTGTACAGAAATTCCTTCATCATACCCCATACGTAATAGTTTAGTGGCGTTAAATCTGGGGACCTTGCAGGCTACAGGTCCACTACGCCCAATCCACCTATCGGAAAATGTTCGATCTAAGAATTGGCGGACTGTCAAGCGGTAGTGAGCTGGGTGTCCGTTCTTTTTGAAAAATGATATGTTGGCGAAGGTTAATTGGCAGATTTTCCAGGAGCGGAGGAAAATGATTCTACAAGAAGTCGAGGTAAGCGTCTCCGTTCAGGTTATCGGTAGGTAATGAGGCCCATTGATATGTCCAGCAATTACACCTATCCAAACATTGACACTAAACTTATTCTGAAAGGAAGTTTGTTTTTTCATTTGCGGGTTGTGGCCCTTGTCCGCCCAATAATGGAGATTGTGAAAATTGGCTATGTCTTTACGGGAGAATTTTGATTCATCCGTCCATGGAATAGATTTTACGTAATTGGGGTCCTCAATATCACCATTCAAATTGACAATCCAAGTTGCTGTGCCACTTTTCTAACGCTTGTTGTGGGGTTTGCAGCAAATATTTGCTAGAATATTTTCGTCATCTTCGGGGTGATGGCATGCAGGTCCTGCAGCAGGCTCATGTTGATGTAAATTACCTGTTTTCGCCATTCGTGTTGCTGAATAGTCGCGGATCTGGAGTCTTTCTACGTGGATGAAATCGTTCATGATACAATCTTGCAGCAAGGTAAGCATTTCCATCTGCTTTGCCATAGTAAAGGAGTATGTCTTGGTTACTAAAAGTAGCCACTGAAATTAATTTTACTCAATATTTCAGAAACTTAAAACAAATTATCAGTAAAAAACGACACAATACTGAGAATATCTATAAACTTTTTCAAAAACACAAGAAATACGAAGTGTGCCCGTTGACAGCAGTCAGTGATATTACTAACAAACAGATAACTGGTTTTGACTGTTTTTGAAGCGATATTGCCGATTAATAGTCTTGTCTATTTTTAGTGATTGGTAAAACTTGATGGTATGTATGATATTGCCTCTTAAAGAGGATACAACAGAGAAGTTTTAAAAGTAATTGTAATATCTAGTTAACTTTTTTTTTAAAATCTTGTAAGACTTCGAAAATCGACACTTTTAATTACCGTTATAATTTTCTTCTAATAAATGTCATTTTTTTTTATAGGCGGCAGATTCTTTTATTTTTATTTATTTTTTGTTGGAAGTTTATGTGTTTCGGATAAAGAAAAAACATATTTCAGAATACCAAAAGTTAAATTTAGAACGTAATACTTAAATAAATGATGAAATATGGAGATTTTCTTAAAAAGTACAAAATCGACAATATAAAAAAACCGTAACATTTTTCATATAGGTATGTTTGGTCATATAGATGCCAAATGACTCCCTCTACTTCCCTGTTCAGGGTCGGCATCGCCTTACCAAACACCCTATATATATTATCACGCCCGAACACAATCGTCACAATAAACAATATAGAAAAAAATAAAAGCGCTTCAAAAAAATTCTTTCTTCATTGAGAACTGTTGAAAAGTATGTACATTTCATGATTATTATGGTTTATTACGTTGTAGTAACGAGGATTAAAAAAAAGTACATCTCAAATCATTTTAATTTCCTTTCTTTATGATTTCTTTTGATAAATATATGTATTGAAGGCTGTAACTTGTCGAGAAATTGACCCACTGGAAAAAATAAAATATCACTATTTCGGAAAAAATGTATATTTTTCGAATGTTCAAACACAAAATCGTTTACTTGTATGCATTTTTTCGAAGATATGATCAATCAGATCATGATAAGAAATTGAGATTTTCACGATCTTATCCTTATAACTATGAAAATATCTTTGATTGTTTTGAATACAAATTCTGAAACTTTTCCAATACATTAACAAATGTATATGGAATCCATTGGATATAGCTGAATTGTGGATAGGTGTACCTGTAATAAATAATACAGTAAAGGCACGTAAAAATTCATGCGAGCGATTCAGCGGGGATGTGTTGTGTCTGTGTATGCATTGATAATTATATATTTTCTCTCCATACTCACTATTTATCCTCCTATTCACTAAGAAAAATGTTTAAAACGTATAATCAGAAAGAGAAAAAAGCTTAATTTTACTCGATAGAACAGCTAAGAATTTTTAGAGGTTCCATAGTATGCATTTAACCGTGCGCTAGCCGCGCAGAGTGACAAGGTTACTTCACTATTTTTTTCCAGGAATACCGTAGCTTTAGCAAAAAATTGTATTAAGATATTTTTCGTTCAGAAACATGTGGTCTATCTACCTGTATTTTTTATTTTTTCCTGCTCTGACTTAATTTAAAAATTTTGAAAAAATTGTTAAAAAATTTTTTTTTTCACTTTTTTTTATGTTCTGCATCCGAGCGGAATGTAAACTTTTCAGGATATTATTCTATACATTTTCACGAACTCATTAAAAAAAAACTTTTTGTGGGTTTCACTATAAAAATGTTCTCTGTCGTCTGGGCTAAGAGTGCTAAATATGTAGCATGTCACTAATCGAACCCTTCAACTTCAGATCCCTTTCACAAAGCATTCTTCATTTTGGTAAAATTTGCTCGTCATTTCTCCATTATTATTTTGTTTTCATTGGTGTAATCATTATGAGAATTAATTCTATTGCCATTGACAATGAGATTTTCGTTGTTTTGGTGGGTTTTTGAAATTATCATTAATTTAGTTTTCTTGACGTTGAGTGTCAATCCACGTTCTTCACTACACTCAATCACTCTGCTCATCAGTCTCTGAAGATCTTCGATAGACTCCGTCAAGATTAACTCAGCGTATCTTATGTTGTTGATCGGTGTTCATTGACTTTTATTTCAGCTGTTTCTTCCTCAAGGGCTATTTTGAAATTTTTTTAGAGAATGCATTGAAGAGTGTTGGCGATAAGACACATCCTTGGCTTATTCCTCTTTTTATTTTTATTTCTTGATGATTGTTAATGCATACTGTCGCCTTTTTGGTTGTAATATAAATTTATAATATGAATTTGAATATTATCGACTAGCGATGGAAAAAGGAAATGTTTACAAAAGCCGAAATAGAATAAAAATGTTTTCGAATATTTCTGTTGATAATAATTTGCAGATAAATAATTCTTTTTTCTTTTTTTCGTTTTGTCCGTTTAGTGAAGACTCAACATAGGCCCTCACTATACCAAATAAAACTTGAGTAAAACAACTGATTAAAATCTACTCTGCTTTATTGCAATAAATTACACATTTTACATTTAGGTATTTGCACTTGAATAAATTTTAGATACATTTTTCAAGAACTGCAAATGAATCTTTTATCTGATAAGAGAGAAACCAACCATTCCTAATTCTAGGACGTTAGAGTGTTCAGAAAATCAGGAATAACAAGGGGAGGTCAATCTGTAATCAATCAATTCCGTCTAAAGTGAACGAGATATTCCCACATTTATTACATTAATCCAAGGAAACGACGCTCTTAAAGAAGCATGAAAAATGTAGCAGCAGTAATTGTTAGGTTTGTTTAGTATCAAGAATATAAATAAACGAACCATTTAACTATTGTATAAAGGTTTTCATTCAGAAAAATATACTTTATAAGCGTTTATATTTCTGGTGACTACTCACACGAAATGTGTTCAATTTTTACAATTAATTATTTTTTATTCATTATTATTAGAGAATATTATTTAGGTGTTATGCAAATCACAACTTACACACTTATTTATTTATTATGGAAATACCTACTTTCTATATATTTTTGCCCTAATCTGGGCATGCTAATATACTAGTTAGGTAAACACTTAAACCTCAGTACTGGAGAATGAATCAAAACAACTACTCTTCTAGCTAATACTGACGAAGTATTAAATTACATGATAGGATTCTTAGCATTTTAAAGGAAAAAAAATATATTAAAAATACTTAAATCATTTATTAAAGTTGACTCATTCACACTTTTTTATTCAAGTAGTATATTAGCGTGACCTGATTAAGGTACCAATATACAGAAAGTAGATAATTTCATATTGAATAAAAATGTGTGAATGAGTGAATTTAAATAAATGATTTAAGTATTTTCAATACATATTTTTTTCCTTTAAAATGCTAAGAATCCTATCATGTAATTCAATACTTCGTCAGTATTAGCTAGAAGAGTAGTTGTTTTGATTGGTTCTTCAATAATGAGTGTTTTTAAGTATTTACCTAACTAGTATATTAGCGTGCCCAGATTAGGGCAACAATATACAGAAAGTAGGTATTTTCATAATAAATAAAAAAGTGTGTAAGTTGTGTTCAATTTCTTGTCAAATAAAAGAATTTTTGAAAAAAGGATACATGAAAATTATAAAATAAAATTTCACCGTCACCCAGTTACCTAATATCGACATCGGCTAAAAATACATTTGATTCTGTGGTTCTGTTACTTGCTCATTTTTACAATGATGTATGCTGATGACATCTCTTTAATTGTTTCAAATTAAACAGATGAAGGTTTAGAACTCGATTGTAATCGCTTATGTAATAAGCTAAGTTATATGGTTTTCCTAAAACTCAGGTTTTAAGATTTCAAAAGCTATTACTGAACTGGAAACGGTTAAATTTTTAGGTTTAGACTTAGATAAAGACCTTAACTGGAAAATTCAATAATAACTGTTATTTCCAAGCTTGCCTCCATGACAGTTATTTAGAAATATAAGAACGGTCCTATGTACAGAAAAACTTCTTTGTTTATATTAACTCAAGTTGAATCTCGTCTAAGATATGGTGTCTGCTTCTGAGGGAATTCCACTTTTAAGTATCATATTTGTATAGCTCAAAAAGGTGTTTTAAGGTGGAATGCTGGTGTTTCAAATACCTATACTTGCAGGGAAATTTTTCAACTTTTTAAGATTTTAACTTGACCATGTGCATACGTTTTTGAAATGTGCACATATATTTTAAAAAGCCAAGAAAATTGTATATTAAATAGCCAGTATCATAATGTAAATACTAGATAGAAACACAATTTTCACAATTTTAACTAAATTAAAAATAACTTCTAAATCTCCTTATTGTTTAGTTCCAAAAATATTATATCATTAAATAACAAATTTATAAGTCTAATAACAGAAAATATCAAGTTGAAAATAATCTGTGGAAGCACCAACGTAGCAGCGTACTTTTAGAAAATGTGTCCTTAGTATTACGTCATTAAGGCAAAGAAAACCATTAATAAAATATTAAGTATCAACAAAAATTAAAACATACCCTGAATTGTATGTAATTATTTGTGAAAAAGTAAAATCTAAAGAGTTCATTAATTATCAACTTTTATTTAAATATTCCCAACATTCAAATTAGTTCATTATCTCTTTGCAACATTACGATTATTGCGTGTAGCAATCACGAGTCATTTCAAATAAATGAAGATATTACCCAGGCAAACCACAAAACAACCCTTCAACGGCGAGAGACTTTATACACCGGGATTTAACATTTTCAATATAACACCTGAAAATACAAAAGCTTTTCAAGGAAAATTCAATTTAAAAATCAAATTAAATCCTTTTTTACTTAACAGAACATACATTTTAAATACAAGAGTTTTAAAAAGAATTTAAATTGAAAAAATATGCGATTTTCAGAACAAAATTAATTTGATATTTTTTCCAGATTTTACCTCTTAATCTTATATAATTATTTCTTATTTTGCTATATAATTGAAAATTCAAAAGGAGAAAATGCTCTCGTACTTCTTAAAATATGTACAGGGTGGTTCCTAGAAATAAAAACGGTTGTAAATATCGTCCATATAGCTGAAATTATTTTAAAGATGTTATCTGTATTATTTGGTTGAGGCGCCGGCGGCGAGTTAGCTAGAATCGTTTTAAGATTCATATAAGGCAGATGTTAAGTGTTGTTAGATATCTCTTACAAAGAAAATAAATGAAAAGAAACTCCATAGAAGTGACTTGACTGAATAAGCATCTGTCATCCGAATTGGCCAAAAACATCGAGAAGACAGTAAAAAACAACCCTTATTTGGGGTTGGCATTGAAATTGATATTAGAACTCGCAGCAACAATTTATTCTTTAGTGCAGGAAATTCTTTTAAAATACTCAGTTTCGTTAGGTAAGTAGAAAAATAAGCAAACATTCTAAATTAACCCCCTCCTCATCGTTTCAGAACGGTGTAATCTATAATATCTAATATACGGTTATTTATTTATTAAAAAAAAAAACAAAACTCCTCGTTAAATGGCTCTATGGCTAAATCAGGTTATAATGTGATTAGTTCTGAATACTCTTACACCCATCCCCACCAATTAAGGTGGTGGATTTTACCTTTTTAGATTTTCATTTTTTTTAATTGCAAACAAAATCCCGAATCACCTAGTTTAATGTTTTTTTATCATAATAAGGTGATTTAGTCAATTCAGATGAATATTTCTCACCCTTGGGGTGTACGGTGTGCATATCACTATCCAGAAAATATTACTTGGTTTTTATATTATTTTTTTTTTAATTATTTAAATGACTTTTGGCGAGAATTTGTTTTTTTTTTACTTATTTTCCTACTTAGTTATCGAAACTTAGTATTTTGAGAGAATTTCCTGCAAAAGAATAACCTCTTTTAGTTCTAATTCTACTGGCAAGTTCTAATATCAATTCCAAGGGTTAGTTTTTAATGTGTTCCCCTAAAATTAGTAAAAAAAGATGGCTTCTACACTTTACCACCGATGGGCCAAACAAGCCCTTTTTTCACATTGTTCTTTGTAGGAAAGAGTTCTATTCCATAAAGATATTCAGGGTAACAACATGTCCAAATTTGATTCGATTGATAATAAATCGTTACTAATTTTCTAGGTAGGTTCAAGTTATCATGCCAGAATTTGAATGATATTTCAGAGTTTATTTCATTGTATCTTGTGCGGTTGGTGAAAACAAATTTTTGTCACATTTTTGACCAGTTCCTTTTCAATTTTCACAGCATTATCGTAACTTAATTTTTTTTTTCAAATTCAAAGTTGAATGAAATACTTTATTTAGGGCCCGTTTATCAATACAGAGTTAGGTTAGTTTGCCCCGGGGTAAAGTGTTTATCAAGTTGAGTTAAAAGTAACCCTGGGCTAAAGTCGAGGTAACTCAGCCCGAGCTTCAAGGTGGGGCTTATCCCTGATGGGGCCCGTTTATCAATACAGGGTTAGGTTAGTTTGACCCAGGGCTAAATGCTAACTCTACGCTAAAGTGTTTATCAAGTCGGGTTAAAAGTAACCCTGGGCTTAAGTTGGAGGTAACTTAGCCCGCGCTTCAAAGTGGGGGTTATCTCTGTTAGGGCCCATTTATCAATACAGGGTTAGGTTAGTTTGATCCAGGGCTAAACGCTAACTTCAGGCTAAAGTGTTTATCAAGTCGGGTTAAAAGGCCAAAGTTAGAGGTAACTTAACCCGAGCTTCAAGGTGGTTATCTCTGTTATCTTTGGTGTTGACAGTTGAAAAGTCAATGTTATTTTTTTGCGTAAATTATTGAAAATGGAAGCTTTCGACAAAATAACCGTTGATGAAGCAGATATTTTGGAATTTTTGGAAGACGAAAGGCATACTTAGTTTTCTAATGTAGCTAAAAAGCAAATATTAAAATCTATTTTATTATATTGTAGAAATTGTTCAGATTCGTTGTCTCTGCAAGAGATTGCACCAGTTTTTTTTTTTATTTTACAACTTGTTTATAATAATTAATTGCTATATTAATTAATAGCAAGCGCTCTGATGATGAAAAATTGGAGCTTCTGCCTACATTTGTTGGGGTTTCAGTCATTTTCTTAAAATAAAAATGTAACTTCGACCAGCAGTACGGTTCCGCTATAAAATATACGATCCCTTCCGGAAGGATGCATGTAGCTTTCATGCATATGTACATTTTAACATACATTTTAAATACAAGAGTTTTAAAAAGAATTTAAATTGAAAAAATATGCGATTTTCAGAACAAAATTAATTTGATATTTTTTCCAGATTTTACCTCTTAATCTTATATAATTATTTCTTATTTTGCTATATAATTGAAAATTCAAAAGGAGAAAATGCTCTCGTACTTCTTAAAATATGTACAGGGTGGTTCCTAGAAATAAAAACGGTTGTAAATATCGTCCATATAGCTGAAATTATTTTAAAGATGTTATCTGTATTATTTGGTTGAGGCGCCGGCGGCGAGTTAGCTAGAATCGTTTTAAGATTCATATAAGGCAGATGTTAAGTGTTGTTAGATATCTCTTACAAAGAAAATAAATGAAAAGAAACTCCATAGAAGTGACTTGACTGAATAAGCATCTGTCATCCGAATTGGCCAAAAACATCGAGAAGACAGTAAAAAACAACCCTTATTTGGGGTTGGCATTGAAATTGATATTAGAACTCGCAGCAACAATTTATTCTTTAGTGCAGGAAATTCTTTTAAAATACTCAGTTTCGTTAGGTAAGTAGAAAAATAAGCAAACATTCTAAATTAACCCCCTCCCCATCGTTTCAGAACGGTGTAATCTACAATATCTAATATACGGTTATTTATTTATTAAAAAAAAAAAAACAAAACTCCTCGTTAAATGGCTCTATGGCTAAATCAGGTTATAATGTGATTAGTTCTGAATACTCTTACACCCATCCCCACCAATTAAGGTGGTGGATTTTATCTTTTCAGATTTTCATTTTTTTTTAATTGCAAACAAAATCCCGAATCACCTAGTTTAATGTTTTTTTATCATAATAAGGTGATTTAGTCAATTCAGATGAATATTTCTCACCCTTGGGGTGTACGGTGTGCATATCACTATCCAGAAAATATTACTTGGTTTTTATATTATTTTTTTTTAATTATTTAAATGACTTTTGGCGAGAATTTGTTTTTTTTTACTTATTTTCCTACTTAGTTATCGAAACTTAGTATTTTGAGAGAATTTCCTGCAAAAGAATAACCTCTTTTAGTTCTAATTCTACTGGCAAGTTCTAATATCAATTCCAAGGGTTAGTTTTTAATGTGTTCCCCTAAAATTAGTAAAAAAAGATGGCTTCTACACTTTACCACCGATGGGCCAAACAAGCCCTTTTTTCACATTGTTCTTTGTAGGAAAGAGTTCTATTCCATAAAGATATTCAGGGTAACAACATGTCCAAATTTGATTCGATTGATAATAAATCGTTACTAATTTTCTAGGTAGGTTCAAGTTATCATGCCAGAATTTGAATGATATTTCAGAGTTTATTTCATTGTATCTTGTGCGGTTGGTGAAAACAAATTTTTGTCACATTTTTGACCAGTTCCTTTTTAATTTTCACAGCATTATCGTAACTTAATTTTTCTTTCAAATTCAAAGTTGAATGAAATACTTTGTTTATGGCCCGTTTATCAATACAGGGTTAGATTAGCCCCGGATCTAAAGTGTTTATCAAGTTAAGTTAAAAATAACCCTGGGCTAAAGTCATGGTAACTTAGCCCGAGCTTCAAGGTGGGGCTTATCCCTGATAGGGCCCGTTTATCAATACAGGGTTAGGTTAGTTTGACCCAGGGCTAAACGCTAACTCCATGCTAAAGTGTTTATCAAGCTGGGTTAAAAGTAACCCTGGGCTTAAGTTAGAGGTAACTTAGCTCGCGCTTTAAGGTGGGGGTTATCTCTGTTAGGGCCCGTTTATCAATACAGGGTTAGGTTAGTTTGACCCAGGGCTAAACGCTAACTTCAGGCTAAAGTGTTTATCAAGTGGGGTTAAAAGGCCAAAGTCAGAGGTAACTTAACCAGAGCTTCAAGGTGGTTATCTCTGTTATATTTGGTGTTGACAGTTGAAAAGTCAATGTTATTTTTTTTGCGTAAATTATTGAAAATGGAAGCTTTCGACAAAATAACCGATGATGAAGCAGATATTTTGGAATTTTTGGAAGACGAAAGGCACACATAGTTTTCTAATGTAGCTAAAAAGCAAATATTAAAATATATTTTATTGTATTGTAGAAATCGTTCAGCTTCTTTGTCTCTGCAAGAGATTGCACTAGTTTTTTTTTTATTTTACAACTTGTTTATAATAATTAATTGCTATTTTAATTAATAGCAAGCGCTCTGATGATGAAAAATTGGGGCTTCTGCCTACTTTGTTGGGGTTTCAGTCATTTTCTTAAAATAAAAATGTAACTTCGACCAGTAGTACGACTTCGCTATAAAATATACGATCCCTTCCGAAAGAAAGCATGAAACTTGGGATGCATGTAGCTTTCATGTATATGCTTCACTGTAGACGTGGGAACACGTTAAGAAAAACCTCCAAATTTAGTGAAATTCAAAATGGCATCTGAAACAAACGTAACTTTACTACATACATCATCGGTTGACACTGGAAGGTAATTAAGGTGTCCAAATGTAGGTTTAGGAGTTCAAGGAAATTATTTACACTATCAGATTTATTATAAAATTTCAAAATGGCTACGATAATCCAAAATGGGGCTGCCATCGTGAGCAAAAAAAATAAACAAAATAAAAGGAGCATATTATATATTTTAAAACTTTGCATTATAATGTGCAATTATATCCTGTATTTTACTATTTGACCGTTTACGTTTACATTTCTCATAATGATCAATAGTCCACGATTAGGTACGAACTTTCACCCATTCCAAATTAAATCACGTTAATTCCTATCGCAGGAATCTCCCCCACATGCACAAAGGCCCGTACAGGGAAGTCCTGACTTTCTGCATAGACATCGACCTCTAATACAGGTTTGACAGGAACACTTCGTGAGCTCCTTAACGGATGCTGTCGTTACTTTTTTCGTGGTTCAAAATGAAGCCCAAACACTACCTTCTTTCTTCCATCCCCAATTCTCGAAGTTGGGATACTCTGGATTTGCAATGAAACTCTGCCCCCAGATGAATCCCGCCTGCAAACAAGCTCGTTTAGTATGCTGTACAGGAGCATCGAATGGTGGTAATCTGTCCATTGCCCGTCCCTGGATAAATAGCGCGTTTCTTGCTCGGTCGATGTCATTCATGTCGCTTGTGTTATTATAAGTCAAGATAACGTATCTCGCCAGAAGTTTCAAATGATGGTCCTCAGTTGCTTGTACAGGCCGCGATAATTCTTGGAATACTTTGGTGAAAGGACTTCCACGTTTTCCAGAATGATTTCTTCCTCTTTCCACAGAATCCAGACACAGTATCGCAACCCGTAAATGCATGGAAGAACAACATGCTGCTGCATCTGTCGGGACCAAGTCTATTAACGAGTTGGTAAACGGCAATAACGCCGAACGATATCCAACATCGTTTCACAAATTGGCTGCTCAACACAAATATGTAAATACGTTTTTATTACATTTTTGCATCGAATTTGGGAATTGTCGGCTGCCAGCTTGGATTATGGTAGCCATTTTGAAATTTTATAATAAATCTGATAGTGTAAATAAATTAGTGTAAATAAATTCCTTGGACACCTTAATTACCTTCCAGTGTCAACCGATGATGTATGTAGTAAAGTTACGCTTGTTTCAGATGCCATTTTGAATTTCACTAAATTTAGAGGGAAACAATCATTTCTCAACGTGTTCCCACATCTACATTGAAGCATATACATGAAAGCTACATGCATGCCAAGTTTCATGCTTTCTTCCGGAAGGGACCGTAACTTTCGTTTTTTTTTTTACCTAAGAAGCCGTACTACAGAAAATATTCTAGTTTATATTATAGTTGTTGTTGCTCGTTGCTGTCAGTGTCAGGTGACTTTTCAACAAAAACAAACAAATACTTTTAACCTAGTAACAAAAACAAAAAACTAACAAACAATAAATTACTAATTTTTCAACCAATCACACAATATTTAACGCTTGGGTAATAATTATGTTTAAAAGACGTTAAAACGGACAAGGAATTTGAAATTACGACCTTATGATTTATTAATGTTTGAATGAACTATAAGCTCCATCGCTTTGCAAATAGCAGTTGGTTTTGCTGAAAAGATGGACGTTAATTTAACTTTGACGAAGACGTTATATTAAGGTGTTAAGCAGGTAAGATGGATTTTGATGCGTCCTTGTATATTTTGGTGTAATGTAGCCACAGATTTAAATTTTAGAGGAAAGACATTACACCTTCTTCTTGATTGTCACTATAGCTTGGATGAATTGATCCCTGCAATATATTTTAAAATGTGTCAGTTTACAAGCCAAACTTGATATATCTGACTTATTAATTACAATATTAATTAAATTCAGTTAGCGAATATAAAATACAGCGCATGTAAGACTCTTTAAAATTATTAAACTCTCGCTTATTAAACTATATAATGGAAATTTGGGTTATACAAATTCATGAGAATATGCTCAGGTAAATCTCGTGGCTGCTACAGATCCATTAAATTTGTCACTTTGTAGCTCCTATTAGTAACTATATGACGAAGACTATTAAAATTTCCATAAATTCAAAATTAGTTGTCGCTCACACAACAACAGACTGGGTTAAAATTTTATTTCATTGCTCATTATATATTCAAACATAGTTTGGTGGAGCATTATTTTATACTCACTGAAAATTACCTTATTGCTATATAATAAAACATTTAATTCATATTCTTGTACTGAA
The DNA here is from genome assembly GCA_936432065.2 of Rutpela maculata. Lineage (NCBI taxonomy): Eukaryota > Metazoa > Arthropoda > Insecta > Coleoptera > Cerambycidae > Rutpela > Rutpela maculata. The sequence continues at coordinate 62,893,190 of OW386287.2, forward strand.
TATTGTGATGATAATGAATCATGCCTCAAATTCAATACTATTTTCCTGAGAATTAAATTATGAAATTAAAACGATTTCTTTCAAGAAAATAGGTTTTAACACAAGAGCATATATAAAAAAATCATTCTCCGTGGTGGAGTTATTGCGAAGGTTGAGAGGTTACTTTTTTAATAAGAAACAATCTGTACATGAAAAATTGTTGTGGTGTCATTTCGTGATGTGTGGTTATACCATTCATGATGTCATCAAGATGATTCCCATTGAGATTTATAAAACTGGCACTATCCAAGTTATTTATTGACTTTCTTTTGTGATATTTAAATTATCTAATCTTAAAAATATATAACTAAAAAAAGTGTCACTGAATAGCTAAAATGCCAGACACACATGAAGTTACACACAAAGACATTTAGGCTTTGATACAGAGCGTCTTAAATAAAAATGTAGAAATACAGAAATATAAATAATGAAAGATAACAAGGATTCTCTAATCCAGGAAATCATACAATTAAGTAAAACAGGCATCTGGAGCTAATGCAATTTGAATCTGACCAAACCCACTGACTCAATGCCAATCATGCATGACTTTGACTGCCCGTTTGATATGCTGATTGAAAGCCGTCAGGTGAGCAAAGTACTGCGTTTGAAGAAAGAGTCACACATCTGGTACACAGATGAATCCAAGATGAACGAAGGGATTGGTGTTGGCGTAGCGGGGCCTAAATACAGGCTATCTAAAGCCCTTGGTAACACCCCAACCATCTTCCAGGCAGAAATCCATGCTATAGATTAGTGTGCCCAGGAATGAGAATAGAGGCACTCGCAGGACAAAGATCTATATACTTTCCGAGAGCCATGCAGCACTAAAGGCTCTCAGGTCGTATACCTTTGAGTCTAATATCGAGTCTAAAATGGCCTGGGAATGCAGTTAATCCCTGAAGCAACTGGCAAAAAAACAACAAGGTTACCTTGATGTGGGTGCCAGGGCATGAGGGAATAGAAGGCAACGAATTCGCTGACAGCCTCGCAAGAAAAGGGGCTGAAGCCCCATTTTTTGGACCCGAACCCATCTGTGGCTTATCTAAGGGACACATAACGAAGGAGGTCAAAAAATGGGAAAAGGAACAAAATAAGTCCTACTAGAGGAATACTCCAGGCCAAAGACAAGCGAAAAGGTTTATAACCTATTCAACAAAGAATGCCACAAGGCTTCTCGAATTTGAAAAGTCCAACCTAAGGCTGATCACAGGCTTTCTAACTAGTCATTGCCCCTTGAGATATCATCTCAAGAACATGGCCATGACAGAAAATGACAAATGCAGGTACTGTGAAATTGCAACTGAGACTGCGGAACATATACTTTGTGAATACAAGGTAGTAATCCGCATTACGCTAAAGTACCTAGAACAGGCGGAATTAACGCTTGAAGACGCCAGGAAAATCACAAGCTTTGCAAGCAGTCTTGGAATCCTGGGCAATAACTAGTTGTAGGATAATTCACAAAAGACCTTTTAGATCGAGGTGAAAAAAGGCCAACTCAGGGCCAAGCGACCCCTTAAACAATATATAATCTAACAAAACAAGCAGTTCTAAAGCAATTTGAAGACCTACGGAAAGAAAATGATGGATTCAAAAAAGAAAATGATAAATTAAAAGAAAAATTTAACAAAACAGAACGTAACACAAAAAAATATTGCAAGAAGAGTAAAACAACTTAAAAGATGCGCAAATATTCCTACAAATCTGTACCAAGAACTTGAAAATAAGATGCACATTCTCCGATTTTAGATGTATATCTAGGATAGGAAAGTTCACTGAAGCAAAAGTCGCTGGTTGTAAAAGTGGTTGACTATCAAATAAAATCTGAAATTCTTTATAATGCTAATATCTGTTTCACACGATTGCACAACTACAGACTATAATAATCGAAAAATCTTGGTGACAAACTTAAAATTAGCAAAAAATCATAATCTCCAAGCAGCAATAAAAAACAAGCTAAAAACGTACTCTTCGCCTGTTCACTGAACTTTTTATATAATTGTTACACATTCTATAGGATACTCTTCGCAGTTTTCTGTAAATAATGTTATTACGAATTGAATATTGAGTATATTCTACAACTATCGGCCACAAAGCTACAAAATAGACTGACTAAAATGAATGTTACACATATACGTTAGAATTAGAAATAGGTAAAGTCAGCATAATGTTATCGTTAGAGATAACTGTGTCTTGGGCATATAATTTTAGTTTTAGACATTAACTTTATAGTATGAACTTAGTTGGTAAAAGTAAAAATAAAAAGAAAACTATACCTTACCCCATTTGGGTTTCGAACCCGGGACCCTTGAATTCCGGGTCAAAAGCGTAAGAACTACACCACCACCTAACACGTAAAAAATTGTATATTTTTACACTATAAGGGGAGCTTAAATCATATTTCCACGGTTGTATATTACATTATGAAATGTATATTTGTAAAATATATAAATATTTAGCTATTAAAATGAAATACCATTTCACCAGATTTCTATTCAATTACAAAAATATAAAAATCAAAAAATGTTCTTTTCAAATTTAAATCATTAATAACATTTTTATTTACTGATCGATTTTGTTCAACAACAATAGAGTTCTTCCTCTAGCCAACACTAACTTACTGTCTAAATTTCAGCACAATCGGAGGGGAAAAAACTAAGGTCAGATGAGTGTTCAGCGGCTCAAAATACAAGGGATAGGTATGGTCAGTACCCCGGCGCAGACAACTTTTTTTTTTGTGGGCCTGTGTAATTGTTAAATTAATAGTAATGGTGAACGGCATTTGAATTTTACAAATATTGTTCAAAATGAACCCCATCACAATCAATACATTTTCTTGCTCGCACAATTGTGTTACTCATTATATTTCATAACATTTGTGGAATGATGCTATTAAAATCTCTTCTTATTCTCAATTTGAGAACCTCGATGGTCATAACTGGAGTTTTGTAGACCTGTCACTTGATATAACCTCAAAGAAAGAAGTCTAATGGGGTTAGATACCTTGCTGGCCACCTTATGAAACCCTGATTTGAAATAAGTTGTGGGCCATAAGCTTCATTGAGATAATTCATAACAACGCGGCTGTGATGGGGCGGTGCTCCATCTTACTGAAAATACAATAATCGGTATTATGCTAGAGAACTTTTTCGATTTCTTGTCAAATTTGATTTTGTAAGAATTCGAGATACCTTTGTCTTGTAAGCGTACCTTGGAAGGATATTCGGCCAATGATTCGTGTTCCATAAATACCTGCCAATACATTTATTCCAAATCTTACTTGAAACCTCCCTTGTCTGATTTATCTTTGATTTTGTTGGGACAATATCTTACGTTCTGCCGGTTGAGCATCTCATTATTTGTGAAAGGTGCTTCATCGGAAAAAAGGATGTTGAAGGCAAAATGATTGTCTCCTTGAAACACAATTCCTCTTACAGAATCTCCTTAGTACAAATGTTGTTGCAGATTGTATTTTAACGAGCGGTATTTATGTTTCTTCAAAATTCTTCTTACTGTTTCCCTGTTTGATCCTAGTCCTTCCGGTATCTAACAGAGGCTGACTGATTGTGGGTGACGATTCTTAATACATTAATCTCCAACTTTTAATTTACAATGAATTCTTGATTTTGGACACGTGTCTCTCACCGCATTTTTCTCTTTAATTTCTTGAAATAATGACGAGATGGATTGTCTTCTTTCAGGAAATCTCTGAGCATACATTTGACCTTGTAACGGTTTGTTGTCGGATAGCTGGTTTGGAGATTAATCAGGGTCCAGATTAGTTAATAAGACAGCCCAATAAAAATATAAACAATTTATTTTCTTCTTCAAACAGGTAATATGTGGCAGTGTTACATAACATACAGGTTATACGGGTCCGTATCTTTTACGGTTCTTAGGATAACATTTTCTATTATCTGAGAGAAAGAGAGAGAGAGCGAGTGTAACGATGCGATGCGACGTTAGTTGCTGCTACTGGAGTGGCGTCGGGCGTCGGGCGTCGGGCGTCGGGCGTCGACTCAAGAAGTTTCCCAGCTCAACACGCTGTAGGAGGTCTCCAGGTCAGGCTCATCCGCTCTGGTTCTGGCGGCGAAACGGCGTCGAGGAATCACTAACGACTCAAGAGGTCCCAGCTCACCACGCTGAAGGATTCCCAGGGTCAGATTGCATTCGTTCCGTCGTGTTTGCGTCGAGAGATGCACAAAACTGTAATATGTCCAGCTCACCTCGCTGAAGACAGATTGACAGAATTGCCCACTCTGAATTAGTTGATTTGTGGTCGGCTTTTATATCCGAGAATCCTCGCTTACTGGTGACGTAGAACTGCGTATAGTTTAGTGCCGTGTGCAAATCCATGGCTCTAGACGGGAGCTGGGTAGATTTGCGGGCCGTGTGCATATTGGTGTCGTGTGTAAATCCGGAAACTTTAGTAATGGAACATGAATTTATGAATGCTTCATTACAACCTGCAAGCACAGAATTTTCTCGACATTCGCCATAAATTAATACCATGTCAGTTTTTTCGTTATTGGTATCATTCATGTTAAGAAATATCATTAATGGACGTAAATCTTTCTCTAAAAATAATTGTTTATAAATGTCATATTTATTTTATTTTATAATATTGTATCAAATCGTAGTGCAAGGCAACTATGTTAAAGTTCAATGAAAATTATTTTGAAAGTAATTTTTTATTTGTAAATAAATTAAATAAAATAGAAAAACAAATAGCATAGATTTGAAATGGATATCAATGAGTTCAGAAAAAATCTATAATTTATTGAAATCTTGAGCCACCACCTTCCCATTTGAAAAAAAGTTTTCGATAAAAAAGTGATGTGTTCAACATTGGAGGCTTTGTAAATAGTTATTTATGAAAAAATATATTTTTCTCTTGGAATTTACCTACAAATGTCTTAAAATACTTTAAAAAGGTGAACATCGGCTAAAAAATTCGCAAAAGTCTCATGCTATACTCAAAGTGTTGTCTTGAATCTAAATATGCAAAAATATACAGGGTGTTCCACTTAAAAATCGGAAGTTGCGGAAATTTCCGGGTAAATCGGAAATGGTCTCGGTCATTTTACTTCCACATCCAGTGGAAGTATAGTAACGACAAAAAAATTTTTAAAAATTTTTATTGTTCAAATAGGCTTAGAATGTCACGAAACGGCGAGATTTTAAGTTTGAGCGAAAAAAATTTCTGTCTGTCGGTATGTCTGTCTGTCTGTCTGTCGGTCTGTCTGTCTGTAACTTTTTTTTGTGCGCACGTTTACTCTGGAACCGTTTGAGATATTGACTTGAAATTTGGTACACATATGTACTTCTACAAGATCTAGAACTAGATTATATTTTCATCTTATTCCGTCGAAGGGTTGGGGGGTAAATTGGGGTAAATTTGGGGAAAATAGGTAAATCAAGCAGGTAAGAGTCCATAAAATTGGCATTTAGTATATACAAGAGAAGCTGAGGTCTCAAAAAAAATTTTTGCATTAGCCACCCCCATTACCACCACCACCCCATTATTAAAGGGAATGAAAAAAATTGTGATTTAGGGTGTGTATAAGAACCAGAAACTTCAAAATGTTCTTTACTTCATCCACCCCCACTACCACCCCCTATCACCACTCCCACCCTGCTACCGATGTGGGGTATCGTTTTATGGGGTAGAGGATTTCAAATATTATATTATTAAAGTTCCATAAACAATTATTTCCACATACAAAATTTTTTCGTTGTGAGTGACTTAGGTACAAAATATGGATGTGGAAGTAGTGATTCCTTGGGCAGCGGTTTTTACAAGTAGTTTATGCACCTCAAATTTCAAATGGATAATTAAAGAATAAAGGAAATATAGGGGTGAGGGTGAGCACAAGCCTGTCACCCGATATATGTTAATTTTGTTCTTAAAACTTATAAATTAGCAATTTTAGTATTTGATAGTTGAAGAGTATTATACGGTAGAAGCAGCACCGCAAATACACAGAAATAATACTCCTCAATTCATACTTAACGACAAAACTTCTAATATTATGAGCCAGGAACATTCGGCCTCAACTATACCAAATATTGAAGCACGTTTAAAATACATTCCTTAAAACGAGTCGCACATCATATTCTCAAGAATTCTCTAATTTTTTGGCTACATTAACCGAAAAGAAGACAATATAGAAAAATTGGCAGTTAATGGAAAACCAACGTGAATAGGCGATAATGACGCCCTCCAAAACGTTAGGCTCCCTAAGAAGCTGATGGGAAGAGGAACTTTGGTGAGACTGTGTATTAAACAGGCAACTGCGACAGGTGGCATGATGCTGTCAAACGCACCATACAGCAAGGAGAGGTCAACTACAATAATATGTGGATTGCAAAACGTCTGTGTGCGAATAAGAAATAGAAGAAGAAAGTTTGCGCAAATTTTATGTTTACGGATTTTTGCTTTAGCGTTGTGTCAATGGATAAAATTTATTTAAGAAATGCTTTTGTTATGCACTATATATTCAATCTGTTAATGAGTATCTCGCCATCGACTTATGAAAATATTACTTAGAGTTGTGTGGTTCTAAACTTTGATGGTCTACAATTAACGTGAATGAAATTTTTCCACCCCAGGCCCTGACTTATTAAAATGCTTTACTTTGTATCGTATATATTTGAAATATAGCTTGAAAACGAATTTAATGATAATATTTTATTGTAATTTTGCTCTGACTAAAAGAGCTCTTGGCGATTACTCTGCGTATAAAGTAAAAATATATTGAATATAATTAATGCGTATTTTAAATTTTAAAAAGATATTCTCGGCCGAGTGAAATAGTCCATTTAAAACGCAGGGTTTGATGCTCGGAATGCCCTCCTCATAGGAATCACTTGTATTTTATGTTTTTTGGGTCGCTGATCATGAAAATTGGGGTCCCGCGGTTCTAAAAATAGTGCGTCAGCCTTAAAAATGCCAAAAACCTTTTTCGCGCTAATGTAAATAATACTGTAAAATAATGTTATGAATGTGTTAATAGTAATGATATTTTGCCAGTTCAGTATATTCATCTAAAATAAGGACAAATTTTATTCTGAGGGTTAACCAGAGGGGGTACTTGTACCCCCTTTAGGGGTAGTTTTGCCTCCAAATTGACGTAAAATGTAATATGATGAAATTTTTTTTTTACTTTTTGATTTGAGTTTAAATGAATGAGGATTGATTAATGAAGACAATTTTTTTCCAATCCTTCAGGGGTGAAAACTACCCCTATATCGCCTTTAAATTGAACTAACGTTTAGAAAATAAGTAAAGGTGTATACTTTTTAGTTTGCTTGTAATTTCTGATAAACTTCGAAAAAAATACTACAAAATTTTTTCACCCCTTTGGGGGTGAAATCTACCCCAACGCTTGCAGGGAATTGAAAGAGAAGGTAGAAATATTCTTGATAAATGAATACTTCAGATTGTTTGCATTATTTTTAATAAAAAAATATAAATATGGTGCAAAATTAAAATAACTAAATTTTCTTATCAAAATATAAACATTATATATGTACTAAGTTTTCTCCAGTCTTGTTCTCTTAGGGGAGGAAATTAGCCCCTCTTCATTATCGCTAGAATCAATTAGCTCATTTTCACATACTTCGGTTGCATGCAGCGTTGTGTTCATAGACATAGAGTACGTATGGTTGTGTTGAGATAGTCAAGATACCAGGCCTAGGGAGTTACCTAGGGCCCCTGACTTTGGGGTCTTTTGGTCTTTTCGATTCATACGGCGGGGGATTCAATTCGAATATCCTCACACGAGAAAATAATTTTTCCTAATTTTGCAATCCCCATTAATCCAAATTGAGATTCAAAAAGTAAAAAAAAAGATTTTGCGTCCATTTATATTTCGATTACCATATTCATATTTTTTTATTAAAAATATTACCAAAAATATGAAGTGCTCATTTATCTAGAATATTTCTACCTTCTCTTTCAATTCCCTGCAAGCTTTGGGGTAATTTTCACTCCTAAAGGGGTGAAAAAATTTTGTAGTATTTTTTTCGATGGAAGTTTATGACAAATTACAAGCAAACTAAAACGTATATATCTCTACTTATTTTCTAAGCGTTAGTTCAATTTAAAGGCGATACCCCTTCATCCTTGACGGGTTGGAAAACATTCATTCATTCATTGTACAATCCCCATTCCTCTAAACTGAAATCAAAAAGTGAAAAAAAAAATCTATAATTTTCGCCTCCCTCCGGTTAACCCTCAGCATAAAACTTGTCCATATTTTAGATGAACATACTTTACTGGCAAAATATCATTACAATTAGCACATTCATAACATTATTTCACAGTATTATTCACATTAGCACGAAAAGGGCTTTTTTAGGGGCAACGCACTATTTTTACAGCCGGGGGACGCGATTTTCATGATTAGCGACCAAAAGACATGAAATACAAGTGGTCCCGATGAGGGGGCATTCCTAGCGTCAAACCCCGCGTTTTACATGGACTAAAAGATACCTTTGTCAGTTGTCAAATACCGTAGTTGCTTTACAGGTAAAATCAGCAATAATTACATGTTTCTTACATATGTTATTATTAGAAACTAAGTTACAAACAATGGGAATACGGGGCAATATTCTAAAATGAAACTCGGAAACCTAATATGAAATAATATATAATATACTTGGCATGTTATAGAAATAAGACATGTTGCAAAATCATGACAAAGAATGAATATGTACCATATTAATAAATTAAGAGATTATCTCGGAAATTATGCTAAAAATTGTTCAAACTGGGCAAGTATGGCGTATCACTATACCTAGAATGACGTGGAAATGCGAATTAGGCCCTAGCTGTACACTTCCGTGCAATGAAATCCCGTATACCTGTTTCGCTATATTAAATCATTCTTTATTTACTTGTCAGTGTCAGTGTCATATTTTCGCAATGCCAAAATAAACTGAACATAACAAATTTTTAATTCTCTCTAAAATTGAAGACGGATGGTATATCAGAGCAGTTGCTAATCAAATGAATAAAAGTACTGTTATGAGTGTGAAGAAAAGGTGGGAGGAGAAAGGTAGAGTAAAGAGAAAAGACGATTCAGGCCAAACGAGAAGTTCAAATCTCGTTCAAGATGAAGCGCTCTTTGGCTATTTGAGGGAAAATCCGCTTCAAACAGCAGGAAACATGTTCATATGTAAAATGTAAATTACAAAACTGTACATGTGCCAAGAAGACCATATTAACAAAAGAACAGAAACAAGCTCGCATTCTGTTTGTTTAAATTATGTCTATCGCCCATTGGAGTTTTGGAACAATGTGTTTACCGATGAAACAAATTTTCAGTCTTGTAATGACGGAGATATTCGGGTGTACCGTCTTGCAAATACCAGGTTTCACGAACGTTACGTGTCTCCGCGGAACAGGTCCGGGCGATTTTCTGTTAATGTTTGGGCACGGTACATGGCCCTGGTGTAGCGTAACGTATTAAGGGTAATGGTAGATTTAATGGACAGGTTTATAGGGATATTTTGGAAAACGTTATGCTTCCTACGGTGGAGCAATTATATCCAAACAATACCTTCATTTACGAGCAAGACAACTGCATTATTCATACTGCCAGGATAATTACTCAATGGTTTGGGAACAATAATATTGAGTTATTACCGTTGCCCTCGCACAGTCCCGATATAAACCCAATTGAGAACGTCTGGGGTTTGCTAGTAAAAAAAATTATTAACAAAACTTCAGACCAAGAAATGAAGAAGAATTGTGGTCGGTCATTGAAAATTGCTGGGAGGAGCTAATAGAAAAAGAAAACTATTGCCGTAGACTAATTGCTTCTATGCCAACAAGATTTAATCACGTCTTGGAAGGAAACGGAGCCATGACAAAATATTAGTTTACATTATTTACACAATAAATATAATCGCAGTTATGTGCAGTCGTATCTGTGAATTTTTCAACGTCAATTTTTTACATTTGTTATAAATCGGAATCCTTCCCATCGAATGGTGTAAAAAAGTAAAAAAACACAAAATACGTATGTTTTTCTTCTGGATTGACATTATTCAAATACCTTACTTATGACGTTTCACAATCAATGTCAGTTTTTTATAACCTATATGATAATAAAAGATCCAAATTCCAAAAAGACTGATTCACACCTCTCAATATTAGTAAGAACTGGATTGCTTTATTTTTCAAGTGTATGGGATTTGATTGCACACAAGTGTACAGAGTGTCATGTGAAAAAATGATGGGGGTAGTTTCTTGGGGGGTTACAAGAGGAAACACAGTTCTAACGGTGTTACCAAATGGAGCCTTTTATGCCTTTTGCACATTTTTTCATTGATAGTTTTATCTCTTCAAATAGTGGCGATATTACCTATTAATGTAGTTCTGGGCTAGCCGGTATATACAATAAACTTCCTTTGCAAATAATATCAGTACATTATTTAAGGTTACTTAGAAATAAACTTCCACGTAGTGCAGTGGAAGAATTGTAAAGCAAAAAAAAACTAATTACATTTTTCTTGTTCATAGGCTTAGAATGTCATGAAAAGTCGAAATTTTATGAGGGGATGTAAAGCAGGCGGTCTCTTGTGTATTAAATGTTAAGCATGTAAAAGATACCTACTCTTCTTACGGGAAGAGGTTCGGCAAAATTTCCAGGTTGGGGGTAGCTCGTCTCCTAATGTCGGTGATAGGCCCTGGTAGAGGAAATAGGCCGACGTTAAATAAATAGATTAAAAAAAAGAAAAAAGAAAAAATCTGTCTGTCTGTCTGCAACTTTTTATTGTGTTCGATTACTCTGGAACCGTTTATGATATTGACTTAAAATTTGGTAAACCTATGTATTATAATGAGATCTGGAATTGGATTATATTTTGATTTTAATCCGTTGAAGGGTTGGAGGGTAAATAAGGGTAAATAAGTAAAGCAAGTAAGAAAGAGTCCATAAAATTGCAATTCAGTGTATGTACGAGAAGCCAAGTTCTCAAATTTTTTTTGGCATTAGTCGCCCCCACTATAACCCCCATTACTACCACTACCCCATTATTAAAGGTGTTAAAAAAATAAAATTGTGATTTGGGGTGTGTACAAGAACCAAAGGCCTCATTTTTCTTGCGCATTAGCCATCAAAACTACCACCCCCCCTCCACCTCCTAAGATGTGATATTGTTTTATGAGTCTTGGCGTAGACGATTTCAAATATTATATTATTAAAGTTCTACGATCAATTATTTTTACATAGTAGAGTGCAAAAATGGCATCAAATTTGTTTTCGTTTTAAGAGACTTGGATAGGAAGTCTAGATGTGGAAGTAGTGATTGATTCCTTAGGCAGCGGTTTTTTTTGTACAACTTTGTTTTGTATAATACATTTTTTTTATTTGTCTTTTATTTTATGCACTTACTGTGACAAAATCGATAATATGTATGTAACAATGATTTGTAATTAATAAAATTTATTCTATCTATTATGTTATGATTAATTCCATAACATTTCAATTAAATTCTTGGCGAAGCCACATAACTTGTTCAAGTTATAGGCAAATGATGCTAAGCGAATGGAATAATGATTGTCGTTTGGATTTCATTTTTGTATATTGGAACATTTATAAAATTAAATTCCTTTTAAATGGCTTCCTCATCGACAGTAGTGAAAATAAAATCTTTATTTAGGAGAATCACGCGATTCATTTGGGGACACGCCAGCTTAATTATACCATTTCTTTAAAATAGTAGAAAAATATTCAAATTAGGATTCAGGCCAAACACAGATGAAATAAAAAGCAGTTATTTTCGTTAAGATATAATGCTATAAAAATCAATTAAAATGTCTTTAACTATTAGTATAGTAAAACATACTACAGGTAAAAATATGCAAAACTGGGAAATAACGTCTTATTAACTCATTAGCTCCCACGAATATTTTTTCTTTATTCTTATGAATATTTTGCATTAGTTGGCCATTCCTATACCCACTTATACTAGAACCATAATTACAAAAAAAAATTTTTTGCAAATTTTTGAAAAAAAATGGTGTACTCAAATGGGTACAATGGGAGAATGTATAAGAAAACAAGTTAAAAACGTACTCTTCGCCTGTTCACTGAACTTTTTATATAATTGTTACACATTCTATAGGATACTCTTCGCAGTTTTTTGTAAATAATGTTAGTTTTAGACATTTTTAATTTTAGTTGGTAAAAGAATCAGTGTAAAATAAAGTGAAAATTAAAAAAAAACTATACCAAACCCTATTTGGGTTTCGAACCCGGGAGCTTTGGATTCCGAGTCAAAGCGTAAGAAGTACACCAACACCTTACACGTAAAAAAATGTAAATTTTTACATTATAAGACACGAGCTAAAATCATATTTTCACGGTTGTATATTACATTCTGAAATGTATATTTGTAAAATATATAAATATTTAGATATTAAAATAAAATATCATTCCACCAGATTTCTATACAATTACAAAAACATAAAAATCAAAAAAAATTTTTTTCAAATTTAAATCATAAATAACATTTTTATTTACCAATCGATTTTGTTCAAAAACAATAAGGTTCTTCCTCTAGCTAACAACAACATAGTGTCCAAATTTCAGTACAATCGGATTTTTCTTTCTTGAGTTATCGTGCTTACAAGAAACGTGACGGACGGACAGACGGACATTTTGAAAGTTGTTCAGAATTCGTTCACTAACACAATGATATGAATTTTTTTTGTTTGTGAGCGATATTTACGGATTTAGAAATGTGCTGATCAAATACAATATACTCTTCGTTTTTGTATTTGCGAAGAGTATAATAATGCGAAATTTGAAAAGTCATAAAAAGTGTTTATTTGTTTTATAAATGAATTAGAGATTAATATTATTTATTTCTTTGAATGAAATGCTATGAAACAATCACGCTCAATACATAAATAAAGTGACGTCAAACTTTAGACAACCCCATCCATAGGTGACATTGACGGCACCTTAGTTGTTTTTCGATTTTTTTAGGAAAATGAAAAATGTAACAGTAGCTAGTTGAACTATGAAGCATTCAATCCTTGAAACCAAATTTTATCGGTTTCCCCGTTATAAATTGTTTGCCGAAGTGGTGTCCAAAGTATTTGACCATAGCTTCATTTATTGAAAGATTTGGTGAAGAATTCCCTATTGACGAAAATTTGTATTTAGCAAGTTCATCAGTGGACGTAGCCTATACATTTTATCAGACATCAAGTTTAGTATTGTCAGCAAAGTGTATGTACCTCTTGATTTCTTGAAATTTATTTCGAGACATACTGGGAGCTACGAAAGATACAGAAACATCTTCGTCAACGCTCCAATACATGGGGTAATGGGGTAATTAGGTATCCGGGGTATCGGGGGCGGGGTATCCAGAAAGCAATAAAATTCACATTCACATTCTTCACATCTTCTATCATTTTCTTTAGTCTTTCTTCGTAACTCAATTTTATCCTTCATATAATATCTTCATAATTCATTGTCAACTTAGGCTCCTCCTATTTACTATTGCTATTTGGACTTCTAATTTTCTTGGTAAATACTACCGATAACGGCACGTCGTCATCGCTATCATAGTAACTTTCTACATGCATTTCGTCGTCTGAGGAATAGTGAAGTTCTACTTCTGCAGGAATATCACTGGGAAAGTTGAAAATACCCATATCGTTATCATCAAATTCTTCCTCATCTGTTTGCGTATCTACCTCAGGTGGGATAATAACTATTTCTGGCTGGTGCTTTGCAGAATAAACTGATTCCATTGCTTCTACCAATGTCTTGAAACGTTTGCCGTAAAAACTTTTTGAAGCGATTGGTTGAAATTCAGAATCCATGTCGAAGCAATTTATGAAAGAATATTTCGAATTTACTTATACATATCTTCCCATTGTACCCAAATGGGTACAACTCAACCAAAACCTTTTCAGATCTTCTGGAGCACTAAAGAAACCCTCACGCAAAGTTTCGTCCAGATCCGTTTAGTAGTTTCGCCTCTATCGTGCTAACACACATACACACACACGCACAGACATTTTTCAAAAACCACTTTTTTGGGTTCCTGGGTTCCAAAACGTAAAGATTTGATGTTATCTCAATTTCCGATTATGGACCAATTTTAGTAACCTCCCACAATTTTATTAGGTAAAAGGTTAAAAATTAAAATTAATTGAAATATATAACAATATATAAACAAATTTTAAAACAGCCTTTGACACCAAACAGAACCTCAAACATTTTACGTACTAAATTAAAAGGTGCAAGATTCAGACTAGCATATCTGCTATTCCTCTTGAACCTTATAGTCTAAGAACTGGGCACAAAATTTCGATATGACTCGGGTCAAGAAAAGTTTCCGCAACAATACGTCGTACACTTAGAGGGATCCTGATTTGGGAATTTGCTGACGGCGCGTGCGGAGACAGACATGGGTGAGTGCGGTGAAAGTTGATTTTCTTTTTGAAACAAAAATCATCGCGGTACGCTTAAAAATTTATAGAATAAGAAATTGTGTATTGCGTAATCGAAATGTGAAGTTGCTGACAGGTAGGTAAGGGGATAAGTAGGTTGCTTGCCAAACATTTATTAAAAAAAAATTACTGCGGTTGTGTCAGCAACTTATATATTTTATTGTTAATGTGTCAAATAATATGTTCATAAAATTTGCTGACAGCTAAGTGAAAGAGATAGCCCCTAAAGTGGGGTGAATTTGAAGCGAAGGCAAAATAAATTATCGCGGTCGTCAGCAACTTACATATTTAGATTTTTGAAACTTTGGAGACATATATATGCCAATTACATGACATATTTACTACTAAAACAATCTCTAAACGAAAAGTTAATGATGTTCGATATATATTTTTAAACGTCAATATAAAATGGACAATGGCGACGAATCATGTTTCAAAAAAAAAAATTGAAAAACTTCGACACTTCAAGCTTACCACATTGCAATTCTGAACTTTCTTCTTCGAACACGTTATGTGACAAATGTATGGTTACACGCTTCCGACAGAGCTTGACCCTTTAGAAAATGGATATGTAAGGGGTCATGATAATACTTTCTAAAAAAATTGCTAAAAAATTTGAAGATAACACTATCTTTAATATCTTTAATATTGTACATTACATTTATATAATTTATTATACTATTCATACAATAAATAAACTTGTGTATATGAATATGAAAAAAAAATTCTCTTCGTTTTATAAAACATTATTAATCCATATACTAATTTTAAATATAAAGTACACCCTATATTCATACAAATTTTGAAAGTCGCATACGGTTCCAAATTGGTACATAAAAAATTTGTATATAATAAAATTAAAATATTATCTTTCTAGCTGAATATTATTTGACATAAGTAAATTTTTACAAATTAATTTTTCAAAGTAATTGTTACAAATTAATTGTTAAAATTGTCATAAATGTAAATCAGATAAGAATAATAAAAGTTAAAAAATGTAGGTGTGTTTTTTCAAAGGTTCCCTTCGAAGTACCTAACCGCGTGCATAGTACGGACTCTTGTCTCCGCTTTAATTTTACCCCATTTTACGGGCTATCTCCTTCACTTAACTGTCAACAAATATTTATGAACATATACTACGGGAGCCCGCCCTAAGTGCCCGTGCACCCCCCCCATCCTTGGGGACATTGTTTTTCATATAGATTAAAGCCTAAGAAACAATCTTGGACATGTCCCCCTAAAAAAAAATTGGCTGCACTTTCAAAATGGCGTCCGTTAAAAAAAAAAATTGCAAATATTGTTTTTGTCATTTAACACAAAAACTAAAAAAGATGGAGAAAAACTTTCTGCACAAAAAGCAAAGTGCATAAAATTTCCTACAATTTTGTTCCTATACAATATTTGGATAGGAGTTACCATTTTCCAGATATCATTGTTACCGTTTTCGAGATAAATGTCTGCAAATTACAATATTATTATTATTATTATTAATTTTTTTCAGTATATTTTATTCTTTGTTATGTTAATAATATAAAGTTTTATTATACGCCTTACAATAATTGTCACAGTTATTTTCTCTAAGTGATTTACCGATATAATTTCCATGTTTTCTTAATTTTGGACTCATTTATCTGGAAAATGGTAACTGCCATCAAAATATTGTATAGGAACAAAATTGTAGACAATTTTATGCACATTGTTTTTTGTGAAAAAAGTTTTTGGCCGTCTTTTTTAGTTTTTGTGTTAAATGTCAAAAACAACATTGGCAACAGTTTTTTTAACATATGGCCGCCATTTTGAAAGTACAGCCAGTTTTTTTTTTTGAGGACATGTCTTAAATTGTTCCTTAGGCTTTAATCTTTATGAAAAATATTGTCCCCAAGGATCGGTGGGGGGTGCACGTACAGCTAGGGAGGGCTCCCAGACTATTTGACATATTAACAAAATCTATAAGTTGCTGACACGATCGCGATAATTTATTTTTGCCTCCGCTTCAAATTTACCCCACTCTAGGGGCTATCTGCTTCACTTAGCTGTCAGGAATTTTCATGAACATATTATTTGACACATTAATAACAAAATATATAAGTTGAGATAACCGCAGTCATTTTTTTTTTTTCAGATATTTTGACACCTGTCAGTAACCTACTTATCTCTTACCCCTCACCTAGCTGTGAGCAACTTCACATTTCGATTACGCATTCATTTCTGATTCTATAAATTAAAAAAAAAATCAACTTTCACCGCTCTCACCCGTGCCCACGGTGTATTAAATAGGTGGTCCGACGTACGGCACTTTCCTATTATAATAATGGCTTCATAAGTGCATAGTTTCTATTTATTTTAGTAGATGGCGCGAGCAATAAGGTCCTACAATTACCTGGGCATGTGCATCATATAACTAACATAACCTCAAATTTTAAGGTTTTTCGTTTATTCTCATTTTTAATGTTTGTATAGGCATTTTTAAGCTCGGAGACATACTGGCTTCAAGCAAATATTTAAAAATTCGCGCAAATAATTTTTCAATATTGTTGATTGATAAAAAATAGACTGCTAATTATAGGTTAGATTCCTAACCTGCAAAAAGTGTCTTATTTTACTGTGACAAACTATTTAAAGCTTCATACTACGTTGAACTTGATTTTGGTTGAAAGTACAGGAACCAGGCAGAAATTTTAATAATAGCTACGTAATACTTGTAAATCTTAAGAAATATATATTTTTGAGGATAGCTGTGGCGACACGTGCAATGCTGCATGTAGTGTTGCATATATTCTTTCAATGTTTTAATTTAGCTACTTAATGTCAGATGTCACTGGACTCTTGTTTCAGTAAACAAAAAACAAAAGGCCGCGAATGTATGCAACACTGTATGCACTTATGCATAGAACCTGTAAAATTATCTATCTATGCGTAAATAATGAGAGAACTTATTGGTCCTGCCATCTATTACATTATGTTCAAAGTAAGCACTTATGAAGCCACTGTGAGGGTTGTCGTCGCATCACCTATTTAATACACCCTGCCCGTGCCTCCCCCGCTCGCGCTGTCAGCAAATTTCCAAATCAGTGTCCTCCCTTAGTGTACGAAGTATTGTTACGGAAACTTTTCGAGTCATATAGAAATCTCCGCCTTTTAGGGAAATTATAATTGATTGCTAATAATTTTTTAACTGGGGAACTAAAAATTATATTTGGCATATAATATTTTTGATACTGACTAAGATGATGATTAAATGTTGAGATATTCTCTCATATTTACGGATACCATAAATAAGGCGCAAGCACGAGTTTTGCATTTTCTGTATTCTGTTGCTATCTCTAACAGTGAGGCAGAGTTCGTAAACAGAATCACATGGTGGATATAAGGCAAGTAATTTGAATGGCCAAAAAAATTGAAAATCAAGGTAATCCTATATATTAAGGAAAACAGAAATTGAGAATTATATTTTTTTAATTACTGAGTAATTACAGTTAATCCACTCCATTTAGGATTTTTCTTCAGACCAATTCATACAAAAGCAAATGTTGGTTTTCCAGGCAGGTTCGGGTGTCCTTAATAAGGTCTCAAAAGTGTCCGAAGTGGGAGTGTAAGGATAAAATTTGACAACGCTGTAAAGGGCTAAAATCGTGTTCGGAAACGAATTTTTCGAGATATCTCGGTTTTCATTCCCTCTACGACAAAAATACATTGAGCTATGGAAATTCTCTATAAAAAAGACAGAGGGTCTTTTTTTCGTATACTCAATAGTTTTCTTGAAAATCTTGCATTGAATTTGAACTTATGGGATATTATGGATAATTTAAGTATTCTCTTCCACACCACCCTTGAGGTTGAGTACTAGGCGCGTTTTTTATGTGGTTTCCCCGGTAGGCCTAATCCACGACTGTCATACTTATTAAATGTTGTCAAATTAATAATTTCCTTCTTGTCCGTTTTCTCCTTTTATAAATTCATTGATTCGTTCAAGGAAATCCGAGTCAATCTGAGAACTTTCAGTCTCTGCTTCAGAGACGGCTTCTATTTCTGACAAGTTTTCAATCGGTTCAGCATTCAAGCAAGATTTTCCATGGCAGTTGGTGAGCAATTAAGTCCCAAACTCCGACAGCCACACAATGGTTTACAACCTTTCGTACAGTTGCAGAAAATCATCTTCAGAAGGCAGTCAGGCGCAGGAAGTTGGGATGTTGTTTTTGGCCACAATATGGTTTTCAACATCCATCCCCACTCTTTAGGATTCAACACATTACCCAACCATTTCTGTACTTGAAAATAAACACGAAATAGATGCTGTTGTACTGCGTCATGAGTGGGTGGTAATGAATTCAGTTTCACTGGTTTGCTTTTGCTTATGGCTTCAATAAAGCAAGAATACCGATAGTTATCGATGGAAACTTCTTTAACTGGAGCGTTATAGATTGCGAGGAAAAATTTTATCCCATTCAAAGTAACTATGTCAGGAGAAGTACCAGTCTTGCTGAAAACTTCAGCTACAAGTTTCAAGCCGTTTTTTCATCACTTTCAAAACTGCAGTCTTGCCTTTATTAAACAGAGCAGTTGTAGTGTCACACCCAGAGAATGCGTGCAGAAACAATATGTGATCTCGAATATCTTTATGGTGATCAAAGCTTCGTGAAGAATAAATTTTTCGTTGGACCTTCCCTCTGCCTGGTTTGAGGAGAAAAATTTCTTTATTAATAGGTGTACGAGTAGTTAAATTTATAAGAAGATCCATATCTTCCCCAACCACAACCGTAATATTTTTACATGATTCGTCAAGCGCTGTTTCGACTATCAAAATGTCAGCACCATCTTCAGCATGTCTAACAATATAACTATTTGCCTTAAACTTTTCTGTCAACATCGAAATCAATCTGATGTTATTTTTATTATTGGAAAGGAGCTTCTCTTGGCTTACAGTTGCAACCATCTACTCATCAAAGTAAATGTCAACAGATGAAGCTCTTGAGGACGGGCGAAGCTGCTCCATAGCCTTCACACTGTTGCTAATATTTTCATAACCATCAAAAACAGTAATAGAGATCGAGCCAAAATGATTTTTTCACATAATTAACATATGCTTGGCAAATAGCACCGAAGGTTTCATGTTGATGCCATATAACTCGGTGCAAGAGAAATCCCCCATCAACGATATAAGTGGCATTTTGGAGATCTGGTTCAAATTCAGATGGCTGGAAATTGTCATAGAAAGTTGACTTGTTCGTCTTGTGCATACCAACTTCGTCAAAGAGTGACACCGGATATGGAGCTAATTTATACTCCAAGTAGGTGCGATGCTCTTCATTTGTTCTCTTCATGACAGTAAACCTTTGAAACAATGTATTTTTGTCGTAGAGGCAATGAAAACCGAGATATCTAGAAAAATTCGTTTCCGAGCACGATTTTAGCCTTTACAGCGTTGCCAAATTTTATCCTCACACTCCCACTTCGGGGACTTTTGAGACCTTATTAAGGAAACCAGAACCTACCTGGAAAACCAACATTTGCTTTTGTATGAATTGGTCTGAAGATGCGGCTCATTTTTCACTAAATGCAGTGGATTAAATATCAATGGACACTTTTATTAAAAAATGTGAATATGCACGTTGATTCAATGCTTTTATTTCATTTTATAAACGCTCGGGCACCATCTTCGAACTTAATTAAAAACACATCCTCACAAAATAAAAAAAAGTTCAGATCCAGAAACTATACCTACCAATCTTTATGTATTTTGACCTCCTGAATTTAATTTTATCATGAAATTTTTTTGTAAATCGCGTGTTTTTTTCGCATTTTATCTGTGGTGGTACCGAAAAATGGCTCAAATTGACTCATTTTTCGGTACCATCACAGATAAAATGCTAAAAACAAGTTATTTACAAAAAAATGACACGATGAAATTAAATTCTGATGGCGACATCGAATTCAGGAGGTCAAAATACATAAAGATTGGTCTGAACTTTTCTTTATTTTGTGTGGCTGTGTAATCTTTTATATTCATCGTTATCATTTTTGATATAAGTGACATAGTTTCTAAGTAACTATTTCATCTTATAAAAGTTCTAAATCCATCTTTAAACGTACATATTTTCGAAATAATTAATTCTATATATAAACAAAAATCAAATTCACCTTCAGTTTATAAGCTTTCTTATTTATCTCTTAGTCCAGGAAATATCTTCGCACCCGTTGGAGAAAATATTCTCAGTCGGTTTTTTTGCATAATTTTATGGAAAATGGTCACCTGAAAACAAATCTTGCCAGGTCTAAAAATGGGTTAAAAATTGTTTAAACTATTTTTTTTAAACAGATTGCAAACATTGTTTATTTTACTCCGAACATTTTTTTTTAGTTTTTTTGGTCGATTTTGAACAAAAAAGATCTCTTGCAACTTTTCTCTAAAGTTGATAGTTTTCGAGATATTAATTATTTAAAGTTCGAAAAAACGCAAAAATGGCAATTTTCAACCCTGAAAAACAATATGAAAAACAAAAAATTTTAATGTTGCTAAAGTCCTTAAATATTCTATAAACACCTCTTAACAAAGTCCCAAAGCGTTTTAGGCTATTATGTTATTGCAACCCCTTGATTTTAATTTATATAATTAAGCAAGTGCATCATTATGGTCGGCCGCGCTGCTATGCTCCGTCTCTTTTCCACTCAAGCGGAGTATACGTACCATGCCGGCGCTCATATTTCAATGGTAAGTACCTTATACTTGGAAGCCATGCCCCCCCCCCAAGCCGTCCTCCATGACCAAAAAGTAAAGACGCATAATCTCTATCAGTACAAAGCAGTATTTAAACTATTCCTTGAAATAAATATTTTGTAATTAATGCCAATCTAGTAGAGAAATCTATACACATCCGTTTACAACAATTTTCTGAAAAGTTTTCTTCATCCTCTGAAGAGGCCGATTCTATTGCCCCCCCCAGATAAATTTTTTATCTGCACCACTGTCAGGATTTATTTTTAAATTGATTTTGAAATTAAGAACATTCATTTACATTTCATAAAAATTTTTATTTGAAGAATACCGAATCAAATGACAATAAATAATAATATATTTCAATAATAATCATCTTTTACAGATGTCACATATTTGTTTTTGCAAACATCTAAATCACAGCCACACAGAGCTATGCAATTTAAACCATTTTGTTTACAATGCCATGCTTTAGTTTTACACGTTTTTTTACAGTTACATGACAGTGGCTTTCTGGTAAAGCATTTTTTGTCATTTTAAGCAATAAAATATTCTCTTCTGACTTATAATATCCCCATTGCGTAAAGTCAATTGGGATATAGGAAGAATATAAGGCATTCTTCCAAATATATGTTTGAGCAAAAGCTCTTAAAGTGTGTTGAAAAAGTGCATCGGAGGTACAAGGTATATTAGCCATATTAATGCCTCTACCACATGAATGATTAAATATCAGTCTTCGTGCATCATCTGCTGTTCCACCGTCTTTTTCCTAATAACTGTAAATACATATTTTCTAATATTCTAAATTGTTCCTTATCAAATTTATAGGTACCTAAGGTAGATAATGCATTTACGTATTACTTCCACATCCAGTGGAAGTATAGTAACGACAAAAAATTTTTAAAATTTTTTATTGTTCAAATAGGCTTAAAATGCCACGAAACGTCGAGATTTTAAGTTTGAGCGAAAAAAAATTTCTGTCTGTCGGTCTGTCGGTCTGTCTGTCTGTCTGTCTGTCGGTCTGTCTGTCTGTAACTTTTTTGTGCGCACGTTTACTCTGGAACCGTTTGAGATATTGACTTGAAAATTTAGTACACATATGTACTTTAACGAGATATATTTTCATCTTGTTCCGTCGAAGGGTTGGGGGGTAAATTGGGGTAAATTTGGGGAAAATAGGTAAATCGAGCAGGTAAGAGTCCATAAAATTGGTATTTAGTATATACAAGAGAAGCTAAGGTCTCAAAAAAAATTTTGGCATTAGCCACCCCTCTTACCACCCCCACTCCATTATTAAAGGGGATGAAAAAAAGTTGTGATTTAGTGTGTGTACAAGAACCAGACCTCAAAATGTTTTTTTACTTCATCCACCCCCACTACCACCCCTTATCACCACCCCCACCCCGCTACCGATGTGGGGTATCGTTTTATGGGTTTTTGGGGTAGAGGATTTCAAATATTATATTATTAAAGTTCCATAAACAATTATTTCCACACACAAAAATTTTTTCGTTGTGAGTGACTTGGAAAAGAATCTGGATGTGGAAGTAGTGATTCCTTGGGCAGCGATTTTTTTTATCTACATAGACTACATCCAATGCTTTTTTCTTTGTACCGCTTTTGCTTCTTGTGTCGCAGCTGGTAAAAGCATGTAAAGCTGGCAAAATATGAAATATACTCAGCTGCGAGATGACATGCCAAAGTTCTAGATTTTTTACTGTGAATTCTAAGAAATAATCCGTCACAACCATGAGACTTAAAAAAATGCCAGAAATGTATTCCTAGCATAATAGCCTAAAACGCTTTGGGATTTTGTTCAGGGGTATTTAAAGAATATTTAACGACTTTAGCAACATTAAAATTTTTTGTTTTTCATATTATTTTTCAGGGTTGAAAATGGCCATTTTTGCGTTTTTTCGAACTTTAAATAAGTAATGAATATCTCGAAAACTACTTAGCAAAATAAACAATTTTTGCAACTTGTTTAAAAAAAATTGTTTAAACAATTTTTGACCCATTTTTAGACCTGGCAACATACAGATTTGTTTTCAGGTCACCGTTTTCCATAAGATTATGCAAAAAACCGACTGAGAATATTTTCTCCAACGGGTGCGAAGATATTTCCTGAACTATCTAGTATGTTTTCGCTAAATGTGTTACTTTTTTAGTATTCGGCTATATCTGTTGGTTCGGGTGTTTCCAGACACGCTAAGAACTTGAAATTTTGCAAGCAGAGGGACTAACCTCAAACCTTCAAGAAAATTAACAAAATTGGGAAATTCAGAGCAGCCGCCCGAATTTGACGATTTAAAGTTAAGTCATCTTTATTTGGAATTTTCAAACTTTTATTTACCTTAACGAATCCGTAATGGATATGGGCATTTCTTAGAAAACAGTAAGCGACGCGACGATGCGGCATTCTAGTTTTATAATGAACCAGTACACATACAGTGTCCGCCAAAAAGTCTGCACCGTATGGAAAACTAACGTTGTTATTGACTTTCTGAAAAATTTTATTTTTGGTAAAAGTTAGTGCATGTTCTCAAACAAAAAATGGGCTGCACAAATCTGTGTTAGTCCTGGCGCTTAGGTCGGAAAATTAATTTTTTTGAAATTGCCTCAAGAGTAAACTACCTTTATTTTTGAATATATCGAAAAATGTTACTTAAAGAAGTGGCCTATAATACGAAGTTGCATCCAGATATCAAATTTGGCTGTCCTATTTTAAAAATAAAAATTTTCCACTTTTTTACGCATAATTCCTCAACTATATTTTTATATATTTTTCTATTATTAATAATTCCCTCTATTTAATGGTTTCAGCCTAAGTAATCGATTAAAATCCAATTTGAAGAAATTTTAGTACTTTTTTGACCACATAAATATTTTGGAAAAAAAAATGCTGAATTTCTTGGTGCGTAGTTCTCTTTTTTTACAATGTTAACTTTTCGAAATGTTTTAATGCAAATCGCTTGAAAAGAGTTTCATTTAGTGATTTGTATTAAAAAATGTCGAAAAAATTAACATCAGAAAAAAGAGAAAACTATGCATCAAGAAATTCAGCATTTTTTTTTCAAATATACATTTGGTCAAAAAAGTACTGCTAAAAGTTCTTCAAAGTGAATTTTAGTCCATTACTTAGGCTGAAGCTATTAAATAGAGAGAAGTATTAATAAAAGAAAAATATTTAAAAATATACTCGTTCACTAGTTATGCGTAAAAAAGTGGAAAATTTTAATATTTAAAATAGAACAACAAAATTGACATCTGGGTATGACTTCGCATTATAAGCAACTGTTTTAAATAACATTTTTCGATATCTTTAAAAATAAAGATAGTTTACTCTCGAGACAATTTCAAAAAATTCATTTTCCGACCTAAGCGCCCGGACTAATACACATTTATGCATCCCCTTTTCGTTTGAGAACATGCACTAACTTTTATTAACAAATAAACTGAAGCGCACAGTAATATAATAAAAACATTTGACTTAATAATATATTACAATTATAGTGCAAAATTTAATTGTGCTGTGCACTTTTGAGTAACTTTACAGTAATTAAGTAAGGAAGTAAAACAAAAATTAAACGTTTCATGTGAATTTCTCCAGCAAAAAGCTTTTACTTAGATAACGGTCATAACTTTCAGGAGAGCAATTCATTAAGCGAGGTATATGGATCTGTTTCTGGTTAGCTCCGGCTCCTGTATACAAAACATAGATAAATGTAAAATCATTTCTCCCCAGTGAACCTCCCACAATAAAACCAGCCTCTAAATAACGCACATCTTTTGCCAAGTGCAATCAGAATGGATCCACAACTTCCCATTTATTTTTGCAGCACGTCCGCTGCTTTTTGCCTCTCTCGATTTATAGAAACAGCTTTAAATTAAATTTTCTCTGCAAAAATACAGTATTTAACTACACAATCCAGTACTAAACTCTTTAAAAAGATTGGAATGAAATAAAAACGAGATTTTTTATTAAAAACCTGACCGGAATAAAAGGAAAAAGTGAGGGGAGATATTTTTATTAGAAAGTAGGTATACAGGCGGTGAGTTAGTGAGAAAGTACAGTTTTCTCAGCAATTTGAGGCAAATGATTTACATAAAATTTAAAATAAAATATCATAAACAATTAATATTCAGTTGTCAAAGAATTTTTTGAAATAAATAGTTATTTCTTGCAAATAGCAAACAGCAATAACAAAATAAATATTTTCAATTATCCCTCTATTAGTAGTTTATACACAGAGAGAAATTGTTGTGGCGTGCACAACGCTGTGGAACAAGATTTTGTTGCATTTTTTTGAACAGTACTAAAATTTCAAAGCAAAATGTTATACAGTTGTACAGGGTGACAATCGGGAACCGGACGATTTTGAAATAAGTGTTACACAAAGAATTGGCAAAATAATAAGTTTTTTTTTTTATTAACACCAGAATGAAGCTTACACAATGCCATTTACGATGTGTATCAAGTATGGAAGATAATGTCATCGAGATGGTGTCCGTCGCGTTGGATGCAGTTTTCTTCATCAATAGTCGTGATTTCCTGACGAATGGCATTCTTCAAGCCGGCCAAATTACGGGGCCTGTGAGTATATGCACGACTCTTCAAATACCCCCACAGAAAAAATCACAAATTGACAGGTCTGGAGGCCTTGAAGGCGACGGCACATCTTCAATACGTCAAATGAATTTTCCTGGAAGCACGTTGCGAACAACATTGATTGATGCGTAGGCAGTATGTGCCGTGGCACCATCTCGCTGAAACCACACATTTCTTGGATTTATCCGTCTTCTGCGTAGTTCTGGCATAAAAAAATTTTAGATCACCTGAACGTAGCGGTTAGAATTAACGGTGACGGTACGCCCGGTCTCAAAAAAATAGGGACCAATAATGCAAGTAGAGCCAATGGCTCACCACACTGTGACTTTTTCAGAATGGATATTTCGTGGATTTTCAGGAGCCCAGTACCTAAGTTCTGTTTATTAACTGCTCCATCTAAATGAAAGTGAGCTTCGTCGCTCATTAGAAACTTCAGACCTAAATTATCTTCCAAAATCACTTGCATTCTCGTAGCGAAATCCTCACGAGTTTCAAAATCTCTTTCCTTTAATTTCTGAACAATTTGTAGTTTGTAGAGGTGGAATTTTAAATGCTTATGCAAGATTTTCATAACCGATTCCCGATTCATGTTCAACTCAATTGCATGGTTTTGGGCGGACCGTGAGGACTTCTGGTGAGCGCCTCTCTCACATGGTCTATGTTTTCAGGAGTTCTTACGGTACGTTGTGGACCTTGTGACTTTTTTTATGCTGCCAGTTGTTTTCAAATTATGATGGTGTTGCGAGACGGAACCGCTCCCCATCGACCAATATTAAAGTGAATGCGAAAAAGCCGTTGGGTACTTATCACTGACTCGCCATTTCGGATAAACGTGTCGTATGTAAATATTCGATGCTATATTGTCCACTGCACCTTTGTTACTGAAATGGCACAACATTACAAAGGTAGTAACATCGCATTTGTCCTCCTCTAACCGCTCTGTACTCCGTACTATGCGTTCCAAAAACATCCGGTTCCCGATTGCCACCCTGTATAAACACTCTTAATTGTGCATAATTCTTGCACATTTTATTTGTCCAATATGAAGATTTCGTTACAATGAATTTGTTGGAAACGTGGTGTCGGATTTACCTATTTAAACTCAACAATTACTGTCAATTAGGCCCTCAAACTTCACATTTTGGTACCATTCAATTTACAATTAGTTTTCAGAAACTGTTTAAAGGTTTGTACTAATTAACTCTATGTATTTAACACCATGTAATGCAGATGAGATTGAGGAAATTATAAAAAATCTTAAAAACAAAAAATCTCCTGGTATCGATGGTATAAGGGCAGAGGATATTAAGCCAGTATCAAGCTACATAAAAACCCCATTGTGTTACATTATAAATAAAATAATTGAGACTGGAGAATGCCCATCGGCTTTTAAAACAACGATAATAACACTTATTTTTAAAAATGGGGATAAATTACAGGCTACTAATTACAAACCAATATCACTTATTACATATTTTGCGAAGATTTTTGAAAAAGTAATTAAAATTAGATTGGATAAATATATTAGAAAAAATAAAAACTCATCTCAGAACATCAATATGGTTTTCAAAAAAATAAATCAACATAGGATGCTGTTCTATTGTTAACAAACAGTATTTATACCGCATTGGATGGAAGCAAAAAATCCCTATGCTTATTTATCGATCTAGCAAGAGCCTTTGATACTGTAAGTCATACATTATTATTAAAATCTTTGTAAAACTTTGGTATCAGAGGAGAAACTCTAAAACTATTCAGTAGCTATTTGAGACATCGAAAACAGTGTGTCAGAATAAATGGCTCAATTAGCGATTTCAAGACCATCAAATACGGCGTACCACAAGGCACAGTACTTGGT
The DNA here is from genome assembly GCA_936432065.2 of Rutpela maculata. Taxonomy (NCBI): domain Eukaryota; kingdom Metazoa; phylum Arthropoda; class Insecta; order Coleoptera; family Cerambycidae; genus Rutpela; species Rutpela maculata. The sequence continues at coordinate 62,920,890 of OW386287.2, forward strand.
ACACTGCTGTTTATAATATACGTTAACGAACTGTTCTCTATTCAAAGCATATGTAAAATTATTAGCTATGCAGATGACACGGCAATATTTTATGAAGATAGCTCCTGGAACGATTTAAAATCTAAAGTAGAACGTGACTTTGGAAGCTTAAAAGACTGGTTCGACTCTAAACTACTGACAATAAACTACAGCAAAACAAACTATTTACCTTTCTACCCCAAAAAAATATCAGCACCACAATTCTTAAATCTAACCATTGAAAGCAACCACTCTAACTACACTTTGGAACCTAAGAAAGAAATGAAATAATTGGGGGTCTATATAGATCAAAAACTACGATGCGCATGTACAATATATCCTAAGAAAATTACGATTTATACTAAACAAATTTAAATGCATACAAAATTTTCTAGACACAAAACACATGAAACGAGTATATCAGTCACTCGTTGAGTCTCATTTAATACACAGTATTACTAGTTGGGGAGGGGTTCTAAACTGCCATATAAAAAAACTGGAATCACTACAAAAGAGATTTTTGAAAATCATGCTTTACAAGGAGACAACTTATTCATCTGATAAACTATTTAACGAATCTAACATTCTAGATATACGACAACTCTTCTTCCTATATGTAAACCTCAAACAATTCAAAACTAAACATCTACTGAAACAAATTGACCACACATATAACACCAGAAAATTAAACTATAAGTATACAATTTCTATTCCTCGAAAATCGATAGACGGCCAAAGAAGTATGAACTACCTAGGACCAAAATTTTCAAAATCTTGACGTGATGGGCCAATTCTGAGGCGAGATTCGAATTCAGCGCGAAAAATTACTTCGGGAATGACCTTCAGCTGCCCAACAACATTCATGACCCCTTTATTCGCAGACCTGTGTAATAGATGGAGCTATTGACTTGATTTTCAGATTACTGCCTTAAAACTATTAGCTTGGCAAGGCGAATGGGGGCCATATCGGTCACTCCACGTAGATGAGAACCAAGAAGGTTGAAGCTAGTCCGTGGATGACTGATCATACTTACTTTAATATAAAGCCCTTTCGAACAGTCACTACATATACCTTACCAGCGTCTCTTGTGGTTATTTTATGTACTCCAGAGCACCAGCACTACCAAGGGCGGAGCAGTACTTGTACATAGTATTTAAGACAAGAATTCCTTATCAGTTGTTTACAGATTTAACAAGAGTATAAATATTGTATAAAATAATAACTATTGGCTGAAGAAAATGTACAACATATAGATTTCAAATTAATTAATTAATTGTGGAAAACCAACCCCAGGTAATACGTTACCGAGTAACAATTCCTTTGATTTGAGTGAACAGATTGTGCGAAATGATTCATAACATTAACAATGAAAATATACAATTTGTGGATTTCACAATCAGAACCTGTTTCATAATTTCACACAAATGATAGAAACCAATGTTTCTTCAAACATTTCTTCCATTAGCAAAGTAAGAATAGTTTATTTAATAGTAATCCTTTGCAAGGAATTCAATTTATGTGATTTCAAAGATTGTAGAAAAATTTCAAATAATATTAATCCATAAACAGTACAAGATGTTTTAATTAAAAGAGTAAATAATACGATTGAAACAAGCGTTTATAGAAAACCAACACACACCAACAGGTATTTGAATTTTAACTCAAATCAGTCGATGCATGTTAAAAAGTGTGTCATAAAATGCTTATATGATAGGGCCAAAATAATTTCTTCTAATGATGAAATATTAGACAATGAGAAACGCTTTATAAAAGAGGTTCTTATAAACAATCAATACCCTGAAGCTTTTGTTGATAGAACTTTCACATATATAGAAATTAATAATCATGTACGACAAAAACCTGAACAACGGTACACGACGTTAATTCCTTATGTACACGGATTATCTGAAAAGCTACGCCGTATAGGCAATAGATTTGATATTAGGACGATATTTCAAACGGGCAATACATTGAGATCTATTTTAACAAAAACAAAACCGCTAAATCATGAGCAGAATTAAAAAAACTGCATTTATAGTATTCCATGTGAGTGTAATAAACATTATGTGGGTGAGTCATCCAGACCATTCAATGTTAAATTGGGTGAGCACAAGGGTTACATTAGAAAAAATGAGATTCAGAAATCGAAGGGAAAACGGACATAGAATAAACTGGGACTCGGCAAAAATTTTAACAAAAGAGACAGATAGCAAGAAAAGAAAAAATAAAGAAGCGGCTATAATACTATTGAATGAGGATAAATGCGTGTCGAATTGTTCCGTAGATGTTTGCACAACCTGGCTGCCGATGTTAAAAGAAGAACTTAACAAACTCAACATTGTTTAAAATAAAACTATCAATTAGATATATCAACAGTTCTGTGTAAGCAGTAAGTATCTATGGATACTGAATATAACAAATATATTCTTAAAGCTGTGTGTTTAATATACACAGCCCACAAACATTATAATACGCTTCGAGAAAGGAAACAGATTCGTTTTCCGAAACGTCAGCAAAATACGTCATTTTTATATTTTTGTTCTTATTCATTATTTGTCAAAAACCACCCTCTAACTGATCCTTTGACGTAAAAGTCACAGGCGTAGAGGTTATTTTCCAGTAAAATACTGGTTAATTGTATTATTTTGTAGATTTCAGACATTGTTTAGAAGAACACATGTGGCAGAGCATCCCAATAAGAATAGAGAAAAATTAAGAAAATGCCACAACCAACGTTTAGACAATAAGTACAAGATCATTACTCCAACGATTCTTTATTTAAACAAATTTGTTACTTTTTTGAGATCAATTTTGAGTATTATTTTCGACAGTTGGGTAAAATGTTACACAATTTCTTTTCTGTGTAACTATGCTTAATTGAGATGCAGGCACTGTTGAGTTTCTCATTGGGATCTCGAGGTTCGATTCCAACCCGATGAGGAAGAAATTAATCCCAATATACTTGGATACTAGGTGCGTATTCATTGTCCTTAAACTTGTAGTACATCGCCTCTTTAAGGACACAAGATGATTCATTAAGTTGGCGCAACGAAATATTCCGAGAACAACGCATTTCAAAAAAAAAAAATGTTCCACACAAATCTTTTCGGTTTCGAGGGAGAAATTAATTACCTTATTTATTTTAGACTCGATAGACGTTTTCAAGGTCGCTTTAAGATCAACTTTCCTTTTTTCAAATGGTTACGTGGCTTCTATTATGCCATTTTCTTCAGAAAAGAGCAAGCAACTTCTGCCTTAAACATTTTTGTTATCCAACTCAATTTTGCAAGAGGTATTAAGCAAATGTATGACGAATTTAAATGAAATTTGGTACAAGGGCGTTTGAAAATGTTGTGACTAATGCTATGATGTTGAATGTTGTATAAAAACATTTCTGATTTCTTACATTTTTGGGAGTATAAAAAATCATAGTCCACGTACTGACATCTGAAATATGGCCCTTTCCGTGCTATTCTATTCAATTATTTCAAAAGATAAAAAAATTATGGGCTTATGTCCACATTAAGGTTCGCTCCAATAAAATTAAAACTAATAAAAGTTTCAATTTGATTTTTCAATTATTTAAAATACACCATAAACTTCAGTAAGTAAATCAAACCACGAGTCGAATACATATTCTCTCCGAGATTCCTAATGAGTATTTTATGGGATATAGGAAAAAAACGAGATGGTTGCGGAGGGGAGGTTTCATAACGGGGGTGAGGATATTCCGTATGTGAATGTACAATATTCTACAAGGATCTATTATAGGCGATGAAATTAGTGTCACCTTTAATGAAATACTGTCGCCCCCTTCAATGTTCAAAAAAAAAATCAAAATTTCATTCTGCACAAAATGAAATAAACTTTTTGCAGATTTACACAAAGACGAAAAAGTCCTATGAAATTTTTACAGCATCCCCACTAAAGGTATAGAAGTACTTTGTATAAAGGTAGGTTTTCAGATCTAGTCATATTTCAACATGATCTACACATTGTTGCTATCTGTCCACCTATTTACTAGACATCCTTGATACAGTTTTCTAATTGACTTTAATATTTGTTAAGTTTGACTAAAAATTTTAAAGTCTTATGCTCCACTCACATTAGGATTTGTCTGCTAAAAAAATTTTGCATGTACATTTATTTTGACATTACAAATAAAGTCTCAAAAGTCCCCATCGATATCGAGCTTGGTTTTTCAGTTATTCAAGGTCAAAGGTCACAGAAATCAGTTTTTCGCAAATTTCTTGCTTCTTCTAGGTCGCATGACTTTATGACTTTATTAGTTATTACAGAAAATGAAGACTAAAAAATTCTCTACAAGAGAGGTTTTGTATATATTCTTTGCATAACCAGCCGTTTTCACGCTATACGTTAGAGAAATGATGAGCAGCGGTGCATCCGTTTTTTCTTGTTTTGAGTAACTGGCCCTCATTCTCGTCTTCGTTCTCTTCTTTCTCTTCACTAACTTCTTCCTCATCATTTTCTTTTGCATCTGTAATATTTTCTGTGAAGAGATTAACGGTATTAATCTCATTATATTCTACATCTTGAATATTTTCTATAGAGTCTTCGATAGCACTATCGACCTTTGCATTGAGACATGACTGACCGTAACAATGACCACAAATTATTGAACAGGACAGCTCAACTTTTCTGCACCCGCAATTTGTGTTTCATCCTTAAGTGCAATTGCAAAAGACTGTGTTTAAAAGTACACTTCTGTGCAATAAAATCCCGTACACTTGAAAAATTAAGTAATCCAGTTTTCACTAATATTAAGTGGTGTGAATCAGTCTTTTCGGAATTTAGATTTTTTTATTATCATATAGGTTATAAAAAACTGACATTGATTGTGAAACGACAAAAATTAATGTATTTGAATGATGTTAATCCAGAAGAAAAACATACGTATTTTTGTTTTTTTTTTTTTTACTTTTTCATCATTCGATGGGAATGATTTCGATTTATAACAAATGTAAAAATTGATGTTGAAAAATTCACAGATACGACTGCACATAACTGCGTTTGTATTTATTGTGTAAATAATGTAACCTAATATTTTGTACATATGTCCGTCATTACAAGACTGAAATACTTTTTCATCGGTAAACACAACATTGTTCCAAAACTCCAACGGGCGGTCGACACAATTTAAATAAAACATAATGCGGGCTTGCTTCTGTTCTTCTGTTAATATAATCTTCTCGGCATTTGTATAGTTCTTTATTTCCGGTTTTCCTATCCTTCGGCTAGCTGTTGACCTCGATGCTGGAAAATTTGTCATGAACACAGCGTCTCCTGCTGCAAATAGCCAAGGACTGCTTCATCTTGAACAAGATTTGAACTTCTCGATCGGCGTGAACCATCTTTTCTCTGTACGCTACCTTCCTCCTCCCACTTTTCTTCACACTCATAATAGTACTTTTATTCAATTGATAATGGTTAGCAACTGCTCTGATAGATCATCTCTCTTCAATTTTAGAAAGAATTAAAATTTTTTCATGTTTAGTTAATTTCGGTATTTCGAAAATATGACACTGACACTGACAAATAAATAAAGAATAATTTAATATAGCGAAAAATAGGTGTACGGGATTTTATTGCACAGAAGTGTACATATAGCCCAAGTGACGATAGTGCCTTAATGAGTTCCAAAATATAATTATTAATCATCCCACTATTCAAGATTTAAATCATTAACAAGCAAATTTTGTACCTGATAATATACTCGACTCAGATATTGGTGAGCGGCTCCGGCAGTAGGTGGAAGTGACGACCATTTCACAGCAGTGTTAAGTCTTGTTGATTTCGCGAATGTCATGTATCGATAGTTGTTAATGGACACTTCTGATTTAAGTGCTCCTTACATTGCTTGAAGAATGCATAATCCATTTTGCAAAATGGTCTCTACTGGATAATTCTCCTGCTTAAAAACTGGGCGTTTCTCAAACATTTTAAGAACCTTTATTGTTCCTTTGTTAAAGAGTGCAGATGTTGTGTCGCACCCAGTGATAGTATGTAGAAACAAAAGATGCTTTTTACAAGTGGATTTATGCTAGAAGATTCTATTTTTCCTCTACCTGGTTTGAGGAACAAAATTGCTGGTTCGAAGGAGCACGGCCTATTAAGAGAACTAAAAGATCTACATCTTCTCCAACAATAGTTGTGATGTTCTGTAGTGATTTTTTAAGCGCCCTTTCTACTATTAAAACTAGTAAAAGCTGGTCAAAACTCAATTATCTCCGCTCCCGAGGAGTACGGGTAAAAATTTGTATTTTTATTTTTTCTCAGATCGAGTTCAAAACCGACATAAAGGTCTTCGTTGGATTCTAAGCACTTTATCTTAATATTTTTCGATATCTTGTTAATTTGAGTCATTTTTCAGCACCTACTACAGATAAAATGGGAAAATAATACGACTTACAAAAAAAATTACACTATAGATTTGGATTCATATTCGGGGTATGGGGTTTCTTCTCTGCTACAATATACTTTTTTTTTGTAGGGCTGTGTAATTTAAGTGTTGGAAGTTTAATTCCCTTTATATCTGTCCTTTCTGTCTTTTACTGACAGCGAAATCGCAGCATCATATCGAAAAGAATGGTAAGTTTTCGATGTGTTTAAACTATTATTTTTTTCACGTTGGTCTATAGTCCATCCGTCAGGTCATATAAAAAGGCCTTACCAGGAATTAAGTCGGAAAGTTTTGAAATTTGGCAGAGTTGTAGATTTAGGTGTCTCAAAATTCATATTTTGCACAAAAAAATATCTGCCGCCGGCGTAGCCATATTGCCAAGATGGTCGCCAAAAACAGATTTTTGGAAATATCTCCTTTACTTTGGGTTTTAGAGTTAAAAGACTTATTACAATAATGAAAGAGGAGCAAATTTACTAAAATTGGGTTAAATATATGTTCTTTGTAAAATCAATAGTTTAGACACAACACTCGATTAAAGGTAAACATATTCATTTTACTTTCCCTAACGATATGCTTAAATTTATGAGTTTTAAATGAACATGGGGCTATTGAATTGAATTTGGATTATTATTTGCAAACCCATTCAAATGAAATTTTACCTACTCCTTACGTGCGGCCGCGTCTACTTGTGATTAAAGCAAACCTCCGCCGGCCGGGCGCCGTCTTTTTTATAACGTGCATAGTCCCTGCCTTTATCGCTTTTCAGTATTACTTTGATCATAGTGCAAGTATAACAACATTTCGTATCTGTTATTTTTGTTATCATTGCTCTGGGACATATTATTTTGCAGACTGTGGAATTTTTAAGAATAACGCCTGGCCATGGAAAACATTCTTTGTAATTTGAACAGATCTACGATCTTCTCAACGGATCACCAAGGTTTGTTTAAAACGATTACTAAAAAACTTGAAAGTAATGGAGCTACCGCTGAACTCTGGGTGGAATATTTTCGCATGGTAACTTTGGTGAAGCAGTTTATAGAAGCGAAAAGAATGGGTAATTGGCAGCTTCACCTAGAAACTGCCCAAAAATGCTGCCTTATTTCCACGCAAACGACCATCATAATTATGCAAAATCGCGTCATTTATATTTGGAAGACATGATATCCTTAAAACCCAAAATGATGAGTACAATAAATTTACAACAGACGACTTTTTCACAATCAGGCACCAATAAGTTTTGGTCTGTTGGTCAGATATGACCATTGAACAAACGCTAATGAGGATGATGAAAGCTAATTGGAGGGCTTACTCATGGACGAGGAATCACGGATAGCGTGTTAATAATGTGGATATTGGGAATGGTGTATTTGCACAATGTATACGATGAGATTGAAAGATTTTGCAACGTTGATATGAGAAGTTCACGTATTATTCGAGACAATGATGATGTGCAAACGCTGTTGGCTTGGCTTACGCAACACCCTCCTTTCCCAGACGTAAATGAAATAATGTCTATTTCCTCAGGAGTAATTGGAGATGAAAAAAATGCCTTTAAACAACATTTCCAATTTCACTCGACTGCTGTACGTAAACCGTTGATTTTAGAGAAAACATACATATGACATGTTTTATAGAAAATTTCCTACTCTTTAATTTTGGTTATAGATATTTTGACTGTAGAGCGTACGGTAACGGAGATATTTGGAAGATACCATTTTTGTAGGCTATTTTGCCAATATGGCGGCTCGAGCGGCAGTGCTTGCTTTGTGCAAAATGTGAATCTTAGTACTAGATACCTATCTCTAGAATTATACCAAGTATCAAAACTTCCCGAGTTAATTCCACCTAAAACTACCTGACCGATGGACTAGTACAACGAAATTTAAATCAAAGTTTCTATCACTCAGAATTTTCTTTTTTTTTACCATTGTTGGATGCATATATAACCAATTTCCACGATATTTAAAATAATTCATCGTAGAAATTTTTTTTTACATGGTATTTTACTTTTTTTGTTCAGTGACACAGCCACACAAAAAAGTGATCTAGCCTGCGGACTAGACCAGCGTATTCTTATGTACTTGAACTGGCTGCAACCGAATCCGAAGTCAGAATTGTCAGATTGGCTTGTTTTTCACCCTTAACTCCAAAAAAACACCCCCCACCCCAAAAGTGATCTGTCCGGCGGACTATACCAGTGTATCCTTATGTATTTAGACCCTCTGAAACAGAATCCGAAATCAGAATTGTTTTATTCGCTATTTTTTTACCCCCAACCCCAAAAAACAGCCCCAAACTAAAAAAAAATGGTCCAGTCTGCGGACCAGAGCAGTGTATCCTTATGTATTTGGTCCCGTTGAAACCAAATCCGAAGTCAGAATTGTCAGATTGGTTCGTTTTTCAGTTTTTCAGACCAGTGTGTCCTTACCAAATACATAAGGATACACTGGTATGGTCCGCCGGACAGATCATTTTTCGGGGTTAGCGGTGAAAAACGAGCCAATCTGACAATTCTGACTACGGATTCGGTTTCAGCGGGACCAAATACATAAGAATACACTGCTCTGGTCCGCATATTGCACCACTTTTTTTATTTTGGGGGTGTTTTTTGGGATTGGGGGTAAAAACCGAGCGAATTTGACAATCTGATATCGGATTCGGTTTCAGAGGGTCCAAATACATAAGGATACACTGGTATGGTCCCCCGGACAGACCATTTTTTTGGGGGGGTGTTTGGGTGTTGGTCCGCAGGCCAGACCACTTTTTTGTGTGTCTCTGTCATTTAACAAAAATATTTAAAAAATTAAAAAAAAAAATTCTGCTATGAATGATTTTACATATCATGGAAACTGGTTCTATATACATCCACCAATGTGTAAAAAAAAGAAAATTCCGAGTGACAGCAACATTGAATTAAATATGGTTGTACTTAGGCCACCGTGCTTTATTTAGAAATCTCACAGTTCATTTAATTATCATTTATTAGACGCACTCACTCATAAGGCTAAGACCGATTCACATACTGCATATCTATAGTATCTGCCCATAAATGTGAATTAAAGCATTAAAATTATGAAATTTAAACTAAAATGAGGTGTATATTAAAAGGTAACTAAATTAGAGGACATACAAAATAAAATATTCTTAGAGCACACTACGAAAGATGGAATACATTAAGTCTTAACTTATATTAACTTGTATAATAGGAATTACAAACGGAGAAACTACACCGAAAGGCAACTACCTTAGAAGGTTAGGTTAATTAGTGAAGTTCTGGAAGCTACGTCACCTGAATTGGCACTTTATACGGCAACAACAATGTTTTTGCTAACTTTGCAAAACTCTATGAATACAAGGAGTTTAGCGTAATATGTTTATTATGTCTTATAATATCATAATAATGCCCTTCATTACAAGTTAATTAATATGATAGTGAATCGCGTGTTGCTATAATAGCAATAATAATAAGAACGATAAATGTAAAAGTTGGGTACTTTGTTAATTCTCGAAGAATTGCCGCGATATTTGGAGCTAAACATTGTTTTGAAAATTCTAATTTATAGAAAACAATTTAATTGGGATTGGTCACGCTATTTTTGCCATCTCATTGATTTTAAATAATTCGCTACTTAAAATTTAATCAAATAAGTGCTATTAATACATGCGTTTAGATAAATTAAGCAGAGCTCACAATATTTAATTTGAGAAATTGAGCATGCTGTTACGAGTAAGTTTAAATGTTTTAGTGAATATTTCATTACTGAATTTCGAACATTGTGCAACAGTATCTAAGCATCCTTGTTATAACCTTTTTGATTTGATAAAATTAATATATTATAATAGTATAGAAATTCATTTCATGCGAAAGTTTAGCTAAATCGGAATTCACCACTCTATCTGGGAATTCACAATTGTGTCTCGAACTTAACAACTGTAAGATGGAATTCGCAGTTGTATCTCGGAATTCACAATAATTGATAGGTTGGAATTACGGGACATGCACAAATTTTAATATCGATAAAATAACTTTATATTTTTATTAAAACAACGATTTTGGTTATTAATTTTATTGAAATATGTTGAATTTGATATAAAATTGAATTTGAAAGAGTCAAATTTTACCCACGCGGGAAAATGGATATAACGTCACTATTTAATTTTGACGGTTGACATGCCAGTCATGACGTCATGTCATTTATTTACGTTTGACGGAGCCGTGAATGACGTGATAAAGTGAAGCGTTTTCAATGTCTATTCGGTCGTATATGTGTGTAACTTTTCATTGTTAAGATGGATAAATCTGTAATAATATAACTTAACTCTTCGAATTTCATTGGCAATAAAGAAATCATTTCAGCGAATGAACTCCGTCAATATAAACGAATCAACATTGGGTAAATTGTCACTTTGTGCTTTCACAATATCGCTTTCTGCCATTATAATTTTTAAAAACACTTCTAAATTAATAGTCGCTGTTTTATTTAATGTATATACGAGTATTCGTTGAAACACCATATAATAGCCACAAAAGTTCACACGTGCTTAAAAAAACTAGTAAATATGGACACCCAAAATGAAATAAATGAGGGTCGGATAAACTCATCAAAACTCGCCAGTTCCTCTTAAAGATTTAAATTTCAGTTATTATTTATTAGTTATTTGATGTGTAAACAATTTATATTATGATATACTTATGCATTTTAAAACATAAACTATCTGACAAAAACACTTTTGTGAATACGGGACGCGCAAACTAAATACCATGATCTCTGTCTTGAAAGTGGTTACTTTTAATTCTAATTCGCATTTTTTTAATGTGTCAGTGTTAATTTTTCATGACATTTTTTAATCAAAATTTTGGAAAGTATACAATTCAATTCAATTACGAAAAATGAAAACTCATTATCTGTAAAGGACATTTACATATTTTTGACTACCATGATATAGAAAAGTAATATACATGGTGATCTACTATGATGTGCGGAAAATTTACCAGTAGGTTGTCCCCACCGAAAGGAGTTAAAAAAATGAAAAATTAAAACAAAATTACCAAAAATTTACCTAATTTTTCTGTAGAAATGGGCCGCCAATGACTAACCAATCTGACGTAAAGCAGTACAACCATATCACTTTATCATTGATACTATTGACAGCAAAGCTGGAGAGGGTAGAAGTGACTTTTTGGTTTTAATTAAATCACACTACAAAAATGGCGAAATAAGTCGAAAATACATTGACCCTATGCTAGTGAACTCTACAATAACAAGTAGATATAAAAGATATTTACTTAATAACACAAAAACACCAACGTTCGGCGATGCTTTGTGCCTGCCGGTGTCTTGATTGTTCAACCGAAAGCAAAAAACTCGGCAATTTGACCGCACTCGCCGGTTTAACATTTTATGCCCATTAAGGAAATGTAAACATCTCCGATCTGTTCTTTCACAAGTAAGTTAATTGAACTATTACTGGCCACAGACTGTAAGATCAAAATATGCAGTAGTATATCTTAATATACTAAATTACCTCAAATAACTCTAAAATTTTGTAGGGGCTTTCCCACATTGAAGATTAGTACACCATTTTATTTTCCGCATATCATGGTAGATCACGCTGTATAAAGTAATATATAAATATTCCAAGATTAAATGGACTTCAACGTCAACGTCATATCAGCTACTGCCACTTTAAAACTTGTTCAATAGAGTACTATTTTCATTGTGCAAATTACTTCCTAATAACGTGAGACGTATTAATTACATAGTTTGATGTACTGTTTCAAATTCATTTAGCGAATACTACAGGTTCTCGCCCAGGGTGTTAGAGAACAAATGAGAATATTGTATTACTCAATACCAATAGAGAATAGATGGAGATTTGATATTAAGGCATTGTTGGGAATAGTTAAGCCACACAGTCAATGCTCCCAAACAAGTAATTTGGCTCTTATGAGTTTCAGCGTTGTACAGTTGGTTACATTGTTTGGTGGTTCAATTGGAATATAAAATGTGCTTGAAATGTAAACTGCCTTTCGTTAGTTGGTTGGTTTGTTGCGTTATTATATTCTTTATTGCACTGTTGGGTTAAATTTCAAAGTCAATTACTATTGTAGCATATTGTTTGCTATTAGATAACGAAAGTTTCAGGAATTTGTCGTGGTGAAATATATTAATTTTCATTATTACTCCGCTATACTATTTTATAGTACGGCAGTGTTAGGGGAGACTCTAAATGACAAACCCGATTCCGAGTGAATGGAAAAAGCACAGAATCCAGCAATGATGGTTATCAGAAAATATGTTAACTACTAACTTAGATAAAACAATATGTTATAGTTTATACGTTAATTTATTAAATGTTGACAACATTAACTTGAATTATGGATGATCCACTTTGCATTCTTTCCTCGCTTAATCTTATGATTGCATACATTTCGGCGCTTTTGACTAATTTTAAAATTATCACTAATAAGCTTCATTAGGATCTGACGAAAAAGGAGCCATGGCTAATATAACATAAATGTTAAAAGAGCCACTATAAAGAACAAACGACGTGTATTACTAACCATACATAGAAATAATAACCTCTATCAGATTATATATCAATACCCACTTTTTACACGAATTGAATTTAAATGAAAATCTAAAATTCGTGTTCTGCCGACAGGGTAAATACAACACAGCTAGCTTTAAAGAGAGCAAGTTAATTTCTGAATTGACTACCAACCTGTGGCAGGCATACCATGCTGCTGGAAAGTCTCATCCCTCTAGGAGCACACATAGCCACTAATAGTAATTTACTATGGCTAAATACTATTTGAGGCTTTAAATATAGTGCATAAGACACTGTCTCCTTCGAAAGCAAGAAGGCAGTGGAACATCACAAGGAGATACATCCATACATGGTAATAATACTGTTGAACTTGGTTTGCCTATTTATGACTTACGAATACATACAATTTTCACGTAACAGCCCCCTACGGAAAAATTGTTTGTGTTAAATTATAAATATGATATAATGAATTCGTTGTTGAAAATATATTTTGCTGAAAATTATGTAAATTTTTAAGTTTAAAATTTAGGAGCTCCGTTTCCATATAAAATAAAAGCGTCATGAAAGTAGATAATATATTATAAAACTTAATTTTATATCCTTTAAGACAGGTTTTAAAATATAATATGTCATACTACATATTTCTTGTGTACATCAAGTTGTAGTTCCGTATCATGTAATATTCACAGATATCTTTATAAAAGTACAAGGGTAGATAAGGGCCTTTTGGACTCTCTCTTGGAAAAAATAGATTTGCCCTTTATTTATCCAAATTACTAGTTCCTGATTGGTCAAAGGTGCGTTAGTTTGAAAACAGCTAGTCCCGGTTGGTCGAAAATGCTTTCGAATAAGATTATGTTCACTATAGTTTAGGTGGGAATAATAACTATCATTATTTGTCAATTGTTAAATGTAGAATGCAAAGATTATACGATAGTCGCGGATAAAAATATTTTTATTCAATACACATGACAATATGTGGTTTTGAGCGCTGACACGTTTAAATTGGCACGCAACGTCGACACCACTACGACTCCCGCGGAAGCATTTTGTTTTTTATACATTGAAACACTTGATAAACCAATCAATATAAATTGACACCATTATTTAAAAGCTTAAATGAAATGAGGAAGAGATTTTCTTGGTTCATCGAGCGCATCGAACTGAAATATACATTAAAAGTTTGGAAAAACGTCAAGTATTACAAATAAACCGCAAACATGCTTACTTTGAAATGCTATTATTACGACTTACTGTTATTTTTGTTAATGTAAAACGTATAGAAACATAAAGATCATATGTTCAACTATAAATAAATAACGTTTAAAGATTTTAAGAACTTTTTATTTCTATGAAATTAGTGGGCAGTAGCTTATCCTTACCCTTGTCCTTTTAGTTGCCACACTCCATAATAAAAATAATACCATGCTCCTCTGCGTTTAAATGCACGACTGATTTAACTATATATCAAATTCCTATCGACCTTCATCCAAGAAAGATTTGAATTGTGTTGAAATTTGTTTGTAAACACTGACACGACTGGCTTTCTGTATTTTCTTTAGGAACGTAAATAAGACGCTCTCAGTTAATGCGGAAATGAACCGATAAATTGCTTTTTTCTTTCAACAATCACTTGGTACTAGTCAGACTTGAATTCGATATATTCCAGTCAGTTGTTTTCTTTATCCTTCATAGATTGATGGTCAGGGTCATCGAGAGCCAAAGCGGATCTCGGGGCAACTCAAGTAATTCTAAAGACATTATGGAATAATATTATGAAATTATCAGTACTGATATTGAGTTACTTATGTGGACCAACTGAGTAGGGACGATATATTGTGTAACATTCTAAAATATAATATAACATGCACGACATAATGGCGGAAAACGAAAAGTAAACAACTCTTTGAGCAGATATTTAGTTACATAAAAATTATCAATGCGTTTACCAAGACAAACAGGTACAACAATTCACAAGCCGACATTTTTCAAGCCCCGAGACTGAACTACACTTTTTCGAAGGTTTTCGGTGCACCGAATCCAAATTCGACCTCCATCACATAAGGTTTTCGAGATATCCTAACCTAAAAATGCAAAAACACGTTTTTTCGCTATATTCGGAATTACATTACACCGCGAATTAATTTTTTTCCACAAAACTCGTGGCGTGGCGGCATACGAAAGCAAAATGCATTTTGAATTTTTGATATATTTTATTTCTTCTCGAAGAAATCGTCCGTTGAAATTAATTGAAGAGCTAAGTGGATAAAGGTGTTATGTCACTCTTTTAAAGTTTTGAGTAAATTAAATAAAACGGTTTTGAGTTGGAACTTATTTATTTTGTCTTCGATTCAAATAAATAATACCTCATAAAATAGATAATTTTGGGTTATGTTCTTTTGTTTACACTAATATTAAAGAACAATATCAAGCTGTTATGAAACTAGATTTTTCTGTCCAAAACTGTGTACATCCACTAAAATTACTGGTTGTATGTATGACATGGCGCCTTTATAATTAAAAAGTTTCTATAAAATATTACAAATTTAGAATTCACCGCTTATTGGGTGTTAAATTGCATAAAGTAATTTTTGCAATTCTGGTGACAATACAATTATATAATATCATTAACCTTTTTTGATGACGTATTATTATTATATGGGATATAGTGATAACGACTTTTTATGGGTGTGACACCGGCGACTCCGCCATAAATTCAAATTTTTCGCGTTAAGAATATAAAAGATGGAATAGATTATTTATTTATTTATTTATATGGGTTAACAAAAGAAAATACAATGATTAATTTTAATATCTATAAGTATAAATAAATAAATGAGTGATTGCTTAGACTCGTTAGAGTCTGTGAACAATGGGTAGATTGATGAGAGTGTACGTACATATGCGAAATACCCAACCAAAGATTCTATTTATTTTGCGAAGAATCCTAAGAACCTGAATGCAAAGGCAATAGACCAGTGTTACATATTAAAAATATATGCTTTGAGGGATTTTATATAACATCTATTTACAGTTATTTATAAAAGAATTTGATGTGGGTGAATTTTTAGATATTAATATTAAGACGTAAAATATTAAAAGTAAAAAATTTACAAATAAATAAATCATAAATTCCAGTATTAATAAATGTCTCTATTTCTGTGTAATTTATGTTCAGCAGCCATAGATGATTTCTAAATTTAGAAAAGTGCGGTATATATGAAAGAAGGTATCTGAAAAATTCAAAATGCATTTTGATGGGGAAGAGTGACAAGAAAACGTCTAAGAGCAATTACTGTCAAAACTTAATATTAAAAATGTGTTATGTACTTTATTCGTAAAATATTCTCCCCAAATACCACTCCTGCTTTTAAATTTTATCTATAAATTTTTTTTCAAGCTAAGTTTCCAAAAGGTAATATAATTCGGGTAATTCGTTATTATCAAAGCTAAAGCGCTTGCTATTTAATTAGATAATACAATGTCATTTCACACTCTTCATATTACTAGGCAATAATGTGTCGAAAAAAAATTACCGATCAAATTTTAACGATATACTAACCTAAAATTAAAACTTGTCAAACAAAGAAAAAAAATAACATATTTTCGTTAGTAAAGTTTTTGCAGCATTTTCTTTTTGAATTTACTAATATTTTTCTCAATAAAACCTCTCAACTACATCCAACAAATATTATTAAAATGACGAAAGGCAGGATTTTTAGGTTAAATACGAACATCGCCATCTATTTTTTAGTAATTTCATTACCAATCTTATTAAAACTGAGATTTCGTTAAATACTTCTCTATCATGGTTGGTAATACCTCTGACAGAGTTAAAGGGGCATTTAGCTTAACGGCTGTTCAACTAAATCGAGATTTAAATAAGCTTGATAATACTGGCGGTAAGTAAAAAATTGTAATAATAAAATGGACAGCATATTGCAGTACAAGTGAAGAAACTAAGAATTTCGCTCGCCCCGTATGTCAGTTTTGCACGAGAGGCGTCAGCTAAGTATGTTGTTGTGTTTAATTCTGCTATTGAAATGTTAAAAGTATATTAAAATCTCCAATGCTTGCTACTACTTGGTTTATGGCTATACATGTAGATCATCAGATTGCGATGCTATAGTTCACATAAGTATAAACCACGATCTAAACATATATGATTACGCTTCTTGAGGGGAGCGAGCAGATCATGTATACTTAGACCAAAGTATAAACGTTCTCAATTGTCAAGATAATTATGCACCTGTCGGATCGCGAAATTTTTTTATAAATTTTGAAAATATGGATTATGATAACGTTGCTACTTTTCTAGAAGACATTATAAAAGAAGCTAACATTGCATCCGTTGCTTGAGAAATAAATAAATTTAATGAATATTATGAGCTCCACTGTAGTTTATTTCTACTTTCGGCAATGGAAGAGAGAGTGGGCGAAAATATTTTCACTCTCTGCTTTCGCCCACCCGTGGCCATAGAAATAACTTGAGTGCACAAAACAACGGGCTTTGAGTCGTGTATATAAGTGAGAAACAACATGTTTCCATAGAAGGTCAAACAAACCTTTTATTTTGTTCTATAAAAAGTAGAATGAAATAGCTAAAACTACGATAGAAGCCGGTAACATCAATCCATAGTATAAAATATAATAAGTCATAAGCATCTCGTATTTGTTAATATAACCAATCTCCCAAAATTATTAAAGTCAATTAAAATATTTCTTGAATACGACTTGCGGCCAATCGTTTTGTCAAAATGCTAAAAAAAATTGTGGATGATCAAATCATTAATTTTTCAAATTTGCATAAAGTCTTTCCCTTACATAAATCCAGCTTTTGCAAATCTCACATCACCAGCACTGTCCTGCTTAATCTTTATGATAATATTGTAAGGGCGCTCGATAAAGAGATGGTAGTTGTTTCAGTACCACTCAATTATTCTAAGGCATTCAACACTATTGATCATGCTTTCCTATGTGCGAAATTAGTCGGTAATTCTGTGTCCCCTGCTCAACAAATTTTAACAGGTGTCCTGCAAAGATCAATTCTAAGGCCACTGTTGTTTGCAATTTATATAGCCGACATCTTTAACCAAATTAATCATTCTCACTCACTGTCACGCAGTCATATGCTCATGACATTCAGCTGGTGTTTCTGTATAATCCATCGTATAGCGACCAACACCTTGTTGAACGATGATATAAATTCTATTTGCAGTTGTTCTAAGAAGCATAATTTAAAATGAATCCAAACAGAATGGTTGCATTTCTGTTCAATTCGGAAAATAGAAGAAAACTCCTAAAAACGCGACTCAACCCAGTTATGGATGGTTTAAATATTAAATTTTCATATCACGCAAAAATCTTGGTGTTTTCTTAAATAAAAGTTTATGGTTTATAGAAAATATAAAGTCATTGCTGTAAAAATGTATTCCAGAATTGCATAATTATGCTCTAAACAGATTCTAAGGCGGAAGAATTTTTGTGAATCGCTTATACAAAGCATTTCTAACTTTTGTAATATACTATAGTATCCATGTTTAGACCAAGCTGCAAAATGCAAAACATAAGTAGTCGTTTCATTTTAAACCTATGATACGTTCATGTATCGGCGAAATTTATTGAATTAAGGTGGTTAAAAATGGACAATACAGTGAAACTTTGTTATATTATATTTTTGCATTGTTTACTCCGTTCCTCCCTATTTTTTAATTTGTGAAAAACTCGTCGTTAGAAATTCAGCTCATAACCGTAATATTAGACATCAGAATACACTTAGAATGCCTCAATATTCATATGTAGTGGAAGTAAGGAGTCGAAAAGTATGCAAAATCGTGCTAAAATTATGAAACCTACCCATTCGTCCCCCGAATAATGGGGTGAAAAATGTTTTTGGTCATGCGTACCCCCTTTAAAGGCCAAAAACCACCTCCTTTTGCTTATTTCTCATATTATGACAGCTTGGTATCGAGTATTTTTGCAGGGATTCTTTATTTTTTCATGGGGATATAACAGATGATGAAAGGTGATATCAGGTAGTAGACCGCAACCACCTTTAGAGGTGGAATATACCGCCGGTTGTAAAATTGTTTCTTCTTTTTTCTTTTTATAGACGTTTACCCCGATTTTGGAAGATGCTATCAAGGACAATAATAAGAGTGAATTGTAACAACGCCCCCCTCAGGGGGTGAGAAATTGATTTTTTTATTTTCTAATGTTTATATTGTGTGGGAGTGGTTTCAAAGTTACCATTTGCCCATTTTACATCCTCATCAAAAATGAACCTATTCTCGCAAGGATTTGAAATTCATGCTCCTTAATACGGGACATAAGGAATAGAATAATATTGGTAAAAAATTCTGTTTTTAATAAATTACATATACACAGGACATGATTTTGAGTTTAATGTTACATTTTTTACAAGACATTAATATAACCTAGGGCACTTACAAAGAGAATTACATGGTTCATATTCCTCGAAATGAACATCACATTCAATGCTATTGCCTTCTTCTTCATCGCACTCATCGTCCGTTTCCGATTCATGATCGGAAGTATACACTTCGGGTATAAAATATAGGAAATTTACAGCATTATCATAACTATCATTATTGGATTCGTTTGTTTCTGTGTTTGGTTCATCATCTTCTTCCTCTGGTTCACAATTCTCACAAAATTTACCTTGACAAGTCTTACAAAAGGCGCTACATCGTAAACCTAATTTTAGACATCCCCATCGTTTTGCACATTACAATTACAATTATAATCTTTAAAAATGGAGTAAGGAATCAATTAATCTTCTGAAAATTTTGGTTCTAAGCAATCGTTATTTGATATATTCATTGACCACGAGGACACAAGATTTCCCCAGAAAACAGTAAAGGCGGCGAAAAAAATAAAATTATAGGACGAGTCCCTAATGCATACGCGGCATACGCACTGATCGCTCCCAGAGAAATGGATAGATTCCAAGATTATCAGCGTGCTAACTGTGCGCCCACGATGTACCTCCAGAGAAATTGATGGACTACGGATACCTTAAGGACACAAGATTCACCCAGAAAACAGTAAAGGCTGCAAAAAGGAATAAAATGATAGTACGAGGCCCTAAATCAGCCAAGTCGATACCTATTATTATTATTATGAAAGGGGTAATTTCCGACAGTTTAAGGGGGAAGGAAAGGTCGAATCAGAATCCTCGAAAACGGGGGGTAAACGTCTTTAACAAGAAAAAAAAACAAGAAGCAATTTTACACCCCCGACAGGGTAGATTCCACACTTAAGGGCGATTGTGGTCTGCTACTTGACATCTCTTTTCACCATCTGTTATAAAAAACAAAGAATCCCTGCAAAAATGGTCGATGATCAGATGAGAAGTAAGCAAAAGGGGGTGGTTTTTGGCCGTTTCGGGGGGTGCGTATGACTAAAAACTTTTTTCACCCTATTATTCGTGTTCAGCACCCTCGAAAATGGGGGGGGGGGGAAAGGTTTCATAACTTAGCACGATTTTGCTTTTTTTTCGGGAAAATCCCGACTCCTTACTTCCACCAATGGTCTTATTCAACGTTGTTTTTTCTGAGACAAAGTTGTACAATTCTACAAAACCTAATATGTGCTTATGCTTAAGCCTTTATACTTTTCGGCGTAGAATGAAGCAGATGTTAATTGACCGCCAATTATTAACTTCGTAAGGTAAGTTTATGAATGTAATTAACATTGTATACAGTTTTTATGTCACACTTAATTACAAGTTTAATATGAAATTTATGGATATTTTTGCAACACTGTTCGATTATTTGTAGAGTTGGTTAGATTTAAGAATATTAGTGTAAATGTATAACTATATATTATATTATTATGCATTTTTATAATAAAATTGATATTATTATTACGTTATTATTATCATGGAAGCATAAAGAATAATACATGTGCAAAACATGATGGTTGTAAAATTTAAAAAAAAGTTAGATCGTCGTAGAAATTTATATCTATACTCCGATTAACTGAAAAAAAATATTTAAGGAAACTAAATAAATATTGAAGTTTTCATCCAAAAGAGTTTAATAATTTACCTATAGTATTTTATTGAAAAATTGAATAATTGTTTCCTTTGAAGTTGCTGGAGATAGCATCTAATTCGTTTTACAGTTTTCCCTCAAGAGTCTAAATCCCTAAAGATTTATTAATGTATGCTATAAACCCACTGGTTCATAATTTGTACCTAAATAAACAACGTTGTAGCATCAATGAGAATTTAAGCATGTTATTTTTGTAGCGGCCACCTTCTGTTAATTAGGGTCACTAGCAATTAATACTAATTTTAGATTACTTTCCTCGTTGCAGGGGAAAGTTAAAATAGCCGCGTGCTTATAATGTTATAATAATTTTAAAATATTCAATATTAAGCACACTGAATGTTATTTTAGTTAGATCATTTCTGATATATTCACGAAACTATTGCAATAAGTTCTCTTGATTGCCAACGTACTTTGTCGTTTTTTTTTATCTATTTATTTGACGTCGGCCTATTTCCGCTACCAGGGCCTATCACCGACGCCAGGAGACGAGTTACCCCCAACCTGCAAATTTTGCCGAACCTCTTCCCTTAAGAAGAGTAGGGATCTTTTACTTGCCTAACATGTAATAGACAAGGGACCGCCTGCTTTACATCCCCTCCGAAGTATGGTATACCCACTACGTAATCCTCATCTAAAATTACGTAGTTTCCGCGTATACACTGATATACAAGCTGCTAGAAGGTGGGACGAGAACGCTGTATTTCCCAAGATGGGTCACCCATCCAAATACTAACCGCGCTCGACGTTGCTTCAACGGAATATCGATTGATATTCATATTGAAGTCACCTCTACGCTCGCCCCTGTACTTTTTTGTAATTTCTGAGAATTCGCTCAACTATACCCAATGCCATATCTACTTTTTTGACTTTTGAACTTTGAATTTAGATATATGGGAAACTAAAATATGAGATCTTCTGACCAAGTATGACAGTAAGTTTTTGAACATTAATGCATCCTTTACTAATCAATTCAATAAAGTGTATTATAAATTATAACTTCCAGATGCACAGAAACAAAAGTAAAGTTGGACATCAAACTAAACTTCAATGCACATCTAGATGGTAGCTTGAGGGTATACATACCCAATAGAGAAGAGGAAGGAACAAGGCAACTGCGAAGACATCTAAATGATACCATGTGGTGCACTGATGGATCAAAAACATGAAGAAGTACTGGAGCAGGTGTTACGAGAGACCAACCAGGGACAACCCCAAATATTACTTTAACTTTCAAAAAAAAAAAAATAAAATAAAAAATATATCAAAACATTTTTTTCTTTTAATTATAAATTTAGTACAAAGAGAAGGCAGACATTATGCATACCATTTTCTTCGTAATTTAAAGATCTAATTAAATAACAGGTTGTCCCATAGAGGTTCCATTTAAAAAAATATAGTTTTCGTTGAAAAATCAATATCGCTCAACTTAATGAAGAATAAATCGTGTTTAATGTTAGTATCTGAAGATATAATATTTCAAAAGTGCTTAACTATTTTGGCAAAATCTCGGCCTTCTATCATTAAAACTAAAAATAAAAAAAATCTATATTTTTTGAAAATCAAAATAATATTTGAGAGTTAGATCATATGTATTTTGGTCAGCAGGATCCAAATATGCAAAAATATGTAGGTTGTCCCATTTAAAAATTTGATTTTCATGTCAATTACATCTAAACCGAAAGTCGGCCATTCTGCTTATTTGCATCATATAATTGAAAATTTCATCCCATATCACTATACCAAATTTGAAAAAAATATATTCGCCCCTTCAAAAGTTACAAGAATGTGAGTGTGAGACACCCGGTATCCTAGACACAATTAAAATAAAACAATAGCTTCGTTACATACTAGAGTGCCCGCAATATTTACATTGTCTCAGTAATCAGTGACTAATTAACCTATTTCACGTTAGAAAGTTTGGTAAAAAGTGTCATGGAGAGAACTAGGATGGTAATTGGTATCACTAAAAGTCACTGCACATGTTGACCAACTCATCTAATTCCCAAACTTTGTGAAAATAAAGTACACATGATGAAGAACAATGATATGATTATTATATTTATAGGAATTTCATTTCTACAAAGTTTGGTGGTTAACATGCAAGATTTGTAGAGTATAAGGTTGCTTAGTAACTCACGATCCCCACCAAAAAAATGTCATTAGCCAATGAGCAGCTGGTGTGAAATCACCACTGACCTCTATATATTAAATGGATAGCCGATGTGTGAGCTGAAAAATGGTACAAATACAATTTGCGCACGGGGCTGCCGAGTTTGCGCAGTAGGAAGCCACTCGTTGCTGGAAACACGTTGCCAACTTCACGTTATCAATTAATTTTTAGCAACGGAAATAAGTTTTGAGGCAATCATGTATTTATGATAGATTTATTTTTCCAATAATGTCTCAAAACTTATTTCCTACCTGATCGTTGCCGGACTGCTTTGTTAGCAACGCGTTGCCATCAACGTGTTGCTAACTTCAGAACTCGAAACAGATATAGTGCGCAAGACGTAAAGCCCCGTAGCAGACGACTTTCACCTTTATTGAATTCTTCAATTTTGGCTAAAATTTCACGCGCATCCCTATGGTATAGGCTATCCATTTAATATATAGAGGTCAGTGGAAATCACACCATATTCAAAATATTGTAAGAATTTGAGTAATGTTAATTAAGCAAAAAACTCGCAACTGGAACGGGCTCGCAGTGACACCCGCTTAAAGTTTGGGGTAATTATCCTCGCATTTTGAGTCATTTGTGGTAATCAGGATAAGTTGTAGAATGTAACACTATAGATATAGATCATAGATCATAGTATGCTTCTGGCCATATTTCGGACCCGTACGGACAGTCCTTCTAGAGAGAGATAACCAGGGGCGGCTCAAGATAAATTTTCCTCCCGGGCAGGAGCACTTTTTGGCGCCCGTCCCTGAGGTAATCACAGAAATTTCACGGACGTACTATATACTAAAGTGCAAGGATATCCTTTCGGACCCCGCGGACACTTTTTAACTTAACATATGAAGTAACATAACCGTGCATACACGGTGGTCCAAAATTGTCTCTGGATATTTATGTGGCTGAGTACATCCAAAAATAAAGGTACTCTAAATAGATAATAAAGAAATTATACCGCTTTGAAGGCGGATTATAAATACCAGTTCTTCGGCTATATCTTTCCGATCGCTTTAAAATATAGGTTATATTTTAAATTTAGATATGGGCATCAATTTACATAGTACCAGTCAAACCCTCTCCTCTCCTTGGGGGCTAGTTTTAGGGGGCGGTTATCAATATTTTACCTCCAACTTTTTTATTTTTACATACCTATTTATAAAAATTCTCGTAAAAAAATATTTTCATATCATTAGAAATAAAAGATATTCTTGTTGCCTTTCGATAAATCAGGCTCAAGTATGTTTACACATCAGTGTCCATTTACAACATATTATTAATAATAATTAATTTGTAATAAGTATAAATTTTTTTGGTCAGCACCGTCTGAAGGCTATTATTACAAGAGGACCTCCGGCGCAAGTTTACTTAGAGGAAGGTTCCTTTTTATTGCTTTAATATTTCATACCAAACAACTTGCCATTTATTTATTTATAAACTGTAAATTATGTAAGATATAAAATACATGCAACTAATGTTGGTTTAACAATTTTCTGAATATCCTGAATTTTTTCTGAATAAAAATTATGCAAAATATTTAATGATCAACTCCATGTCAGTCAATAATAGGACAAAAGAAGCTTGAGGTATGAGTAGTGAGGTGTCTCATAGCTAAACAAAAATATTTGCGTTACATTTTAAAACTATTTAGACAGTTTTAATATTATTCGACTGTTCTGCATTATTACAATTTAAACTGATATAGATTTTATTATTTGATATTCTTTTCCAACGAAAACTATTATTAAATTAAAAAAGGTACATTAAAAAAAATTAAGAATTTTTGCCTTCAGTTTGGCGCCCCTCCGAGCCGGCGCCCCGGGCAGTCGCCAAGGTTGCCCGGCCCTTAAGCCGCCCCTGGAGATAACTGCGCCACTATTGAGTGTTCGAAGAACAAGGATAGTCTGACTTTTCATCGCCGCTCTCACATCTCGCTTAAAAGTTGAATATTAAGGAACCTCATACTCTTCAAATACTTTACAAATCTATACCAATAGTTTTGAGATATTTTGATATTAATGAAATCTGATGCGAAAACCAGCCCATAGCTGGAAACTAAATGTAAATGCCGATAACCAATTTTTCTGCCTTATGTCTATGATAGATGCAGATTATATGGGTTCAAGCTACAAATGTCCCAAAATATACAGGGTGTCCGGAAATAAAGGTCCATCTTAGTCAACTTCGACCTCCATTAAATCATTTATTTTAAATGGAATATACTATATTTTATAAGCCTATTCACTTACCACTTTTATTACCTTTCGACCTAAATGTACATTTCCTATAGCTAAAATGTACGGTTATTAGGTTATTTAAAGTTATTTACAAAAATGGTTAAATTAACATCGATATCAACAATAGTGTGCCATGAGAACACAGTAATTTACAATAATTTTGTAAAATAATCACAGTAAATTCATTAAAGTTGCTTGAAGTTCGTCAGGCATGGTAAACAGTTCGATGTATTTGTGTTTTGTGCTCTCTCTCTGGAAAAAAATTAAATGTGCAGAAAATACATGTATACTATCAAATCATTTCCTACAGGGAGAAGAAGATGATTCCATAACCTCCACTTAGTAATCCAAAACACTATTTTTAGAAGAAAATACAAGTGGCAGAATAATTCTATAAAAGAGAGTGAGATACGAGAAATATCGATTTCATATTTTATTTCTAATATTTCTAACTCTTACGGAGCAGTATATTTTTATTAGAGACCTTAAATATAAGTTCAAAATTGCTTGATAAATTACAAAATATATCAACTTCTAACAAAATATATTTAAAGGACGGTTTATTCACTCTATGATTTTATTTAAAAGTATTTTGTTATCATTAATATCATTCTTTGATTTAAAAATATAATAATAACACAGTATAATGTTTTGTATAACGTGTAAAAAACCGCTGCCCAAGGAATCACTACTTCCACATCCGGATTTTCTATCCAAGTCACACAACGAAAAAATTTTGTATCTGGAAATAATTGTTTATGGAACTTTAATAATATAATATTTGAAATCCTCTACCCCAAAAACCCATAAAATGATACCCCACATCGATAGTGGGATGGGGGTGGTGACAGGGGGTGGGAGTGGGGGGGTGGATAAAGTAAAAACATATTTTGAGGTTTCTGGTTCTTGTACACATATCAAATCACATTTTTTTTCATCCCCTTTAATGATGGGGTGGGGGTGGTAATGGGGGGGGGTGGCTAATGCCAAATTTTTTTTTGAGACCTTAGCTTCTCTTTTCTATACTAAATATCAATTTTATGAACTCTTACCTGCTTGATTTACCTATTTTCCTCCAATTTTACCCCAATTTACCCCACAACCCTTCGACGGAACAAGATGAAAATATAATCTAGTTCTAGATCTCGTTAAAGTACATATGTGTACCACATTTCAAGTCAATATCTCAAACGGTTCCAGAGTAAACGTGCGGACAAAAAAAGTTACATGAAATCTCGACGTTTCATGACATTCTAAGCCTATTTGAACAACAAAATTTTTTTTGTCGTTACTATACTTCCACTGGATGTGGAAGTAATTAAATGTTATTTTAGCATATAATAACTGCTTAGGGCAATTTATTATTATTATAACAGTAATAAATGAATAATAAACATGTTCCAGGATTATAATGTTTAAAATCATACATTATAACATATACGTTATCAGATGAATACAGTTTCATATAACCTCCATTGAAACACATTTTCGCATGGCATATATACGAAGATTATTATGTTCGTGAAATAGTCACTTAATACGAAATTTATAATACATAATTAGCTATCAATCAATCACATTTTGAATAAAATTCAGTGTACATCATTATATTTTATACCGTAATTCCTGTCAGTTGGTAAAACAAAACCGGTGGCAATCAATCAATTTAAAAATGTAAAATGAAGATAGATTTTGATCAATCACTTCCCAAGATTGTTGAATGCGCTTGTTTTTCGGTTAGTACAAATAAACGCTGACACGTAAAATAAATCAATACAAATAGACCAGTCCACTTAGACGGTGGTCAATGTCCAATTTACTTGTATTAATTCCTCGGTATTCGAAAAAATTATTTCTCGCTGTCATTCGATTCAGTTCGATGGGAGTATAGTTGTTTTGTATAATTTAAGAAATAATATAATGTAATAATGCATCAATGTTAACGAAAGTTGATAAAACCATGCCCTTTATTGAATTAAACCTTCGTGCCAAATTTTAGCGCAAAATATTTATTTAAACGGCTAAAAATAAAAAGGATTTAAAAATTTCAATCGTTTATTATTTATTTAAGTGCATCGACTGGTAGGCGGACAATTTTTTCCCCAAATGTAGGTATTTACATGTTTTTGACTCGTATTTTACTATGGTATTAAGCAAAAATGTTTATCTCCATTTAAAACGTTTTTTTAAATTCATTTATAATTTTCAAAATTATAGGTATAAACAAATTCAAATAACTCTGCGAACTTTTTTCAAATAAAGAGCGGTAAACGAATTATGAGAGTAGATGAAAGAACCAACATTTTCCTAAAACAAATAATGATATACTTTCATTTGGGACCGAGAAATTTTTGTAGAACTTTTTATAACATTGTTCCACATTCTTTAAAATGCTCTTTTGTAAATGTTAATTTTTGGACATTTTAAATCTTATATTGTCAACTTAGTTGGTGAAATTCTTGTCAGTATAAAAAAGAAGTAAAAAAGAACAACTATATCATATCATATCATATCATTTATTTCACCAATTAAAATACAAAACATATATATATATATATATATATATATATATATATATATATATATATATATATATATATATATATATATATATATATATATATATATATATATATATATGGCACGTCAATTAAAAAAAACCGCTGCCCAAGGAATCACTACTTCCACATCCAAATTTTTTATCCAAGTCATTCACAACGAAAAAAATTTGTATGTGGAAATAATTGTTTATGGAACTCTAATAATATAATATTTGAAATCCTCTACACCAAAAACCCATAAAACGATACCCCACATCGGTAGCGGGGTGAGGGTGGTGATGGGGGGTGGTAGTGGGGGTGGATGAAGTAAAAAAATATTTTGAGGTTTCTGGTTCTTGTACACACACTAAATCACAATTTTTTTTCATCCCCTTTAATAAGGAGGTGGGGGTGGTAATGGGGGTGGCTAATGCCAAAAATTTTTTTGAGACCTTAGCTTCTCTTGTATATACTAAATACCAATTTCATGGACTCTTACCTGCGTGATTTACCCATTTACCCCAAATTTACCCCAATTTACCCCCCAACCCTTCGACGGAACAAGATGAAAATATAATCTAGTTCTAGATCTCGTTAAAGTACATGTGTACCAAATTTCAAGTCAATAACTTAAACGGTTCCAGAGTAAACGTGCGCACAAAAAAAAGTTACAGACAGACCGAAAGACCGACAGACAGACAGACAGACCGACAGACCGACAGACCGACAGACCGACAGACCGACAGACCGACAGACCGACAGAAATTTTTTTTCGCTCAAACTTAAAATCTCGACGTTTCATGACATTTTAAGCCTATTTGGACAATAAAAATTTTTTAAAAATTTTTTGTCGTTACTATACTTCCACTGGACGTGGAAGTAATATAAAAAATAATATATAAAATATAGGCATAAACCTATAAGTGAACAACATTAACAAAAGTAAAAAAAAAACATTAACACATTATGTTATGTTTTTGTATCCTATACAATACAAAACAAAATATTAAAAGAGAACAGAGAAATATGTAACGAAATACAATATAAAAAAACCGCTGCCTAAGGAATCACTACTTCCACATCAAGACTTTCTATCTAAGTCTCTTACAACGAAAATACTATATTTGCACTCCACTAAGTGGAAATAATTGTTTATGGAACTTTAATAGTATAATATTTGGAATCGTGTACCCCAAAAACCCATAAAATGAAATGCCCCATCAGTAGTAGGGGTGGTGATTCTTGATGACTGGTTCCTGTATACACATTAAATCACAATATTTTTTTCACCCCCTTCAATAATGAGGTGGGGGTTGTAATGGAGGTCGCTATTGCCAAAAATAGTTTTGAGACCTTAGCTCCTCTTATATTTACTAAATACCAATTTCATGCACTCCTAATTGCTTGATTTACCTATTTGCTTATTTACCCCTATTTACCTTCAACTCTGCAACGGAATAAGATCGATATATAATCTAGTTCCAGATCTCGTTAAAATACATACGTGTGCCATATTTTTAAGTTATTATCTTAAACGGTTCCAGAGTAATCGTGAGCACCAAAAAGATACAAGACTAAGAGACAGACCGACGCAATAGACGAATTTATTTTATTCAAACTTAAAATATTGAGGTTTCATAACATTCTAAGCCTATTCGTACTATGAAAGTTTTCAAACATTTTTCTTGCGTTAGTGTACTTCAACTGGATGTAGAAGTAATACGCAGAAAATAGCATGGAGATATAAAAAATCATTCTGTGCTGTGGACTACAGGATAGAAGTAGAGCCTCTATGTCAAGCGTTTTCCTCAATAAAACCTACTACGCATCCATACTACCCGAGGTAACCCACTGTTTATCCAATTTACTAGAGGAAAGCCACTACGCATTCATACTTCTTGAAGAGACCCACTGCGGATCCATTTTACTCGAGAAAATCTACTGCGCATCCATACCACTTGAGGTAACCTAGTGCGCATCAATGGTATTCAA
This sequence comes from Rutpela maculata, assembly GCA_936432065.2. Taxonomy (NCBI): domain Eukaryota; kingdom Metazoa; phylum Arthropoda; class Insecta; order Coleoptera; family Cerambycidae; genus Rutpela; species Rutpela maculata. The sequence continues at coordinate 62,950,908 of OW386287.2, forward strand.
GGAAAGCCACTGCGCATCCATAATACTCGAGGAAACCTACTGCGCATCCATACTACTTGAGGTAACCTACTGCGCATCTATAGTATTCTAGAAAAGCCTCTGCGCATCCTAAATATTCGAAGAAACCTACTGCGCATCCATACTACTAGAGGTAACCCACTGCGCATCGATGGTACTCGAGAAAAGCTACTGCGCATCCATAATACTCTGGGAAACCTACTGCACATCCATATTACTCGAAGTAACTTTATAACATGATATTTGAAATTACCTACCCCAAAAACCTATAAAACGATATGTCACATCGATAGTGGGAGTTGGGTTGGTGGTAGAGGGCTGGGGGTGGGGGCGGATTAAGTAAAAAAAAAATTGAGGCCATAGGTTCTTGTATACACGTAAAATTACAATTTAATTTTTCACCCCCTTTAATAATGGGGTGGGGGTAGTAATGGGGGTGGCTAATGTCAAAATTTTTTTTGAGACCTTAGCTTCTCTTATAGATACTAAATACCAATTTTATGGATTCTTACCTGCTTGATGTACCTATTTACCCCAAATTTACCCCAATTTACCCCCAACCCATCGACGGAACCAGATGAAAATATAGTCTAGTTCTAGATCTCGTTAAAGTACATATGTGTACCAAATTTCAAGTCAATATCTCAAACGGTTCCTGAGTAAACGTGCGCACAAAAAAAAGTTACAGACAGACAGACAGACAGACAGACAGACCGACAGACAGAAATTTTTTTCGCTCAAACTTTAAATCTCGACGCTTCATGACATTCTAAGCCTATTTGATCAATAAAAATTTTTAAAAATTTTTTTGTCGTTACTATACTTCCACTGGATGTGGAAGTAATAAGTGACCGTGCAACATTATTGTTGTATGTTCAAACAAGAGCAAGAAACTAAAGGAGCAAGGAAGTAGTGCGTACCACGTCAAATGGATGCCACTAAACCAGCAATGTTTTCGGGGTTTGTCAAAAACGCCACGAACTCGTCAGTAGAGTAAAAACCGTGTATTAAAAATAATTTTTTCAATATGCCCTTAAAATGGTTATAGGTCAATAATTTTAGTGGATTTGGAAGAAAATTATATAGCCTGAGGTGCGGCGAATTTTTAGACGATCTTGTCAGTTGATGCCTAGCTGGCCTTAGTAAATTGGCTTGTCTAGTGCTGTAATTATGAAAATTTGAATTCCTTTCAAAAGAATTTAAGTTTTTGTGTATATCCAGTAAACTAAGATAAATATATAAAGAAGGTAACGGCATAATGCCCAGTGAAATAAATAGAGGCCTACAGTGGTCTCTATACCCTGCATTGGCAATGATTCTAATTGCTTCCTTTTGTAGACGAAATATTTTTATAGTATGACAAGAATTACCCCATAAAGTGATGCCATAACTAATATGTGAATGAAACAGTGAAAAATAGCTCGCTTTCAAGGTTTCCAAAACCAAATGCCTTCTTAGCTGGAGGAGCAAAAATATTGTGCTGGCAAGTTTGTGGCTTAGCAGATCAATATGACTAAAAAAGTTTAGTTTATCGTCCAGTGTGACACCTAGGAGTTTCACACTGTCACCCTTTGTCACTGTGTTACTCGTGGAAAAGACAAGCTTCTGAGTTTTTTCCTCATTCATTTTCATTTTATTAGTGATGAACCAGGTTTTGGCTTGATCAGAAATTAAAGAAGTCTGTTGATGTAAAACTTGAAGGTTACTATGGGAAGTTAGGAATGTGGTGTCATCAGCGTAAGCAATACACCTATGGGGCAACATAAAATGAAATATATCATTGACATATATAATAAAGAGGAGTGGTCCCAATACAGAGCCCTGAGGCACTCCGTGCTTAACTGGATTAAGATCCGAATTTATATTATTTACACTGATGCACTGTTTTCTGTTACATAAATAGGAGCGTAGTAGTTCTAATGGACTCCCGCGAACCCCATCTATAATAGCCTGTCTGTGCTTCGAACTCACGATCCTTGGATTTCAAGCAAAGCAAAGCAAAGTAAAAGCAAACAAGATTCATTTTTAAATATAAATTTACTGTTTTCTGTTACATAAATAGGAGCGTAGTAGTTCCAATGGACTCCCACGAACCCCATCTATAATAGCCTGTCTGTGTTTCGAACTCACGATCCTTGGATTTCAAGCAAAGCAAAGCAAAGTAAAAGCAAACAAGATTTATTTTTAAATATAAATTTACAAGAATGTGTCTCGCCGGAACCTGGTCCAGAGTCAATCAAACAAACACGGCGTGTAGCGCCATGGTGAATGTAAAACTTAAAAACTTCTCATTGGTTGTAGAACTTAATAAAGGGTTGTTGACTCGGGTGAAAAGCTAAATGAAAAACCCCGTACCAGAACTGCCGACCTGGTGAATTCCCTGACGCCTGGATGTGGTGGAAAAAGGATAGGGTTTAAAATGGTTGAATTTTTCAAAAAGGGTTATCGACCAAAAAGGAATTTTTGATGGCAAAAGAGGACAAAAAGAACAAAAAAGAATACAAACGAGAACACATTTCAACATAAAGAATGAGAATAGAAAGTATTGGAAAGATAAAGTTGAGGGAAAATCAAAGGTGGGAAAATGGTAGGTTGCGGTAGGGAAGAGGTTGCCGGAAGATAGGATTTCAAGAAAAAATTCTAAAGATTACATCACCATACTCTACTTTTGAAAGCGATAATATTGCTAATAATGTCACTATTTGAATACATGTTTCTACGTTTTAATATTATACTAGCTGAGCCAGTCGAAATTCGACAGAATGGGGATGTTTAAAAATGTAACTTAGAAATTATTCTTTGGAGGCACACCTTTGAACTTACTACCAGCCCTCACATTTTCGAGAAATTCGCGACCCTGTTTCAATGTAATGATCTCACTTTTTCCTAGAGTAGTTCATAAAAACAAAAGTGTCTACTCTATACATCCTCTGTCAAATGTTGACGTGTTTGTTTAGTCCAGTTAATTATGTTATTCTTTTAGTGACCACACCATATATCTTTCTTACTGAAACTAAAATAGGTTTCTTCCTTAGTAATTGTGTCAACTACATGTCAAATATTATTGATTTCCGTAACATGTTCCTTAATTAATTTTATTGGGTGTTTACTGTTCAGCCTCCATATTTTCCGATCAATGTATACCAGATTTTTTCCATGGCAATAAGGTTTATATACCTGCCGAATATTATTTTTGTCAGTCAAATATATTTTTTTAGATATTCAGCCAAGAGACCGACCGACAGACGGACTGAATGACTGAATTGAAATAACTAAATTTTCATAATCTACAGTGTGTCCCAGGATAGATGTAACAAGAGGTGTTGTAATAGACCAAAAATTTTGAAATTTTGGAATGGTATTTGGGGATTGAGTAATGCTTGTTGTAAAACTAAAGTTTACCAAAAATGACTTGATTTTGTGTTCTACAGGGTGTTTTATAAGCAAAGTTGTAAAAATCACCACTAATAAAGTACCTTTATTTTTCAAAATATAAACAAATTACACTAAGAAAAGTTATTTAGAATACAATTTTATACCTCTATACGAAAGTTCAGGAATATAAAATTATTTTTTGAAACTTCCCATTTTTTCAATAAATTAGTATTTTATTTTGAACCATTCAATTAAAACCTCATAGAAATTATTTTTTGTGAATTAATATTTAAAGCTATGTAGAAGCTAAAAGTAGGATATGAGAAAAGCAGTGGATACACATTTATCATTTATTATTGAGATATCGTAGTCAATATTATCGTTAATTTCCGTTTCAAATTAATGAACCAAGCATAAAAAAATTAAATGAAAATGGTACTCACAGTGCGTGAAAAAATTTATATTGTGCAATGCTACGGAATTGGCGGTGAAAACTTGCTAAGAGAAGTGGTAAGCCAATTTAATTTGAAATGCTGCTTTGTCACGTACTCAGGTTATGAGAATAATTAAAAAGTTTCTGGCTACTGACAGTGTTCTTAACATGAAAAGAAAAATAAAAGCATATGATGAAGACAATTTTGGGGCTATTATAGCTCATGCCTCTGTTATAGAAAATCCTAGGATGCCACTAAGAGAGAGATCAGCTCTTATTAATATTAGCAAGTCCGAACTCCAAAGAATTTACAAGGCAAAGAAAATTAGGGCATATAAAGCAAATTATAAACATACGATTGAAGAGGGAGATGACGGCCGTAGGTTGGATTTTTGTTTGACCATTGGAGAAAAAATCATGGAAGAGAGATTTTTTCATCATTTCATAATTTTCTCAGATGAATCCACATTCACAACCAATGGTGTTGTTTCAACTCAAAATTGTCGGTTTTGGGCTTCTGAAAATCCAAATTTTAGAATTCAGTGTAGAAGACAATATTATAAAAAAGTGAATGTGTGGTGTGCCGTTTCTTATCACGTTGGAGTTATTGGACCTTATTTCATTGAGGGAAGGTTAAACCAGCACACTTATTTACAGCTTCTTGAAAGATTTTCTGAAGAACAATTAAATATTTTAAGAGATATATATGCCTTAAGTTCATTTTCAACATGATGGTTGAACTGGCCACTCCACAGAAATGGTTAATCGGTGGTTGAATTTAAATTTTGGAGAAAATTGGATTGCCAGGAATGGACCGATCAAGTGGCCGGCGAGATCCCCAGACTTATCAATATTGGATTTCTTTTTATGGGGTCGCCTCAAGCAGTTGGTTTACGCTGAACCACTTCCTAACGATGTAGCAGTATTGAAGCAGAGAATTACAAATGCCGTAAACTCCATACCGTTAGATCATATTCGAAACAATTTTAAGGACTTCAGGCGAAGGATCGAAATATCCGTCGAATATTAAAAAAATTGTAAACATTGTTTTGTATTGGTCAATAATTAATTTGTTTGTGAATCTGTTATGTTTTTGACATTTATTACTTGTTATAATTTTTAAACCTCATTAACCTTCTGTTAGTAATTGTTTCTTGTTTTACAATTAGTTCGATTAACATTATACTTTCTTACATCTCGTATATACAATTTTTTATTTACCAATAGCCTACTTTTTGAGATGATTAACATTTGCTTTTACACAACTTTAAATATGAATTAAACTCTTAATTTGCAAAAAAATGGGAAGTTTCAAAAAAAAAATTTTATATACCTGAAATTTGGTACAGAGGTATAAAATTGCATTCTAAATAACTTTTTTTAGTGGAATTTTTTCATATTTTGAAAAATAAAGGTACTTTATTAGTGGTGATTTTTACAACTTTGCTTATAAAACACCCTATAGAACACCAAATCAAGTCATTTTTGGTATACTTTAGTTTTACAACAAGCAGGACTCAATCCCCAAATAACATTCCCAAATTCCAACATTTTTGGTCCATTACACCTCTTGTTACATCTATCCTGGGACACACTGTATTAATAAAATATATAAATAAATGATAGGAAGTAGCATTTCACAAAATGTCTATCGAATTACAAAACTAAAAAATCAGAAAACATTTTTTTTTAATTTAAGTGATTAATAACTTTTTTATTTAAAGATCGATCTTGTTAAAAAATAAATTGTTATTTTTAGACATTTTTAATGTTATGACAACAATTTAGGTGTTCAAGTACTCGTCAGTGTAAAATAAAATAAAAAAAGGAACTACCATTCAACTTGTTTTGAATCTTGAACACGCGACCCTTGATTTCGACCCAATGCGTAACCAATTCAATTCATAATTTCAATTCAAGATGCATTTATTTTTGTTAGAGGTACAGATATGCGCCTAACCGAAGCCCGGCCCGGTGCCAACCAGACAACCACGGCGTACATCGCCGCGACGAATGTGTGGTTGGGCGAGGCGGGTCGGGTCGGGTTCGGCTAAACGACAGTGTTATAATATCTAGGGCACATGATCCCCACAGGTAGACTTAAAACTAGGTTACTAAATAAAAATGTGCTCACACGAGCCTAAAATTAGTTGATAAAACTTAAACTAGCATTGGCATTACACTCACAAAATCTATAATTGCTGATAAGGGAGAGCAGAATTAAACGAAAAACCCGTTCGAACGAATGACGACCTTCCGATCTGAGCATCGGCAAGAAAGGTAGGGTGGTTAAAAGCAGTGGTTTAAAAAATTTTTTATCAGACGTTTTCGGCCTAGAAGGAATTTAGAAAAAACAAGAAGAGGACAAAAAGAACAAAAAGGATAAAAGAACAAAACTGTACAAACATCGTAAAGTTGAGGAAAGATAAAGAGTGAGGGTAGAGGTAAGTTGTGGTAGGAGGAAATGTGACTAAGGGAGTTGCCGGAAAATAGGAAACGCCTGGTATAGTAACGGGTGTTATATATCGAAAAGAATGGCATTATGCTCTCTGATTCGGATTATATTGCGGATTAGCGGACTATCACCCAGTTTGAATTGATAACATTTTTGTGATATTTCCTGAACGTAGTCCGCTAGTGGGGTTATGTCGTTGCAACGTGTATAGAGATCTCTGAGGGAGGTGTACCTCTCAGAGTGTAAAATGAGCATAGTTAAATCCTTATGGGAAATGGATTTAGGTCAAACTTTGGATTCTGGATTCTGGTAGTTCTACACATCAAGTGCTACCAGAATCCAGAGTTTTCATTTGCCTCTAAAGTAGTTACCAGAAACATCAAAACTCTTGAATGCTACACTCGAATACTGTCACTCAACGTACGTTTCGCCAATCGTGTTAGTATTATCTGGAGATGATATGCCAATATGGTTGACGAAACGCTCGCTGAGTGATAATATTCGTGTGTAATGTTCAAGTGTTTTGGAAATTACTTCAGACGCAGCATCACACCGAAGGTTCCAGAACCTTCCAGAACCTTATTATTTACTGATCAATTCTGTTTAAAAAATAGGTTTCTTCCTCTAGCAAACACTATCTTGTCAAAATATCAGTACAATCAGACTTTCCTTTCTTAAATCATCGTACTTATAATAAACGTGGCGCACGGACAGACATACGGGCATTTTGAAAGTTGTTCAGAATTCGTGAATTAACACAGTGATATGATCCATATTTATGGTTTTAGAAATGTGCCAATCAAATGCAATAACTTTCGTTTTCGCATTGCCGAGAGTATAATAGTAAATTGATCAATAAACCATAATATTATACGCATATCATTTATTAGATAAAAGAACTCACAGTCTGTGCACTTTTGGTTTAACCAACTATTTTGAACTATTAGTTTTAAAATGTTGATTTTTATATGTGTTGAGTTACATCCTCATATTGCAATGTTTTATAGAACACAATATCACTTACACATAGAGGATGATAAATAACACTGAAGCAAAGACTTTTAATGGTTCAACAATACAATTAAAGTATGAAACTATATCAGCTCGAACGGGAAGTAGCAGGAAACATATTAATTGGCGCTAAAAATATTTTCAATTTATCAAAATAATTCTTTGGTAAACAAGTAACCAGCAGCAGCGATAAATGGAAATACAATTTTATGGCAATTTATTTTACGTCATTCCACAGCAAGTTTAAAAGAACATCCAAAAGCAAACCTCAAATGTTATTCAACTCAGAATTATTAAGAAGCAGCACTTTTATAAAGTATTATGTCTAAGTTTGCCATCAAATCTAACACCGAAAAAAGAATATTTTTATTTATAATTCAGTATCGGGTTTTTGAATATTTTTTTTTTGTTTTCTTATAGGGAAATATTGGCTTTTCAATATATTGTAGACATATGAATGAAATAATTTGTAGATTCAAGAAATTAAAATAAAATAATTTAAATACTGATATTTTCTTAACAGTGTTTTTTTTATATCCTACTAGATTATGCTAGAAAGTAAAAATTTTTAAATTGAATTGAATTTAATAAATACCTATTTATATAGTGTCTCGCTTGAATGTGAAAGAAGACTATAACTTTTCTATTTTTTGGACGGTAAATTTTTTTCCAGAAATATAGAGCGGTAAACATTTTACGTGGTTGTGACATTCATTTTATTTTACATTGTAGTAAGTACACGAACTTTACGCAAAACATTTTAATTTATGTAAATTAAAAAAAATTAAATAAAACAATTTTAAAATAATAAAAAGAAAAAAAGCGATTTTGGGAAAATGTGAAAACAACACATTTTAAGGGTCGTTGAAAAACATACAGTTAAAAATATATATATTAATTACTGATTTTCTATTTTAAAAAATGCATTACAGTAGGCTATGTTTTGCAATGTAAACTAATATAAAGCCTCCAAGATATTTTTCCTGTTCTGCATTAAAAAGAAACATTGAAATTGGTCAAAAAATAGAGTTGTTCCACATTTACGCCGGATACTTCAGAGTGTCTCTATCAAAAGTATTTGTATGTTCGAATTTTGATGAAACCTGGTATCAGTATTCAAGACGTATTGAGGGTTGCGTATGTAATAAATTAAAAAAAAAAAAGAAAAAACACTAATATGATTTAGTGGTCTATGGTGATTAAAAAGTTTATTTCTTCTAGGAGTTATATTTGTTTAATGTTTTAGTTGTGTTAAGTCTTAGGACTGATGACTACCTTACCGTAGGGTCATCGAAACAATTTATTTTTATTTTGCTTAGACCTTGCTCCCGCTCCGCCCTTTGACTGCTGTATAGCCTTGAGTAGTATATAACTGGTTGGATAAGGAACCAGTGCCGAGAAGAAATTGTATGCTTAAATATGCAATATGCAACATTGATCTGATTTGATTTTGGGCGAAAAATATTAGCAAATTTTACTTCCACATCAAGTGGAAGTATAGTAACGACAAAAAAATTTTTAAAAATTTTTATTGTTCAAATAGGCTTAGAATGTCATGAAACGTCGAGATTTCAAGTTTGAGCGAAAAAAAAAATTCTGTCTGTCTGTCGGTCTGTCTGTCTGTCGGTCTGTCTGTCGGTCTGTCTGTCGGTCTGTCTGTCTGTCTGTAACTTTTTTTTGTGCGCACGTTTACTCAGGAACCGTTTGAGATATTGACTTGAAATTTGGTACACATATGTACTTTAACGAGATCTAGAACTAGATTATATTTTCATCTTGTTCCGTCGAAGGATTGGGGGGTAAATTGGGGTAAATTTGGGGTAAATTGGTAAATCAAGCAGGTAAGAGTCCATAAAATTGGTATTTAGTATATATAAGAGAAGCTAAGGTCTCAAAAAAAAAATTTGACATTAGCCACCCTTATTACCACCCCCACCCCATTATTAAAGGGGATGAAAAAAAATTGTGATTTAGTGTGTGTACAAGAACCAGAAACCTCAAAATATTTTTTTACTTCATCCACCCCCCACTACCACCCCCTATCGCCACCCCCCCCACTACCGATGTGGGGTATCGTTTTATGGGTTTTTGGGGTAGAGGATTTCAAATATTATATTATTAAAGTTCCATAAATAATTATTTCCACATACAAAATGTTTTCGTTGTGAGTGACTTGGATAGAAAATCTGGATGTGGAAGTAGTGATTCCTTGGGCAGCGGTTTTTTTGGTTGCTACGGAAAAAATAACACATTAAATTCTACTATTGGATGTAAAATATAGACGTGAAATTTTCATATATAATATCATAAGTGATTTAATTTTGTCGGCAAAATTTAGTGATTATTAAGAGAGTTTGTTGCTTGGCAATTTCGCGATTGACATTGACAGATAAAAATAACAAGCCGTCAGGCGAGTTATTTTTGTCAATATCAAGAGAGAAATTGCCAAAGCAACAAACTCGAGTAGAATAATTAAATTTTGCCAGACGAAATTTTATTACGAATGGTATTCGTCATGACTAAAAATTTAGGCAAAGGAAAACAAAGAGTAACCTAAAAAAAAAACTATTTTTCGTCACTTTTGGGGACTTCGTGTATTTATTTAAAAGCAGCCTAAATGATAGTTTATGGTGATATTTTAAAGTAGGCGAAATTTAAAGTTGCGCATAGTTTTTCCTTTGGAGATATGACGAGTTAAACTCGTTATTTGATTCATCCACGCCAAGGCGAATCCGAATTCTCGGCGATCTCAAAATTCTCAACAGATACAAGCAGTACCATTTTTAACGTAAATTTTCCAAAACGATAAAAAATAAAGAAAAAACAAACCTCTTTCTGGATTAGTACCGTGACGTGGTGAAGAAGCTTACATATTATTGACATAACTAAACCTAATCTTTCTTAGAAATACATTTAATTTTTAATTCAACGGCCGTCGGATAAAAGGTTTGGAGTATCTATCGAGATTTGCTAAGTCTCCAGCATAAAAATACCGATTGATCGAATATTATCAGCAAAAATCCTGATTTTTTTTATAATAATTATAATAAATCACCAAATCTTGAACATTTGGGGCCGTTATTCTCACACATTTTTTACAACTGACATAAACCGATGTTTGTAAAAATTATTGTAATGGCGCCGATTTGTTGAATCGGTTACTATGTTTTCAAAAAACAAATGATTTGCCTCTGAAAAACAGGTTGGTTGCTTCATTCTGGCTTTTCATTGGTTGAGCAACCCTGGCGAAATTTTAAATGTTAAATTTTGTCGATGCGATACTATTTTTTGATGAAAATGATGGACTTAACAACTTAATGAGAACCAACCGAGGCCTGGTGTTTTCATTCACCTAGGCAATTTGACATATTTTGAACTCTCGTTATTTGGAAAAATTTTAACATTCTTTAACATTTTAACCACTTAAATATACTTAGTCTCTAAGAGGACATTCCAAATGGAAGCATAACACTCACCACTTCCTGGAACGTAGATATTCAAAAACAGGCAATCCTCTGACTGATTCACCAACAGCGGCACTAACTTCTTTAAGTACTGATAGCGTCCTTTGGGCATAAACTGTAACGCAGCTGTCCTATTACTCACATCCGGATACTTCTGCGGGCAGACAGCGCCGAAAGAATCTGCCAATCGCGTTCCCGGCCAAGAAAGGGGCGGCTGTGGCGGTCGGAACCTCAAGGGTCCCACAGGAGGTGCCGCGTACGGTACGCCGCGAAACACCTCGACCGGTTCCAGGTGACGCGAATTGAGTTCTAGAATGATTCCGCGGATGGCACCCGTTTGTATTTCAACTATGCGCGAACTGTAACGAGGCCCCGAGTGGACGTGAGCTATCAGAAGAACCAATACGAGGGCTCCGGTTAGATGATGCCTGGATGAGCATCTGGAAAGCATGGTCTAGTGCGACAGTGCCACCGGTCGAGCATCACTTTGCTTCTGGTGCTGCTTCTCACCTTTCAGACATTGGGATTTCGGTGATTTGATTAAAGTAATCTGAAAAAAAGACACATTTTAAAAATAAATCATGCAAACTATCAAATACTTGTAATTTTTTGTTTTATACATGAGAGATATGTTTAATTTATTTATGGTAAAAAAATATTTTACCTTCGAACTAAATAATACAATAATTTTGTTTTTTCTTCTGCCTTTTATTGAAACATAGTATCAAATCTTGGAAAGATAAACTGTGCATTTCAAAGAGTATCAAATGTCCTAACTATTACTATTAATAGCACAGATTTTATAGTGTAAGTGTTCAATTTCACGATTTCAAATTTATATCCAAGAAATCCGACTATTGGAATATCAGAACATTCTTGCGGAAAAAACTTTGTCTGTCGAGAAAAGGACCTACTGGTCCAATACTGATGCCTGGATGTAGCAGGTCTTGCCCACCTATATCATAGGGTCTCCAGAAATTTTGGATTTTCGATGGGAAGTATGATATACTGCTGTGGAAACAACAGCATCTGAATCTCTAAGGAAGTAGCTCTATCAGTCCTCGGATATAGGGCTGTCAGAGATTGGATAATTTCCCTTTGAGTCAAACGCCAAACTAACAATAGTGTATTTCGTACTAGTATGTGTACCTACTGCTGCTGGAGAGAGCTCAAGGGCATTCTCTAAACACTTAAAAACTTTAGTCCTTAGTATTCCAAATGGAATTTGTAATTTTTATGGGTGATTTCAATGCTAAAGTCGTTGAAAGATGGTCACTTGCAAGCTTATTGGTAAATTTGGCATTCGTAAATAAAATGAAAGGAGCGAAAGACTGATATGTCTAGAAAAATTTATACCATGATTAATACTGTAGTCTTTCAATATCCTCGTTATCTTTATACACAACTGTCACCTTAATGTACGGAATTAGATTGACTATACCATGATAGGAAATTGGTGAAGATTGTTAATATAGCTCGAAGGCAAATACAAAAACATCTTCCAATCATGACCGACACGACGTATCTTTCAAAATAAATTTAGAGAACATATGAATGAAGAAAATTCACGGAGTGATGAAGATTCAAAGATCATAAATACTTTGATCTTTAGTGAATATCGATATATTTATTTAAACCGTTTTCAGTTTATGTGAATTAGTGGTTGATGTGTGAAGTCTTCGCCTGTTCGCTGATAGAATCCCGGTTGAATAGTGTAAGGAATATCGTCCGGAGCCCTCTCCTTCCTTGTCTTTATTGAAATAGTGTTTGTAACCTAATCCGTAACGTAAGTTTTAATCTTTGTGGTCAAGTTACGACAGACGTGAGGCATTTCTATTGTTCGATAGCAAACCAATTTACGTAACGCGTGTCGTCGTCGAATGCGGCTGGTGATTCCAGAGGCGGGTCGATTTTCTCAGAAGTCGGATATAGCAGGTATAGTGCACTTATTTCAATTAGAGCCTAAGAGGGCAAAGTCTTGTTAGATGGCGCTGACGTTAGATGGCGCTGGCATACGCTGAGTAGTGCGATACATCGGCTCCGACTAAAATATGAAATTATACTGATTTAATTTATGTTATAATTAATAAGAGTGGATTATAGTGAATCCTAATAGTGGAAAGTATAAAAATTCGAAACATCTGTTGTGTAATAAACACTAAAAAGTGCCATTTCTACAAATAAAACATTTATGGACACCGAATCCTACAATATTAAAACTCGATCAGTTGTGAAAAACAGTGACCATACACAAAAAACCGAAGACATGAATAAAAACTCTAACAAGGCCACCGGGAGCGATTCCGCACCTAAGCAATTATCTCTGGATGAAAAAATAAACAGAATTTTATCTCAAGTGGAAAAAACTAATCAGGATCTGACAGATTCAAATGAGAAATTTGATAAAGTCCACGCTGATTTTAAAATCTTAAAATCCGCTACCGAAAAAAATTCATCTGAGATATCAACTATCAAAATAAAACTTGATGCCCTGGAGCAATATTCACGTCGAAATAATTTAAGATTTTTTGGGGTGCCTGAATCGAATAACGAAGATACGAACCAACTTATAAATCAATTAATATCAACCAAATTAGATATATCATTAAAATATCAAGACATCGAGAGAACATACAGGGTTGGTAAATATTATAAACAAAACAATATTAGAGCCATATTTGTGAAATTTATATCACATGATATGAAAGCCGATATCTATAAGAAGAAAAGTAGCCTAAAAGGTACTAAAATAACTATACGTGAAGATTTAACACAAGAGCGAATGAAAATGCTTAACCTAGCTCTAGAAAAATTCGGAAAAAAAAATGTATGGACGCAGGATGGCCGAATTAACTGGCTTCATAATGGAAACAAATTCAGCGCAGTCACCATGGAGCAATATGATGCACAAGTTGAATAGGAACCATGATACAATTTGTGGAAGTGTTTGTTTTGTGAAAACTAGTAAATTCAAAAATTTCTATTATTTTTTTTTCACCTCATTATCGTCTCTATGTTTTTTGTCCAATTTGTTTATACCTACAATGTTTCCTTTTTTAATAATGTTTTTTGTCTATACAGAGAAAAAGTGTTTTGTTATATAAGATTTTACATAATAATTTCGAATCATTCGTTCATACTTACATTCAGTATTTTGCATAACTACCAAAATAGTATAATACATTTTTACTATGAATTTTCTAAATACAATGTTATATTTATATAAGTTAGATCATAAAAAACGGTACTGGATTCTCTTTTTTTCTTTTCTCTATGTTTAAAATCACTTAATTGGTATTCTCTAATTTAATCTATTTACGTTGCTGAAGGTACGATTTTTTGTAAATGGTCGGTGCTGTAAATCTGCACACAATGGAGGAACTTAATTTCCTTAATGACTTGGAGGTATATCTTGAAGTGGACACAAAGATTGTAGAAAATTTTGAAGACATAAAAGGACACGTTAATTCTGAAAACAACAGCTTAAATATCATCCATCTGAATATAAGAAGCATACAAAAACATTTTGATGAATTACTAATATTAATAAATAACAGGTATGTAAACTTTGATGTAATTGTTTTATCTGAAACATGGAGAATAACTTCCCTGGACAACTATCACATTCCCGGTTATGTAACTTATCATAATGAGTCACATTTGAACCAAAATGATGGAGTTATAACTTACATTAAAAATAATTTACCTCACACCGTTAAAATAAATAAATTAACGGATTTGAATATCATTAAAACTTCAATTTTTCTTGAAAATACGTCTGTAGGAATTAGTAGTGTATATCGGTCTCCATCGTCAAATATTGACGTGTTTCTAAACGAGTTGGATAATTATATGAAAATAAATAATAATAATAATAATATCGAAATATTTACAGGTGATATAAACATAAATATTTTAAATAAACATGACATTCACAATAATATATATTTAAACATAATGGCAAAATATGGCTATATACCACTAATAAATAAACCTACTAGAGTAACCAATGAAACAAAAAGCTGTTTAGATCATTTTTTTCTTAAGTCTGACGTAAATAAAACTGATAGTCTATTTAAATCTTTCATAATAGAAAGTGATATTACTGATCACTATCCAATTTATTTAAATCTTCCCATTCAATCTGTAAAATCATGAAATGCTCATAATAATGTAATAAAAACAGATTATGATAAAGTATTTCAACTGTTAAGCTTCGAAAATTGGGAAAATGTTTATAACCATAACGATAGCAATACATGTACCAATAATTTTGTAAACACAATAAAAAAACATATTAACACTGCCACTATTCATTCGTCTAAGACTTTCAAAAGAAAAATTAAACCATGGATTACCAATGGGATTTACAATCTATCAAAACTAGGGATAAGATGAAAAAACGCATTTTATGTAATAGTGATAATATACAATTACTTAATGAATATAAAATTTATAGAAACAAACTAACAAGACTTATTAAAATAACAAAAAATAATTATTATACAAATCAGCTTAATACATGTAAAGGAAATATAAAACAGACTTGGAAAATAATAAGAGACGCTACAAACACAGAAAAAAATAAATGTACAAATAATATCAATATAGTGGACAAACATGGCAATATAATTACCTGCAATGAGCAAAAAGCAAACGAATTTAATACTTTTTTCTGTAATATCGGTAAGGAGATTACCAATTCAATTCCTACTCCAAAAGATGTCCAAATTGATAATTTTAAGACTCCACCCCCACTCAATAGTTTATATTTAAGACCGGTTGAAGAGAATGATGTAATAACATACATAAATAGTTTACGTAATGAGAGCGCCACCGGCATGGATCAAATATTGGCCAAATTAATAAAACACTGTCATAGCTTTTTAATAAAACCTTTAGTACATATCATTAATACCATTTTTACAACCGGATGTGTTCCTCATCACTTCAAGGTATCTATCGTAACGCCTATTTACAAAAATGGATGTAGAACGGAAAAAACGAACTATAGACCTATATCTGTAATTAATAATTTGGCCAAAATATTTGAAAAAGCATTAAAAAATCGCCTTGAGGAATTTCTAGATAAGAATGACATTATTTCTAAAAATCAATTTGGTTTTAGGAGCTCTTGCAGTACAACGGACGCAATTTACAAACTAGTCAATACAATTAACAACAACTTACAAGAAAATAAAAAATGTATATCTGTCTTCTTGGACTTGGCGAAGGCTTTCGACACTGTGTGCCATAAAAAATTACTACAAAAATTGGAAAACATCGGTATTAGGGGCACAGTGTTGAAGGTATTCGCTAGTTACCTGGAGGACAGAAAACAATTTGTAAAAATAGGGGATAAAATAAGTGAGGAAAAATTAATAACCATAGGAGTTCCTCAGGGCACCGTTTTGGCGCCAATTTTGTTTTTAATATTTATAAACAGTTTATGTAAATTAAATATATCAGGCCAACTTATTTCATATGCAGATGACACAACAATTATTTGTAAAGTTGATGATTGGAATAATGTGAAAAATTGTGTTGCGCAAGATATGAAAAAAGTTAGATCGTGGCTCGACGTAAACCAATTATCGCTTAATATATCAAAAACTAAGTTTATTGCATTTTCTACTTACAATTCAAATTTACCTGATTTTAGCGACATAACTATTCAAGAGAGTAATGAAAAAATTCAATCCACTAGTACAATAAAGTATTTGGGTTTAATGATAGATAAAAACCTGAGGTGGTTGGAACACTCAAGTTACGTAACAAATAAAATTAGAAAGTTGATATATAAATTTTACCAACTCAGAGATATTTTATCTAAAAAAACTATATTAAATGTATACAATTCTCTCGTTGAATCTATCATACGGTAATAATATGGGGTGGTGCGTATGAAAATGCTCTAAATCCGGTCAAAGTCATACAGAAAACAATTTTGAAGATAATACTAAAAAAAGAACCCACTTTTTCAAGTGATCAGTTGTTCAGGGAATGTAATTGTCTAAATTTAAAACAGTTATATATTTTAGAATGCTCTATTTTTATCAAAAAAAATATATCCAAATTTAGTTGACCTACACATTTACATAATACTAGGTCTATTATAAATAAAAATATAATGATTCCAAAATATAACCGAACTAAGCAACAAAACTTTATAGATTACCTAGGGCCTAATTATTACAATAACATACCAGGTTATATAAAAAGTATTAACAAAATATCCAGATTCAGAAAAGTATTAAAAACTTTTATTATAAATAACACAAATATTATTCTTAATACATAATGTTGTCTTGGTTTATATTAATTTGTCCTCTTTCATCATTCACCTAATGTGTTCACGCAATATGTACCTCCTTGTATAATGATTATATAATATAATTAAAAAAACTTATAAATAGTGTATGTATAGCTGTCACTAACATAAACATGGTGTTTTATAAATTATTAATATGTGCGCACACAATCCTTTTTGGGGATTAGGCGCAATTTTATGGTAAAATCTATTTAAACCGAATGTACATCATGTATAATTATTAATGAATGTTTTTGAATTTTGAATTTGAATTTTGAATTGTTAAAATAGTAAACATGCGTGCTGGTGAATTTTTAAATTAACAATCACAGCAGTTAGTTTGGAATTTGTTTGAATATTTTCAAAAGGAAAATGAAAATAGTGGACCTTTACTGTCAATAAAAGCTGTTCAAAGGCGAGTGGGTAAGGCTTTAAAAATCGATGAAAAGACTGTAAGAAAAATAGCTAAAAGAAAATGTGGAACCTCAAGCTTCGGTTAAGCGGAATCGTAAAAAGTCCAAAACAGAGTTACACGATGCTATAAAATATGAAATAAAAAACGTTATCTGAAAATATTGAAACGCGGCTGACAGAGAGACTTTTGCCGGGGTTACAAAATCCAGGCATTATTGTTTTAGATAATGCTAAGTACTACTCTCCGAATAAAAACAACCAATCCGATCTTGTACGGAAGAAAAAAATGCAAACATGACCTAAAATAGATTTCAGTGATACCGCATTTAAAGCCGAATTGCTCCAAATAGCTGGAGCTAACAGAACAGAGCAACACTATGTTGTCGACAATTTAATTAGAGAGCATGGACATGAAGTACTGAGGCTTCCATCATATCACTGTCAGTTAAACCCAATAGAACTTGTTTGGGGAATTTGTAAGGAGTATTACTACAAACACATCGGGAGAGATGGTTTTAGTGACGAAGCCGTTCTTGCTATGTGGAATGAGGCTTTATCTCAAGTGTCGAGTTCAATTTGGTCCAAGTGTGTAAATCACACAAATAAATTGATTTTAGAGACATATGATCGAGAGGTTCATACTGAAGAAGTTATGCCACCCATTGTAAGTGTTAATAAATGAAAGCGACGATGAGGAATCGGAAGAATTAGACATTGGCGCAGAAAACTAAATTTATTTATTTATCTTATATTAGGTATTTGTATTTTACTGCTATATTTCTTTGATATAGGGTTCGGCATAATTAGTATTAAGTATATATTTTTATTTTAAGATTACATAAACTTATTTGACAAAATTCTATTAACGAATAAAAGATTTATTTAACTGTATTTATTTTTTACATTTGCTCTATCATATTTTTTACTTGAAACCAAAACAATTCAATATCATGATTTATTCATTTAACTTAAATTACTATAAATTTACACTAGATGTATTATATATGCTTATAATTCAATTTCCTTTAAATGGATCTAATTAAATACATCAAGTAAAATATAAAACGAAAGCGACGCCACTGGGCATTCGAAAACACCAACGAGCCTACGGCATCTTAGCTCAAACGTTCGTGACGTCACACTGGGACCCTTTCAGTGAACAGACTTTATTTGATATTATGTACTGTGTACCAAAAGTATATTATTATAAGGAACTAAAGTGAGGTTATGATGTATTATTTGTTTGTCCTCCAGGCGGGGACCTTAAAATATGTGAAGCTACTGAAAAGTTGAAAAAAAAAAGAAATTAAAAAAAACGAGGCCTTCAAAAAATGTCTCTAAAAAGTAAACGTATTTTTTTGCACCGATTTCAAATCGATGTTTGATAATAAGGTACAGTTCCTCGCTACTTTCCACTAACAGGTGGACAGGTATTTGTAAAAGTGAGTAAAATTTTATTTCTTACTTTTTAGAGATATTTTTTGATGACGGATCGATTTATTTCTTGAATTTTTCATATAGATGATCCTCTTATTGGCATAGAGTAACTCTAAAGTTATGAGGAATCATATTACCTGTGGTATTTAATTGAGTTTAATAATTAATATTCTAAATGAATCTCAAAAATAAGTACGCCGTGTGTCGGACCCTGTACAAAATGTTACGGGTTTACGGCCAGAATCTGTTAGGATAATAAAATCTGAATTTAATCTGTTGAAGATTAACTGCAGACAATTTAGAATTTATGAAAATTTTAATACTCCTGCGAATTATTAATAGAAGCTACAAAATGACGAATTTATGTAACGTTAATATTAATTTTACCTGCGCTTGTTTTCGTCATGGATACATTGTCAAACAGCAAACTTCTATTTTATCTAAAACCATGGAATTAATAGAGAGAAAAATGCACATTAATTACCATAATTTGCAGTAATAAATATGTCACTTCACTAATTTCACAATGAGTCGCTATATGACAAATTCAGACGTTTTCGCTTTTCAACTTTTAATATTGTAAGATTTGTTTAATTACAATACTATATATCCAAATAAATAAATATCAACATACTTTAGTCAGTTCTGCACATTTATCATTTATATTTCTCCTAGTAGTATGGTAACTAGAGGTTTCAACTTCGGAATAATGTCATATAAACTAGATTTCGTTCATTTTTGGCAACTTAATAGTAGATGCACCAAAGAAAAGTTTCTTTTATATGATGCGGCTTGCTAATTTATTTTAGAATCAGCTATTTCAATTATGAAAGCTTATGTATTTTCAGTTTTAGGAACTTTATATTCAAGAGAAGTTAACTAATGTCAACTCATAAAAATCACCCATTTAGGGGTGGATTTTGTTTTAAAAACAAAACAAAAACTTTGGTGCTGGAAGAGAATAAACCTTTCCTAAGATGCCATGTGTGTGGCCGGCTAATAATCTCATCCACAAACACACGCACTTTGAATGTTCGTCAAAGACTCTCGTCTACGTATTCCTATTTAGCGTGTTAGTTAATGGACAATGGCGTTCCTGGCCTGCCACGGATTTGGCAACCGCTTTTCCTAAGACACCATGTGTGTGGCCGGCTTATTTAGGAAGAAATAATAATACAGCCCCACAAACAAAAAGAGGTCTGTCCGGCGTAGCAGACCAATATATCCGTATGTATTTGGACCCGCTGAAACCGAATCCGAAGTCGTAATTGTCAAATCAGGTCGCTTTTCACCCCCCAACCCCAAAAAACACCCCCCCCAAAAATGCTCTGTCCGGCGGACGAAACCAGTATATTCTTATGTATTTGGACCTGCTGAAACCGAATCCGTAGTCAGAATTGTCAGATTAGCTCGTTTTTCACCCCCGACCCCAAAAAACACCCCCGACCCCAAAAAACACCCCCAAAACAAAAACAAAGTGGTCTGTCCGGCGGACTCTACCAGTGTATCCTTATGTATTTTGACCCGCTGAATCCGAATTCGAAGTGATAATTGTCAGATTTGCTCGTATTTCACGCCTAACCTTAAAAAACACCCACAAAATAAAAAAGTGGTCTGTCCGGCGGACCATACCAGTGTATCCTTATATACTTGGACCTCTGAAACGGAATCCGAAGTTATAATTGTCAGATTGACTCATGTTCACCCCCAACCCCCAAAAAACACCCCCCCCCCCCCCCCCACAAAATGGTCTGCCCGGCGGACCATACCAGTGTATCCTTATGTATTTAGTAAGGATACACTAGTCCGCCGGACAGACCACTTTGTTTTTGTTTTGGGGGTGCTGGTTGGGGGTGAAAAACGAGCCAATCTGACAATTCTGACTACGGATTCGGTTTCAGCAGGTCCAAATACATAAGAATATACTGGTTTGGTCCGCCGGACAGAGCATTTTTTGGGGGGGTGTGTTTTAGGGTTGGGGGTGAAAAACGACCTGATCTGACAATTCCGACTTCGGATTCGGTTTGAACGGGTCCAAATACATACGGATATATTGGTCTGTCCGCCGGACAGACCACTTTTTTTTTGTGCGGCTGTGTAATTTATTACTGTTGAGTAGCACAACATTTTGAACAATTTCGTGAATAATATATGCGGGTCATTTATATCAATGATAGTGAGTATATTATTACCATACCCCGCCAGTGGTCTAAATACCTAATTTACGGGGACATTTGTCACAAAATGCAATTCCTTGAAATCAAAAACATCTGTTGTAGAACTATAGACAGACAATTATCCTAGAAGGGCATGCAACAGAAATGGGAATTCTTGGAAGTATAGGGCGGTACTGAAGCAGGTAAGCGAGCACAGGAAATAATATGCTCATTTACGTTTAGTCGCCGCTATTAAACGGTTGTGTAAAAGTTGTTTCCACAAGTCCCTATAGTGTTTTATTGTGAAAATTTCTATCTCGCCATGGCTGCTGGTCCTTCAGGTAAGTTTTGAAATAACTTTTAAGTATATATAATGTTTGGCTACTTATATTTTTGGTTTTTATAAATTAAATGAAAAGAATCATTTTCTTAACTGTTGTTTAAACTTTATTAGAGTAGAAAAAAAAAGATTTACATTTATTTGGCCTAAAAATAGCATAGTTTTATTAAACATTTATCTATCTATCAAATGATACTACTCGCAATGTGCGTGGGTTCAGGGAAGTAATTTTTTTTAACCATTTGTTTCCAGGTGTCAATCTGGGAGTGAAAAGAAATCAATTGTTTGATTTTCTTTCTGAGGAAGGCCTTCTTTCTCAGGCAAATACGATACCTGCGAAGCAGAAGATGGTTGATTTCATCGAATTGCTAATACCAAGTATTCCAGAAGAAGAGATTTTGGCCAAAATTAAAATATTTTCGTACAATTTTACAATTCGATGGAAGGCAAGTGGAAGAAATAAGAAAAGCTTTTTGAAAAAAAATGAAGGTTGGCTGGGAGAAGAAATGAAATTAGGCACTCCGCAACATCTAATTAGTGTTACCCCCACTAGAGGTTTAGTTCGTCGAGCCAGAAAAGAATTCGAAAGCACGAGTACATGAACAAAGAGAAGGCGAACGAAGAATCTGGTAGGGAGTCATAGTTCCGAAGAACTTCTATTTGCGACTCAAACAAGCTTCATTAAAAAGGCCAAAGAAATGTTGCTCATGTAATGAAGAAAGCCACATTGACAAGTCCTCGCTCGTTAAGAGCAATGAAGAGAATAAATCCTTCAAAATTAAACTGGCGAGCATACACTCCGGAAGAAGCTGTGGCATTTATTATTGATACTAAAATGACCAAATCACAGTACATAAAAATGAGAAAAGGAGCAAAAGAGAGAAATTGCAACATCTATCCCGCATATGAAAAAGTATTATTAGCTAAAAAAAAGTGCTACCCCAAGGATATAAAAATTACTGAGAATTTGGGAGAAGTGAAATTACAAAGTCTTCTCGATCACGTCGTTCAGCGTCTGTCAATAGTTCAGAATGAGGTTATTCTCGCGTTATAAAAGATCAAGATATATCAGTATTAGAAATTTTATATAAATGGGGCTTTGATGGGAGCTCTGGCCACTCGGTATACAAGCAAAAATTTCTGGAGAGCTTAGATGCTAAAGATTCAGATATATTATTGACGTCAATTGTACCATTATGAGTTATTACAAAAGCTGAAAATTCTGAAGAAATAATTTGGATGAATCCTCGTGCCTCGTCAACACGATTTTGTATGCCAATAAAAATTCAATTTATAAAAGAGACGCAAGACGTTATAATGCAGGAAAATGAATATATGGAAAGCCAAATCTTAACACTTACACCAACCTGCATAAAAATTGATGGGAAGGAAATCAATGTACATCATATCTTACTAAATACGATGCTGGATGGGAAAATAGTCAATGCTCTAGCTGAGAATCCATCAATACAGAGCTGCTATATTTGTAAAGCAAAACCAAGCCAAATGAACAATATAAAAGCCCTTATGAAAATGCCTTGCAATACGAGTACGTTTCAATACGGATTATCTACACTACATGCACATATCCGATTTTTTGAATGCATATTACACATTTCATACCGATGAGATATGAAAACCTGGCAGGCTCGAGGCCTAGATAACAAAGCTGCACTTGAAGAAAAGAAAAAGAGGTTATTACAAAATTTCGTCAAGAAACTGGTCTGCTTGTGGATGTCGTTAAACAGGGCAGTGGAACTACTAATGACGGCAACACAGCCCGGCGATTTTTCCAAGAGCCTAAAAGGGCCGCAGAAATTACCGGGGTTGATGAAACCTTGATATCACGATTCTCAGTCATTTTACAAGCAATATCTTGCGGTTACGAGCTACACACTGAGTCGTTTCGAAAGTATGCTCACGACACAGCAGAATTATTTGTCAAATTATATCCATGGTATAAAATGCCAACTAGTGTCCATAAAATATTAATTCATGGGGCTGACGTTATGGACACACTTCTGCTCCCAATATGACAGCTGAGTGAAGAAGCTTTAGAAGCAAGGCACAAAGAATGCCGTTACTTTCGAGAACACAATACCCGAAAAATGAGCAGGAAAAAAAATATTGAAGATCTATTGCATGCGCTGCAGATATCATCAGATCCGCTTATTTCCAGTTTAAGACCTTTACTGAAAAGGAAAGTAAACTTATTACCCCAACAAGTAATTAACCTGCTTCAAATTCCCACCAAGAAGTTATCGCATGATCGCCAAGATTCAGATGAGTCATCAGTAAGTGAAGAGGAGTCTCTGGATTCTTCAGAAAGTGATTTAGATTCATTTTAAAATACACGTGTAGAATTTTAAACAGTGTTAATATTAAAATACAATTAAAAAAATCACGACCGTACTATTTATTTGCATGTCTTCTATTGTTCTGACAACAAAGAATTAATTTCAAGCCTCTTATAAATACCATCCTGGGCTTATAGATATTTTTACTATTTTTGACGTATTTACAGATTTACTATCGTATTCACAAAATTTCAGATTTCTGAAATTAATTTTTCAACTCACTCAAAAACCATCCCTCTGATTCAGAGAATTTTTTTACTATTTTTGTTGAATTTATTGGTATAATATTATTAAATTTACAAAATTTTAGAATTCTTAAGCGAAATTTATATTTCAACCCTCTCAAAAACCACCCCCTTGATACATACAGTTTTTTTTACTATTTTTGTTGAATTCACAGGTATAATATTATTAAATTTACAAAATTTTAGAATTTTTAAGAGACATTTATATTTCAACTCTCTCAAAAACCACCCCCTTGATTCATATATTTTTTTTTACTATTTTTGTTGAACTCACAGGTATGATATTATTAAATTTACAAAATTTTAGAATTTTTAAGCGAAATTTATGTTTCAACCCTTGGTGCTTACATTTTTTTCATTATTTTTCCCTGTTTTCTTAAAACTATTTTGAGCTTTTTTACAAATTTCTACATTTTTGTCCCCCTAAAGATAGAAAATCGACCACTGTGCCCCGGCTCAAAAGTAGTTACGCCAGAGACGGTCCTCACACACAGATAGGTAAATATAACGTTTTAAATCGAGAATCTTATGATTCATGTAAGCAAATACATGCATTATTTGTAGGAATCAAATACTTTTGCGGCAAGAAATAAAAACTATGACATAAAACTTGTAATAAATAAATAATTTATTATTAGAAACTTGGAGATATTATTTATTTGGTATAGTTGGGCAAGTAGATGTAAGAGATGTTTACTGAAACTGGTGAACAAAAAACACCAGACTTCGGCCGCACATTATACCCGCAGTATCGATTTGATTGTTCCACCGAAAACAGAAAACTTGGCACTTTGACTGGCATATAGTTTGGATGCAAGTGTTTAAAAGTCAGGATCCGTGGGCTTCTTGATGAGAGAAGTATGGGAGTGGTGTCAATCGCTTCGTTTTGACTTGTAGAATAAGAATATCAATGGTGATAAGATGAAGTATTGCTCAGAGGCCCAAAATCAAGATGGCGGTCAAAGTTGCTGCCAAAATATATAAATCATTTATAGTTGAACTATATTAAGAAAATTAGTGTCAAATTATATGTATTTCACTTCACAGAATGAAAGTGAAATATTGGGAAAACCTACACAAACATGCGAAGATATTCAACATGGCGTCCAAGCTTACCGCCTCTGCAAAGGACATTACGAATTCCTTCTACTTGGGTCTTATGATATATCAATTGTATGTTTTTTGGGACGTACAATTAAAAAAAGTGAACTGAATTGTTGAAAAGATCAAACTATAAAATGTCCTTGAAATTCTCCGCTAAATTTGATATTGGAACACTTGTACTCAGTATAAATTACACCGCTTGTAACAAAAACAATATATAATTTTAATTTTTTTTTTTTTTTCGGTTGTGATTAAAGAGAGTGTCTAGAAGATGGATCGTCTGAATCGTGAGTTTTCAGTAGAAGTGAAGAAAATAAAACTGTCAGTTGAGGTTGTGTGTTTTCTTTGTGGTACTAAGTCTACAGAAGCACTTTTATTAAATTCAGCTGATAGTAGCTACGAAAAACTTGTGACGTTGCATCTTAAATCGGTCTGTTTGGGGTGATGGAAAATGTACTACAATTAAGCGTTCTTTTGGCGATGACAATTTCTCTACTAATTCTGAAGTCTAAAAATGTAAAATGGCACAAAAGTTGTTACCAGTTACTTAACATAAACAAGTTTGTGAGAAGCTACGAAAAAATTGTTCTGAGTCGTCACAGGAGCCAGGACCTTCCGAACGAGAAAATAGTAGTGTACTTACACGTGGCAAGGCACCAATCTATGAAAAATCCAAACGCTTTTTCTGCGATGAAGGAGATTTTTACAGAGAGAAACTTAGTAAAGTTTCCACTGACAATGACGGACTTAATTTAAGTAAAGCTGTGCAGATGCATACAAATAACATATACCGTGTCAAACTAAACGCTGCTTGTAATTCCTCTGATGCACATGCAATAGATGTTATGTACCATCTGAAATGCTGGGCAACAAATGTACTTAGGAAACAGAAAGTAATAGAAGATGAAATTAAAGTAGGTCATGAATAGCACATTCTGCTTTTGAAATTGAATTTATTAGTACCCTATCAGAAGCTCTGGCAGACGGAAAAGTATTTAGTATGAGCAGTTTAGAGGAAAGTTATAAATCTAAATGTCATGTTAATGGTGTCAGCGAAGATGTTATAATGTCTCGTAAACAGATTAAGAAGATAATCGAAATTGAATTGTCAGAAAAAGGTGTTGAATTTTCTAGATCTAAAAGAGCAAATGAGACTCAGAGAGTATCAATGAAGTGTACAAGGAATGCCCTTGTGGTTGAAGCAGAAAGCGAAGGAGTCAAGATGAACAGAGAGTTAAGTATTATACTAGGCTGCCAACATTGTTCGAAAGGAAATAATGAAGTCTAAAAATTGGGTTTTTGATGGTTCCTTTCCAACAGATTTAATACCAGATGCTGTAAAAACATTTTTCAAGTGGTGCAATAAAGGGAAGTGCTATATATCAGACAATGTTGCAATCAAGTCAAGAGGAACCGGACACCAAAATAATTCTTCATGTTTCTCACATATTCAGGCGTGATGATTCTGGCCGTAGCAAGATACGCTCATCTTCCAGAAGACACAGGCATTTACTTTGGACAAGGAATGAAGAGATTTATAAGTCTACGACCTATTTACAATACACTGGACCCTTTAAAAGCATCCGCATTACCGGGATTACATTCATTGTCTGATTGTGACACCACTGGTTCTTTTGTAAACAAAGGCAAACTGACTTGGTGGAAAGCTTTCCAATGTGCTACTATTGATGTTGAAAGTTTAGTTAATCTTGGCACGTCACCAGATATTTCAGTGGAAACCAGGGCCATCTTAGAGAAGTTCGTTTGTCAAGTATATATACCTAACACTTTGATTGTGGATATTTCTGAGGCCAGATGGTGATTTTTTACCAAAAAGCAATTTTATGATGAAAGTTTACTACCAACAAGAGAAGCACTTCAACCGGCAATTGAAAGAGCAAATCTGCAGGCAATAATATGGCATCAAGATTTAACACAATACCCAGTATTACCATCTCCAGAAGGACATGGCTGGAAGAAAGTCCATTATGTGTACAAAACCTTGTGCTCATTTCTTCTGGAAGTCAGCAGGTGCGGATGTAAGCAGAGAAGATGTAACTATTCATGCATTTGTGTTGTAAACCAATTGAGATGCACAGAAATGTGCCAATGCAGTGATCCGAAATTGTGTGACAATAATGCTTCCCTTACTGATGATGAGGATGACGAAGAAACTTTTTTCAAAGTGATGAAGATGATCACAGTGTCGATCACAATGATAAGTGTACTTAGTTTTTGAAACCTATTTCTATGTGCTGGAGTGCTATTATTGAAACATATTTTTGTGTAGTTTTTTTTGGATTTTGTAATACCCTCCCCACATCTGAATCCACCATTTAAAATAATAAAGTTTGATCTTTTCAATAATTCAGTTCACTTTTTTCAATTGTACGTCCCAAAAAACATAAGAGCCAATTAGAAGGAATTCGTAATGTCGTTTGCAGAGGCGGCCATCTTGGACGCTATGTTGAATATCTCCGCATGTTTGTGTAAGTAGGTTTTCCCAATATTTCACTTTCATTCTGTGAACTGAAATACATATAATTTGACACTAATATTCTTAATATAGATGATTTATATATTTTGGCAGCCATTTTAGTCGCCATCTTGATTTTGGGTCTCTGAGCAATATTGCACCTTATCACCATTGATATTCTTATTCTACATATTAAAACGAAGCGATTGACACATCTCCCATACTTCTATCATTAAGTAGCCCACGGAAAGACACTTGCCCCCAAACTAATAGGCCATTTCAACTTTTTGTATCAATTAAGGAAATATAAACATCTCCTATATGTTTCTTCTCAACTATATTAAACAATTCTTAATTTAAAATATTATTTTTGTCTGTGCACATAATATAAGGCACTATAACGTAAGGAATTAAAAAAAAATAAGGAGAATTTTCGCCACCACAAAGACAGCGGCACTCTTGTCGCTATCTTTGTACTTTTTTATGACAGCAAAGAGAATACGGTAAATAATAGTAATAGAGAAACCGCAAATTGCGTTTTATATTTTGCAGAAGACTTTAAACTTTAAAGCACTTGAAATAGAAAAGGTCCAACAATTATTATTATTTTATTACACAACAGCCAATGACATGTGAGCCCGTTTCATATGCTCTAAGATTACTACAGATTAGGTGTTAGTACATTTTCAGCTTTTGATGGAAGTAAATGTGTCGTGAATTATTACGGCGTCGAGTGGCTTTCCATTAAATGATACAGTACTTTCGTAGATTCAAGATTTTCCGGAACTGCGGTTTAACGGTGTAGAACTTCTCTGTACCAGCTGTGGACACGCAAGTCGAACATTTTAAAACATGTTTCATCTGAACGTCATAAAAGTTATTTAGATGTTATTAGTGATAGTCAACGAAAGTTTAACTTAGATTTGGTAGAAGTAATGGTAGAGTGTAACATATCATGGACAAAACTAGACAATCCTCTATTTAGACAGTTTCCGCAAAAGTATATTGATGGGGAATATAAGAAGTGCCAGCAGAATCTACAGTGAGAAAAATATATTTGACTCCGACTTGTGAGACTGTGAAAGAAAAAAATATTTAGAGATCTAAATGAAAAACATATCTGGCTTTGCGTTGATGAAACAACAAATGCCTCTCGTATCAAGACAGCAAACGTGACAGTTGGCGGAATGGAGAAAACACATTCAATGCGCGGACACTTGATTGCACCTAAAGTACTGGACGTTATTAATTCAGCAACTGTAGCGGAATTAGTGCAATCTACTTTGAAAACATTATGTGGTGAACAGGCAAAATTTACATAAATCTTTATTATTACAGACGTGGTTAATTAGGCAGCTGGAAAAAATTTGAAAGAAACGTACCACAACATGGTTCATATTACGTGCTTAGCTCACGGACTGCATAGAGTTGCTGAAACTATTAGACAGTTGATAAACTTATATTCAGAGTTAAAAAAAGTGTTTCTAAAAGCACCAATGAAATGTTGCCAAAGACACTACTACCTCCAGAGCCTGTTGTAACGCGGTGGGGGGCATGGCCAGAGGCGGCATCGTATTATTATTGTAATTTTGAGGTCGTCAAATCAATGGTGCAACACTTCGATCCAAATAAATCAATTGCCATTTTACATGCTCAAGAAATATTTACAGCCAGTTTCTGGTACATTTCGCTATCGAATTAATAGCTATCGCTTCGATAAAGTTATGTATCCGATAACTTGCAGAGCGTTTCTGAAAACTTATGTGTAGATAAATTCCAGTCGATAGTAATCCAGCTGTTAAGTTGGTTAAACTACTGTACACCAGATGAACTTTCTTTAGAACTAATGTTATTATTTTTAACGTCATTTTTACTGTCTACTGTCAGTTTTCTAATGTTAATGTTAGGTTAGCAATCCTGAATAACAATAGTAGACTCTATTCCTTTTAACACCCATCCTCAATTATTCATATGTAACAGTTATTTTGATTAAAAAAACAAAACAATGGTATGTATTGTAGATAGAAAACGATTTCGATGGGTAGTCGGTTGAATTTTATCACTATAATAGTTCAACCAAGTATTTTACAGTATCTCTGGTAAACCACAAGCACTCTCTAAATTCTTTTTCACTATATTCTTTAAATGCATCGCTTCTAATGCGAAACTTTCCAAAGTACTTCAAACACTTCGGCGTCTGAAGAATCAGAAGTGCTTGAGTAATCCGTTCTAAAATTTTAACAGCCCTAATATTTTTTAATTTATTTAAATTGGTACTTATCTACTATCTCAAATGGGTTATATGTATTAAAGTAATAAAGTACAGCACAAGTTGTTTGTAACGTGTAATAGTAATATGTAATAAGTTAACCTAACATTTCAACGTCAAAACATTACCTTCTTTGCATCAAAATACAATATGTATACTGCGCAAGCGTCAGATGGTTATTGAAATAGAAATCCCACCCATATTGACAAGATAGGTTGAGTATGAGTAGCTTTTAGCTAGACTTCGCCATGGTTGGTGTTGTGATTTCTTCTTCACTTTTCTTTTTTTTGTGGACTCAATATTTGTATTCTTTTATATAGAGTGTATTTATCTTACAATAAAGTCGATTTATTATTTTTTTTTTTTTTTTTTAGTTTATAAAAGCCAGTCACCCTTTATACTCTGTGGCTCCGACACTCACAGAGGGGAGCTGGTAGTATCGGCAGCCACTCCCCACGTCCGTGGGGTGAGTGACTACTGGGTCCGAGAATCGTGTGTCCTGAGTAGACGTAATGAGCCGAGGATAATGGCCTTCTGCATCCTGCCGGCTAAGATCTTTGCCGAATTGCGGCATGCCGGTATGATCTTTAGTTCTGAAAGCAGTGTGTGTCTCGTTCCATCGAGGGCTCCTATGATCAGGACCACTAGCTTAACAGTATGGCCAGGGTAAAGCCTGCGGAGCTCGAAGAGCAAATCTCGATATTTCGTCCGTTTTTCCTCCTCCTTCAAGACAATGTTATTCTCCGCGGGAGCCGAGAACTCCACGACAAACATTGTCTTGAGTTGGTGGTCGAGGAGTACCATGTCAGGCTTATTAGCTTGTATTTGCCTGACGGTGGGAAACGAGTAGTTCCAATAAATTAGACACTTCTCATTTCCCACAACGGACTCAATATCCCCCGGAGCGTAAGGCAGCACTGGTGTCTTGTCTATCCCATACGAGTGCCTTAAGTGATAATAAAGCACTTGTAACGCTGCGTCGTGCCTCTGGATATAGGCCGAGACTGCATATACTGGACAAGCCGACAGCAAATGCATTAATGTCTCCGGCGCCCTGTGGCAGGTCCTGCAGCTGACATCAGGGACATCTATACCCATGACACGACTTCGATAGACGAGTGTGTTGAATACACCATCCTGGCACGCCATTATGAATCCCTCGATCTCAGACTTCAGCCCGGCTGACCTTAAGAAAGCAAAGGTCAGCCTTTCGGATAAGCCGCGGTTTTCTATATTTTTATAGAAGACGCCGTGCAACGGCTTATCCGAGTGTCGCTGCAGAAATAGATCAATTTCAGCAGCTTTGACTTGGGCTTTT
Source organism: Rutpela maculata (assembly GCA_936432065.2). Lineage (NCBI taxonomy): Eukaryota > Metazoa > Arthropoda > Insecta > Coleoptera > Cerambycidae > Rutpela > Rutpela maculata. Next base: position 62,982,090 of record OW386287.2, read on the forward strand.
TGCCGAGCAGGTTCCAACTCGGTAACAGAGTCTTGGTTAACCCACTCAGCGTCGAAGACCAGACCGAGTTCATCGGCGGCTCTGCGTGCTGCCTTAAACAAAAAGGCTCCTACTCCTGCACTTTCATGGTCTCGGACCATGCAGAGGAGGGGATCCGAACTCCTTATGACCTTACAGGCTCCATCCAGAACCATTCGGTTATGGAGACTCTCCAAACTCAAGAGTCCACGGCCTCCCCGATGTCGTGGGAGATATAACCGTGGAACGGACGATTTAGGGTGCAAACTCCTATAGAGATGCATCTTTTTTCGTGTTCCTACATCGAGTTGACGCAGCTCCTCTTGATTCCATTTAATTACTCCGAAGGAGTAGAGGAGGATCGGAACGGCAAGCATATTGGTAGCAGACACCTTGTTCTTCCCCGACAGTTCTGAAGACCAGATCTGTCGGAGTCGGTGCTGATACTTGCCGCGGAGAGCGTTTTTTACTACACTCACTTCTTGGGTGGAGCGTTGCTCGACACCCAAGTAAGTGTACGACTCTCCGGCATCTAAATGATGTAAGATGCTTCCGTCCACAAGTTGCGCATCCTCTCCGTAGTCACCACATCGTCCTCTCTTGAGGTGGACTAGTGCACACTTGTCCAACCCAAATTCCATGCCGACAGCCTGCGTATACTCCTGCACCACCCTGAGGGACTGGCGTAAATCCCTCTCTCCGGAGGCATAAAGTTTAAGGTCATCCATGTAAAACAGATATGCCTCCTGTCGCCGGGGGTACCGCAGTTGTATCCACGGGTATTTCGAAGCGAAACGGATAATGGTAGTAGTGAGATGCAAAACAGAAGGGGGCTTAGGGAATCTCCCTGAAATACTCCCCTTCTGAACAATACCGGCTCTATCTGGACTCTGCTGTTACCTGATGTTATGGTAAAGCGAGTCCTCCAGAGCGGCATGAGTTCTTCGATACATCTCACTACGGGACCTGGCACCGCAAGACATCTGAGCAAGTGGACAATAAGCTCATGGGATGTCATATCAAATGCCTTGCGGTAGTCGATTTATTATTATTATTATTATTATTATTATTTTTTCGCGTGCGCGATGCTGGACAGTTCTCTCGTGTCTCCGACATTCTCACGGGAGAAGCGCCAGCGAATTATTCACAGCCACTCCCCGCATCCCGCAGGGTTAGTGACTGTAGATGCCAGATTCGTGTGCCCTAAGAAGACGAAGGGACCCCAGGATAACTGCCTTCTGCATTTGGCCTACCAACCACTTATTATTATTATTATTATTATTTTTTTTTTTTTCGGTTTCCCGTTGCCGGACAGGGCTTCCGTGGCCTCCGACACCACACGGTAGCAGCGCCGGCTAATTAATTACAGCCACTCTCCACGACCTGTGGAGTTAGTGACTGTAAACACCTGAATCATGTGCCCTAAGCAGACGAAGGGACCCCAAGATAACCGCCTTCTGCATCTGACCTGCCAACCATTCTGCCGAATTCTGACAGGCCGGTATGATCTTTAATTCTGAGAGCAGCGAAGGCTTCATCCCTCCGAGTACGCCGATTATTAGGACGACCATCTTGACCGAGTAGTCTGGGTACAGCACTTGGAGCTCATACCGGAGATCACGATATTTGGTGCGTTTTTCCCCCTCCTTCAAAGCGATGTTTGTCTCAGCAGGTGCTGAGAATTCGATGACAAACATCACTTTGTTCTGATGGTCGAGGAGGACTATGTCAGGCGTGTTGGCTTGAATGAGCCTGACGGTCGGGAACGAGTAGTTCCAATAAATTCGGCACCTCTCGTTCTCGACAACGGACTCAATATCTCCGGGGATGTAAGGCAGCACTGGTGTTTGATCTACCCATTATTATTATTATTATTATTATTTTTTTTTTTTTTTTCGCGTGCGCGATGCTGGACAGTTCTCCCGTGTCTCCGACATTCTCACGGGAGAAGCGCCAGCGAACTATCCACAGCCACTCCCCGCATCCCGCAGGGTTAGTGACTGTAGATTCCAGATTCGTGTGCCCTAAGAAGACGGAGGGACCCCAGGATAACTGCCTTCTGCATTTGGCCTGCCAACCACTCGGCTGACTTTTGGCAGGCTGGTATGGCCTTTAATTCCGAGAGCAGCGTAGGCCTCATTCCACCAAGTACACCGATTATCAGGACGATCATCCTGACCGAGTAGTCTGGGTATAGCACCCGGAGCTCATACCGGAGATCTCTGTATTTAGTCCGTTTTTCCCCCTCCTTCAAGATGATGTTTGTCTCGGCAGGTGCCGAGAACTCGATGACATACATCATCTTGGTTTGGTGGTCGAGGAGGACTACGTCAGGCTTGTTTGCTTGAATCTGCCTGACCGTCGGGAACGAGTAATTCCAATATATTCTGCACTTCTCGTTCTCGACAACAGACTCGATCTCTCCGGGGACGTAAGGCAGCACTGGTGTTTGGTCTACTTGGTACGAGTGCCGTAGGTAGTAGTATAGCACTCGTAAAGCCGCGTTGTGCCTATGGATGTAGGCCGAAGTCGCGTAAATCGGGCATGCAGATAGTAAGTGCATGAGCGACTCCGGCGCCTGACGGCAGGTCCTACAATTAACGTCAGGGACCTCCACACCCATAATGCGACTGCGGTAGACCAAGGTATCAATAACACCATCTTGGCAGGCCACAATGAATCCCTCGGTCTCCGACTTTAGCCCTGCTGACCGTATTATTATTATTATTATTATTATTATTATTATTATTATTATTATTATTATTATTATTATTATTATTATTATTATTATTATTATTTTTTTTTTTTTAGCTAGCTAAAAACCAGTCACCCTTCTCTGTGGCTCCGACCCTCACAGAGGGGAGCTGGTAGTACCGGTAGCCACTCCCCACGCCCGTGGGGTGAGTGACTACTGGGTCCGTGAATCGTGTGCCCTGAGCAGACGTAATGAACCGAGAATGACGGCCTTCTGCATTCTGCCGGCTAAGACCTCTGCCGAGTTTCGGCATGCCGGTATGATCTTAAGTTCCGAAAGCAGTGTGTGTCTCGTTCCACCGAGGGCTCCTATAATCAGTACCACTATCTTAACAGTATGGTCTGGATACAGTCTGCGGAGTTCGAAGAGCAGATCTCGATATTTTGTCCGTTTTTGCTCCTCCTTCAAGACAATGTTGTTCTCCGCGGGAGCCGAGAACTCCACGACGAACATTGTGTTGAGTTGATGGTCGAGGAGTACTACGTCAGGCTTGTTGGCTTGTATTTGCCTGACGGTGGGAAAAGAGTAGTTCCAATAAATTAGACACTTCTCATTTCCCACAACGGACTCAATATCCCCCGTAGCGTAAGGCAGCACTGGTGTTTCGTCTATCCCATACGAGTGCCTTAAATGGTAGTAAAGCACTCGTAATGCTCCGTCGTGCCTTTGGATATAGGCCGAGACTGCATATGTCGGGCAAGCCGACAGCAAGTGCATAAGAGTCTCTGGCGCCCTGCGGCAGGCCCTGCAGCTGACATCAGGGACCTCTATACCCATGACACGACTACGATAGACGAGGGTGTTAAATACACCATCCTGGCAAGCCATTATGAATCCCTCGGTCTCAGACTTCAGCCCGGCTGACCTTAAGAAGGCAAAGGTCAGCCTTTCGGATAAGCCAAGGTTTTCTATATTTTTATAGAAAACTCCATGCATTGGCTTATCCGTGTGAAGCTGCAGAAAGTTGTTGTGTTCTGCAGCTTTAATTTGGGCTTTTCGCCGAGCAGGTTCCAACTCGGTGACAGAGTCGCGATTTACCCGCTCGACGTCGAAGGAGAGACCAAGTTCATCGGCTGCTCTCTGTGCTGCCTTAAACAGAAAGGCTCCTACCCCTGCATTTTCATGGTCTCGGACCATGCAGAGGAGGGGATCCGAACTCCTGATGACCTTACAGGCTCCATCCAGAACCATCCTATTATGGAGACTCTCCAAACTCAAGAGTCCACGGCCTCCCCGATGTCGTGGGAGGTATAGCCGTGGAACAGACGATTTAGGATGCAAACTCCTATTGAGATGCATCTTCTTGCGGGTTCCTACGTCGAGTTGACGCAACTCTTCTTGAGTCCATTTCACTACTCCAAAGGAGTAGAGAAGGATCGGAACGGCGAGCATGTTGGTAGCAGACACCTTGTTCTTCCCCGACAGCTCTGAAGACCAGATCTGTCGGAGTCGGTGCTGATACTTGCCGCGGAGAGCATTTTTCACTACACTCACTTCTTGGGTGGAGCGTTGCTCGACACCCAAGTAAGTGTACGACTCTCCGGCATCTAGATGATGTAAGATGCTTCCGTCCACGAGCTGCGCGTCCTCTCCGTAGTTCCCGCATCGTCCTCTCTTGAGATGGACCAGTGCACATTTGTCTAATCCGAACTCCATGCCGACAGCCTGCGTGTACTCCTGTACCACCCTGAGGGACTGGTGTAGGTCCCTCTCTCCGGAGGCATAAAGTTTAAGGTCATCCATATAAAACAGATGGGTGACCTTATGCCTCCTATCGCCAGGGGTACCGCAGTTGTATCCACGGGTTTTCCGGAGCGAAACGGATAATGGCAGTAATGAGATGCAAAATAGAAGGGGGCTGAGGGAGTCTCCCTGAAATACTCCCCTTCTGAAT